>JALMQS010000353.1:7508894-8763145 GCA_024734495.1 Forficula auricularia
AAATTCTTTCAATAAATAAATAAAAGATAAAAAAATAATTTTTAAAGAAAAAAACAAAAACCGACTTCAAAAAAAATTAAATGCAACAAATATAAAAATACACTAAAAGGTATAAAATAATTATTATCTTATTTAGTTACAACTAAACGACGAAATATTAACATAAAATTACTTTTTGAAGTCGGTACCAAACAAACTATATAAGCGAGCGTACCCGCCAAACATTACTAAGTAAGATCCGTCGAGTTTCATTTCACGATTCATCGTTTCTTTTCATATTGATTTTTAAACAATTTCTCCTACACGAGTTTTCGAATAGATCAATGAATATATTTTTTAATATGTATTCTTTGAGCTGGTAATGAAAGCCAGCCTTACAGTGAGCCAATTGGAGCCTTGAAATCAAGCGTTAATTGATTTTTATAAAATTTTTAGATTTTGTATCCGGATACCAGGAGCCAACAGGAGTGTAATTTCTTCCCCGCTAAATCAATTTTCATTGACTTTTTGTGATCAAAAATTTTGTCTCAAGAGTAGGTGAAATAAAAGAAATCAGTAAGCAGAAGTAGAATCGAGTTTCATTTCACGATTCATCGTTTCTTTTCATATTGATTTTTAAACAATTTCTCCTACACGAGTTTTCGAATAGATCAATGAATATATTTTTTTAATATGTATTCTTTGAGGTGGTAATGAAGCCAGCCTTACAGTGAGCCAATTGGAACCTTGAAATCAAGCGTTAATTGATTTTTATAAAATTTTTAGATTTTGTATCCGGATACAGGAGCCAACAGGAGTGTAATTTCTTCCCGCTAAATCAATTTTCATTGACTTTTTGTGATCAAAAATTTTGTCTCAAGAGTAGGTGAAATAAAAAGAAATCAGTAAGCAGAAGTAGAATCGAGTTTCATTTCACGATTCATCGTTTCTTTTCATATTGATTTTTAAACAATTTCTCCTACACGAGTTTTCGAATAGATCAATGAATATATTTTTTAATATGTATTCTTTGAGCTGGTAATGAAAGCCAGCCTTACAGTGAGCCAATTGGAGCCTTGAAATCAAGCGTTAATTGATTTTTATAAAATTTTTAGATTTTGTATCCGGATACCAGGAGGCAACAGGAGTGTAATTTCTTCCCGCTAAATCAATTTTCATTGACTTTTTGTGATCAAAAATTTTGTCTCAAAGAGTAGGTGAAATAAAAGAAATCAGTAAGCAGAAGTAGAATCGAGTTTCATTTCACGATTCATCGTTTCTTTTCATATTGATTTTTAAACAATTTCTCCTACACGAGTTTTCGAATAGATCAATGAATATATTTTTTAATATGTATTCTTTGAGCTGGTAATGAAGCCAGCCTTACAGTGAGCCAATTGGAGCCTTGAAATCAAGCGTTAATTGATTTTTATAAAATTTTTAGATTTTGTATCCGGATACCAGGAGCCAACAGGAGTGTAATAAATTATATTTAAAAAAATCTAAAAAACAAGCTTCTAAAAAGTACAAAATAATATAATACTATTATTAAGTCCATAGCATCCATTATATTTAATCAATTAAGTACGTTATCAGGTATTTGGACAGGAAGCTGTAAATCAAAAATTGTCATAGATTTTTGCGACGTTTCGCCATCTTTTTGGCTTCATCCAAATATTTGGAAACGTACTGATTGATAATATAATACTTAATCAAAAAGTGTGGAGCGCAGAAACATCTACTTTTAATTAATTTCGACAAAGTGCCCAACGCTTGTTTGATTATTACATTATTTTGTGCACTTTTGAAGCGTTTTTTAAAATATAATTTATTTTTTTACTTTTTAGTCTTAATTATTTTTATAGAGAAAAGTTTGAAGAATTGAACAGAACAAAAGTCACATTGATACATACAGGTAAAGCTAATATAAAACCTGTAAAAAATCTAGTAACTTATGCCAATATGATTCCAAAATTTTCGATGCTGGTAGAGTTTAATTTACCCTAATTCAAGTGCTATACTCGATTCCGAGCGTCGGCGATTACTATGAAGAGTATTCTTACCATTGTGAATTCTCCTGGAGAAATTTTTTACAGGGGTGGTTTCTCATTGCCTTTCTCTGAAGGTATCAGTTTATAACCCGTAAAATATTTGCAGCGAGTCGGGCTTGAACCCGTCCTAGCTTGATTAGAAGGCATGCTCTATAGCCAATCGGCCAATCTGACTTCCCAATAAAGAGAAATATGGAAAAACAGACCCTCAAATTAAAGAGTGAAGTTTGCAGAGTAAATTCACATTTAGTAAAAATGTGTCATACCTTAGGATGCGAAAATTGCACAGTTTTGGGCACTATTAAAATGAAATGTTGAAATTTGTATAGTTTAAATTTACATCGGTTAAATATATTAGTAATTTTAAATCAAAGTTAATAGCTTTTAATTATTGGTATCAAAATCTACCTCCCCCCCCCAACCCAAAAAATATATATACAGAGGTGTTTCAAAAAATACTTTTACAAACTTCGGACAAAAGAAGGGAAAAGTTCATCAGAAACATATGTCCCATAATCCGTCGTTTTCTCATTAAGATCTGTTAAACACTTTGGTACACTCATAACCCGTCAAACACAAAACTCATAACAAATGAAAACATTCATTAATAAATGAATAACGAGAAAACAAAGGATTATAGAACATATGTTCCAATGAACTTATTTCCTTCTTTTGGTGTAAGGAACGCATATTTAACGTATTGGTTAAAGCACGGTCACTATCTGACCAATCAGAATCGTTCTAATAATTTAACGCTTTTGCCATTGGCTACGCACTGGCTAATCAGATCGTTTGGATCATACAAACATATATACATACTTTTCCATTTATATATATATAGATTATAAACTTACAAAAAGAAGTGATGTTGTCGGGTAAACTCTTTGTTTATTAATTGAATGCAGTTGTTTTTTTTCAGAAGTTTTTTTAGTGAGATAAGATTTAGCAACTTAAGGGCTCCGAGTTGGATTATTGGGTTCTGTATTTGCTTTCATAATAAATAATTTTAGGGTTCAATAGCATCACCGCAATCATATCATAGAAGTGTTGATGTAAAAAAATTCGTTCACTTCATCGAGTGAGATTTCATTGAATAAATATTTTAAAATCTTATTAAAAATTTGCAATGTGTAAGCCTCTAAACGAAACATCGACTCACAAGCTGGACTCACACTTAACGCTTTTTTATTTAATTCAGAGAACATTTAAATTACTGTGAGCTTGTTTTTATGAATGAAATTATTATTTCAATGCCAGAAGTTTATTTTTTTTTTTAATTTATTTTCTCTATTGATTAACAAGAGGGAATGAAAATATCATCTCAAAAGTTTTTTATTTTATTTATTTATTTATTTTTTACAACACCCACACATTTTCATTTCATTTATTAATTCAACCGATTTTTCTAATAACCTGTTTATGTAATTTTCCAGCTTTGAATTTCTTCGTATAATTTTCAGCTTGAATGGCCAGCATTCAAGAAGGAAAATAGCTGCTTTAGTCTTCTATTGCCTCCTTTAGACTAAAAGTTAAAAAAAATTATGATATAAAGCATAAATTAAATTTTATTAGAAAAAAAGTAAAAATAAATAAATAAATAAAATAAAACGTTATTATATAAAATAACCATTGAATTCAAATTTCAAATATAATCACGTAACGTGATACGGGAAACTGAACGTGACTTTTAAATGTTTATAGTGAAGTTTAACATTTGTGTGCTGGCATTAAAAAGTACTCCAGGCAATTTCAGAGTGTTTAAAAAAGTACTTTTCTGCTATTTTTTAAATTAGAATGCCATTATTCTGACAGAACCACAATGTAAACTACCTAGAATAGTTATGACAATAAATTTTCGAAATGAACATATTAATGTTTTTGAGTGTATATATAATTAAAAAAATTAATATAATAATTCTATTAATATTTGGCGACTGAAATACATTCTACTATCTTGGAAATTTTGTTAAGTGAGAATGGTGTGGGTTCTTGGTGAAATATTTAAATAAAGTAAAGAAAAATTTTTAGAAGCTTTTTAAAATTTAAAATATAAATACTAGGTAGGTTTCACATAAATTTATGTTTTAAATTTTAAAAAGTTTCTAAAAAAATTTCTTTACTTTATTTTAGAAATAATCACGAGAATATATTTTACTATATTCGACAATGTTATGCGAATGATATTTATTAATATTACTAGCTGACGACCGGGCCTTCGGCCCGGCGTCACCTAGCCTCTGGCGGGGAGCGTCTCGTTCATACCAATTTAATAATTGAAATTTAAAATCTTACTGTAAGTATCGAAAGAATGTGCTGAATGAAATTGATTCAAAAATAAGGAAGAATAAGGAAAGATTTATTTAACACATTGCCTAAGCACGATCACTATCTGACCAATCAGAATCGTTCTAATAATTTAACGTTTTTGGCATTGGCTATGCACTGGCCAATCAGATCGTTTCCACATACATATATATCCACATAGAACGTGACTTTAAATGTTTATAGTGAAGTTTAACATTTGTGTGCTGGCATTAAAAAGTACTCCAGGCAATTTCAGAGTGTTTAAAAAGTACTTTTCTGCTATTTTTTAAATTAGAATGCCATTATTCTGACAGAACCACAATGTAAAACTACCTAGAATAGTTATGACAATAAATTTTCCCGAAATGAACATATTAATGTTTTTGAGTGTATATATAATTAAAAAAATTAATATAATAATTCTATTAATATTTGGCGACTGAAATACATTCTACTATCTTGGAAATTTTGTTAAGTGAGAATGGTGTGGGTTCTTGGTGAAATATTTTAAATAAAAGCAAAGAAAAATTTTTAGAAGCTTTTTAAAATTTAAAATATAAAATACTAGGTAGGTTTCACATAAATCCATGTTTTAAATTTTAAAAAGTTTCTAAAAAAAATTTCTTTACTTTATTTTAGAAATAATCACGAGAATATATTTTACTATATTCGACAATGTTATGGAATGATATTTATTAATATTATTAGCTGACGACTGGGCCTTCGGCCCGGCGTCACCTAGCCTCGGCGGGGCGTCTCGTTCATACCAATTTAATAATTGAAATTTAAAATCTTACTGTAAGTATCGAAAGAATGTGCTGAATGAAATTGATTCAAAAATAAGGAAGAATAAGGAAAGATTTATTTAACACATTGCCTAAGCACGATCACTATCTGACCAATCAGAATCGTTCTAATAATTTAACGCTTTGGCATTGGCTATGCACTGGCCAATCAGATCGTTTCCACATACATATATATCCACATACTTTTCTATTTTATATATATAGATAGATAGATAGATAGATAGATGTAGATAGATAACCATTGGTTCATTCCAAATATAATCACGTAACGTGATACGGAAACTGAACGTGACTTTAAATGTTTATAGTGAAGTTTAACATTTGTGTTGGCATTAAAAAGTACTCCAGGCAATTTCAGAGTGTTTAAAAAGTACTTTTCCGCTATTTTTTAAATTAGAATGCCATTATTCTGTACAGAACCACAATGTAAAACTACCTGGAATAGTTAATGACAATAAATTTTCTCGAAATGAACATATTAATGTTTTTGATGTAGTATATAATTAAAAAAATTAATATAATAATTCTATTAATATTTGGCGACTGAAATACATTCTACTATCTTGGAAATTTTGTTAAGTGAGAATGGTGTGGGTTCTTGGTGAAATATTTTAAATAAAAGTAAAGACAAATTTTTAGAAGCTTTCTAAAATTTAAAATATAAAATACTAGGTAGGTTTCACATAAATTTATGTTTTCAAATTTTAAAAAGTTTCTAAAAAAATTTCTTCACTTTATTTTAGAAATAATCACGAGAATATATTTTACTATATTCGACAATGTTATGAATGATATTTATTAATATACTAGCTGACGACCGGGCCTTCGGCCCGGCGTCAACTAACCCCTGGCGGGGAGCGTCCTCGTTCATACCAATTTAATAATTGAAATTTAAAATCTTACTGTAAGTATCGAAAGAATGTGCTGAATGAAATTGATTCAAAAATAAGGAAGAATAAGGAAAGATTTATTTAACACATTGCCTAAGCACGATCACTATCTGACCAATCAGAATCGTTCTAATAATTTAACGCTTTGGCATTGGCTATGCACTGGCCAATCAGATCGTTTCCACATACATATATATCCACATACTTTTCTATTTTATATATATAGATAGATAGATAGATAGATAGATAGATAGATAACCATTGAATTCAAATTTTCAAATATAATCACGTAACGTGATTACGTGGAAACTGAACGTGACTTTTAAATGTTTATAGTGAAGTTTAACATTTGTGTGCTGGCATTAAAAAGTACTCAGGCAATTTCAGAGTGTTTAAAAAGTACTTTTCTGCTATTTTTTAAATTAGAATGCCATTATTCTGACAGAACCACAATGTAAAACTACCTAGAATAGTTATGACAATAAATTTTCTCGAAATGAACATATTAATGTTTTTGAGTGTATATATAATTAAAAAAATTAATATAATAATTCTATTAATATTTGGCGACTGAAATACATTCTACTATCTTGGAAATTTTGTTAAGTGAGAATGGTGTGGGTTCTTGGTGAAATATTTTAAATAAAGTAAAGAAAAAATTTTTAGAAGCTTTTTAAAATTTAAAATATAAAATACTAGGTAGGTTTCACATAAATTTATGTTTTAAATTTTAAAAAGTTTCTAAAAAAATTTCTTTACTTTATTTTAGAAATAATCACGAGAATATATTTTACTATATTCGACAATGTTATGAATGATATTTATTAATATCACTGCTGACGACTGGGCCTTCGGCCCGGCGTCACGCGCCTTGGCCGGGGGCGTCCGTTCATACCAATTTAATAATTGAAATTTAAAATCTTACTGTAAGTATCGAAAGAATGTGCTGAATGAAATTGATTCAAAAATAAGGAAGAATAAGGAAAGATTTATTTAACACATTGCTCTAAGCACGATCACTATCTGACCAATCAGAATCGTTCTAATAATTTAACGCTTTGGCATTGGCTATGCACTGGCCAATCAGATCGTTTCCACATACATATATATCCACATACTTTTCTATTTTATATATATAGATATATAATAGATAGATAGATAACCATTGAATTCAAGGTTAAATATAATCACGTAATCGTGATACGGGAAACTGAACGTGACTTTTGGCTGTTTATAGTGCAAAGTTTAACATTTGTGTGCTGGCATTAAAAAGCACTCCAGGCAATTTCAGAGTGTTTAAAAAAGTACTTTTCTGCTATTTTTTTAAATTAGAATGCCATTATTCTGACACGAACCACAATGTAGAACTACCTAGAATAGTTATGACAATAAATTTTCTCGAAATGAACATATTAATGTTTTTGAGTGTATATATAATTAAAAAAATTAATATAATAATTCTATTAATATTTGGCGACTGAAATACATTCTACTATCTTGGAAATTTTGTTAAGTGAGAATGGTGTGGGTTCTTGGTGAAATATTTTAAATAAAGTAAAGAAAATTTTTAGAAGCTTTTTAAAATTTAAAATATAAAATACTAGGTAGGTTTCACATAAATTTATGTTTTAAATTTTAAAAAGTTTCTAAAAAAATTTCTTTACTTTATTTTAGAAATAATCACGAGAATATATTTTACTATATTCGACAATGTTATGAATGATATTTATTAATATATATCAGAAGTGTTGTTTCTACTACCGCAAAAGTGAATCCGAGTGCCTCGACTAATGACTTTTGTCCTCCTTAGGCGAAACTATCCCATCACATATAAAATACTTGTAAAAATTCCTTATTCAAAGTTTAATAATAACAAAATTAGATAAAATTGCAAGGTGGGTTTTTATCTAATTTTTTATTATTAAAAATGTTTCACACTTGAACCAACACCTATCGTTATCAAAGTTTAATGTTCATCATGAAAAAATTTCGCCGTCACATGATTCTAAATTCAAACATACTAGTACAGCCATATATGATAGTTTAAATAGAATTGAATGATTATTTTTAAATAAATAACATTTTCATTGTGCCTCGCGTGTTCAAGATACATATATTAGATTTATAATAGAATTAAAAAACCCACTAAGGCATCCTTTATCTATAATGATTGGTGATTACCAGGGAAGAATCGCGTGACGACACTGCAAATATCTCCAACAGATTCTGCCAACAATTTTACGTCTTCATCATTCAGCCATATGCGCTGAATAATAGACACTCCATAGTTTAAATCTTTTGCCTTAAATTTAACACGATTGTGGGCAGCCAGCGTCTTGAAACGGTTAAATTTTGCGCTCAAAGTTACTAGAGTATCACAGATTTGATCATAACTCGTAAATATGGTGGCTTCCCCTGATCTCCAGGAAGTAGAGAATGCAGACACGTCATGAACGGATATATTTAATCCTATCATTTTTTAATGGGAATTCGATTCGGGTATTCCCATGATTTTATTGGTCATTTCTCGTGACGTTCTCTTATGTCAATTAACAAAAAGTTATGAGTCATCCTGGGTATTCAAATAATCCTTAGAATGGCCTTTCTGGAAGCGACAACGCACTATGGCGATGAGCCCGTAACAATGAACCAATACTCTATTTACCAAATACTATTACTAATAACTACTCTATTCCATTTACTAATTGTCGCGCTTCATCTCCGTAGCGCGTTGTCGCTTCCAGTGGACGACTGGGGTTATATATTGTTAAAATATATTAGGTTTTTAACCTAAACGCTGATTGGTCCACAGTCCCTCTTACTTAGACAATACAGTTTGGGTCCCCGCTGGTAGAACATTAACCTGCAGTATTCAAAGCGTTAATTTAATAGAGTAAAAGGTGTAGTTTTCCCCAGTGAATTGAAATAAAACTCAAAGAGGTTATATGCAAACTTCAACAGATATTTCGGATTATTAGTCCATCATCCAGTACAAAATGCCTGAATAGTTTCGGGAGAGAGTCAATAATTAATTCTTACTTTTCATTCTTTCACGTAGATATAGGTAACATCTCATTCATGGGAGACTTAATTTGAGTACGTAACATGGATGTTATATCTAAAGAGAACGAATGAAAAATGATATGCTTAGATCTTAAATTACCAATTTTTACTAATAGTAGTGACCGAAAGTGTAGTAAATAAAAAATATATATAATAGTAATTACTAAATTCGCATCGGATAATGTAAAAAGCAAAATAACATTAATAAAATGAATTGAGGCAGCAAATCGGGAATACTCGAATGTTTGTATGGTAAACTCTACCTTTTCTATTCTCCTACCTAATTAAAGCTTATGTAAAAATTATCCTTTTTCATACCTCCTTTATGACTTACATGCTACTACAGCTCTGGAGCATTCCGTCAGATAGGACTCGCCTAGCTCTTACGCAGCTTTCATTCTTCTGCGCCCAATATGTTGCCTAAATACAAGCGCACCTACGTGATAAATCAAGTTCAAATTCAGATAACATTTTGAGGATTTTAATTAATACAGTTTAATAAATAATATAATAGTAAAATGTTTATTACTATTTTTTTCATTCTAGTATTACAGCTCGGTCCCGAAGCTGAGAAGTACAAAATTGTTCGTAATAGTTTTAGGAGATATTCAATAATAAATATAAAAGTAAATAAATATTTTATGAGATATTAATTTACTATGAGTTAGGTTTTCTAGGTCACTTGTTTCACGTTAAAAATTAAAAAAATAAAAAAGTAAATTTTCTGTAATTCCTGAAGATGGGTTGATAGCCCAGAAATATATATTGAAAATATTTACCTCTTATTTTTTGAATTTTAAGAAACAAGTGACCTAGAAGTCTAACTTATTAATATCTCATAAAATATTTATTTACTTTTATCTTTATTAAAGTTGTTTCACCTTGCACCAACCCCACAATCTCTATTAATTATTGATATTCAATAATTCATTCTCAATTTTCTATCATTCTCACAGATAGAGGTAACATTCATTCATGGGAGGCTTCATTTAGTGAAATGAATGAATGTTTATGTATGGATATATATTATGAGAACGAATGAAAAATGAGATATTTACATTGACAATCTCTAAATCTCTGAATTACCACTTTTACTACCACTAGTGACCAAAAGAGTAGTAAATAAAAAATAATAAATAATAGTAATCCAGTAAATTATCATTTTATCTTGTTACCAGCAGCCCTCTTATTTCGAAACCGCGACATTTCAGCCCCCGACAAAATATCACCGACAAAACATCCCCCGACAAAATATCCTTCAGACAAAACATCTCATGACAAAATAACCCTTCCCCTCATGAATCTTATGAGTAATGCAAATCGACTCCGGTTCGGTTAATATATATTCAGTTCGGCTCGGTTGGGTTCGTATAGCTCCTTTCGGGCTGGTCTTTAGACGGTTCGGCTTGATCAGCCAACTGAACCCGAAAAGGAGCTATACGAACCCAACCGAGCCGAACTGAATATATATTAACCGAAACCTCGAAAGTTTAGTCCGTGCGGGGAATTGTGTTTCGGGCTCCCATTTGTTTTAATCAACACACATTGAAAATCGAACCAGCCAATCGTCGGGCGGGCTGTGTTTGGGGCTCCCATTTTTCCTAACTTTCAAACACGACAGACAGCAGCACTTTCAAACGGCTAATTAGCCGCCAAAATATGAAAGCCTGTTTATAATATTCAAAACTATAGATTATAAGCTGCTCACTTAATCTCTTTGTTATTCTCCCTATACTGAGGAATATCTTTGTCAGAAGATATCATGTCGGGGGATGTTTTGTCGGTGATATTTTGTCGGGGGGCTGAAATGTCGCGGTACCCTTATTTTCTATCACTTTTTTAACATAAATATAATGAATATTGAATGACAGAAAAAATAAGAAGAAGAATTAAAAAAAAAGGAATAAAAAAATCTTGGCCATACTTTATTCAAAGGCGACATTGTGACATTTGACCTTTTAAGAAAACCCTTTAAAATTCGTACTTTTTTCTCTCCCTTGATAATGCCAAAGAATGGGATTTTCTTTTATTTAATTTAACGATGTATTTGTTAGAATGTGTTAATAAAATAAAAATTTTAATTCTAACACTCTTGCTCTCCCTCCTCTGGATCCCTTCCTGATTAAAACCCACCAATAATTGTGAAATCTTGAATGAAGAGATTAATATGTAAAATATACGTATGTGAAAGTGACGAAGCAATTTTTTAAATTATTATTATTAGATGTAACAAATCAGAGGAAAAAAGGAAACAATTAAACACCGTGTTAGAATCATACGGTCAATCGCAACGTTTCGCCAATTTAATTTATTGTGGCTTCATCGGGTTCTTGATCAAATTATTTTCCAGTGTTTCTCTAAACAATGAATGAAGTTATATAAATAAATGTATTGAGATTGTTATGTATATGTATTCTAATTGGCTAGGAAAGAAAAATTGAATGATAGAAGAGTGTTTTAAAATAATTTGATCAAGAGCCTGATGAAGCCACAATAAATTGGCGAAACGTTGCGATTGGTCGTATGATTTCACACGGTGTTTAATTGTTTCATTTTTTCCTCTGATTTATTACATCTAATACTGATTATGGAACTGAGCAATAATAATGATTATTATTATTATTTAACTTTTTAGCATCATCATCTTAGAATATACAATTCTAAGACTGGTTTGACGTACCAACCCGCCTCCATTGACTCTATCATGTGAAGATGTTTAAACTTCTCAAAAGTCCGACCTCATATCCTTCATTTTCTAGGGGAAATATTCTTAACTTAATTTTCTTTTCTCCTCTCTTTTCTACGTCACTCTTTAGCAATCCCTCTTGTCTCAAGTGTGCTCTAATATGCGAGCCCTTTGCTTCCTCAAACCCTTACACAAAATTCTCTTTTCTTTAAACCTAACCAGAACTTCCTTATTTATGATTCTATCCACCCATTTAGTCTCCAAAAATTTTCTGTAGTCTCATATTCATCTTCTCTCTGCCTCTTCGATCGTCCAGGTTTCACATCTATAAAGAGATACTATTTCTCTATAGAGTATATTATTTATTTTTCAAAATTGTTCAAAAATATTTCTGATAATTTCGATGAAATAATTAAAGTAAATACAATGCTACAAAGTCCACATAAATATTATATGCAATATTCATTTACTATGAGTTAAGGTTTCTAGGTCACTTGTTTCAGTTATAATTCTGTACTTTCCTGAAGATGATCTTACAGCTCGAAATATATATATATTTTTAATGATATTGATGTGAGAAGGAGATACACCAGAAGGTGGATCCCCTAAAGGCCTGTATGGGCGTGGCCTCTCCATCGTAAAAAGAACAGAGTAGAAGCGAAAAGAAGCCGGGATCACGAGCCAATCTCAGAAACTTAGATACAATTCAATATCCAATTTACTAAGGTTTTAGGGGCTTCGAGCAGTGGTAAATTCTCTGCGCGATAAATTCGGTTAAATTTATCTCCCACTTAATTTTATTACCAGACCCTATACTTACAGAAAAAATGTCTGGGTATAGCCGGGAATCGAACCCGAGACCTCCGGGTTGCCAGTCAGTTACTCTGACCATTACACCACGGAGGCGGACAATATAATAGTATATTGAAAAAAATTTACATCTTTTATTTTTAATTTTAATGCGAAACAAGTGACCTAGAAACCTTAACTCATAGTAAATGAATATTGCATATAATATTTATTTACTTTTATCTTTATCATATGAAGACTTGTAACTTTTCTAAGAGTCCCATATCCTCATATTCTTCATTTTCAAGGGAAAATATCCTTAACTTAATTTTCTTTTCTTCCCTCTTTTTCTACTTCACTCCTTAGCAATCTCTCTCATGTCAACCTGTGTCTTAACATCCTAACCAGAACTTCCTTATTTATGATTTTATCCACCCATTTAGTCCTCAAAATTTTCCTGTAGTCTCACATTCATCTTCTCTCTGTCTCTTCGATCGTCCAGGTTTCACATCTATAAAGAGATATCATTTCTCTATAGAGCATATTATTTATTTTTCAAAATTGTTCAAAAATACTTCTGAGAATTTCTAATGAAATAATTAAAGTAAATACAATGCTACTAAGTCCACATAAGTAATTTTTTGTTGTACTTAAGAAACTTTATTAAAACTAAAGAAAATTAATAGAGATAGTCAATTACTAGATCTAAGAAATTATGGATTTTTTTATTATATCAGTACGCCAGAAGAGTTATTTCACCCCTTAGAATTGAACTCCAATGCCAAAAATCCAATTCGGGAAGCTGGCTTGGGGACTTGGGATTGTTTTTGGCATTCCAACTCAATTCTCCAAAGGGGTGAAACAACCTATCTGATAAAGCAAAAATAATCAATAACATCTCGGATCTAGTATTTGACAATTTTTTTGACTTTCCATAGTAATTTTAAAGCTACTAATATAATTGTATTTGTCTTTAATTTAATTAAAAAGTTTTTTATTTTGCCGAGAGTAGCAGAGTTGTTGATTCATAAAGAGAAGCAAGAGGGCTGATCCTCTGCTTGATGCAAATAAACATACACATATAGTATATATATATCTGTATATATTATTTATTTGTTTGAGACTATAGTTCTCGAAGGCTTGACTTCATCATCAGTCTTATTTAATTATAAATATTATTTTTTATGGGACTGTATCGCATGGATATTGAAGATTTTATGATCTTTACTTAGCCAGTTAGAAAATTGTTTTCTAATTCTAATTGGCTCTCGGCTGAATAAAGATCAAAAAATTTCAATATCCATGCGATAATGACCCCATGAAAAATAAAATTTATAATTGAATAATACTGATGATGAAGGCCAAGACTTCGAAACTATAGTCTCAAACAAATAAATAATATATACAGATATATATTTTTAATTTATATGTGTGTATGTTTATTTGATCAACAAGAGGACAACCTATTTGTTTCTCTTTATGAATTTGTCTTTAATATTCAATTTCTTTTGTATTTTACATACTCAGAAATTGAAATTAAATTTTTTTTTTAAATGCATTCTTTGATGAAAATTCATACCATGTTGGGGACCTACATTCTTTTATAGAGCTGTATTTATGGCAGCAGGTTGAGCAATTTTGATGTTAGAATAAATAAATGATTCTTCAAGTATGTCAGTTTAATTCTCGTATATAAATTATATCTTGTGGAGTTATAATTTTATTTGCATAAATAAAAAAAAATAAAATAAAATTTATTTTATGTTATATCATGTTAAATGGCCAATTGATTTTCGCATGAAATGAAATAACAATTTGCAAACATTTCACGCATCACGTGTTTTGTTTTTAACTACCTACACTTAATTGACAAATAATTAATTAAACTTTTTATTAATATTGGTGATGCCATTTTTCAATGTAGCTAAGGTTTTAATTCAAAGGGAGAGAAATGATTAATCTACAAGGGTTCAATCAGACCCCTCTTTGTACCAGTCCAAATGTTCACTGTGTCTCTCCCAAATCGTGTCTTAGATAATCACTTCATGTTTAATCAGTCCACAATTTCTCTGGTTAGATTTATATTCCATCGTTCATTAAAAAAATTCTCCCTCATCTTTTTTACCATCCAAGCCTCTTTCGTATTCCACTTCACCGTATTGGTTAAAAAAACCAAAACCTGATTCATTCGCATTTTGAATTAGACACTGTTTTTTTGTTTCAATGATTTTGACCTTTCACATTTTAACAACGTTCTAAAGCGAATTGAAAATTGGATGCTAGGGGTGCAATAGTGCGGTTTAAAAGAATGGATGAGGAAGAAAAGTGGCTGCTTGGTAACCTAATTGAATAGATATAGAGTGTTTAAAATAAAAAGTTATTTATACTGTAACCAAAATAAAAGTGCCGCGGTTACATCCCGGGAGCCTAGTGTCTGAACAGTGAACTATTCGAGCAGGAACGACTCCATGACGTGGAGGCTATAGGAGTGAGTGATGACTAATGAACATGTGGCAGTCAGATGATATATGGATTTCGATTTGTCAAGTAATATAGTAGGCTTGCTCGGATCTATTATCGTTTCGTTTTATTATAACGCGTACCGAACACATATGGTTGTCGAGCTGGCAAGGTGCCAAGTGAAGTGAAGAGTGTTTATACTCTGCTTTCGTTTTGGAGAAACAGATGATATATGGATGCCGCTTCGTCAAGTAATAAAAGACTTGCTCGGGTCTGTTATCGTGTGTTCGTAAAACGTGTGCCGTGTTGCCGTTAATATTATTGTTGTTCGTGTGTTTGAGTATTGTTGTTATCGTGGAAAGATAATTCAACAATAATTTATATATATAAATATATATATCTCTTATCTTAAATATCATTAAATATTTAAGTTATTTATTTATAGAAATGGCCAATTGCCTAATTCAAATACAAATATTGTTTTGATAATATAATTATCTGTTGTTAAAGTTTAAATTTATATAACTGTATTTAATAAGTAAAACCAAAGATTGTTAAACACCTTGTTATTTAATATACAAAGATTGTTAACACATTGTTATACATATATACAAAACCCGTTTGAAATAAAATAATATTTCAAACAACAAACATTTAATATTTTATTTATTTTTGCCTGAATGGGCAAAGTGTTAACTGGCGAACTTTCCAGCCAGCACAATGGCGCCCGAACAGGGACCCTATTTTTGGTTTACGTTCCGTATCTTAATTAATCATTTGTGATTTTGTGACTACCGATTATAAGGAAAGAACAATATGGCGACCGAGCGATTCGTGGAAGAACTAGTGGCCGAACGAGATGATTTATTCGACCATGTTCGGTTCCTTTACGAGGAATGCACACAGCTGACCCCTTCTCAGGTAGAAGATTTTAAAATTATCCTAGAGATGTTACCAGGGTTGGAATCTCAATTTGGGGAGGTCCAGAAGGGCATTCGCAGGTGTAATTGCCGCACTTCTGATCCCAAAGAAAAAGTTGAGATCCCGATGACGTGGGTGGCCTTCACCGATATCATCGACGCCATAATAAACAAGTATAAAGCGTTGGTAAAACGTGTAGGAGTGCCACACACAGGAGTTCTTCCTTCTGCCATCCCTAGTACCGATTTCTCGTCTTCTACCGTATCGCCAGGTCCCATTCCTTATCATCATATCGTCCCGTGCTTCTCCTTTTATTCATCTCCTACCATACCGTCTCGTACCGTCCCGGACCCATTAATAAAACGGGAAGATTTAGAAGTAGATAAACAAGTTCAACTATATGAAAATGTTGAACATTTTGGAGAAGTGGAACACTTTGAAGAAGTTGAAGACTATTCAGAAATTGAATACTCAGAAGTTGAACATTGGGAAAAACCTGAAGAAGTTGAATCAAAATCTGTGATTTTAATTAAGAGTGAAGATGTCCTTGATGACGTTGATGAAGTGGTTAATGATGATGTTGATGAAGATGTCAATGATGATGATCTTAATGAAGATGATGAAGTACCTGGTGAAATTGTCAATTTTGAGAGTGATCATGATGAAATTGAACAAGAAGAACCTGGTGATAATATTCATGAAGATAGTGATCCGGATGATCCTGATGAGATTGATCAAAATCAAATAAGGGAGGTTGAAAATATTTCTTTGGATAATGTTAATGGAGACTTCGATGAAGAACTGATTGATAAAAAACCAAATATTCAATCCGTTGAAGAAGAAGAGGAATCTGACACAGTGACAACTGAAGTAAGCCCTGAAACTGTAATTGATCAGCCTCTAGAAACAGCTGAAGAAATATATTCTAGAGAGGATGAGACAACGGAAGTACAAAATGGAGAAAAATACAATTTAAATTTTCCAGTCCCAGTGCCACTTCCCATTTATGTCCCGTGCCCCTTTTTCACGTTTAGCTTACCCTATCCACATCCTTTCCCTTTTGATCCGGGTATATAAAAACTATCGGAGGAAGGTGTTCTCGACCCAGAACCTTCCCGAGCTCCCGGAACTTTCCCGCTGGGGGGGATATGTAACCAAAATAAAAGTGCCGCGGTTACATCCCGGGAGCCTAGTGTCTGAACAGTGAACTATTCGAGCAGGAACGACTCCATGACGTGGAGGCTATAGGAGTGAGTGATGACTAATGAACATGTGGCAGTCAGATGATATATGGATTTCGATTTGTCAAGTAATATAGTAGGCTTGCTCGGATCTATTATCGTTTCGTTTTATTATAACGCGTACCGAACACATATGGTTGTCGAGCTGGCAAGGTGCCAAGTGAAGTGAAGAGTGTTTATACTCTGCTTTCGTTTTGGAGAAACAGATGATATATGGATGCCGCTTCGTCAAGTAATAAAAGACTTGCTCGGGTCTGTTATCGTGTGTTCGTAAAACGTGTGCCGTGTTGCCGTTAATATTATTGTTGTTCGTGTGTTTGAGTATTGTTGTTATCGTGGAAAGATAATTCAACAATAATTTATATATATAAATATATATATCTCTTATCTTAAATATCATTAAATATTTAAGTTATTTATTTATAGAAATGGCCAATTGCCTAATTCAAATACAAATATTGTTTTGATAATATAATTATCTGTTGTTAAAGTTTAAATTTATATAACTGTATTTAATAAGTAAAACCAAAGATTGTTAAACACCTTGTTATTTAATATACAAAGATTGTTAACACATTGTTATACATATATACAAAACCCGTTTGAAATAAAATAATATTTCAAACAACAAACATTTAATATTTTATTTATTTTTGCCTGAATGGGCAAAGTGTTAACTGGCGAACTTTCCAGCCAGCACAATACTTACAATCACAAAATATAAAAAAATCGCTATAAATTTTTAGATATACAGGGTAATTGATAATTCGATAGAAATCTTGAAAGAGGTTATACTCTAGCTAATTTTCAATAAATTTCACTCTATGAAACCGGACCTAAAAACTTTGTTGACGAAGATATCGTACACGATGTGTATTGACGATATAAAATATATAAAGATACACCCATTTCTCAGCTTGCACGGTAGTATCGAAAAATTATGCAAATCTAAACTATGTAAATCAAGAAACAGCATATTTTTTTATATAAAAGATTTGTTTTTATTTATAACTACATATCTTATACAAGAAATTTAATTAAAAGCTAATTTTTTGTCTCTACAAAACCTTCAACTAATCGCTATACAGGTGTATAAAAATTAAAGAAATCTCATCTAGCTCCGAAGTGCCGATGTATAAATTGTAGATTCTTTCTGGATGTCACTGAAACCCTTATGAAAAAACTGAAGTAACTGAGTGGACTGTATGTATGTTAATGGTTCTCGATACTTATGTATTAAAAGGAAGGTTTATTTGATTTTTCTTTTAATAAATTATAAAGCAATAAATTAGTTATATTTATAATTTAATGAGATGATCATTGAGGAAATATTTACATATGTTGAATGTAGTATGCTGATTTTCAATAAGGTTTGAGGTCGTCCAAAGGCCAAATGCTCTGTAGACAATCCTTTTCTATCCTTATTCCAGTTATAACAGATTCGAAATCTGGTTTCAAGGTTTAATTATTATAGGAGAAGCTCCAGTAGAGATCTCTTATCCAGGCAACTTGAACACTAAAAATGGCTGAACGAATTTCTTTATAGTGAAACTAATACTCAAACTACTGTTTCCTATCCAATTTGCAAGCAAGGGTGCAAGACAAGGTAAAATTTTCAACTGAAGTGGCTTGCCCTGTTTACATACTAACTCGAAGTAGGCCCGCTAGAGGCATAAGCTTCGCTCTTTTATAAAATAAAAAATACTAAAATTTGAATTTTAGACAACAGGGTTGCTTATAATTTGATAGAAATCTTTATAGGGGTTATATACTATAGGTAATTTCCAATAAATTTTATGAATCCGGGGTCAAAAATCATTAGATTTGGAGTTATTTGAGTTTTTTTTTTAATTTTCCGACTTTCAACCAGTAACTGCTAATTGTAGAAAAAAGAATTCACTCTGACACTTTTCTAATATCTGGTCAATTAGAGATTACTTTAAAAAATTAATGGATTCAAATTAGAGGAAGATAATATTACATAATATTGAATTAAGCCAACAAGATGCCCGCCGATTGCGGGTTTCGCAATTGGTTAATAAATATTTCTATAAGATTAGATAATATTTTATCATTAATATCATATTTCTTAAAAATATTAATTAAAGTTAATTTAAAATAAACTTAAATCGATACTATGTATCTAATTTGACCCCCTCAATATTATCGAAAATTCCTGATTAGTGGCTCTGGCGATACGATAACGAAAAGAAGTACGTTATATTTTGAATTTATTTTAAAGTTTATAAAACGAAGATGTTTTTTTCGTATTTTTTCATCAGGTGTATTGGACTTTTTTTTAGTTATCGTTTTGAATCTAAATGACATTTTCAAAAAAATTTAATTACTTGTTAGTTTTGACCTTCTATTTCGGAGTTTCTATGTTGGAACCATGTTGGAAGCGTGTCTTTTTAACACTCAGAGCTCGGTACTTTTTTTACAATTAGCAGCTATTGGTAAAAAGTCGAGAAATTTAAAAAAATTAAAACTCTGATAACTCCAAAAAATGATTTTTGACCCCGGGCTCATAAAATTTATTAGAAATTAACTATAGTATATAGTTATACCCCCTTTCAAGATTTCCATCGATAGCAATAGCGATTAGTTGAAGGTTTTGTAGAAACAAAAAATTAACTTTTAATTAAATTTCTTGCATTAGTCTACCATAGTTATAAATAAAAACAAAATATTTTATTTAAAAAAAAAACTATGCTGTTTCTTGTTTTACACAGTTTAGATTTGTACGATTTTTCGATACTACCGTGCAAATTGATGAATCTTTATATATTTTATAACGTCAATACAGTCTCTACAAAGTTTTTAGCTCTCCTGGGTAGCTTTTTAGCCAATTTTTCAATTATTGTCAAGCTTGATGGTCATTAAATCTCAAAGATCCGTTGAAAATTCGAGTTGGAAATTTTACCAAAGGGTTTTCACAAAATGGACCAAATTAAATAAACTAAAAGCAGTGGCTATAAAGTGAATAAAATGTGATTAAATCACCAGTATTAGTAAAGCATCCGTTTACCCTCTAGTTAGCATCCTCCCTTTGTGCCAATCTAAATGGTTTATCTGTATTTGATAGATTATATCACACCTGAAAAACCTGCCTGGGCTCCGATGTTGACAGAGCTGTCTTCAAGCGTGTAATTATAAGGGAAGAGAAATAGAAAAAATAAATTTAATTACCGATTATTAGATAATTTAGAAGGATTATTTTTTTCAAATGAATGTAGCTTTTTAGGGTTCCATACAAAAGAAAAACTGAACCGTATATAGGTCGGTCTTTTTATTTGTTAGTTTGTAAATTGAATAAGATACAAACTTGAAATCGATATGTTTTATGTACCTATTTATTTCCCCCAAATTCAAACTCGTATTACAATCACAATCACAATCAAATCTACTCTTATTAAACGAGCAAAAATTGCATATTTATTTGTTTATATATTTGTATCTTGGTTATATTTTGAAAAACGACTCTACTGATTTTGTTGAAATTCACGGGTTAGGGGTTTTAGAAGTGACAATTCGATCTGTCACGGTCTCATCCTTCGACAAAATTGTTTTGATTGGTTTTTTCGTAATCAAATTAATTATTCTCAGGTAGACAAATCCCATTCTTAGGGTTTTAATAAAGGTTTCCTTTTTCCTTTTGTACCCAGGCAGATAATGGGTTGCCTTAATTCATTGTTCTAAAAGGCCTTGAAGAAGTATTGTGATTGTTTTTAAGAAGAACTTTATTTATTTAATAGAATAAAAAATAATCAAGAATTTATTTTAAAATTTCGCATAAGCAGGTCTCAATTTTCTGAAAAAACAACACATTTTGATAGGTTTTATTTATTATCAATTGGATGAATAAAAATGAATCATATGGTTAAATCAAAACAGGTGGAGGGGTGGGGTGTACTGGTGGGGGATCCGGGGGTAGGGCGAGGTTTCGGGGGTGGGGTCAAGCGGGGTGGGGTTACAGTGGGCGAATACTATATATATTTGTATTTTTTTTAATTTGAAAACGGCTCTCAAATAAAAATCGACCTTTTTATCAGAATTTTAAATTAAAAATAATATTAAAATAAAGGTTTTAACTGAAGGAAGAAGCTACCGAGCATCGCTCGGTGCCTCCAGGTACTGATTATTATTATGGGGAGATCAAATTTTTACAGGAAGAAAATAAAAAATATTTTTTATCAAGACCATTTGTTGATTCGAATTTTTCTGATTTTCAGCATTTTTCATCTGTAAGTTCTGAAGCTAGAAAAGTCTAAAATATAATCTGTTCTTCGTTCCAGAAATATAAACATTTTGCCATCAGAACGAACTTACAACAAGTTTTATGTCGATGTGTTTGCCTGGTTAACCAAACCCACCATAACCCATGAGCGAAAAGTTGTAGAATGGTCCTTCTCGAGCTAAAATGGTTATATTGTCAAAATAAATAATTTCTTCGATATTAATCATTCTAGATTCAGAGGTGAAAAATACATAAAATCCGAAAAAAATAAATTGTTATTTAGAAGAGTTTTGATTAGATTTACCTTCTATCGTGAAATTAGTCAAAAATTTACTATTCATAAGCTGCATATTAGGAGGTCCTTTTTCCATTTTCTAATTTTTACCCTGTCAGAGGCTCATATGGTTCGAAATAAATAAAAAAAGATATATCCCCCAAGTTTCAAGTTCCTATCTCAATTTTAACGTGTGCCACACAGCGATGGAAATTTCCTATCCAAATAACATGGGATTTTTTGGCATTAAAATATCAATTTTTATTCCAGCCAAAGTAATGGTTCAAAAATTAAAACTGTATACGTTATTCTTATAATAGTAGCTATCCTTCAGAATTTTTCAGATTTTTAGCTATTATAATTTTGGAGTTACAGCTAGATAAATTACTGCTAAATCTTAGTGTTAGTAAGTTATGGTCTCCAAAATTATAATAGCAAAAAATCTGTAAAAATTCTGAGGGATAGCTACTATAATAAAGATAAAGTCTATGGAGTTTCAAATTATTTGAACCACTACTTTGGTTGGAATAAAAATTGATCGTACAATGCCAACCCCCCCCCCCCATGTATTTAGATGGGAAACTAGCATCGTTGAGCGGCACAGGTTAAAATTAAGATTGAGACTTGAAACTTGGGGGATATTTTTTTGTTTTATTTATTTCGATCATATGAGCTTCTGTCAGCGTAAAAATTCGAAAATATCCAAAATAAAGACCACCCTACTGCACATTTAAGCTAAGTTTTTATTTTTTTAGCTCAAACAGTTCACTTACTAAAATTTGTCATATCTCCGGCATTTCGGGATAGCCTAAATAACCTTAAGAAAATTCACACTTTTTCATACTCATAATTTCCTCTATACCTTAGTTTGGGTGTATCTATATTTTGAGCAGTCACAGTAATTTGCAGAAAGATCAGGTCTTGTCTTATTATTAAATATTGACAATTTCTGACAAATTTTTGAAAAATCATACTTGTGCTATAAAACCTACAAATAAAAACTCGGGTATGTAGCTTAAGACCACACGACAGAAGTGATAGGTTAAATGGCATTTATAATTCTAATATTCTAAAATTATTAAAATTTATATTTTTATAAAAAATAAATTTTTTAAGTAAACTTTTAATTATTTTTTTGGGATTGTTAAATATATATTTATATTATGTTATTTTTAATTATTATATTATTATATTTAATGTTTAGTTTTTTTTATTCAGTATTTTGGACTAAGTATTTCTATTTTTCGATTTAGCCGTAGGAATAATTAATATATTTTCCCACAATAATTGAACTGCTACTAGACCACAGCCTAACCGTGACGCGTGATATGACTCGTGACGGCTCAATCTCATTTACAGCCCAAGAAAATAAAAATGTACATGAGCAGACACAGATCCCAACCGTGACGCATGATGCGTGACGGCTCAATTTCATTTACTGCCAAGTAAAATAAAAATCTGAGAGCGCGCGCTAAAAGTAGTTATCACTTAAAAATAATTTTTGAAGTTATACTTCTTTTGGCGCGTTTGGATGAGAGTGAATTTGTGACCTGCGCGTGCAGATGTCCCAAAAATTAACATCATGAAGTTGGCTACAGAATAGAATAAATAATATATTCCTTTAAACGACTGCAAGGAATCTAACAAAACATGTTATTTTCAAATTCAATAAGCCAGTTGATGTGGATGTGAAATATATTATTTATATTAATAATCAATTCTTAATAATTATATATTTATATAATTATATATAATTATAATTGAATGTAATGGAAGGCAGCCCAGAGGTAGTAAGGAAAGAAAAAATTAGCACATATAAAATAAGGTGTAATTTATTGGAATCCTTCCTCCTTTCCTGTCAAACCGACGTTTCGAGAATTTTTCCCTCCTTCTCTCCGAAACGTCGGTTTTGAAAGGAAAGGAGGAAGGATTCCAATAAATTACACCTTATTTTATATGTGTTAATTTTTTCTTTCCTCACTACCTCTGGGCTGCCTTCCATTACATTCAATTAATATTTCTACCAGTCCGTCTCTCTCCAGAGAAAATTTCGTTGCAAAAATATATAATTATATATTATATTTTTGAATAATATATATATTTATTATATAAATTTGTCAGTTACAAAAACTGTGTAAAAACTTTGAGAGTGTTTTCAAATATTAAAGGTTAATTCTGTAAGTATTATATCTAGAATTATTACTGGAGAGTTAATTATTTTTTAATAAATATTTTAGTATTTTTGTTATACTTATTTTGGCGCGTTTACTTGAGAGTGAATTTGTGACCTGCGCGCAATTCTATTTAATTAATTTTAATATTTTTCTTCGATCTTTACTGCAGTTTTGTTTTGTGAAATTTTTTTTCAGACGCCAAAGAAGTATAACTTCTAACGCGTGTACATAAGTACACACACACTTTTTTTGTCGTAAGATTTGAGTTGAAAATTTCCGAGAGCCATTCAGTCTGATTTGATTAAGCAGCTGGCTGCTGATTGCTTTTGAAATTGTGACCTATTCAACGGCTAAACCCTCCACTCTCCGACTCAATTCTAATTTTCACAAATATCTTTCACTTCATTACAAGATCAAACAGTTTCAATGAATTGTCTCTTGATTTGATGATATAAATCGAAAATGTAATTTACTTAATTTCCTCGACATCATTGTAAGCTTTTATCTCCACGGTGATAAAAGAGGCGAAAAAATTGTATGTATTATTAATTACATACACACAATTTAATTGAATTAATTAAGAATCTTTTTCCTCGCAGTGAACGTTTTTCTTTCGCTCTCTCTAATGACTAAACAGCAATTGGGTCATAAATATTGATAACATTACTTTTGATAAGAAAAAATGAAATTTATACCTTGATGTTTAACCATGTTTCTAGATAAAAAATAAATTATTATTATTTTTTTTAATTAAAATAAAAAAGATGATTGAAAAGGTAAAGGAGCTCATATTTTTTAAATTCTCTATAACACTGTTAAAAATTTCTTATAAAATTTTACTATAAAAAATGGGAAGTCTGGCCTCAAATTTTTTAGTAATATTACATACCAGTATTGTAATCTTACAACATATTTTTTAGTAATACGTATCTAATTAATACAAGAAAAAAGTAATGTCAGTAATGTTTTTAGGTCTTTTTTTTTACTTTTAAGGTAGTTCTTTGACAAATGCAAAAGTTCAAGAATTTTTTGAAACTTGTAATATAAGTCATTAAAAGCATAATAAAAACACTGTTAAAATTTAGTACAAACGTGTGAATCAAATTTTAATTAAGTTGCTACATCCATATAATATTTCAATTTATTTCTAATTTTCCGATTTTTAAACACTTTTGCACCAGAATGATCTTTCTACGATCTTTAATTCATATGATATTAAATGTCTATCTTCAGTAGAGACCTGGTTTTTGCACTAAAAAGTGACAAAATATGCCTTAAAATATGCAATTAAAAATTCTGAAATATGCAAGTAATATGCAGAATACGGTGAAATATGCAAATATATGCAGTAAAAAATCGCAAAATAAATTTTTTCTGCACTAAAAAATTAAAATTAAAGACAAAAAGAGGATAATGTTAGGAGTCCTATGAAAGAAATAACCTGATAAAGTAAGC
The DNA here is from genome assembly GCA_024734495.1 of Forficula auricularia. NCBI lineage: Eukaryota > Metazoa > Arthropoda > Insecta > Dermaptera > Forficulidae > Forficula > Forficula auricularia. The sequence continues at coordinate 7,534,225 of JALMQS010000353.1, forward strand.
TATACACTCCAAGGGTCAAATATGTTGGGTAAAAAATTGCACAAAATTATCATATTTTTTTTATTTTTTTTATTTATTTATTATCACCGGGGACATAGTCCATTTTAACAGCACATCGGTAAAGTGTTAGTAGTGCTAGTGAGGGAGCCGAGTTTTGGCCGTTCGAAATTTTATATGCTAGTTAGGCTCAAACCCGACCCGGGTCTACCGCTTGAACATCGTCATCAACTAATAAAATAATGCAAATATTTGACCGGCTATAATCTGATCTCTACACTAATTTACACACACTTCCGCATAGACACACGAACACTCAATGGCCAAAATTGGCTATAGTTACAATAACCGTTAAAAAAAATGAAGAAATAATAAAAAAATGATCTCAAAAATAATTAAAATTTTATTGTAATTGTGAATAATTTTATTTATGTTTTATATATATTTCTTCAATTTTTTCTTTCTCCGAAAATTTACTTTTAAAAAATCTGTATTTTGCAAGAAATATACAATATTTGACAAAAAAAATCCTTCAAATATGCCATTTTGTGCAATATTCTAGAAATATGCAATTTTATGCAATATTACTCAAATATGCAAAAATATGCAGTATAAAATTTAACCCACAGTATCCTAGATGCATGAATCGTATAGATAGGGTCGTATGTGGCAGCAAACAAAATATGCAATTGCATAGGAATCCGGTCTCTAATCATCAGCCATGAATAAAATTTATACTTTTCTTCACGTTTCGAACATTTCTAAATTCCAATAAACAAGAAAAAGAAAATTTTTGACTGAATCCAAAATGCTGGTCGATCAGATCCCTTGTTTGTGTGCTTGATGACAAATTAATTAGGGACAAAGTAGCTTTTATAATCAGTTTATTTTGTACTCGGTGTCTGATCTTTTTTTAAAATTTAATGAATTATTATATAATATTGTATATACGACTATTATCTAACCAAATTTAAATTAAATTACTTTTCGCCTTATTCTCTCATTATTTATTAAGATAACAAAAGAAATCTATTGAGAAATAAGAAATTTAATATCCTTCATTCAAAGTGATTATTATATTGAAAACGAATCTATTACGTATATTCTAAAGAGAAAGCAAGTTTTAAGGGTGGGTTTTTAAGAGAGGGGGCTGTTTGAGTGATGGCGGGATATTCATCAGGATCTCCCCCTTCAACACTCTTGTGAATCTTCTACCTTAGTTGTTGAATAAGAAAGATGAAGATAACTCTACAGAAGAGGGTGTAGGATATATAGGTTGTTTAAGGGATGAGGGCGTTGGGCGTTGTGTTGCGTTCCGAGTAAAAAGAGCTACATCAAGGAAGAATGTAACCGAGTCTTTTGTCAAGAATAACCTGGATGAAGGTACAGCCGAGAGGAAAAGGGAGGAAAACTCTATCCTAATCCCCTCTCTCTACTTAGAGTGTAATATTTTATATAAATTTGATCCTACTATTTTCTCGCCTTTCAAGGGGATCATTTCTTTACAATTTTATTCGAAGTTGGAGAGAAATTTATGATAATTACAATAATTAACCCGAAGGTTTGAGTATCTTTTTTTGAAAATAAGATGGAATTGTTTCAAATATGCAACTCACGGTTCAACCAAATATATCAAGATAAGAATTTACATTTAAGGTCCAAATCTAAGATTTTAATAGAACAATTTTATATTATACTAGCTGCAAGGCCCGCCTTCGGCGCCCCTCACCTGAGCCCCCCATTACGCCCCTGGACCTTCACTTAAACCTTCCACCCCCGTGCCCTCCCCTGCACCTTACCCCCTTCCCAGTTTTTTCATTTCTAGCCTTCTAGTGACCCATAGTTTCTATATACAAAATTTGGTTAAGTTGGCTATAAGGGTAAGAATTTTCATATATAGATATCATGAATTCAAAAATGCAACTCACGGTGCAACCAAATATATCAAGATAAGAATTTACATTTAAGGTCCAGATCTAAGATTTTAATAGAATAATATTTTATTATATGTCAGAGTGTGTTTTTGTATCGAGGGTAAAATTAACGTGCTTGGTAAGCCTGTTAGTACTCGGTTCGACTCCTGAGGGGATAAGGCCTCTGATATGCAATATAAAATTATTCTATCAAAATCTTAAATTTGGACCTTAAATTTAAATTCTTATCATGACATAATATAATAATTACATTGCAGAGCTAAATAATATTATAAGATGCACTGTCTGCCTGTTGGGCGAGCCTAGTATTGAATGCACCCAAACATTTTCATATTTTTTTTGCTCATTATATTTATTTTGCTACACAACAAACATTCTAAGACGATTTTTTTATTAATTTAATTTTTTTATTGAATGATAAAAATAAAGAAAAAGTAAAACTTTTTCACGACCCAGTGCGTTGGCCAGTTAGAACAAGTATTTTTTTCACATTATTGTCTGAATTTTATTGAAGTTCAATTAAATAAAATATTTGCTCTCTCTATAACGAGTATAATTTTGATGCAAGAGCAAAATGCCAATCCTAGAATAATAGAAATTAAAAATTGAATCTTTAATAGTCTGAACAGGTCTTGACTTGTATTTGGCATTTCATTCCCTATAAAGGAAGAAGTTAGATAATTCTATTCACACCCTTTTTAGTTATTTTCCTCGATTGGATTCTAATGAAAGAATCGCCCCCTCTCCGCTGAACATTAGTAATTAAGAAAAAAAGTGAAAAATTTTCCAAGACTCGGTCGCTAGATATGCCCTAGTAATTAATAATCAACTTAAATATAAATTGTTTATTTATGCCTATATTATAATTTCGCATTAAAATCTCAATAAAATTTTTTCTTTTTGCATTTTTGAACAGGAACTTATAAAGCTAGACTCTATGTGTTTGGATTCAGATACCTACGATAACATCAAAAATGAAAAGTCGTAGAAAACTAAAATATTTGTATACTATTTACTAAAAATCGAAGATAATAAATAAATATTATATATAATAAATAAATAATAAATATTTCCTTCGATTCTCAAGGAAAAGCCATCAAAATGGACTTATTCAAAATCTGATGAATTCGGACTCGGCTGGTTGTCTAAATACAGGCGTCGCCATAAAGTCCTGCCATCTTTCAATTTCCGAACGGATTGATAAATCTACTCTTATTAAACGAGCAAAAATTGTATATTTATTTATATATATATATTTATTTATTTATATATATATTTGTATCTTGGTTCTATTTTGAAAACGGCCCTACCGATTTTGATGAAACAAAATCTATTAACAAGTTTTGAGGATGAGAAAACGATCTGGCTATGTCTGGACCTCATCAAAATTCATCTTAATTGATTTTTTCTTAATTAAAGTAATTATTGATAGATGAAAATCTCAATAAAAAAAATGATTTGCCGCATGTCAGATTAGAACCTGAGACCTCTTGCATCAGATGGCAGAGACTTTACCAGTAGACTATAGAAGTATTTTAAAAATCTTTGCTTTTTACTTTTACTGAAAATGAATATTTTTGAATTAGACTTTATTATAAGTGTGGAAATAATTGAATATATTATATATAGCTATGTATTTTATAAATAGAATTTATTGAATAAATTGCAGCGCGGCAAATTTGAAATATGTCATAATTGAATTAAGCTGAAAGAAAGACAACAATTAATTTTAAATCCAGAAACATTAAATATATTAATAATTATTCCTTGGCCTCCCCCCCCACTCTTCTAATTAAAATTAAATATTCAATTCTCTTTTCTCCGGGCAATTATCCTTGAAATTGTCTTCCTAAAAAATATTTGCTTGGTGAAAGTTATCACTTCTGTCGCGCGTCCCGAGACGCACACATTTTTTTTAATTTTATGTTTTTATTTTAGATTCTATACGATTATTTTTTTATTATTATTTTCCTATTTATTTTTTTATAGTGTTTATCAATATGAACGAATGTGGGCAAATTGGTGTACGAGTAAACAAATATACACATAATATGTGGACCATTAGAAAGATAGAAATGCAAAAACTGGGTGGGGGTGGGAATGGATGTGGGGGGTGGGAATGGATGTGGGGGGTGCAGGAGGTGGGGTGCAGTTGTGTAGGATCCGGGGTGGGAGGGGCGGTTGGGGAGGGGCGAAGTGGGGGTCCAGTGTTGGGGGAGGGGGGTCAGGGGTTACCGTGCATCGCTCGGTGCCTCCAGGTACTTATATTTATATTCTCAAATAATAAAGTAGTAGTAAATTCATTAATTTCCAAACATTTACTGACCAGAGGCGCCAAGAGGGGGGGGGGGGGGTGAGCAGAGGGTAAGCAGCCCTGGAGGAGGCCCGGGGCTCAACAACAAAAATAACATATTTTTTTATACCGCAATATTTACTTATAAAGGGTGTCCCCGAATTCACGCAAGAAGTAATTTTGGTAGAAAACAGTTTTTAATTAAAAAGTGTACATTTTTTATTGATTCATAAAGTATACAGTATAGGGTTATGTATGGAATAGGGCAGTGTTTCTCAACTTTTTGTAGAGCGAGAAACCCTAGAGCACTTATATTTATTTCTGTGGAAACCCCTTAGAACTAAACTATTTAATTTTTCGTCAAAATATCAACATCATGCTACTTTTATAGCTTCCAAATATAGAAAATTAAAAACAACAAAATAATATATTTTTCTCTCAAAAAAATTCTTAAGTATCAATGGTTTTATTTGAATATAAGGTAATACTTAGACTCTAAATTTAGTATTTGTTTTACATGACAAATTTTTTGAGAGGTCATACTGCAAGCTACTATTTTTGTTTTTGTTTTTCTCTTTTATTGAGATCTAGTCGCGGGAACCCCAAATCTCCCTTTGTGGAACCCTGGGGTTCCGGGGAACCCAGATTGAGAAACACTTGAATAGGTTATCGGGTAAATGGCCTCCATCGCTTTGCTGGCGTTTACGCACACTTATGCCGAAATTTTTCATTAAAAATTGGTGAAAAAAGAAGCTTTTCTTTTTATTTAACACCTAAAATCTATATATATAAAATTAAGGTTTTGTCTGTACATTGCTCCAAATCACGCCAAATTTTGGTTGCACACGTTTCAAGCAAAGTTATGAACGAAAACACCCTCAACAAAATTCCTGTCTGTATGTATGTCTGTCTGTCTGTTTCAGTGGTTTCCGAAAAAGTTGCTCACGATTCACGTAAAAACGGCTGAAGGGATTATTATGAAATTTCATATTTACATCAGATGTCTTCTAACTTACGTTTTTAGCTATATAACGTTTTGATATTTTGACCCCAGAAGGCGGTTTGGGGGGGGGGGCGCACGAATGAAAATTATCAAATAACTCCTAAACTATTAACTCTACAGCAAATTTTATAATGAGCAAAGTTGTAGGGGATGTGATTTCTGACAACTTTGTTTAAAAAAATTTCCCGGAAAAACACTCCCAAAAAGGGGGGAGGGTGCAAAATATGAAAATTCTTGCCCTTGGAACAAACTCAACCAAATTTTGTATACATAATCTCTGGGCCTCTAGAGAGCTAGAAATGCAAAAACTAACCACCCAAAATGGGGGGGTCAAGAAATGAAAATTCTTTCTCTTGGGCCAAACTCAACCAAATTTTGTATACATAATCTGTGGGTCACTAGAAGGCTAGAAATGCAAAAACTGGGTGCGGAGGGTGGGTGCGGGAGTGGAATGGGGGTGGGGTGAGGAGTGAGGCGGAGTAGGGTGGGGGTGCAGGGGGTGGTGCGGGGTGGAGTCCAGGGGGCATAGCGGGGGTGAGGTCCAGGGAGCTAGGCGGGGGTGTGGTGCGCAGGGTTGGAGGGCGCGGGGTGGGGTCCGGGGTGGATGGGGTGCGGGGTCCGAGGTGGGTGGGGTGCGGGTGGTGGTGTGGAGGCGGGGGTTGGGAACGGGTGCATGGTGCGGGGGTGGGGGTGCTGGAGGGGTTTTGGGGGCGGGGGTTGGGGCGAGGGGATTAGTGGGTTAGGGTGCGGAATGGAGTGTTGGGGTGGTGGTGTGGGGCGGGGGTTGGGCATGGTGCGGGGTGGGGGAGGATGGGTGGGTTTCGGGGGGAGGGGGGATGGGTTCAAGGGTTGGGGTCCAGGGGGCGTGCCCCTGGCTAGCAAGAGGGGCCGCCGAAGGCGGGCCTTGCAGCTAGTTATATAAATATAATTGATTTCCTCTTAAAAATTAACAACTCCTCTCCTTACCAAAAAATCTTTTTCAGCTTTCTGAATTACTTTTCCTGGCATTAACAAACCGAATGTTTTGTTTTTTATCAATCTACACACTACGCCAATCCATATAAATAAAATTACGTTTCAATGTGTGTAGAATTATAATCATTTGGGACAATCTAAATGTCCTATCTACTATAAATCTTCCCAAGTATATTTTCCATAATAAACACTTAGTCATATTTATATTAAAAAAGATTTGCATTGTTTTTATCTACAAATTGAGTATTATTAAAAGTAATTATGTTTTTATTTTAGTATTAATCACACAAACAGAAATTTATTTTCGTTTTGTTTTTTAGATTTAAAGTTAACAGAAAAAAATAAATAACCAAGGTCATAATGATAATAAAAATAAAGATAACAGGCAAAAAAGTAAAGCTTGTGAGGGTCATGCGATGGTCTTACTAAAGGGGCTTTTTATCCCTGTACTTTCTCTTTCCCGCCTAATATTGATTTGCGATTTATATTAAAGTTTAAAGTTACTGTCAAATATACATAAACAACCTTTGAGGTATTAGGCTATTTTGGGCCCACTCTCTTATTGATATTATTTAAATTAATATACTTAAGGTGTTTTTCTCATTTCGTCATTTTCTCAAAAACAACCCCAAACAATCTAATCTGCTTATCAGATAGTATATGTTTTGACCCGTATAAATTTTATCTCGATTACAATTCAAGTTAATTAGGAGTGTTGCAAAATTTATTCACCTGATAAACAATTAGTGTTATTTTTAAGAAAATGGTAGAAATAGTACATTTTAATCATGACCTATTTGAAGGAGACAACTAAAAGAGTGTGTCCTGGAAAAATGAATGTTTAATTTAATTATAACGAGACCATAGTTTCGTGGGCTTTGCCTTCTTCATCAGTTTATTACAATTGATTCATAGGAATTAAGGTATGAAAGTGAGATAATATATCAATAAATTAAAAATTTATTTTTCCAGCAGAAGACACACTCTTTTATTTGTCTCCTTCAATTTATAAAAATTTTGCTACTCTCGGCAAAAGAAACTTTCATAACCTAGTTCTTCAAATCTAGCTTAATTTTTCAAATCTCAATGCGCCGCAATCGTTTGTTTATTCACTGGCTTTAAACACGTTTTCGAATCAGGCCTAATCAAATGACTTTCTTTAATTTCATGACCATAGGAAGAGGGAGTTAGGGTGTTAGAACTCACCCGAAATGTTGAAATAAACATCGAAATTTTACAGGATATAAATAAACGTACAATAAAAATTTAATTAAAATAATACTTTGATTAAATTTAATTAAAATAATAATCTGATGAAGGCGACTGTGAGTCAGTGATCAGAGTGTCGAGCTGCTGTCCTGAAGTATGCTGGTTCGAGACTGAGTCTCGGCAGATATTTGCAGCCGCCTCCTCTTGGAAACCAATGGCCAACTACCGATAGTATAATTGCCTAGTCAACCTCTCCAAACTAGCCGTTCGGAACCGGTGTTAAAAAGTAGGTCCTATAAACCTGTGTAAAACAGCTAAACACACTCAGCACAGGTATATGTGGAGAAATGTCAGGGAGACCTGATATGGCACTTAAAGAAGAATACTCTGATAAAAAAGCCATCTGGGAGCGAGGGATGTCATGTCTCCTACTCTTAGGAGAATATATACACACTCCCCGAAACCCTCGGTAGGTAACTAACTAATCATCTCAGAAAAAAAAATTCTGACTACAACCTTGCTTAATTTCAATTTGTTAAAATTTACATCCATTGAATAATTTATTATATATTTATACTTACTTAATTGATTTAATTGAAAAATTGTTAAAGAAGTTTTTGGGAAAATTTCAAAAACATTGTTTAAAATAAAGAGAGCTAAAACCAATTAACAGTTTGAATAGAAAGTTGAAATTTCACAAAACTGTCTAGTTTATTAATAAAAACTTTTATGGCGAATATCAGCTCGTTAAGTTCAATTTATGATATATAAGGATTCAATTTTTTGTTTTATTTGTCCAATTTTTCAACCGGATAAACTCATTATGCCCTTCCGATTTTGAGTTATTGCGGGTATTTAAATTCAGACACACAATACACATACTTATAAAATACTTCACATTATTACACGTCTATTGATAAGTGATGTAAAGACAAGTCAAGGATAGTGAAAGAAATTATCTTTAATAAAATAGATTTTTGAATATTCATTGTTTTCATCAATCAAAATCCAACTTTTCGGAGAATTTTCCCTCCTTCTTCAGGGTTTAAAAGGGGTCATTGAGGGTAAAATATAAGATATTTCTTCCTTCTTTCGAAGTTCGAAATTTGTCCTTTCTCAACAGAATTATCTGTAGAATTTTTAAAGAATGATTTTTCTTTCTTTAATTCTTGGGCTGCCTTTCCATCACTTATCAATTAAAATTTCTACCAGTCATTCTCTCTTCAAAGAAAAATTTCTTCTAATATTACTAGCCTATGTTTAATAATTTTTTTCTAAGCAGAAATAAACAAAATAAATGATTAAATAAAAATTTGGGGAGTCGGGTTAGGCCAGCAGTTAGCGTACAAGCCTGCTAATCAAGTAGACCCGGGTTCGAATCCGATTCGAGGCAACCGGCTAAAAATCTGGTTCCTACATAAATGCCGAAAAGCCAAAAAAAATCAATCAATTTTTTGAGCAAATTTACTACTTTGAATTCTCGACGAGTTTAAGATGATGGGACGGTTTCAGTGTGAGTTATACATCACTCATCTATACTTTTTATCTCTGTTTATCATATTGATTTATGATTTAAATTAAAGTACGGTTTATTATAAAAGTCAATGCTGAAAATGCATAATCAAACTTTGAGAGTATTAGTATAATTTTGAAACCCTCTCTCTTTGCTGATAATGCCAATAGGCTTAACCTTGGCTTTTACACCATCCTCTTTGAGCATTATTTATTTATATATACGTAGACTTAACAATAGAGGGTGAATATGAAGGGGTTGAAACAAACAACCCACATAGGTATCTGTGGCTTCTGCTTATAATGAATTATATATTAAATACGCCCACGGAAATTGTGTATAGATATATCATTATCCTGGTGGAATAAATTTTCATCTTTTATTTAAATCAACCCACATAAAAAGTATTTTTTTCTGTTGTTTTCAATTTAGGAATAAATAATTTATGCATAGCAGTGGAATTGATGGATTTTGATATTAATTATTGTGAGTGATAATAACATATATACTAAAAGAAATGTATAAAAGATAATAAAATATAGTTTTTGGATATCTTTTTTTAATTGAAATTTTTTATAAAAACATCCCATGCTATTTATTTTTTTTCTTGTTTGCTAATTGTTGATTTTTGTAAGTGATTTGTATTGATCTTTATTAATTTCTGTAGTTAATTCGTATTGATGTTTGGTTGACTCTAGACAGTTCAAGTAATAAAGATTTATTTATTTAATTATTTATTTATTTAATTTAACTCTGTATACTACTTTCGTTGGACAGTTGGACAGTTGGAATGTTAGACTCACTCAAAAAAGAATAGAATAAAATTTTTCCAGACATTCCCTTTGAATCAGTGTGACAAAGTGTCTGATTACATCTGACCCCTCTTGGAATAAGCTCATTTCCTCTATTCCGAAATCTACTGGAAGAAAGCTTGACTTATTATTCAGGTTCAGGCACATTTTAACGGCCCCATAACTTCACACCCTCTACAAGGTCTGAATCCGACCCTACCTTAAATATGGCTCTCATCTTAGGCGAGTTTTGGAAAAATGTTCAAACTGTCAACTCTGTGAAGAAAATTTGGGGGAAGACCAGTTCGGCTTTAGAAGAAACAGAGGCACCCGAGAAGCAATTCTCTCTCTTAGACTAATAATAGAAAGGGCTTTTATCAGGGAAGAATCTGCCTACATCGGATTCATAGACCTAGAAAAAGCATTCGATAACGTCAATTGGGAAATTATGTTAAAAATCTTAAAACAGGCGGGAATAAAATTCAGGAGAGAAGACTAATCTACAATCTATATCAAAACCAGACGGCAATTATAAATATTGGAGATGAGCAAAGAGAAGCCAAAATAAAAAAAGTTGTGAGACAAGGATGTGTGCTGTCAACCATGATTTTCAACTTATACATAGAAGAAGCGATTAAAGAATTCAAAGACAAAATTGATACAGGTATCGAAATCCAAGGTCAAAAGATCGCTATGTTAAGATTTGCCGATGACATTGCCCTTCTAGGAAGCAATAAAAAAGAATTAGAGGACGCACTGAATGGAATTAACCAAATCCTAATAGAAGAAATCAAAATGAAAATAAACAAGAATAAAACCAAGGTCCTAGAATGTACAAAAAAAGAACAAACGAGACAGGAATGCATCAAAATTAACCAAGAAAACCTAGAAGGAGCTAAGGAATTCCGCTACCTAGGAAGTAAAATAACATGGGATGGGAGGAGCGAAAACGAAATTAAATCAAGAATTGCCCAAGCAAAAATGGGGTTTAATTCAAAACAAGTGAAAATTTGAGAATTTTCTCATAAAAATGATAAACAGTCACGAACCCCCTTAAGGAAAACTGCTTGATGTAGCATATCTATTATTTATTTATTTAATTCAATTAATAAATTTTCAACGGTAAAAGCCTTAACAAGTTGGTTATATATACAAACACAAATATTATCCCCACCACAATGTAACAGAGAAATGCAATAGATAGTATGCCAATTGAAAATACATATTATATATTTGTATTTCTGACAAAGCAACATTTTGTATTAAGGGAGAACTAAACGTTCAAAACTATGGATTTTGGGAGACAGAAAATATTCATCTGGTCTTTGACAACTATTCACAATATCCTAAATAGTGAATGTATTATGATTATAAATAACTAAATATCTATTTATATAAAAAATGATTTTGTCATAAAGTTTATTTTATAATTTAATTTATTTAATCAAATATATCATATCTATTATCCAAAGGGAAATATTGAACATACTAACTTAATTCCTTTCTAACATGAATAAATCATCAGTTTAAATAATGTCAGTAAAGTTCTTCGTTTTCAATATGGGAAGTATAGATAACATGAATAAAATCGACACAATATATTAGTGAATAAATATTATATGCTCATCGATTGCAATAAATTTCTAATAATAAGGTACTAAAAGAATATAACGTAATTTATGTATATTCTTCCGTCAGAAAATAATTAAATAAAGAGGAAAAGAGCTTGTAATAGAGGCGAGATGTTGAGAGGAATTTTATTGAGATTTATGTAGTTTTGTTAATTAAAATAATTTTATTATCTAATCTTATCTAGTCTTATTATATTAAACTAGCAATTCTTGTATATATATATATATACGAGCTGCTCCAGGCGTGCCTTCGGTACGCCCTCTACAGCTCGACCCTACGGGCAGGTGGCGCGGCGGGCAGCGTCTCGGCGTGTAATTATTAGGTCTCAAAAATTCGTTTAAAAAAAAGCTCCATTCCCAAAAAAAGGGAAGGGGGGGGGTCGGATTACAAAAAATCTTGAAATTATTTTTTATATATTTGCAAATAAATAATCCACAATTTTCTAAAGAGTAAATGTACTAAAAAGCTAAAAATTTCTATAATTTGCCCCCCCCCCCCCCGTCTTGGCCTCCATACAGTCAATTTTGATAGTTGATTTTGACAGGAATAGTTTCTTAAAGTAATAAAGAATAACTCTACAAAATTTGATCAAGATCGGAGAATTTTAATTTTTGCCCCCACTCACATTTTGGATAGTTGAGGGGGGGGTTCGGATTACAAAAAATCTTGAAATTATTTTTTAGATATTTGCAAATAAATAATCCACAGTTTTCTAAAGAGTAAATGTACAAAAAAGCTAAAAATTTATATATTTTGTCCCCCCCCCCCCCCTTTCGCCCCAACAGTCAATTTTGATAGTTGATTTTTACAGGAATAGTTTTTTAAAGTAATAAAGAATAACTCCACAAAATTTGATCAAGATAGAAGAGAGTTTTAATTTTTGCCCCCATTCACATTTTGGATAGTTGGGAGTCGAATTTCAAAAAATCCTGAAATTACTTTTTAGATATTTGTATTCATAATTTTATTAAGTAAAAATCAAGTAGATATCTTATCGTTATTAATTGAAAATGCATAATTAGTGTAAACACATTGCATAGATATTTCCTCTTTTGACCCCTTTAGGGGTCGAATTTCAAAAAATCCTGAAATTACTTTTTAGATATTTTAATTTAGTATTTTTATAAGTAAAAAGCAAGTAGATATTTTATTGTGCTTAAGAGATATCGCATAATCAGTGAAAACACACTTTGCCCCCTTTGACCCCCTTAGGGGTCGAATTTCGAAAAATCCTTTCTTAGTGAGCCACTATGTCATATATATATATATATAGAATCGGTTTCTCGAAAACGGCTCTAACGATTTCGGTAAAAATTGGTGTACTTATCAAGTCTCATGAGTTATTAGTCGTGTATAAATTTTAATCCGATTGAAATAAAGGAAGGGGTGTAAATTAGTCATGTCGCAAAGTAAATATTTTAATCGTTCATATCTCGTCTTCGGTAAGTTGCAGAGTCTTAAAATTTGAAACTTAGCTATCTAGAGGCTACAAGAAGTATAACAAGATTTTGGCTAAAATAGAAGAACCGGAAGTTGATGTTTACGTACCTGAGAATGTACGCCCCTGCGTTTCGCAACCATAAATCTCAGAGCTACGAAATCCGATATAATTTGTAGACCTCCACCCATTAGAAAGTACATATATCAATAGAAAAAAGTTTCTCTTTTGTCGGGCATAGATTCAACGCACACACTTTTTTATTTAATTCTGAAATAATATTAATATATACTTTTAACTTAACAAAAGTTACCGAGCATAGCTCGGTGATCCCGGGACTTGTTGTTATATACAAAGTAAATAAGAAATCACTAAATCACCCAATTAATTAATAAAAACAAACTGAAAAAAATGTAATTATAAATGTTTATTGCACATCCACATGTTAATAATTAGATTAATTAAGAAAAAAGCTTTCAAATTAAAGTTAACCTAAGATGAGACCTTAAACAGATTGAATTGTCGACCCAAAAACCCTCTAACCGGTGAATTTCATCGAAATCAATAGAGGCGTTTTCAAGAAACCGATTCTATAGAAATACTTGAATACATATATATATATATATACGTAACGTATATACTATATATATATATACAAGAATTGTTCATTTAATATAAGATTTATTGATTTTATGAACCTATGCTATAGGAATGATTATAATTAAATTTTTACTTTACCATACAGGGTATGGTCAAGTATTGTAATCGTGCATGAAAAAAGTGTTTTTTTTCCTTCTTTTTTTTCAAAATATCTAAAAAACGTTAGTTAGTTAGTTAGTCTGTGCGTTACCAAATTTGTGGACGAGCTAGCTCAAAAACTAGTGTGAATATCGAAACCAAATTTCACACGTAGTTTTGGTCCATTGAGATTAAGATCTTATTAGATTTTGGCGCATATCGACCCAAAATTAAGGGGGAGGGGTCGAGGGGGGAGTTAAAAATTAAAAATCTAGGTCGTTTGAGCAAACTCAACCAAATTTTGTATACATAATCAGTGGACCCCCAGAAGTCTAAAAATGCAAAATCTAACGGCCCAAAATGGGGGGGGGGCGGAAGGTCAAAAAATGAAAATCTTGGCCATTTACCAAACTAAACCAAATTTTGTATACATAATCACTGGGTCCCCAGAAGACTAAAAATGCAAAAACTAACCGCCCGAAATGGGGGGGGCATCAAAAAAATGAAAATCTTACCAAACTAAACCAAATTTTGTATACATAATCAGTGGGACCCAAGAAGTCTAAAAATGCAAAAACTAACCGCCCGAAATGGGCGGGGGGTCAAAAATGAAAATCTTTGCCATTTACCAAACTCAACCAAATTTTGTATACATAATCAGTGGGTCCCAGGAGTCTAAAAATGCAAAAACTAACCCCCCCCTACATGATTATAAATAATTTTATTAAATATTAAATATAAGTGAGGGGCCAGGTTGTATGCTAAAGTCAAGTGGATGGCCACATCAGAACACGTCAGCTTATTATAATTTTGTATATATAAATGTGTGTCCACAGAAAGCCGTTGATTAATTGAAAACATTCTAACCCGTTGAGCAGTGAGCCTTTCTTTGTTCTCATCTTATTCATTTATTTATTTATTTATTTTTAGTCTACCACATAAACAAATACAAGATTACAAGGTTTATATATCAGATCTATTTCTTGAAAATATGAAATAAATAAATAAAAAGAGAAGCCGGAGGATAATCTGGAATGTCTATGTGACTTTTTGGTTATTGCAAGCACGTAGGTGAAAAATTTGTAGAGGAGAGAATAGAAGATATTCTTTAGGAAATATTTTTTTATATTCTCAATCATTTATTTATATAGTTAAAAATAAAGTAAAAACACTATGTGATTTTATCATACTCCTGCCTCGTCCCCCGACCCGGGGGCACTGATAACGTCACAGTGTGAAGACACGACAAATATTTTTATAGACCACAAAAAAGGATTTAAAAAATTAACACTACTACCCATAATTAAATCGATTGCTTATCCTTACGTCATTTATCCAATGGGGTCTTATTTTTAGCCCCCCCCCCCCCTACACACACACATTTTGGGTAAATTATTTTTGTCCCATTTATTTCGAGGGTCATAAAGAGGTACCGTGCAATATTTGATCCATATCGGCCAAAGATTTAATAATTATATATATAATAGCCCAGATTAATTTGCAGCAACGCTAACTTAATGCTGCCGGCAGGGGCCCTGATGCCGTCGGTATATTGCGGTATATTTGCGGCAAATTTGAAATATAATTGTAATTTGAACTCGAATTTTGAAATGAAAGACTCCAATTAATTTTAGATTTTATTTTAAGATACATTAAATATATTGATAATTTAATTAAATTAGCGAACGAAGAAAAGATTTTTGTATTATAGACAAAAGGATCTGTGATTGATTGGGAGGCGTTTGAGAATATATTGATAATTATTCACCCCCCCCCCCCTCACCACTCAAAAATTAAATATTCAATTCGCTTTTCTTTGCGCAGAGAAGAAGAAATTAATCACATCTTATTTGATTTATATTTTATATATTATTTGTTTATTTTTTAATAATTTGCCACTCTTTTATAATTTTTTAAAAATCTAAATTTTGTTATTCTTATTTTTTGATTTTTACAAAATTGAACGACTTAAGACACGCATGCCTGAGTTTCTCATGGCAATACTGGATGGAGCAGCCTGTCATACAAACAACACCTGATCTCTTTTAAATATTTGGAGCCTTATATCGATTATCGATCCCAAATTTAAAAAAAGTGAAATAATATAATTATCCTCCTCACAGGATCCCACTTATTTAAATAAATCTATTTCCACACAAAAAATATCACAATGCTGTAGATTATAGAAAAAAAATACTTCCAGATTCATATCTAGAGCCTCATTTCTGTAGCTGTTTCAGGACGAAAATGAGGCGAAACTTTTAAGAGACTATGTACTAGTATTTTCGGGAGTTTACATGTATACATTTGGAGTGTGGTTTTTTAAGAGGAATAAAATTTTTGGACCGAGACGCCGTCGCCCAGGGCACCAGCCCGGAGGGCCGAGCTTCGAGGGCGTGCCGAAGGCATGCACAAAAAGATCGTTATAAATGTTAAGTGAGGCAGAGTGGACCATCCCACTTTTCTTTTTAGAAGTGGTTTAACTTAAAATTATGAAAAAATTTCACAAACTCCTAATTCTCTCCTTATTGATGAGGATTAAGAACGAATATGATATCTCCAGTATTTTGGAAGATATAATGTACCTACTGAATCCTCGCTATCCGATTTGACTCACACTTGGCCCGTTTTAGTTTCTTTTGATGACAAAGCTCACCCAGTAGCTATATATAATTTATTCTAAAGAAAAAATATTTATTGATTGTATTTAATATATTTTAAAAAAATACAAATCTTTTATAAAACAATCTTGAACAAGTTTATTTTCAAACCAAACGTTTCGGGAGAATTTCTCCCTTTTTCAATGGTAAAAATTTTCAAAAAAACAAAAAAAATAGTTGCTTTCTCTAAAATTCTCCCGAAATGTTTGGTTTGAAAACAAACCTGTTCAAGATAGTTTTATAAAAGATATGTATTTTTTTTTTATTTTAAATAGAGAATTTGTTAAGGGAGAATGGTGTAGGTTCTTGGTGAAACATAAATAAACGAGAAAGAATTTAATTTTTAGGAAGATTTTACGATTTTAATAGAAATATTATTAATTGCAATATCAGAGGGGATTCATCCCCAGGAGTCGAACCTGAGAACTAACATGTTTCCGGCAGTCAGCTCACACCCTCGAAACAAAAAAACTCTCTCTGAATCGCAATATTTGATATAAGCATAGAAATTTTTCACTCCATTAATATATAACGGAAATTAAAAAATTTATATATATTAATGGAGTGAAAAATTTCTATGCTTATATCAAATATTGCGATTCAGAGAGAGTTTTTTGTCTCGAGGGTGTGAGCTGACTGCCCGGAAAGCATGTTAGTTCTCAGGTTCGACTCCTGGGGGGATGAATCCCTTCTGATATCGCAATTTAATAAATATTTATATTAAAATCTTAGAATCTGTCCTAAAAATTAAATTCTTTCTCGTTTAAAATTGATTTGTTAATCTGAACCCGAGCTCATTTTTGAAAAACATTCCAACTCTTTTCAAAAATAGATGCTCAAATCTTTAATATAGTATGTTAATAATAATATGTGATTATAGTATGTCATTAATAACAATTTAACACACAAAATACTTCCAGGTAAATAACAAATATGGAAGATTTTTTATTTGATTTATTTAGGTTAATTAATTAAAATTAATTCTAATTTGTTATTTTTATTACAAGCTTTTTGATTATAATGTTATTAATTGTAAAAACAAAATGACATTCTACACAGACATATGTACTATATTATGAAAAGCTTGGGTGAGTTCTTTTCTTCTTTTATCTTGAGAATGACATGTGATTAGTAAATTACTGTAATTAAGATTATGTTTTTCCTTGTAGACTGATGATGTTGTGAGAATATCCGCCGAAACGTCTCATAAGTTTTTCATGAAAATAAATTTGTTAGAATATAAAGAAATTTTGTTTCTTTTTCCTAACGAAGACATTCCATCTGTTTTCAAGGTTTTCAAGAGCCTCAAAAAACACCACAATTTATAATTTATTCATTTGATAGATTAAGTAAATACTTTTCATCCAAAAAGAAAAAGAAAATGTGTGTACTTTTAGAACGGATTTCAGCTTTAACATATTCATTGTGAATTTGAAGCGCTTTTCAAACAGAGCCTTGTCATTCTCAGGCATCTCTAAGCAAAATCCATTCATTCCACGAGTAGACCAGACGCTAGTCCGTACACTCGACATCCTTTCACTCTATCCTTCCTTCGTTTTAAGCATATTTGTCATTTGCTGGGCTATTATTAAACAAACCTTTTTAAATCAGATAGGTAAATTATGAAGAGATTTACGATTCAGTGAGAAAGAATGGATGGAATATTATAATGCTTCTCTTTGTTTTATTTTCTGATTAATCAATTACGGTCAGAAGAATGGATTGGATGTAATTTGCTAAGGGCATTTCAAAAGGAACAATTCTATTTATATTATTGACGGATTTCTCTTAATGGATTTAGCCGTTCTTAAATCAAAAGGAAATTCAATTTAGATGAAATGCTAGCATTAACAAAAATAACTTCGAAGAGTTCATTCTGGGTCATCTCTTAGAAATTCAGTAATTTATAGAATAACAAAATGAGAATCAGAGGATAAAGGACCAGACAATCATAAATTTTAAGATTTTATTCTCCAATCGAAGCGTTTCTCCGTTTATTTGGACTTCCTCAGTGTTCTTGGTTTCTTTTATAAACATAAAAATTCTTCGTTTTACAAAATTCACTGCGAACATCATATCGCACATCCTCTAAAAAACTGTCATAACACAAAAAAGTCAAATTTAAGCCACCAATACAAAAATGTTCAGTTTTTCTCTGTATTCTACAAAAACGCCATATTCTTAACTCAAAAATGAGCCGCCAGAGGGCACTTGTGTCAGTTTGATCCGGAGCTACATTGACGCGGAACAAATCTACAACAGTGCCACAACAGTTTTGCAACAGGTGCACGTCTGTCGGTGCGGGTGAAAACCGACATAATCTGTAATGCGACTGTATTGCAGATGATTTCACAAATTTAATTTGATTAAGATTGGAGTAATTTTTGGAGACGGGCTGTTAAGTGAATTAAGTGGATATCGATGAGGCAGTCCAAAAAAGAAGAAGATAATTTACACTATCTTTTTATTGATAAAACCGACGTTTCGGAGGCTATTCCCTACTTCTTCTGGGTTTTGAAAAGTCAGTGAAGGAAATCCAATGCGGAATCCGGTTTTATCAATAAAAAGATAGTGTAAAGTATCTTCTTCTTTTTTGGATTGCCTCATCAATATCCACTTAATTTAATTTGATTATTTATTAGTAGAAAACAGTTGTAAGATGTAATAGGACGGTTTTGTATAATAATTTGTTTAAAGTTTACTGTACACTCAATGTAAAAAAGAGTCATATCACAGGTTATGTCTGTTTTTAAACAAAATAACACCAATTGCATTTGCCGTTAATCTAATATACGGACATATCACATATTGTGTCGATTTTTTACAATTGTCAGCAATTTCAGAATGTAGAAAACTGTCATAACATATGACTTTTTTCAGTTTTTTCTAAAATAATACGAATTATTATAGTAGGACATCTATTTTTTACCTTACTGACATAAAGTTAAATAAATTTTACAACAATATAAAAGATAAAAACGAAACTAATCATTATTATAAATTCACAATAAAACGGAGAAGGGATAAAAATCTTTAAAGCCAATTTTCTCAAAATCTCTTTTTTTGTTTTATGACAGTTTTAGAGGTTGTGCGATATATTTATAATCATCATTTGTGCAATTTATCTATATTTTTAACTTTATCCAATGCGAAGCATGGGAGAAAGTATTGCAATCGGTCGCGCGGCAAGCGCGACTTCAACGGGTCCTCAGGTAAAGACTACGGAACCCATGGACTCAATTAAGGTCACAAATTGAAGTATTCAATGAGATTGAATTTTAGCACGTGGCGGTTTTGCCAAAAGTTACCTGGAATCTCGTCGAGAGGCCAAAAAGTGCCATTTTTTTGGAAGTGCGTGCGGATGGATGGATGGATGGATGGATGTTATCGTTTTTTTCGTCCACGATTTTTTCCACACCTTTGCACCGATTGAAATGAAATTGAAAACGCTACCATCATTTTAACAAAATGAAGCGCTGATTAGTTTTTGGTACATATCGGCCCACAAACATTAGTATTATACAACATTATTTATTTCAGTACTTTTTTAGTTTTTTCTAAATATCTTTAAAATGACTTAACCAATTTTGATGAAATTTAATATCCTAATTAAGTACCTTGGGGCCGACAAAAAAGGTTAAATAAAGTTTTTAGTAAAATTATATTTTAAAGTACTTTACTCTAAAGTAAGATTTTTGAATTCTTTAAAATTTATTCATTTGATCTGTTTATGGTAATATAGGACTCATTTAACCTAACTAAGTAAGAGTGGATAGGCTTTTTCTGTGAAATGCTAAAAATTTGGGAGGAAAGTTTATAAGTAACCATAGCAACTGCGTTCTTTTCTTATCCGTTACCTTTATAGAGGAATCGACTTAAAACCAAAAATAGCGATTGATTCTCAAGTTTGAGTTGTTTGCCATAAAAGAATTTAGTCTTTTTGATTTTAAGTCGATTCTTCCACGTTTTCAGTAGAGGTTGCCATTAATAGTCAAAACATCAAAAATGGAATCCAATAAGGTTATTCCTCTAGTATTAGATAAGAATTGATCGTTATTTTTGATTTTAAGCCGTTTCCTCCATGTCTTCAGCAATGGTTACCAATAATAATCGAAGCGTCAAAAATCTAATGTAGAATTGTTATTCCTCGAGTATTAGATGAGAATCGATGGCTATTTTTGATTTTAAGTCGATTCCTCCATGTCTTCAGCAATGGTTACTAATAATAACCGAAACGTCAAAAATCCAATGTAGAATGGTTATTCCTCGACTATTAGATGAGAATCGATCGTTATTTTTGAATTAAAGTCAACATGAACTGCAAATTGCAAGTGATATCTGATTAATAATAAAGGAATAAACATATTATTTTTTATTGTTAAAGGATAAATAATTAATATATCCAGTACACACCAAGCCAGCAAAACATATTAATATTTCAAATGAATTTGGATAAAGTTTAGCAACTATCCGTTGCAGTTTATTTTGTTTTACATGCAATTCAATATCAAAACCTCTCAGAATGTAATATATAACATTATTATTAATTTATAGTAAAAGTAATTTGTTTAAATTACTTCACAGCAAATTGAATTTTTCTAGTTCCAACTAAATCAATTTGACATACAATTTTCTTTTCTATTTATTTGATTGAAACTAGGTACACATTTGATTACTTTAATAGTTAGAGTGCAAAAATTTTCGTTTTATAGCCTCATAAAGTAGTAATGGCAAAAGCTTTTGAGAAAATTACACATTATAATCCAAATATGGAATTAGTTGTAGCAGCTTATGTTTCAAATAATTATTTAGAAACCGTTGTTTTCCACGTTTTTAACTGGAAAAAGGTTATTCGCTCACGTGTCAAGAGCTCTTATTATGTCTGCTAAAAGGAACTCTAGTCAGCTTCTGCGATTATTTTTATTTTAAAACAATTCTATCGCTATCTTTGTGGTCGATTTCATAGCTAGAGTTCAAGTTTTCAATAAACATTCGCGTTTTGTAATCACCAGAGTCCAAAAATTTCCCCAAAAGCTATGTCCGAAAGACTGATAGTTCAAAAATAGTAAATTCAAGTCGAACGACACGATAAGTTAAGTCGAAGAGCTGAGAGATATGTTACAAAAATCACGTAAAAATGGTAACTTTCGAGGTCTCTCACTGCGTTATTTTAAATTCAAATAAAACAAAAAAGACTCTATGATAAAAAAATATTTTTCTATTTTGACTCCAAATACAATCATTCGATTAAAATTGTAATACTTATTTTAATTTACCGGATAATAAATACAATATTTATTCTAAATTTCATGTTTTTATTCTATTAGTTTACGATCTACAATGATGACAGTATATTGTAGCAACAGTAATAGGGTCCCCTATTACTTTTTAAACGAAACCCTAAAAAGGGTTGAAATTCTCAAAACCTTCATTCTGGCATCTGTAATTAATTCTAATTGGTCGCAATTAGACTGAATGGAAAATGTTCATCAGTATTCAGATGGTCACCCATAACTAACCGAGTTATATGATATTTAAATCACCAGATCTGATAGGCATATATAATTTCAATATATCAAGCTCGTTGACTAGATTTTAATGACATCCTCGTAAATAGTAAATGGTCGAACTTTCGGTTTCAAAATAAAGTTGCTTGATGAAGCCGCAAACTCACGTTGTTCGCGACCATACTCTATTCATGATGCCTAGAGTCAGGGACGTAGGTATGGTGGGAGAATCTAGGGATTCAACCCCCTCCCCCATGTGACCATACATGTGACAGTTAAAGTTTTCTTTTGATTTTCTTTTCAAAACACATCCAATTTCTATATAGCTGTGTCTGAATTATGTATATTATAAAAGCATTTCAATATTGTTTTACCTATTCCGGGGGAATAAGATACCTGAACAAATCACTTGCTCAGTCCCCCCCCCCTCCCCCACCCCTCCATAAAAATCTATACCTGCGCCATAACCTGGAGTACTCAGTTCCCTGAATTTCAACAGTTTTTCCAATCGGTTCCTGTTGGAAGGCCAATGGATTGAGGTGATTTGAATGATAGCTCCGACTGCCACGTTAGCTTTATTGGCCTTCAATGACCTATATACGTTCACAACTTAAATATGAAAAGCTTAAATTTTGTCTTTGTAAATAGGTATTATCTTTTTAACGTTATCAAGTTATCATGAATCTTTGGTATATTCTAAAGCAGTGGTTCCCAACCTTTTGTGGCCCATCGCCCCTTTCTGGAGGTTGACTAACATCTATCGCCCCCTTTTCATTTTCATTGTATGCCTAATTTTAATTTGAAGTAAAGTGAAAATAATAAAGCGCAATGTCGAAATTTAGAAAAACCCCAATCAATAAATTTATTATTGACATCTGGTGTTTCCTTCAGTTAAAAAGCCTTCTGACAGAACTTAATCTCTTAAACCAAAATATGACAAACATAAATTAAATTTATTGAAGTTCAAAAAGTGAGAATTGTAAAGTCCCACCATCATATTGTCAAATAAGGCATGTTCCAGCATCAGCGCCTGCTATTCCAAAATATTACCATTAAAAACAATTCTATTATTATCAAGAAAAAAAAATATTCTAAATGCCGAGTTCACAACAGTATGTTTCTTTGTAATTTATCAGGAATTTTAATATTTTTTCTAAAAAATATTAATATAACATTATTTATATTTAAGAATGAAAATTATATTTAACAACTCGTAAGGGAAGTGATTCCATTTCTTTGCATGTGAGTGTATTTTATTCCCCCCCCCCCCCTTTGAATACTCATCGCCCCCCAATTATTTATCGCCTCCCAGATCATCCAAATAAATCGCCCACTTGGAGGGCGATCGCCCCCAGGTTGGGAACCGCTGGTCTAAAGTCTAAGTTTTTTACTATTCCTCAAAGTGCGACTTAAAAGACACTTTAAAACCTATATTTTTGATAAAATCTCGTTTTATGTTCTTCTTAGTATTAAAAAATTAAAAGTTGAATATATCTTATTGGAATTATTGTAGAAGACCTCTCAAAATTGATTAATAAGTAAGTGAAAGTAAAAATGGATTTAAAAGGAAAAAATCAGAAACGCCAAATATGTTGACCCAGTTAAATTCTTGATTTTCAAATTACACTAAAATTTATTGAACTAGAATGAGCGATTCATATTCTATAAACGGCAACGTTTATACTCCTTATATATACATGAGATTGCGGGTTACAGGCAGAAGTTGATTTAATTTAAAAGGAAATTATTATTCTAGTTAAATGTTAGAATAGAATGACAGTTCTGATTATACTAGAAAGCATATAGACATTAGAGAGGAAGTTTTAGATCGCCAGGAGTAGGTAAAGTTGTAAAACTCAATTCGATGCAGTAAATGTATCAAATGGCGTGTCACAAAAGCATAAGAGTCACAAGGTCAAATCATGGCTGATGTTATATAATATATTATATTTATATTTTACACATATATAACTAAAATAATTGAAAGTAATGGAAGACAGCCCAGGGGTAGTGAAGAAAGAAAAAATTAACACATATCCAAATAAGGTGTAATTTATTGGATACCTTCCTCCTTTCCTTTAAAACTGACGTTTCGGAGGATTCTTCCCTTCTTCTTCAGGGTTTCAAGGAGTCAATATAGGAAACAAATAAAATGCTTCCTTCCTCTTTCCACAGCAGTGTTTATAACTTTTTTCTTCCTTTGCAGAAGCATAGAAAAAAATTTCATTCTTTTTCGTAATTCTATTAATCACTTAATTATTAATTAAGAAAAGGAAGGAAAAAAATCTGGTTGTCTGTAAAGTCGGTTTACTGACGATAGTTGAACGTGACAACGTCATAAGAAAATACCATTCCATCAGTATTTTCTTTTGACGTTGTCACGTTTAACTATCGTCAGTAAACCGACTTTACAGACAACCGATTTTTTTCATAAAATTCTTCGTTCAGAAAATCATTTTAAATTTACAAAATACTTGAATAAAATTTATTGTTTAAATTTCTACTCGATTGTTAAAATTTAATTTTTGATTTTATTATTTTATAATAATAAATTTTATATTGACATTATTTCTTTCAGCAAGTAAACTGAATAAAAGTTGTTGTTCAATTAGTTACTTAATTATTTTTGCAAATTTACTTACTGTAATTGTAATTTGTTGTAAAAAAGTAATAATTTTGAATAATTTATTATAAGAATAAACTGTGATTAAATTATTGTTCATAAATCTTAAATTTAAAATTTGGAAACATCATTAAAAATTTTGTAACTGTAGCTTTTAAAAAGCCCGCCTCAATCTTTGTCGCTCGTTCCGCGCTCTCGCTTGCACTTCAAGCCTTAAATGGAACGCCTCAGAGCGAGGTAACGCCGCATGAGTCATGTTTTTTTCATGCGTGCAGCCGGCTCTATCGAATTATAAGACGTTGTCACGTCAAAAATTGTTTTTCTATGCTTCTCCAAAGGAAGAAAAAAGTTTTAAACACTGCTGTGGTGAAAGGAAGGAAGAATTTTATTTGTTTCCTTCATTGACCCCTTGAAACCCTGAAGAAGGAGGGAAGAATCCTCCGAAACGTCGGTTTAAAAGGAAAGAAGGAAGGAATCCAATAGATTACACCTTATTTAGATATGTGTTAATTTTTCTTTCCTCACTACGCCTGGGCTGCCTTCCATTACTTTCAATTAAAAGTTCTACCAGTCCGTCTTTCTCCATTTCGTTGCAAATATAACTAAAATAATTTTTAAAAAAGAGTAAATATGCAGTATCTAAAAGTATAGATATCATCATTGCAAATTATACTTGAAAATTTAGAATGTTTAGTGTGATAAGGTTACACACCGTTCTGCTGTGGCCACACCCTGAACCACTCAACCAGATCCTGAGTGGGGGGATCGAAGGGCTATAAGGGGAGATGTAGAGGCCCTTAAAAAAATAATAATAATGTATAATAATATATGTCTTGTGGACATGAATCTTTATTTTAAAATTGTATGACATAATAAAGATGGCTGAGGCTTTCAACCCCTAAGAGGTCATAAGCATAATCGAATTCTCAATTTAACCAAGAAGGCTGGAAAACTTTGCAGAGCGAAGAAGAGAACAAAGAGGAAAATGGCAAACAATTACCAAATGAAAATGTCAATAATTTATATTTTTATTTTAAGACATCACAAGAGAGGTGCGTTCGGATCTCAATGAATAGTATTTTTTAGCTGAGTTCAAAAAGGAGGAGGTTATCAATTCAATTCTTCTATCTATGTTACACGATTTCTTCGCCAATTGTGAACCGATTTTAATGATTTTTTTGCATTGGGTTCAGTATAGATTCCGATTGGTCCTGTATAAATTTCATTGGTATTGGACCTTTTTTGTTATGTATGTTCACTTGTTCACACATAACTACTTTGTTTATGAACCGATTTTAATGATTCGTTCTGCGTTTGGATCATTATTAATAACGAGCTTCGAGGGCGTGCCGAAGGCAAGCCCTCGAAGCTCGGCCCTCCGGGCTGGTGCCCTGCCGGGCAGCGTCTCGGTCCAAAAATTGTATTCCTCTTAAAAAACCACACTCCAAATGTATACCCGTAAACTACCGAAAATACATCGTCTCTTAAAAGTTTGGCCTCTTTAATTTTTGAGTGGCGAGGGGGTGGGGGGAGGAACATTATCAATATATTTAATGTTTCTTAATCTGAATCTGAATTTATTTGTTCTGAAGCTGAAGGTGTGAAGTTTGTGTAGTGAACTTTTGTCTTTGTAAGAGGCGGCCCGCTCCTCGGAGGCCCAATAAACAAAATAAAATAAAATAAAATAAATTGGAGTCTTTCATTTCAAAATTCGAGTCCAAATTAAAATTATATTTCAAATTTGCCTGGTTAATGAAAATCGATTGGAGCCATCAGCTTAAAATCCGAGCTGACAATTATATTTCAAATTTGCCTCGTTAATTAATATATATTTAATGTTTCTTAATTTAAAATCTATTGGTGTTTTTTCATTTTCATTCGAGTTCAAATGAATACAATATTGTCTCGGCACAAAGTCTAAATCAAAAATATATAGTTTTAGTAACAGAAATCAAGATATAAATATTAATATTACATTAATCTAATGGCTAGAGCTCATGCCCTTAGTTCAAGAGTTCGTCGGTTCGATTCTAGGCAAGAGGGTAATTTTTTTAGAGAAATTTCTCTAAGCGTTGTTACAAATTAATCTAGACAAATATATATAGTATGACTTAATATTAACTTAGTGTTTTTATTTTACTTATAACCTGCTCTGAAAACAGAAAATAGTATTTTTCGAAAGATATCCTCAGTAAATTATAATAAAATTATTATAAATGTTTTAATTTTGAATTTTTAGGGATTTGGACTTCAGGAAACAATCGAAACAAAAAATTAATTCAATAGCTTACTTTTCGTTTCTTGAACTAAAATGTAAGTTATTTTTTCATAAATTAATGTTCTCAATCTTAATAGCTATCTATTTTAAATATTATTTGTTAAAATTTATATTAATTAATTTTAAGATCATTAAGTAGATCAGACAATTAATGTGTTTTTGTATCAATTGTATTCTGATCTATACCTAAGCAAATAACATTGCCTAACAATGAAAATGCCTCGGGCTCAAAAATAGCTGATTCTTATGTATTTTCACCTGCTAAATTCAAAAATCACCATAAAAATTACCGATTAGCTCTTGTTTTGGAGATATTATCGGTCAAAACGACAAAAAAGGTCATTTTGACATATTTTCGAGTCCCATTAGATATTAAACAGCAATATTTGAGATCACAATATTTTTTTGAAGTAATAGAAATCAGCTTTCCTATTTGATTTTCAAATTATGCCTTGTTTTTAGCTCAATTAGAACTCGAGTTATAACTAAAAAACTAAAACTACGTGATTATAAAGGATAATAAACATATATACAAACATATGGTCTTACTTTTTTAGTTATAACTTGAGTTCTAATTTAGTTACAAACAAGTGGTAATTTGAAAACCAAAGAGGAAGCTATTTTCTATTACGTCAACAAAATATTTTTATTTCAAATATTGCTGTTTAATGTAACTCGAAAATAGGCCAAAATGTCATTATTAATTATTATAACCACTACAAGAGAATACTTTATACGGAATATAGGTACTTTTCCTTTATTTTGGTGCACAATGAATAGAAAAATCATTTTCCTTTAGGACAAGAAAAAAAATTTGTAGAGTTGTGTAATAGTTAACTGGTCCAACCTAAAAATAATAAATTTAAGATTAGAGGAGACAATAAAAGAGGCTGTCTTCTGCTGGAAAAATAAATGTTTTATTTATTTATAAAGAGACTAGAGTTTCCTACATCAATTCCTGTGAATCAATTGTAATAGACTGATGAAAAAGGCAAAATCATCGAAATATAATTGAAAAATATATTTTTCCAGCAGAAGACACATTTTTGATTGTCTTTTTAAATTTATAAAAATTCTGCTACTTTCGGCAAAAAGAAACTTTCAATTTAATAAATTAATTTAAAAGAGCTTGAAAATGCCGCATATAGATACGAAACATCGTTGTCGAATTAATTTTTCTTTTGATCTTTTCCTGATCTATAAATCCCTTAGAATCCACAATTTAAAAAAATAATAATTTAATTATAAATATCTTTTAATTTGGAAACAGATGTATTTGCGACGAATTATCAAAGACGTTGCCACAGAATACAAAATTAGTTAGTAAATGTGTGGCTTTGGAGTTCCAAGTTCTATTAACGGCCAGTTTGCATGTTACTAAATATTTTTTACAATTATTTCTTGCATACATATAGGTACGTATCAATCATGTAATTAAAGATGATTAGATATATGTACTTAGATATGTGATTCTCATATATGATTAAATTAATAACACGAAATAAGTAATATCATTATTATGATGTTTACAATAAATTAGTATTTACTAAATATTATATATTCTAATGTAAAAATATCTTTAAGAGGACATTTATAAATACCACCATGGCATGTCCTCCACTTAAGTCCTTCAAAATGCTATATTTAGAAATTTGTCCAGGTTGTTTTATACGTAAGATGAGATTTACTAATTCCCAAAAATATTTTGGGAAAGCAACTTATTGGCCAAACTGTTTTCCCCATGACCTAGTGAATAAAAGTATAAAAAAGAACCTTGCGGTTTGATCTGAAGAAGAGAGGAGCTTACATGATACCCATGATACCCATTAAGATACGGAGGATTGGTAAGAAATATATTTTAGAAGGTGAAGCGGGAAAGAAAAAAGAAAGTGGAAAAGTCTTTTTTGTTATTGGAGATTGGATAGAAGAATAACAAACTCTCAAAGAGCCAGGACTCAGACAGGGCATCGCAATACTTCACATTACTATATTCTATAGAGTATAAATGTGAAAGTAAATAAACCTTATCTAATGTACTATCTTATTCTAGGCCAAAGTACTTTAAAATATAATTTTACTAAAAACTAAATATAACCTTTTTTGTGGACCCCAAGGTACGTAATTAGTATATTAAATTTCATCAAAATTGGTTAAGTCATTTTCAAGATATTTATAAAAAAACTACAAAAGCATCGAAATAAAGCACTAATGTTTGTGGGCCGATTTGTACCAAAAACTAATCGGCGCTTCATTTTGTTAAAATAATGGTAGGTTTTCAATTACATTTCAATCGGTGTAACGGTGTGGAAAAAATCGTGGACGAAAAAAACGATAACATCCATCCATCCGCAGAGACTAAATTAAAAATCGCACCATGTAATTTTTGGCAAAACCGTCACGTGCTAAAATTCAACCTAAATGAATACTACAATTTGTTACTTTAATTGATTCCATGGGTTCAATAATCTTAGGGTATACTGAGGACCCTTTGAAGTCACGCTTGACGCGAGACCAATTACAATACTTTCCACATGCTTCGCATTGGATAAAGTAAAAATTATGCATGAGACTAGATTGGATCATTTTCCACAAATAATATTAAAATTAGAGACATGGGATGTAGAATTTTTAGAGAAGGGAAAAAACTCGAATAAGATAATGGGATAGAGAGAGTTAAATGAAAGCGGGTGGTTAAGTCAAAACAATCTTAGGACTGTATACTCAATGTTGATTATGATTGGAATTTAAACCGCAAAGGACAGCTTACAATCAAATGAGTTTTATAATAGATAAAGTACCATACATTTTGCTTGATTTTTGCTGTATTTATTTTTATATCAGAAAAACTGTGAAATATTTAGGAGAAAGACCATAAAGAGTTTTTGATGGTCCCGGGGTTGCATTTTATAGTTACCCTTTCTTATTAAATATAGTTGAAATCATGCAGAAAATCGCTATTTCTGATTTTATTTGGTGACCTGCAGCTTGACGCTTAGGAGTAATTTTCATTATGCCCTTATATGAATCTTCTTCCTCAAAGAGCATTATAGTCTATTTTTCCCCTGAGTCTTTGAATCTTCCTGACTTCAATACACATAGACACCTTCGTCAATATCTATTCAAAATAATATATGCCACTGTGTGCTGCTGACTACGCCAGACTTTGTTCAGCGCCTGGGTAGTGGTAGATTATCCATTCAAATAGACGCTCTGCTATATTAGTTGCATATTCAGCCCCTGAGTTTTTAAAAGCTACTCTTGGAACATTATTAAAATGTTCATTTTGACTTATTATAATGAAATTCCTGATGATTCTATTAATAATTATCATATTTAGTCGGGTTCCGTCGTCGCGTACTGAATATAAAGCTTTATTAAAATAATTTTAATCATGACGATTAGTAATTAAATTTATTATCTCGAACTTAATCTTATATTATTAAATGAGCAATTCTTGTATATATAGTATAATTATATAGAATCTGGCTCTAACGATTTCGTTAAAAATTGGTGTACTTATCAATCAAGTCTCATGAGTTATTAGTCGTGTATAAATTTTAATCCGATTGAAATAAAGGAAGGGAGTGTAAATTAGTCATGTCGCAAAATAAATATTCTTCGGTAAGTCGCAGAGCCTTGAAATTTGAAACTTAAACTATCTAAAGGCTACAAAAAGTACCACAAGATTTTGACTAAAATAGAAGTACCGGAAGTTGATGTTTATGTAAGTAAGAATGTACCCCCTGCGTTTCGCAACCATAAATCCCAGAAAGTTATAAGAGAATGTAGAAAAGCAAAAGAAAAAATGATTCAAGAAAAATGTAAAGAAGTCAACGAAAATCTAGTATTGGGAAAGGAACACCTAGAAGAACTCTATGGAGAAGAAAAACAATGAACCCAATAGAAGAAGAAGAATCTGTGGACGAAAACGAATTAGGAGACCCCATACTCAGGTCAGAATTCGAGACAGCTTTGAAGGAACTAAAAAATAATAGAGCACCCGGAATAGACAATATACAAGCTGAAATCCTAAAGAACTCTGTGGAAAAGGCACTTGACAAACTCTTTGAACTAATTAGCAAAATCTATAAATTGGGAATCATCCCAAAAGATTTCCAAAAAAACAAAATAGTCACACTTCCCAAAAAGACAGGCGCGGATAAATGTGAAAATTTCAGGACCATTAGCCTAACCTCACATGCCTCCAAAATCCTAACCAAAATAATCCAGAGAAGAATAGAACAAAGAGTTGAAGAAAATCTGGGGGAAGACCAGTTCGGCTTTAGAAGAAACAGAGGCACCCGAGAAGCAATTCTCTCTCTTAGACTAATAATAGAAAGGGCTTTTATCAGGGAAGAATCTGTCTACATCGGATTCATAGACCTAGAAAAAGCATTCGATAATGTCAATTGGGAAATTATGTTTAAAATATTAAAACAGGCGGGAATAAAATTCAGAGAGAGAAGACTAATCTACAATCTATATCAAAACCAGACGGCAATTATAAATATTGGTGATGAACACAGAGAAGCCAAAATAAAAAAAGGTGTAAGACAAGGATGTGTGCTGTCACCCATGATTTTCAACTTATACATAGAAGAAGCGATTAAAGAATTCAAAGACAAAATTGATACAGGTATAGAAATCCAAGGTCAAAAGATCGCTATGTTAAGATTTGCCGATGACATTGCCCTTCTAGGAAGCAATAAAAAAGAATTAGAGGACGCCTTGAATGGAATTAACCAAATCCTAATAGAAGAAATCAAAATGAAAATAAACAAGAATAAAACCAAGGTCCTAGTATGTACAAAAAAAGAACAAACGAGACAGGAATGCATCAAAATTAACCAAGAAAACCTAGAAGGAGTTAAGGAATTCCGCTACCTAGGAAGTAAAATAACATGGGATGGGAGGAGCAAAAACGAAATTAAATCAAGAATTGCCCAAGCAAAAATGGGGTTTAATACAAAACAAAAACTACTATGCTCCTCCTCAATCAGCTTAGCAAACAGGAAGTTGCTATTGAAGACATATGTATGGAGCATAGCCATGTACGGGTGTGAAACCTGGACAATTAGAGAAGAGGAGAGAAAGAGATTAGAGGCTTTCGAAATGTGGTGCTACAGAAGAATGATGAATATCAAATGGATGGATAAAATTACAAATGAAGAAGTTCTTGGAAGAATCGGAGAAAGAAGAACCTTGTGGAAGAGTCTGAAGAAGAGAAGAGGTCAGATGATGGGGCACACACTGAGACATGGGGGACTGCTTAGGGATATCTTGGAGGGGGAGGTGGGAAAGAAAAGGGGAAGGGAAGAACCAGATTAGAATATTTCAACCAAATAATTGGGGGATATGGGATGCCAGACATTTAGAGAGGTTAAACAGCTGGCGGGGGACAGAGTCGAGTGGAGACTGATTGTTGCATCAAACCAGTCTTAGGACTGTATACTCAATGATGATGAAATCCCAGAACTACGAAATTCGAAACTTATGCTCGATATAACCTAGAAGGTGTAGGGTAGAGCAAGCTTTTGCTTGAAATCGGAACATCGGAAGTTGACATTTAAATGAAAGATTTTTCGTTTTTTTTTTATTTTTTCAAAAACCGCACTAACAATTTTTTTTTAAATTGGTGTACTTATCAAGTGTCATGAGTTCGCGAGGGAGTGGAATATATAAGGGGCGAGAGCGGGGGCAATGTAATTTTATGTTCAAAGGGGGATTGGGCTTTATTTAATTTTACGTTAATGTTTTTATTATTATGTTATTATTTTATATCTGCTTCGACTTTTTTATGGGGTTTGGGTGTGTATCTCAGTGCTGATCCAAGTTCGGCGTCCCTATAATGAAGAATGATATGTATGTGACTGTGAAGGATGTGAGGATGTGGACTTCCTGGTACTTATTCTAGAAATAATCGTAATACTGACCAGCAATTAATAGAGAGAATGAGATGTTTATTCTTGAATCGTTACAAATAAGAGAGGCGCGATAGAGAAATGTTTGAATTTTTGAACAATTCTCTTCGTTATCGCAAGACCATTGCAAGTTATTAAGCTATTTAGAGGCAAAAAGTTACCGAGAATCGCTCGGTGCTCCAGCCACTCTTATATTATTAAATGAGTAATTAATATACCTTATATTTTTAAATGACCAATTCTTGTATATATATTGTAATAATGTAATTATACGGGTTACTAATATTTATACGAATCCCTAAAATGAGAAAAATTGAAAACGTTTTTATGCTGGAGTCTCTGGGGTTTTAAATGTGAAGATATTTTCAATTTTACTCTAAAAAGTGATTTAATTTGAATATTCGCGAATTTATCGTTTTTAGTAAAAAAAATATATATATGCATATATTTTATTTTTTTTATTCTCTCGTGATTTTATCATTTGTACATTTAATCTTGGCAAGAAAGTCTCCTGAGAGATGTGCGAAAATTCAAACGTTAAAAAAAGCGTGAAACTAACTTTTAAATATTCCATGTGTCGAAATATAAATCTTTTCTTTTTTCTTTTTTAAGAAAAAAAAATGTATTTTTTTTCATGGGTCGAAATATAAATCTTTTCAATGCAAGTAGGTTCATATTAAAAAACGCGAATACTAAAAAAAAGAATAAATACCAAATTAAATATTATTCAATTCATCTTTTATTACTTATTTGATGTTCAAATTTGTTAATTAGTTCACTCTTACGAATTATTTAAAAATTTACTTGAGAGGTTCAGAACCATAGAACAGACAGCTAATCTGTGGCTCTCTAGTCTAATGAATCCCACCCTCCTTTGCTAATAATTTTAAACTCTTTTGCATAGTAGACTAGGATCAAAGCTTGTAGGGTAAGAGTAATTAACGAATTCTCTCAAAACTTTTTTATGATTATATTATTATCAAATTAAGGGATTTAGAGCACATCACCTGCAAAGATAATTAGCGCCTCAAAAATGATAATATGTTATATTATTTATATTTTCATGGTCCTATTCTACTTTCGTTCATATAATTCAGAGGTCGGGGAACTTTTTTAGCTATTACCCCAAAATATTTTTCCATAGGTCGCTATTACCCCTAAATGAAAACCAAAAAAAAAGCAAGGTAAATGTATCTTATCTTTTTATATTAAACGAGCAATTCTTGTATATATATTTAGAATCGGTTTGTCGAAAAAGGGCTCTAACGATTTGGATGAAATTCACGGGTTAGGCGGGTTTTTGTGTTGACAATTCGATCTATCAAGGTCTCATCTTCGGATAAGCTGTTTTTGATGGGTTTTTTGTTAATTGAAATAATTATTCACAGGTGGTTGTTGGAATAAAAATGTATAATTACATTTCTTTCAATTTATTTTTAATAAAATTAATTGTTTTTTTATTTTAAATGGCACTAATAGATCATTACAAATGTTATTATATATTCGAATTTGCCAATTTGATTAAATAAAGGTATTTTTCTATAAAATAATTTAATAGAATATCATTTTTATTCTCTTAAAAAATCCGACAATTCGAAGGATCATACGTCCTTCTTCATGATTTAAAAGGGTCA
This sequence comes from Forficula auricularia, assembly GCA_024734495.1. Taxonomy (NCBI): domain Eukaryota; kingdom Metazoa; phylum Arthropoda; class Insecta; order Dermaptera; family Forficulidae; genus Forficula; species Forficula auricularia. The sequence goes on from JALMQS010000353.1 coordinate 7,568,371, forward strand.
AAATAAGGGAAGGGGTGTAAATTAGTCATGTCGCAAAATAAATATTTTAATCGTTCTTATCTCGTCTTCGGAAAGTCGCAGAGCCTTGAAATTTGAAACTTAAGCTTTTTTAACTTTTATTAATTTTAAAATTTTGAATTCCTGGAAAAGCTATCAAACTAACAATACTATAATAGTTTATAAAATAAAAAAATTTTAAAATGTCCTTTTTACCCCCGATAGTTTCATTTTTACCCCATTTGGGGTAATTTACCCGGTTACCCGACCCCTGATATAATTCATAAAACATCAGTTCCGAATTGCTGATTGCTAAGACTAGAGATGTGAATACTTTTCAAAAATTTTATACTAGTATTAAAATATTGTTATTTTTAATTGAACATTTGAGTATTAATACCGGTACTGTAAAAAAATAGAATATAGCTTTTCTTACGCACAAGTATAAACTACTTATAAAGGAAAATAAAATAAAATAAAATAAACTTTTATTCATAAACTGAGGTTTCGGAGGCTTATTCCCTCCTTTTTCAGGGTTTTGAAAGATATAAATAAAATTAATATTAATGTAATTGAGTACATATTATACCTACTAGTAGTTAACATTTGTTTTTTGTAAATACTGAAAATATACTTATTCTTCTTGTTTCGATCACATATGTGTACCGCATTATCTGTATAACTATAAGTCTAAACAACCAACTTGGTCAACTTGTAATTTTGTATAAAATATATCAATTAACATCTATTTGTAAAAAATTTTTAGCCTAATTAACTGAAGATGGCCAAATAAAATTCAAGTCGAAACCTTTTATTAAAGGTGTTTTATTGAACCCAGTAATTCCATCTTTGGCTGATACCTTCTCCTTCATCTAGTATACTTATTCTTCTTCTTATTCTTCTATATAAGTGCGAACACCTGTTTCTCCAACATATTACATTCAGTCATCAGGGTCATAACTCTCTTTCTATCGTTTTTTTGGTCTTCCACGGCTTCTGACCCCCTCGGGACGGTTTTTTGTCAATATTTTCGGGAGACGGTCGTCTTGCATTCTGTCTACATGGGCAGCCCAGCATCTTCTTCTTACATGAACCCAATCGACTATGTCCTTGTAACCAAAATAAATCTGCCGCGGTTTCGCCCCGGGAGTACGGTGTCTAAACACAGCTCACTACTTGAAAGGAAGTGAGTTGGAGCATTCGATGAGTACACGTGTATAAGAATTATCATATGTGTCGAGCTGGCAAGAGGCAAGAAGTGAAGTGAAGGGTCTGTTTTCGTTTTGTTTTTATCGTTATCGTCTATCGTGGGGTTAATATTTATCGATTATCGTTCCGTGTGATTTAGTGTCGTTGTTGTTGAAAACTAACCAACAATCAAATTTATATATATATATCTTATATCTTAAATATCAATAAATATTTAAGTTTATTTATTTAGAGAATTAGCCCATTGCCTAATTCAAGTACAAAATACTGTATCAATAATATCATTATTTGTTGTTTAATTTTAAACTATATAACTTCATTTAATTAATAAAATGTAAGCTTGTTAACCACATTGTTATACATATATACAAGACCCGGTTTGAATAATTATAATATTTTAAACAACAAACATTTTTATTTTATTTATTTTTGCCTTCAAGGGCAAAATAGATAATTCCTGAATTTTCCAGGCAGTACATCCTGAAGACCACTTATTTGCCTAAGGTGTTCGCTGTGGATTTTATCATGCAGGGTCTTCTAACGGATGGCACTTACAACTCTCATCTCAGTTGTCCGGAGAAGCTGCTTTGTAACGGTTGTGTCTGCCCTGGACTCAGCCCCATACGTTATTATCGGGCGAACTGAATATACAATTATTTAATATATGATATATTCATAAAATAAACTGACGAATAGTAATATTCATTTATAAATATATAATAATTGAAAAAGACGATAAAGGAAAAAAATTAAATTATTTACTTTTACATATTATAATTATTTATTCAAATGTCCTCGCAGTAAACATATATGGTATTTCCTAGAGTTAACCTCTTCATTTTGAACAAATTTTCATGTAAGAATTCTAAGCCGAAAAAATACTCTTTCCGATTACACACTGTAGACAAAGTAATTGTAGATAAATAGATATACATTTTTTGTAGCTATCTATCTACAATTATTTCTTTTTGAACGTATTTTCTAAGCTTTGTTTCTTTCTAATGTCAAGAGAAGAAAAATTTTTTTAACTGCTAGTTAAGCTTGTTTTATAAAAGAAAAACTTCTACATGTTTGTGGAATTAGTTCTTCTGAAATGACTTCTGTTTATCTTTTTTCGATAAGCTTATTAAACATTTTCTTTTTCAACTTGGTCATGGGGGACGGATAAACTTTGTTATAAAGAGATAATTATTTGGATAATAATGGCTGTCTTATTTAGAGTTGAAAATAGAATTTTATTTTTCATTCACTCTCTGTAAATAATTTTGAGAGATATTCTGTAAATAATTTAAGGCCGTTCAAATTTTCGTTTAAGTAAAGGATTGTACAATTCTTGAGAAATTGTAATATATTGAAATACAGGTACTATTTACCATATACGGACATTTTAAAAATGTATAAAATTAGGCGGTATTCCGGTATTCGGAATACCCAAATACCAGTTTACCTACTCTTCGAGGATAGAGTTGGGAATGCAGAGCATTCTAGAACGATCCCTCTGGTATTAATCAAAAGGAACGGAGCGGGTTAACTGACGTTGATTTGTCGATGATCCATGTTTAGAAATGTATCAAATTGTTTTATTTTCCATATGTAATTTGAAAAGTTAAAGCCCCAGAGAGCAAACTGTAAATTTTGAAATAAATATTAATAAATTTATTCATTTATATATAGGTGTATGTTTCTTTGAATCAATAACAGAACTCAATGATTTCCTTTTTAAAAATCAACAACTCTGCTAGTTTCAGCAATAAAATATGTTTAAATTAAAACAATAATTAATACTGATGCAGATTTGATGCTTTGCTTAGTTGGGTTGTTTATCAAATAAGTAAGATCCGTCGAGTGCGATTCATAAAATCTATGATTGGCACCGACTTCAAAAAGTGATTTCATGGAAAAATTTCGTCGTTTAGTTGAAAATAAATTAGATAATTATTTTATAACTTTTTTTTTATAAATTTTATTAAACCAATTATTTTACATTAATTAATGTATTCATTGTATTTTTGCTTCGATTCCGGAGATTACTTCTCCACCATCGAGTGTCCTTATTCATCTTTATTCCTTGTTTTTAATAAGAGGAAAAATCTAATTAGATAAAAAAACCTCTTTTCCGATAATTATTTCAATTCCATTATTCCCCAGTCGATTGGTAATCACCTGATCCATCCCACTTCACATTTTATAACTTTTAGTGCATTTTATTTAATTTTTGAGTTCTAATTATTTTATTTGTGGCATTTAATTTTTTTGAAGTCGGTTTTTTTAATTATTTTTATTTATCTCTTTTTAATGATGATTACCATGCATCGCAGGTAGATGGGTAGGCCTTTAGTTCTCACATCCGGTCGTTTGACCTTTTTTTTTATTTATAAAAGATTTTTTCCATTATTTGCTCAAAAGAATTGAAGATTTCCGTTAATTTGTAATTGATCATATTCAGAACTTGACCAAATTAATATGGGACCAATCGGAAGGTACCACCTTTCCAATAAAAAAAATCGTCGAAATCGATCCAGATTGTAGGAGAAAAATCAACGAACAAACACATAAAAAAGACATTCCGTTGAATTGATAACCTCCTCCTTTTTAAAAGTCGGTTAAAGTGAATGTTCAGCTGAAATTACCTACATTGCACATTTTTTTTCACACGACTTTTCCATATCTAGTTCTACTAGACTCGTTTACAAGTACTGATGGAAGTCTTTTAATCGACTAAGGAATTTTTTCAGGTTTTTCCACTTGAACGTTGTTGACATTTAAAAATGCTAAAGGTCCACTAATTGAAAAATCACATTTTATATTGTAATTTAATTTTTTATCCTCTTTCTCTAGTTCGCTTCGTTCTCCTCAATTCTTTTGTTCAACAAAATTTAATAAAACACTGATAATAAATTTCTTCGCTCTTCTTTAATATAAATTTCAATCTAAGAAAAATAATAATAATACAAATTTTTAGGTTAAATAAAATCTCCTCATAAATAAACCGTTAACAATTCATTCTTTCTTAAAATAGATAAGATGCGATGTAAGAATAATTTATTTGGATCAATATATAGTAGGTAAATATCGATTGATTTAGATGACGGACTGGAGGCTTTACACAATTTCATTTTGTTTTCCTAAGTGATTCAACTGAAGAGTTCTATACTCTAAAGAATGCCTATACTAGTATATACGAGTTAGGTATATAGTATCGTATAGCAGGGTTTCTTAAGCTATGGGTCGTAATCCCATCACTAAATTTTGGGATCACGAAACATAGGCAAAAATGACAATGAAACAATGAAAAAATTATATTGCCCTACGGCCAAAAATTAATGTTTGTTGAATTCTAGGTATATCTGTCATTGAATTTTCAAAAATTTTGAAATTGCCATTTTGTATTAGATATATGTATTTATTTATGTGAATCGACGTTCTGCAGTGGCGATTATAAAATCTAAATAAAGATAAAAATTTGATAAATATTGAAGATGGTGTGAACTCTTGTTTGACTCTTTATTTAATAAGAAACAAGCAGATCCATTTCATTATTATTTAGATTTAATAAAATTTTTATAATTATATAATAGGTATGTTTATAAAAATGTGCTTCGCTATAAATTTATTTATGATTTCCTAGTAAAAATGATGGTTTATACTTAATATTAATTTTATATTGGGTCGCGAAAAATTTCTCAGTCAAAATGGGGTCGCGAATGAAAAAAGTTTAAGAAGCCCTGTCGTATAGTATAAAAACTGTTATCTTGTCATATGAAAATATCTAATGTTTATTACCTTATAACTATAAAATAGTGTGATATGGTATACTTGAGAAAAAAAATTTTATCCCATCGTAGAAACGTTTTGATTTTTTATAGATACTAACTAGATACTTTCACAGGAGTTTTTTAACGGGTTATAGTGGTGTTTCCTCTTTGTGAAACACCACTAAAACCCGTTAAAAAACTCCTGTGTTTAATATGTTTCACTATAAACCAACACCGCTTTCCCTAAATGTTATAGATACTTTCATAGCAAATTTTCTATTAAAATAAAATCAGATGAGATGTTGGGCTTTTAGTGAAAGAATTTAAAAATGGCAAAGGATAGAATTAGAAGCAGATGGTTGCGTCAAACCAGTCTCAGATTATTCTATGATTAAAGGAGACAATAAAAGAGTGTCTTCTGTTGAAAAAATAATTTTTTTTAATTATTATTATATAGTTTCACACATAAATTCCTGTGAATCAATTGTAATAGACTGATGAAAGGAGCAAAGCCTTCGAAACTAAAGTCTCGTTATAAGTGAATTAAAAAATTTATTTTTCCAGCAGAAGACACATTTTTTATTGTCTCTTTTAATTTATCAAAATTCTGCTACTCTCGGCAAAAAGAAACTTTCACTTTAATATTCTATGATGATGAAAGTCAAATATCCTCCCAAAATCTCATTCGCAAATTGAAAACAACATATTTATTCAACTCTTCCGTCCATATTATTTTATGTATCTATTTGTAAAGCTTCCATCTTTCCCTACAAATTCAAATAAATAAATATCTTGAATTACATCCCTTAAATATTCTAAATTTGTATCAACCCTATAACTTTTCACGTGTTTTTATTTAGCTTGGTTCCCATGTTTGACTATCTAAGTAGAATCATGTAATCAAATTTTGATTATTATCTTTTTCCAACGATTGAATGTTAAAATTTCAAAATTTTGGATTTTTACCCGTTCTCTTTTTACTTTATTTGTTTTGTTTTTTGGTCCACCGGTTATATAATATCATAACTTTTCAAGGGTTAGTTTATAACATTTATTATAAACTCAATATTAAAATTTTACATTTTCGTCCCTCCCTTCGTTTTTTATGCTAACCCTGAATCTATTTTATCTTTAGGGTTTGTTTAGACCGATTAAGCGTATCACATTAATCGTCGCACATATCAGTTATTTTTTTATATAGGTATACGAAAAGTATATGTAATGTACCATATATGTCAGGCATTTATACAGAACTTTTTTCCGGGGAATGTTTATTTTTTCTCTTTGAAAAAAAAATATCGGAATTTTATAACAATATTGTTAGGTGGGTATTTATTAAAAGAATATATTTCAAATTAAAGTTATATAATAAATAAAATTAAAAATATATATTAGATTTTGTGTATTTACATTTTTTATATTTTGTAAAGTAGAAGATTTCGGGGTAAAAGGGCCGAACCCATGAGCCCCTCTCTGGGTACGTTACTGATGTGTATTTATTTATATTAATCAAAGGACGCACTCTTTTGATTTATTTTTAAAAAATATTCATTCATGAAGATAGATAGCACTGGAATAGGTAATAAAATATTATGTGTTTCGAGTACTGAAATTTTATGAGTATTAATGACCGAATTTTTGAAGAAATATTATTTATTTATATTTACAAACCAATAAAGTAATGGATGTTAACTTATTTTAATGTTTAATTGCTTGTTTGCTGTATGAATATGTGTATAATAATTGATTCATTATTATTATTATTGTTTTGAAAAATTTACCTTAGAAGGATACTTTTAAGAGTTTTAAAGTTAAAAAAAGACAGTAAATTGATTAAATTAATAAACCGAAATGTTATCCCCTTTCTTTTCTTTTTCTTTAATGAAATAACTATGTAGTTATTTTAAAATAAAGGTACATTTATTTGAATCAAATAAAAGAAGCAATCCTTGATTTAATTGAAAAGTTTTTGTTTTGCCGAGTATAGCAGAGTTGTTGAATCATATAGAGGAACAAAGAGGTTGTCCTCTGCTTGATCCAGATAAACATACACATATATGTGACCTTCTCTGAGAAAAAGGACCTAGTGTGTCAAAAAACGGGTTTGGACTTAAGAGTGGATTCTGGTACCTAAAAGGGTGTAGAATAAGATTATAAAAATTACTTCAAATTAACATCAGCTTAGTAACAAAATTACAAAAGAACCAAAATTGCGAAACAACTTTTGAGATATTGATAACACTCGTTATACAGTTGGCACAAGACTGAAGCGTCACTTTATTCTTTTCCTTTCTTATAGTTATTTTTACAAAAAATACGTCACCACATAGGCATGACGTCACCAAAGTCGGCACCCAATCATAACTAACCATACCAAATCGCATCTCCCAACTGAAGGTGTGTTCAAAGTGATAATGCGTTATGAAACTTTAAATGCGTTTTTCTCAAAACTTCATTTTCACACACTAGGTCCCTTTTCTCGGAGAAGGTCACATATATATACATCAAATATTAATATGTATATATGTTTGAGACTAAAGTTTGAAAGGTTTGACCTTCGTCATTAGTATTTTTAATTAGAAATATTTTATCTATTATTTATCATGGGGTCAGTCTGTTTAAGTAGCCAGCCTACTATAAAAACGAATTTTCAATATCCAATTGGTGATTAACCATATGAGAAATAATAGATAAAATATTTCTAATTAAAAGACTGATGATGAAGGACAAGACTTCGAAACTAAAGTATTAAACAAATAATTATATATATATATATATATACGTAATATTTATTTTATTAATGTTGTAATGGGGAAATAAGGACTATATTTTTTATGCAAATAATTTATATTTTATTACCAATGTTTCGTCAACTTTGTTGACGTCTTCAGGAGCTCAAATAGTTAAATTCCCTGCATATTTGTCATTGGCAATAAAATATAAATTATCTGCATAAAAATATAGTCCTAATTTCCTATAACAACTTTAATAATTTAATCGATGGATATAACTAATCAAAATAATAATATTTATATTTGATGTATTATATATGGGTATGTTTATTTGCATCAATCAGAGGACAACCTCTTTGTTTCTCTTTATGACTCCTTAATTTATTTTTTGTTCGTTCAGTTTAATCATTTCCATTAAGAAGATTAAAAGGAAATTGTTTTCTTGTAATTAAAAATGATGATTTGAATAATGGTTTAATTTTAATATATAAATTTTCTAATAAAAGCCTCGCCTCAGGTTGATCTCTCTTCTTTGATTTTAATCCCTAGAGATAAAGAGGAAGGATCTTTCTGTATAAGCCACAGATTGGGAGAAAGTAATTTCACAAATTATTTTATTTATTTTTTTATTTTTATCCTCAGGGCAATTTCTATTCGGAATTCACTTAGGTCTCTTGGTGGTAGTTGACCGAATGACCCAACCCTAATTGAACTCGACTCGATTAATTCCACTTGAAGGGTTTCTTCGGTGATTGAATTTGCCAAGGGGACTGCAAAGGTAACACAGTGGACTGACACTTACCCTCATTGGGCCGAAGACAGCACGAGATGACCATGTTGCTGAGATGCGTGATGGATGAGGGACGGGGGGTTTTCGGACAGGGGGGTCCACACTAGTACAAGTACTTTAATGTTTTAATATTTATTTTTTTTAGTTTTTCCGTATATAGTGTCAATTGACCCGATTGCGGTTACATGTTGCTCGGATGTTGATTAGCGCGGTATAAGTGGTCCCTATACCACGCACGATGTTGCCGGCACACCTCGACCACGGGGGACTGACGGCCGTCGGCTGCCCTTGCCACCCCTTAGCGAAGGGGCGGCGGGGGTGCGCCTGCGCCCCCTCTCAAAATTTATCCCCGAGACACGCATGCACCGCAGCACGAGCACGCCCCTCAGTGTCCCAGCACACTCAAAAACATATGGCCCCTTAGACAAATTAAGCCAGAGAGTGATAGAGTTGTTCTCTCTCGCCACACCCCTAAACAATTCGCACCAGATCTTGTCCCCAGTGGAAACACTTAACAATTGCAAATCGTTTGGCCGCTGAATAATCTCGTCCGATGGGAGCTTTTTGAAAATTTCCTATTAAACTCAGTTATTTATCAAATTAATAGATTTTGTTTTGCAGAGAGTAGTTTTATATCATTTAAGGTAGGCGTATCATCAAATGCGTTTTCTAAGGATTTTTTTGAAATTTAAATACTTGTGGCAAAACGAAATTTATTAACAATATAGATATTAAATTCCAAAGATAGAGTTTTTCAGACTCTTATACATTGCACTATTCGGGATTTCGGAAAGTTTAGATACATTTTCAATTATAATTAAGAAACTCTTCTTGCCACTGTTATAAAAAACTAAACCAACATTAACCAGTAATTATTAGATTTTTTAAGAAAATTTTAATTCATAGTTACAACACAGTTTCTGGGATAATAATGAATAATGAAAAATTTACACTAAAAACCAACTGGCAACAACGCATGTATTTAACCTAAAAAGTGGGTTAACTTTAGTACTTTTTTGACGTTTTTTCACTTCAGCAATTGTCGCAACAGCTTTCAATCGCTTATTAAGAACTTTTTGTTTTATAAATCTTCATTTATAATGTACTTTATCTGAAATTTCTATGATAAAATATATACAAGCATGGACAGTGTTGCAATATTTGTCAAACGAGCACGAGATTGGCTAATAGTGGTACATAAGCAGCAAAAAGTTTTGGGCTTATGAATTATAAATCCTTATTGTCTGTACTATACTATACTCTAGCATTAACTTTTTTGGAGCTTGCTAAACGACTTTTTTAAATTGCTGTACTTATCAAAATGTCGTGAGTTATTAGTCGTGTGTATAATACTTAAATTAAAAGTCTAAAATAATATTAATATGGTACATTGCTTTTAACTAAAGCCAGGTACTACGTAAAGAATAGTCTAGGAATGGTGATCTCCTTCGAAAATAAACTCTCTATCAAATAAATTATATTATAGATATATAAATATACATATTTATATTTGGCATATGTACGTATATGTTTATTTGCATCAAGAGGAGGACAACCTCATTGATTTCTTTTTATTTATCAAATTAGCTCAAATTATTCAAAATAACACAGATAACATGTAATAATTTTTAAGGATTTAGGTGTCGGTTCTAGGTGAAACATTATAAGTAACTTATGAGGAGAATTTTCTAGGTTAGGTTTCACAAAAGGTGTGAAACCTAACCTAGAAAATTCTCCTCATAAGTTACAGATAACATAGATCTACGAAATGTATCTTTTGCTGATTAGAGGTGCTTCGGCTTCGCTATGCAGTTTCGGTCACCATTCGTTGGCAATCTTTATTAGTAAATTAATGATTATCAATAAAACATCTCATTTTTCACGTTTTTTACTTTATCCAATGCGAAGCATGGGGAAAGTATTGTAATCGGTCTCGCGGCAAGCGCGACTTCAAAGGGTCCTCAGGTAAAGACTACGGAACCGATGGACTCAATTAAAGTCACAAATTGTAGTATTCAATTGGGTTGAATTTTAGCACGTAACAGTTTTGCCAAAAATTACATGGTGTCTCGTAGAGAGGACAAAAAGTGCGATTTTTTCATTTAGTGCGTGCGGATGTATGGATGTATGTATGGATGTATGGATGTAAGTATGTTATCGTTTTTTGGTCCACGATTTTTTCCACACCGTTGCATCGAGTGAAATGAAATTGAAAACCTACCATTAATTTAACAAAATGAAGCGCTGATTAGCTTTTGGTACATACATACGTGGAGGAATCGACTTATAATCAAAAATAACGATCGATTCTTATCTAATACTAGATGAATAACCTTATTACATTCCATTTTTGATGTTTTGACTATTAATGGAAACCTCTACTGAAAACGTGGAAGAATCGACTTAAAATCAAAAAGACTAAATTCTTTTATGGCAAACAACTCAAGCTTGAGTCTTAAGTCGATTCCTCCATGTCTTCAGTAATGGTTACCAATAATAATCGAAGGGTCAAAAATCTAATGTAGAATTGTTATTCCTCAAGTATTAGATGAGAATCGATCGCTATTTTTGATTTTAAGTCGATTCCTCCATGTCTTCAACAATGGTTACCAATAATAAACGAAATGTCAAAAATCGAATGTAGAATGGTTATTCCTCGACTGTTAAATGAGAATCGATCATTATTTTTTATTTAAAGTCAACATGAACTGCAAATAGCAAGTGATATCTGATTAATAATAAAGGAATAAACATATTAATATTTCAAATGATTTTGGATAAAGTTTAGCAACGATCCGTTGCAGTTTATTTAGATTTTACACTTATATAAAGATTTATTTAAAGATACATTCATCTTATAGCTTGAGAAATTCTGGTTTAAAAATGCAAATAATCAGAAAATAGTCGAACATTTATGGAGGTATTGAACTAGCTATTATGCTGAAATTTGAGTAACGACCATTAATAAAATGCAATACTAACTTTTTAAGCTTAAGCCCTTCGTTGAAAAAATTGTCAAATTATTAAAAATTGTGCAAAGCGTAGTGAGTCTTGAAAAAGATATCAATTTTTTATTTAATGAGCATTTAAAGATAATGAATTGTAAATATATAAATAAGTGAATGCAAATAAAAAAAACGAATTTTAAAAAGAAAACTACAGGCTATTATAGAAAGAAAGAATTTATGAAAAATAACAAAAACGTTTAAAACAAATAAGCGAATACACATTCTCATTATTTTCGTGTAGCTGGATCTTTGTTTCTGCTTCGATAAGCAAAATTTCAATTAATTTCAGTTTGCACTCTGCATGGACTAACATGAAAAAAAACATTTCAAAGCTTTTCTCGGTTTCCTATTTTCAACCTTTAAATTGGAATTGTCGGACAAATTGATATATGGTATTATATTCAACGAGGGGTGATCCGCGATTGGAAGTAGGTGTACACCGTTTTGGAAGTATTTTGGAAGTACTTGGAAATATTTGGAAGTACTTGGAAATATTTGGAATTACTTGGAAATATTTGGAATTACTTGGAAATATTTGAAATTCTTGGAAATATATGGAAATACTTGGAAATATTTGGAAGTGCTTGAGAAATATTTGGAAGTACTTGGAAATATTTGGAATTACTTGGAAATATTTGGAATTACTTGGAAATATTTGAAATTCTTGGAAATATATGGAAATACTTGGAAATATTTGGAAGTGCTTGGAAATATTTGGAAGTACTTGGAAATATTTGGAAGTGCTTGAAATGTTTGGAAGTGCTTGTGAAATATTTGGAAGTACTTGAAATATTTGGAAGTACTTGGAAATATTTGGAATTACTTGGAAATATTTGAAATACTTGAAATATATGGAAATATTTGGAAATATTTGGAAGTGCTTGGAAATATTTGGAAGTACTTGGAAATATTTGGAAGTGCTTGGAAATGTTTGGAAGTGCTTGAAATATTTGGAATTACTTGGAAATATTTGAAATTCTTGGAAATATTTGGAATTACTTGGAAATATTTGAAATTCTTGGAAATATATGGAAATACTTGGAAATATTTGGAAGTGCTTGGAAATATTTGGAAGTACTTGGAAATATTTGGAAGTGCTTGGAAATGTTTGGAAGTGCTTGGAAATATTTGGAAGTACTTGGAAATATTTGGAAGTACTTGGAAATATTTGGAATTACTTGGAAATATTTGAAATACTTGGAAATATATGGAAATATTTGGAAGTGCAAGTGGAAGTAGGTGTACAGCATATTAGGTCGCCGTTCACCCCTCGATATTCAATAAACCAGAGTCACTTCTGTAACAGCATGCCTTGAACTTCTCATATTTGAATAATATCGAATTTTAAATTTAATAAATTAACATAATTTATTTACTAATTATTTTAAAGGAATTTAAAATCTGAACTGAAAAGGTTCCTAAATCTTTTAGATTTGTTCTGACTGTCTCTCTGAAATTCGATAGCCTTGATAGACAAGATCGGATGTGGTGTGGATGTTTGTAATTCTGAAATGAAAAAGTGTTTAAATTTTGAGCTCCAAATAAATAGAAAATTAGAAAAAAAATTAAAGCGTTATTGAATGCATTTTTTATTTGTTTTGAAAAGTGTATTGGTTTTCGAAATAAATTAAATTGTTGCATAGTTTCAAGGGGCAATTAAAATTAATGATTTCCCGAAAAGAGTGCGGATAGAAGGATCGAAGTCCCTGCCTGGTATATCTTCCAGTTCAAGCATGTCAAAGACAAGTCTAGACAAGTTTTAGTCGAATAGAAATTGTTCTCGTTGAGGAACTAGTAATAAAAAAATAGTAATAATACAAAAAAAGAATAAATAAAGATGATTCGGGAATTTCTGGACTAATCCATTTCTAAGAACTCTCAATATAGTAAGATCGGAAATAACTAAGACTTCTCCATACAAGCCAGAGTTTGCTTATATGCAATAGAATATTTTTTGATGCAATCGAATGCAAGAAGGGCACCAGTAAAGATGCAGCCCCTATGGATCTCGAAAGGCCCTTGCATTACCGAAGAAAAGGGAAAGTTGATTAAGTGAGAGGGTGGAGACGTAGGTGTTTATGCACTCGGGTTTTGAAAGTTTGAAGATTATAAGTGCTGAGGAAGATGGAGGCTGGGAGAGAGTTCCAGTTCCTTGAAGTCATGGGGATATACTTATTGGCGAATGAAGTGGTCCGGCACTTTTCTAATTTGACAGCGAAAGAGTGTTGGTAGACGGCAAAACGCGTGCTACGCGCAAAGCATGCTTTCGGGAGGAATTACTGATTTCATCTCATCAGAGCACCTGCCGTGATAGTATCTATAGAAATGGGAAAGGGCAGAGACATTTCTTCGATGAGCTAGGGAGTGGAGGGAGTCAGTGAGGGTAGAATTGGCAATTAGACTGACGGTTCGTTTCTCAATTGCATCCAGGGTAGCAAAAGAATATTTAGAGGCTCCTCTCCATAGATGAGAGCCGTATTCGAGACAGGGGCGAATTTGGGCCTTGTTTTGCGCCTAGAATTAGGAGAAATTTAAGATTTTCTTATAGGATAGGCTGATTCATTGTGGAAGATGATCGATTTCCATCTTAGGGACAGTGGAGTTTAAGTCACGAGATTTTAATTGGAAGTTTCTTTTTTGCCAAGAGTAGAAGAATTTTTATACATTAAAGGAGACAATAGAAGAGTGTGTCTTCTGCTGGAAAAATAAATTTTTTAATTTATTTATAAAGAGACTATAGATTCCTTATAAATAAATTTAAAAATTTATATTTTCAGCAGTAGACACACTCTTTATTGTCTCCTTAAAGGGGTTCGTGACTGTTTATCATTTTTATAAGAAAATTCTCAAATTTTTGCCATCGAATCATTTATGCATTAAATATTTATCCCCGAAATTTGAAGTTGAACGTCTGTCTTATTACCGAGAAATAAATTATTGAAAATTGTCCTTTTAACATGAAAATAAATGGACCGAGCATCTAAAAGGGCTATAACTTTGTTAGGATTTAAGGGCTTTATGCGACTTTAAGAGAGCCCTATAATCTAAATTGGTCAGGTGTGTATAATGGTAACACTCTGAATAAATAAAAATAGAACAAAATTTAGAAAAAAACTATTTATTAATAGAAAAAAATAATTCAAATTATAAATATAAAAGAACAAGCGGTTCAAGGGTTAAACCTGCCAGGCACGTTTAATATAATAAAAATAAATTAAAGGTGAAAGAAATGATATATTTAAATAAATACCATAAGAAAATATTAATAAAAGAAATATTTGCTGGCAGGGCCAATGTAGAAGTTATATAAAAAAATACATATATATAAAATTAAATAACGAATCGCTTCGATAAGCTCTGAAAGAAGATGAAGGCTGAGTGAAAGAAAGCAAGCGAAAGATGGCGAAAGTAGAGAGTATTGCGTAGGCGGTCCGCAGGTCTGCTCAAGACTTCAGCTCCTTCTCTACTGCCTGAGCAAATTGTCGCCTCTAGGCTGACTGGCAGCGGACCTGAGATTAGCAACGCTCAGAGCCAGTCTCCAGGCTGCCAACCGTGGAAGGCTTTAATCATCCTATAAAAGAAGAACAAGCTTGGCAACGAAGTTGCCCATTAAATGAATGGGGGGGGTCTGCCCCTTATATCATTACATCCCCCGGCCAGAAACATTAAAATTGGAACCACTTAAGAAGGTGACAAGTTTAATGCCTCTGCCTCCAGGACCGAATATCATCGGCCAGCACCCGCACAGTATACTGTTACCATGAATTTACTGTACTGATGCTAGAATTACAATTGAAGTATAAAAATAAAAAAATAAACAAATAAATGCATAGGCATTGGATGTCCATGTCTGGGTGTCAGATAGGAACGAATCGCTTCGATAAGCTCTGAAAGAAGATGAAGGCTGAGTGAAAGAAAGCAAGCGAAAGATGGCGAAAGTAGAGAGTATTGCGTAGGCGGTCCGCAGGTCTGCTCAAGACTTCAGCTCCTTCTCTACTCCTAGCTACTGAATGAATAGATTGTCGCCTCTAGGCTGACTGGCAGCGGACCTGAGATGAGCAACGCTCAGCGCCAGTCTCCAGGCTGCCAACCGTCGAATGCTTTAATCATCCTATAAAAAAAGAACAAACTTGGCAACGAAGTTGCCCATTAAATGAATGGGGGGGGTCTGCCCCTTATATCATTACATCCCCCCGGCCAGAAACATTAAAATTGGAACCACTTAAGAAGGTGACAAGTTTAATGCCTCTGACTCCAGGACCGAATATCATCGGCCAGCACCCGCACAGTATACTGTTACCATGAATTTACTGTACTGATGCTAGTTAAAAAAAAACATATAAAAAGATAAAAAAATAAACAAATAAATGCATAGGCATTGGATGTCCATGTCTGGGTGTCAGACAGGAACGTAGCTTTCCTGATCTTCCAGTAACATCGGGACAAACCAAGGCGAGCGCACCGCCACGGCTGTAACGTGGGAGTGAGAGATTATTTGCTTACAAGGGGAAATTTAATGACTGTTCAGAGCGCTTTGTCCTACCTTGAGGCCTCTGAAACCTTCAAAGCGGTTACTAGCTGTCCTCTGAACAAGTCGCGGTTAAATGGGAGCCGGAGGGGATGCTGGGCAGCCGTTTCAGACCCCGTGGTGGCCAACCCCAACGTCTTCCATCCAACCCAATTCTTAAGAAACTTACAATACATCGGGCACACAGCCCGGCTCAACACATAGAGGGAATGGCCCGTGCCCAATTGTCCGGGAATTGCCTCGGCGGGTCACCGTCGGCTCATTCCTCTACAAACTACTACCATCAGGCACACAGCCTGGCTCACTTCTTAGAGTGAATGGCCCGCTCCCAATTGTCCGGAAATTGCATCGGTGGGTAGCCGTCGGCTCATTCCTCAAGAAAAACAATGGGTCTATGCCCCGCGGACTTAGCCGCCCATTAACCTGCCACACAGAAGAAAAAACCATGGGTCTATGCCCCGCGGACTTAGCCGCCCATTAACCTGCCACACAGAAAAAAACAATGGGTCTATGCCCCGCGGACTTAGCCGCCCATTAAACCTGCCACACAGAAATCAATGCAAAAAAAGGGGGGGGGAAATTACTACAAAAATCTCACAATCCAACATAAGCCTGTGACAGACGACCGCAGAGGTAGGTCCGTCAGAACTGGCTTCAAAGTCCAGCCACGTCCACATCAGACACACAGCATGAGCCCCCAATGTTTCTCTACATTTTTACGAAGGGACCAAATTTGGCTTTGACTGAAAAATAAAAAAATTAAATTAAAAAATTAATGTTTAGGCAAACTGCAACATTATACTACTTAGGTCCAGCCGACAAGGATCCGCAAGGCATTCTTTTCTCTGAGCCCTCGACCAGACTCCCGACCATCATCACGATACTCTCTCGCGCCATTACGCGGCTTAGATATTCATATACGAATATACAAAAAAACTAGAAAAAAATAAATAAAAAAATAATTATTCGCGACCATCGGCGCTTAAGGTCTTCTCACAAAAAAACAATTCAATGAGCCTCAAGGGCTTTAAATTTTCACATTATAATAAACATACAAACCAGTCACAGACCACAACAAGTCACTGGGTCACAAAACAATTCTCCAGATAGGGCCCAGACCTGCACCAACATTTGACAGGCTACCGGTTTTTGGCACTAACAGAACACACCAGAAAAATCGCCCAGAGCATGACAAAAAAATAATTTTATTGATAAAAAAATCATGTTACTATTAAAGGTAACAGAAAAAAAGCTCAAAGGTCTGAGAGAATGGTGAATAAACTAACCATAAAAAAATTCTACCAATAGAAAATAAGGGGCTTCAAAAACATTTTGAAAGTTGCACCCAAGTTAGAGAAACTTTGAGAAAATAAATAAAGCAAAAAAACTTTGACTTTAAATTAAGCAAGGTTCCAATTGCGGATAGTGTTTTTTTTTTTTTTTTTTTTATAAAAAAACAATCAATAAATTTTATCATTCGATAACAACAAGCTCGGCCCGTTCTATACTTTATTAGCATTAATATAAACAAATTAAATGCCGATTACAATTGATTTTAATTATCACGATAAAAGAGAGAGAAATGTATATGGGACCCTGAACCCAAGGACAATAAAGAAATAATTGGCTTCAAGAGTGAGCAAAACGCCTGTTCAATTATGAGAGTGGTTGACAGTAACTAGAATTACGCTTTGCAGATCTCATTGCTGAAGATTGGTGGGGGGTTTACACACCGAATCGCTATTTTTCTGCTTAATCAAAGTCAATAGCAAATAACTGATTTGCCAGACCAGGTAGCAAAATAATTATTATTTAATAAAAAAATAAAAAGACAAGAAATTTCATTTTAGACAGACCGACAGACTAAAAAAACAAACAAAATCATTTTAAAAATAGATGGTGTTTTTAAATAATTAACGCCAAATTAAATCAAATTGAACCAATAATCAATTCAAATTGAATTTACACAATGATTAAGAGAGAGGGTCAAGGATTATCTTTTATCTATAGATTTGCCTCTCTAATTAATCGAAGCTAATGATCTATTAGCTATAATAATGATCATTAATTGATTTTAATTTCAATTAAAGAAACATTTAGGACATAATTAAATAAACTTATCTTACTTAATTGACAAAACGACTTAGCAGAATTTGAATGATTTTACTAATTTAATGACTGACAGACTGACAGACGAAATTTTTAGATAAAAAAATAATTACGTTGAAAAAAATCATTCAGAGATTATATTCGATTTCCAAAATAAACAATTCGAAATTAAAAATCAATTTGAACCACTAATTAATTTAGCCGGAATTCAATTCCATAGGATTATAGTAATTTCGATAATCAGTTTTCATTTGAATCATTAAAAAAATGTATTTATTAAAGAATAAAGCTTAACTTTATTAACAGACTTAAAATTCTATTTTCGAACTATTTCAAGATTAGATTTCAATAAAAAAACTTAATTGATTTTAAATGCAACAATTATGACACTAATTAAATGACAATTTTAAGAAAAATTACTTGACTTTAGAGAAACCGATTTTGCTAATTTTTAATGATTTAAAATAACTTAATGACAGACAGTATTCCTCGGTTTCCTTATAAAAAATGATTGGACTTCCCGACGGACTTAAATAAATTACTGAATAGACAGACAGACTAATGAAATTTTCTCATTTTGATAGAAAATTTAATGAAAGAAATTAATAAGAAAATTTACAAAAAAATTTACAAAAAAATATACAACTATTTACAACAAAAAATAATAAAATAAAAGGAAAAAATATGAAAAGAACTAAAAGGTTAGAGGGGGGAAAATTAAGAGATAGAATTCAACTGGAACAAGCCCCTATGTGGAATTAACACATAGTTTGTAGTTATATTTTTAACTACTGCTCCGGGCTAGAATTTAATTCTTCCAGTGGCCGATATCTGTCTAAGCCTGACTGAAAATTGGGCGGGGAAATAGGGGTCCTATTTCGGACTTTTCCACACTGGCTTTGCCCTTGATATGGCGACAAGAGTCCTAGACTGATTTGGCCTAGGGATCGCGATAATTTTTCAAGATTTGTCATCACGGTAGATTTAATACCGAGAGCCCCAAACGGTTCTTTGAATTTTCCGGGCTTAGTTACTTTGCAAATTAAAAGTATTTCGCCCCGGACCACCTCAAGGATTTCCCTCAATCCTTGTTTTTGAGGCTTGATAGAGGATTTTACCTCTACTAACTTTAATGGGAACTTAACCAGTTTTTTAGGTGGGGGATTTTTTATTACTTCAGGATGGTGAAATTCTATGTCGAATACTTCTACTTCATCCTGGAACATTTGTAACCCATCCTGGTCACAGACTGCAACCGCCGTCTCTATTCTTGGACTGTCTACACTGATTTCATCTGTGGTTTCCCATATTTCCCCAGATGTGCCTATTTTGATTTCCGTTGCGGCATGCTCCCTTATACTGGCACCCTTTTTGTAGTCCATTTTGATTTCCGTGACGTCATTCTCCCTTATACTTATACCCAGCCTTATACTCGGGTCGTCCATTTTCTTAATAAATCCATTCATTTTACCAATAATATCCCTCTGGTCACTATCCACTCTATCCATTCTATCCATTTATTTCCTCTTTGACGCCATCTATTTTACTATTCGTCTCTCTACTGTTACTATTCAATTCTCCCATTTGCTCCATCATTTCTTGCCATCATCCGTGCCATGTCAAACGGTGCAGTACTCACCGGTGCCGGCGGCTGCACTTCCGGACCGCTATCTGATGAAAGGCTCGGAAATTCAGCTGTGGCCGTTGCTATCTGCGCCTGGTCTATTGGTTCGGCTGGTATTTCCAACCTGGTTGAATGTGCCAATGGTTCTTGACCTTCTATTAATCCCGTGATTCCCGGCATTATAAAAAGGCTGTTTGTTCTTAAAAAAACAAAAAAATAAAAAAATTAAACGAAAAAAACAAAAAGACCTTCTCTCACTCAATTATACCCTTCACCCTCCCTTAGGGCTTTTCAAATCTCGGTGTGGGACCTCCATGTTGGGATTTAAGGGCTTTATGCGACTTTAGGAGAGCCCTATAATCTAAATTGGTCAGGTGTGTATAATGGTAACACTCTGAATAAATAAAAATAGAACAAAATTTAGAAAAAAACTATTTATTAATAGAAAAAAATAATTCAAATTATAAATATAAAAGAACAAGCGGTTCAAGGGTTAAACCTGCCAGGCACGTTTAATATAATAAAAATAAATTAAAGGTGAAAGAAATGATATATTTAAATAAATACCATAAGAAAATATTAATAAAAGAAATATTTGCTGGCAGGGCCAATGTAGAAGTTATATAAAAAATACATATATATAAAATTAAATAACGAATCGCTTCGATAAGCTCTGAAAGAAGATGAAGGCTGAGTGAAAGAAAGTAATTAAAAGATGGCGAAAGGCGAGCGTATTGCGTGGCGATCAAGAGGTCTGTTCAAAGATGCAGCTAGTACTCGACCCCTCTACTGCACATGAATAGATTGTCGCCTCTAGGCTGACTGGCAGCGGACCTGAGATGAGCAACGCTCAGCGCCAGTCTCCAGGCTGCCAACCGTCGAATGCTTTAATCATTCTATAAAAAAAGAACAAGCTTGGCAACGAAGTTGCCCATTAAATGAATGGGGGGGGGGGGTCTGCCCCTTATATCATTACAACTTCTATACAATTTATACCATTTTCAACAAATTTATGCAGATCAATAATTCAACTTTTATGAATCGAATGATACATTTTTCAATAGATTTGATAGTCTAGTTAATTAGTTATTCATAAATGTAAAAAATAAAATGTTATTTGCAGCCAAAAGAATATAACAAAAATCTAGTGTGGAATTCCAACTCTATTTCTTGAAATCGTTTTTGTGTTAAATAAATGTTTTTATAATGAGAAAAAATTTATCTCAATATTCTTTTTATTAATTTTATCAAATCAAAGATTTGTATTCAAAATTAACTTCATTATTAACAATTTTTTTTTATTAAAAAATTTAGTAGGCAGAAGTTGTCACTCTGCAGAAATACAAAACACGTTTTCGAAGATCAACCAGATATTACTGCTGTCCCGAACCTCCATAAATTCACAAGATTTAATTTCTGACGCCTATCCTCACTCAAACAAAGCACTATGCGTTTGGGGCAAAGGTCCCAAAAATATTTTTAAAGAATCTAATGTTAAATTTTAAAAATAAGGAAAATGATGCCGTATTGGATGAAATGTGCAAAAAAAGCAGAGATTAAAATAAAACGGTATATCACTCGCATCCATAATAAATATTAAATTAAAACAGGAATAGCATGAATTGGACAATAAATAAAAAACAGAGTTCTTATTAAATGGACCAGACGTTTCATCGATTTATTTCGACTTCCTCAGTGGACCAATTTTATCACTCTTTGTCAAAAGACAATTCCACTATCCGACGAAATATCCTTAATCTTTTTTATTATAACGACAATACATTATTTGGCCTCAATTTTTCAACAATCTTGAACATCTTTCTCCTTTCAACAGTTAAAAAAAAAAAATCAAAATTCTTGTAAAAATCCTTTATGTTGTTTTTATTTTTAAACAGACAAAGCACTTGTAATTGTAACTAGATATCTATCATTGTATTGTAGTTATAATATAAAAGATATTTCGTCGCATAGTGGAATTGTCTTTTGACAAAGAGTGATAAAATGGGCCACTGAGGAAGGCGAAATAAATCGATGAAGCCTCTGGCCCATTTAATAAAATCTCTGCTTTTGATTTATTGTCCAATTCCCTACTATTCCTGTTATAATTAAAATAAAATTTCAAAAATGAAGGATCTTTTTTTGAACAGCATCCTCTGGTTAAAAGTAACCAAACTCCACTGCTAGATAACTTCTAAATTTCAAGTTTGTATCCTATTTAATAAACGAGCTACAAGGCACTCACAGAAGGATAGTCAAACAAGGCATTGTAGCTAAACTAATAGGGTCAGGTTTACTTTTTAAACAGAACCCTAAAAAAAGAAACTCTAATGGTGAAAGGGATCTCTAATAAAAGGTATGTACTTCTCTCCATAGAAAAGGGGTTTTGAGGTGAAGAGCAAGCAAAAAGCATGTGTGTCATGGGAGCAGAGGGCTGGGGGGTGATTTATAACTTTTCTCGCTGCGCGATCTGGATTAAAGAGGCATTTTAGCCACATGGTTCAGTGATGAAGAGCCAGAAACAAACAAAAAGAAAACAACCCCCATTCTTTTTGGTAACGAAAACCATCTCGACAAGATAAATGCGGTTCACTTCCTAAAATGAAGGGGTTGGCCAACCGACGAGGTGGAATTCGTACAACAAATTTATTTTTTGATAAAGGATGACAAAAAATCAGAGCAACAAATAATACGAAGATTGTTGGTTAAAAGGGTTAATTTCTCAGTTGTGGTTATTATTATTAGAATCTAGAAAATTAGAAGGAATAAATCAAAGAGTACGTCTTCTGCTTGATTTAATATGTTTACATATAGATAAATATTTCTGGCGTGTTTAGTATATTCCAGGTGTCTTTCACTTACATTAAATTAATAATAAAAATAACATAAAAATAAAAGAATTAAAAAATTTTTAAATGTTAATTAAACTTTTTAATTTTTTTCAATTCTCAATATGCTCAATTTAGCTACAAACGTTCTGTAGCTCCCCCTAGGACAATTAAATTTTTTCCGATTTTTTGGGAGAAAATTATTTTTTCCAAGTTTCAGAATATTTATAAACATGATGAACTAAAATATATATATATAGTATAATCTCGTTTATCCGGACTAACTGGGACCAAAGGCAAACCGGATAATCGAAAATCCGGATAATCAAATATATGGGTAATAAAAACAAAACAAATCCTCAAATAAGCGAATTTGAATTTATTATGATAAAAAAACATGTTTATATCAAAATTACATAGAATTGTTTAAAAAAATAGAATTTTTGGTGAAATTATAATTACATTCTTGCTATCAGAGTTAAAAATTATTATCTATGTGAATATTTATTGAAATAAAAATGTCTACAAATCCGATCAGGATAATCCGGCGGTCCGGATAAACAAGGTTTTACTGTATAAGTAAATTCAACTCACTCATGGGCTCAGGGCATCATGTAAGCATGTAAACGAACGCGATTGGGAACCCAAGACTTAAAGAATGGAAGGAAGGTTTTAGAAATCAGCAAAATCGGGTCTTGGAAAAATTAAGTACATCTATAAGAAGTAAAAATCCTTGGATAACTCGTTTTTATAAATTTTAAATTTGATCCACTTTATCCCTTCAACTGTATGAAATTAAAAAAAAATCCACTTGCTTGAAATCGATCAAAATTAGGTTGAAAGATTTTAGCCAAACTTGGAAACTAACACACAGACAAAGAAAGCTTAATAAAAGCATATATATAATAATAATAAAAAGATTTTGATAAATCAAATAGTTTCTCATTTATTAAATTTTAAATGTAAAAAAATAAACCTAGAGCCAAAATCAGTCGCTTGGTGTTTATGAAATGACAGAGGAGTAATATAGGTATTTAAGAAACAAATAAAAAAGATAGAAATCCTGTTTAAAAAAAAAAAGAAAAGATTTAGATTTTCTTCCTTACTTAACTGAGCCCAAAAAATGATTTTTAAAATAAATAGTGTATATTTCTGTGTTTTCGTTTATTTTTAGATTTTTTTAATGATTATAAGGATTTTAATTTTAAAAAAAATTACGCGAACACGGGGCTACAATTTCAAAAAACAGCCTTTTATAATAAATACCTTATAAAGAATTCGTTCTGAGATACTAATTATTTTTAATAAATATTTTAAACAAAATAAATAAATTAAGCTAATTAATAATAATAATCAAATGAAAGAGCTTGTCAGTTAGAGCCGCTCTAATAAAAAACTTAAATTTAATAAGATATTAGAAATTAATTTTTTATTTTAATTATCTTGTAAAAAATGACATTTTCATTCATGAAGAGGAGGTTCTAAAGCCCAAAATCTAAGAATTTCTCAGCATTGAAATTACAAAGATTTGGCACCAGAACAAGCTTTCTACAACTTTCGTTCTTAACTTATCGTGGATATCTGAATCTAGACACAAAAACAGAAAAAGAATTATGAGTGAAAATTTCCTTTCTCACGTTTCAGTCATTTTTAATCATATTGAGTAAATAAAAATAATATTAATAAAAATATTAATAATAAAATAAAATAAAAAAACCAGTAGGCTATGGCGAGTGTGTCGACCGCCATAGGTGCCAAAGTGTCAATGTAAAAAGACATAGTAATTCTTCATGATCGAAAATTTTGAATAAAACTTCTGTATAACTTTCTTGAAGAAGAATATCATGGTTTGGACTCAGTGTCTCTAGACATCAGAGCAGAGTTATCGAAAGAGAGGATTGCTATTCCAGGCACGGAAAGAATAGACTTAAAATTGGATCATTTTTGTGAAACGTTCATTATAAGAGAAAAAAAAATCCATAATTTATTATGACAGAAATATATTATAAATGAACTTTGTAGACAGAACAAGATTTCGATGTTGAAAATTCTCCTCTGAAAATAAAACAATCAATATTATTATTAAATTAAATATTTAGTTTTCTTTTTGAATGAATAGGAATACTAAGACATTATACTATTTAACCCATTACCTCCCACTGTCCTATTTTTAGGACACTATGTTTACTATTTTTTTTTAACAAGTAAATATTTTTCTGTGTTGTTTTTTTTGTTAACTTTATATTTTTAAACTATTTTTCTATTAAAAACAATTTTTTTTGTAGTGAAATATAATTAAGCCTTTTAAATATATTATTTTAAAATTGATGTTTTTTGTTGAGATTAGTAGAGCATTCTTTTTCATTTTAAATATCAAATAACAAATAAAACCACAAGCTTCAAAGTATTTTAAAATGATTCTAAGACCTTTACTTAATATAAAATAAATAAGAAAACGTCCAAAAAATATTTTGGAAATAAGTTACATATCATCCAAATGAGCTGTCCTATAAATATGACACTGGGGATTCGTATTAATAATTTTCCCGCGCAAATAATGTTCAAGCCTGCGCATGAGCAGATTTGTTAAGAAATTTCGTCTAAATGATTGTTTTTAGAGGGGGTAATGAGTTTTCGTTAGTTAGATTTTACAATATATTGTGCAGGAGACTGTAAACTACGCCAAAAATTATAAAAATGATTTGAACTTCAATCTAACCGTCGATGAGTTAAAAGTATTTATAGGAATTTTGTTTTTCTCCTCGTATCACCACTTGCCTCAAAGCAAACTTTATTGGTGTAGAGACGCTGACGTACACGTTCCAATTGTTCAAGAAGCAATGTCCCGAAATCGGTTTGATAAAATAAAATCTTATTTACATTTCAATGACAACTCAAGAATTGATAAGACTGATAAAGCTTTCAAAGTTAGCCCTTTTATCGCTAAAGCTAATGAATCGTTTAGAAAATTCGGGATATTCGAATCAAATGTAGCTATTGATGAAATGATCGTCAAATACTTTGGTCACCATGGAATAAAACAATTCATAAAAGGGAAGCCCGTAAGGTTTGGTTATAAGCTTTGGGCTCTGTGTGGAGTTAGCGGTTATTGTTACAACTTTTCATTGTATACTGGCAAGGATACTCAAAACTCTGTTAGTACTGGCGATGGTTTGGGTGCAAGAGTGGTAAAAATGTTGCTCGAGGTATGTACGGATCCCAGTGCACATGTGGTCTACTTTGATAATTTTTTTAGTAGCATGCAATTGTTTATCGATTTGAAATCTAAAGGGTTCAGAGCTACGGGTACAGTACGAGATAACAGGACTAAGAAATGTCCTATCATGACAAAACAAGAAATGAAAAAGAAAGACCGAGGATTTTCCGATCACCGTTTTGATAAAAATAATGAAATATTATGTGTGAAATGGCATGACAACAACGTAGTATGTCTTTTGACTAATTTCGATACTGTTGAACCTTTTGTAAAAACTAATAGGTATTCTAAGAAAGAAAAGAGCAAAGTGGCTGTGAATCAGCCAAAACTTATCCATAATTATAATAAAAATATGGGAGGCGTCGATAAGCATGATTGGTTGATTTCTAAATATCCAATTCGTTTTAGAGGTAAGAAATGGTATTGGCCTCTAGTCATTAGAATTTTGGATATGTCCCTAGTGAATGCATGGATTATTTACAATCAAGTAAATAAAGATGATACAATCCCTCTTCTGGATTTTAGAAGAAGGGTTTGTTTTTCTTGGATGAAAAAAACTGAATCTATGGCGAATAAACCAACTCCGGGGACTTCTGAAGTTCTTTTACAACCTGTCAGGTTTGATAATATGGGCCATTATATGATGAAGAGAAACAAACAGCGGCGGTGCCAAGGGCAAGGTTGTACAAAAAAACCCCTAACTTTTTGTAAAAAATGTGAAAAGACACTTTGCAGTGATTGTTTTGTATCTTATCACACGAAATAAGCTTCTACGATTTTATTCTTAAACTATTTGTAATTTAATTTTAAAATAAAGTTGATTTTCTTAAAATTATTATCTTTCTTGATTTCTTATCATGAAACCCCAATGTCATATATATAGGACAGGCTGATTCACCTATAAGGAATAAAAAATAATTTTTTTTATTTCAAATTATTTCTTTTTAATGTATTAAAAATTAGATTTGATGACCTGAATAAAAAATTCCAATTTTTTCGATGCTTGGGAAGTAATGGGTTAATAATAAAATTATTTATTCGACACTACTAATTCATATTATAATAATTTTTTTCGTAGCCCTGAGCGCCTGGAACGAGTTCTTGTTGCCAGGCCCAACTGTAGTCATATATTTATATAGTCATATTAAATTTGAATATCTAAAAATATTAAATTATTTCAAACTGTATACGGTACCAGTAATTTAGTGAATTTATAATAATGAGAAAAATAATGCTCAAAATTCAATGTATGAGATTTCACTACCGACTGTATTGAGAGAAGCTTATCTCGATACCTAATAAAGAAACCGATCTTATTTAATAAATTTCAATTAACTGTAAGTTCAACATAACATAACTGCTTTTATAATAACATAATAAAATAAAAAATAATTCAATTAAAAGCTTTATTTAAAAATAAAATTATTTAGCTATAGGTTTCCTCTGTGCTCTGAGTCTTGGGCTGCTGCTTGTCAAGATCAGTAATGTTTGTATATAATACATTTAAAAGTATATTTAAATTATTATTTATTTATTATAATAAATAATCGCACATTTAAATATATTAAAAGATATTTCAATTTGGTAGATGTGATACTTATGCCAAGAGGCTTGGGTCAAACCACACCATAAAACAGAAAAAAAATTTATAAATGAGAAAGAAATCGATTTTATTTTATCGATTTAATCTATCTTGAGGTTCATAGTAACTTTTTAATATAAGAAAATAGCATTTTGATTAAGAATTTTGTAGTATAAAAGAAATTGTATGAAAAGATTCATTTCTTCTCTCCGGGAGCGAATCAACAAGATATGGCAAAAAGTTTTGTTATTTTTCTCATTAGATATTTGTTCAAATCTATTGAAATTTCATATCTGTTTGTTATTTACTATTATCTTTTATTCAAATGATTATTATCAGGATATTTGAATTTTAAAGGGTAGTTTATTTGAAACCTTTTGAAAAAACACTAATAACTAATTTAAAATAATTTTTAAAATTATGAAATCAATCAGATATTATAAAACAATTAATTATGAATAATTTACTTTAATTTTGAACGAAATCGGTGCATTACTTTTTGAGAAAATCGACAAAAACCCCCAAAACGTCTATGAAAGGCCGTTTTAGAGAGCACTTAAAAATTCACCTCCATGTCATAAGTCAATGTTTCGTTCCATATAACTTTTTCAACTTTTCTCAAAGGCATCTCGTGCTTTCAAAAAAAACATCGTTTTTTGACGGTTCAGATGGTTTTTTACTATTTTCTCAAAAAGTACTGAACCGATTTTGTTCAAAAATTGAATTAAATTATTAATAATTAATTGTTTTATAACATCTATTAATTTCATATTTTTAAAAAAAATTTCAACGGAGTTATTAGCGTTTTTTCATTTTGGACTTGAAATAAACTACCCTTTAAAATGCAAATTTTCTAATAATAATTATTTGATATAAAAGATAAATGAAAATAACACAAAGATATGAAATTTCAATTGATTTGAATAAATATCTGATGAGAAAAAAATAAAACTCTTTGCCGTTTCTAGTTGATTCGCTTCCCGGCAGAGAAGAAATTGGATCTTTTCGTAAAATTTCAATTAAACCACAAAATCTTAATTGCAATGCTATTTTATTATATTGGATAGGTACTGTGAACTCCAGATAGATAAAATTGATAAAATAAGATCGATTTCTTTCTCATTTATAATTTTTTCGGTCTGTTATATGGATAGGGTTGTGATTCAATCTTACAAAATAAATTATTTTTATTTGTATTAAAATAAATAAACAAGTTATAATAATATTTTGGTAATGTTTTAGTTATTATATATTAATAATAATTTAATTATTATATGTTTTTAATTATCAAATATTAATCAAACTCAGTTTGAACGAATATATAAATATTGTTTTCTATCAAGTACGATTATAAGAGAGATAATTTATATGAAGCAGAGTGGCGCAGCGGAAGCGTGCTGGGCCCACAACCCAGAGGTCCGTGGATCGAAACCACGCTCTGCTATCTTTTTGAAAATATTTTTAATTTTTTTAATTCAAGTTGTTAAATATTACTCCCTCCGTCCGAAAATATGGTATACATTTTAATATTTTTTTTGTCCGAAAATATGTTATACATTTGCTGAAAAAATCAAATAAAAACTAAAATTAAAAATAAAAAAATATTAAATTCATTTTATTATCACAATATGTATAATGAAAATACAAATAATTTTAGTATAATCCAAATTTAATTAAAGTGAGATTGAGTCTTGTTGAACGCTTCTTCAGAACATATATACTTTTCAGCAAATCGACCCTCAGGATGAAGTTTTACCTTATTTACCTATAATTTTATAGGAATTTCCCCTCCTTTCAGCATAATTGATTTCGTACGCGTTTAGTAATGTTATAAAAAACTTAATCAAGGGTATTTCCTCTAGTTTATTAAATGTATCTTGAACACATTCAGTGAATTTATTAATAGCACTATGTTCTAATTTTTCTTTGTTCTTCAAATACTGTAATAGCTAATACAAGACACCATGAGGTTGTTCATTAATCAATTGCTTCGATTTGGCATCTCTTCTTTGTAAATTCACGTTATTTGAGTTAAAATTTTTCATTTTGAAATTACAGCGGTAACTATTTTATTTTTCTTAAAAAAACTATTTTTTTCTCTTCAAATTCTAACTTAACTCAAAAGCAACGCCTGGCCAATATGTTAGGATATTTAGTTATCAATGGGAACATTAACAATATAATGAGTATTGCCAGTTGTTGTCGAAGCTCTAGATAATCTAAGATTTTCTTTCAAATGTGTACCATATTTTCGGACAGAGGGAGTATTTTATTTTTGATAAACATTAGAAAAACAATCCTTATTTTACCTTTTGTTAATTGAATTTTTGTTTTAAATTTCGGTTATTTTTAAAATTAATCTTTTTCTAAATGCTGCTCTTTATCTATTTAATTTTAGAAATGATCGAAAAATCTTTAGTATATACCATATTATATTCTTCAACCTGTGTTTCGGGGATCTCCACCCAAAGGCTTTAGGGGTTCCGCGAGTCAATGCTAAAATTCGATGTATAATACAAATTCTTTATATTTTATAAGGAATTTATCTTTTTGTTTGAATAAATGCAAAATTATATCTTATATAAAGTTTTTATAACAAAAGTAGGGACGCACCTTGTTCATAAAATGTAATACGACAACCCCCTTCCTAAAATCAAATCTGGATGTGCTTTGGAACGAAAGGTTACATAAAAAAAATTAAATTGAAAGTTTTTTTCCGAGAGTAGCAGAATTTTTATAAATTGAAGGAGACAATAAAAAAATTATCAAAAAAGGATTCCGCGGGATGACAAAGTTTGAAGTACACTGATCGAATATAATAATTTTATCATTTATTAAAACTAGATAATTACAATTACTAATCTAATATTAATGAGATGGATCTATCTCCTTGTTTCTTATCAAATAAAGAATCAAAAAGGATTTAGAGTACCTTCAACAATTTTCAAATTTGATCGGCATTTTGATTTTATAACCGCAAACACTAAAATCATGACTTTGTATAAATAAATATCAAAAATACAAAATGGGTGAAAATTCCAACTCAAATATATATACCTAACTAGAATTCACTAAATTTTAATATTTTTGAATTAATTTTTGAGCTCTGCTCATTATAATTTTTTTTCATTTTTCATTGTTGCCTTAGGTTTCGCGACCCCAAAATTCAGTTACTTGACCCAAAAATGGGATCTCAGGGTTTGTTGATCATTCTTCGGGTTTCAGGTTTACAATGGAATTATTCGGGTCATTTCAAATAAATTTTGTACGTTAAAATG
The DNA here is from genome assembly GCA_024734495.1 of Forficula auricularia. NCBI lineage: Eukaryota > Metazoa > Arthropoda > Insecta > Dermaptera > Forficulidae > Forficula > Forficula auricularia. The sequence continues at coordinate 7,599,025 of JALMQS010000353.1, forward strand.
ATACTTTAAAATGCAAAATTTTTAAAAATTGTCTCGCCTTGGAAAGAGGTCCACTAGGGTGGTCCTTATTTTGAGTATTTTGGGAATTTTTACGTGGACGAGAGCTCTTATACTTTTGGAGTTACAGCTAGATAAAATACTTTTACTTCTTAGTGTTACTAGTCTAAAAATCTGTAAAAATTCACGAGGAATGGCTACAATTATAAGAATAAAGTCTACAGACAAATTTTTTAAACCATTACTTTGGCCGGAATAAAAAATTGATCTTTCAATGGCAAAAACCCCATGTTATTTAGATGTGAAACTTACATCGCTGGGGGCACAGGTTATAATTGAGATAGAGACTTGAAACTTGGGGATATTTTTTTTATTTATTTCGAACCAAATGAGCCTTTGTCAGCGTAAAAATTCGAAAATACCCAAAATAAGGACCACCCTAGGTCCACCTTCTCTCGAACCCTCGCCCGTCAGCGTTCCGAATTCACCCCTTTTTAATTTATATTCCTCCGGGTCAGCGTGGCGTCGCGACCCTATAGTTTAACAACCACTAATTTAAAAACTACTAGAAAAAGTAAAAACCTACTGGAACAGGCAGTGAAGAAAAAAATTATTACATTTCCAAATAAAATGTATTTTATTCTCCTTTCCTTTAAAACCAACGTTTCGCAGGATTCTTCCTTCCTTCTTTAGGGTTTCAAAGGGAATAAAACAAGATTCTTCCTTCTTCTCTCCTCCAGCAGTGTTTGAATTTTTTCTTTTTTAGTAGAAGCATTAAATATAATTCCCCCCCCCCCCCTTAATTATTAATTAATATTAACATCTTGTTTGTTTCCTTCGTTGACCACTTTGAAACACTGAAGAATCCTCCGAAACGTTAGTTTTAAAAGAAAGGAGAAAAAAATGACAGTCCAATAAATACATCTTATTTGGAAATGTAAAATTTTTTATCCAATAGCGAAATCTGAATAAAATTTATTTAGGTCAAACTTGGGAGTGAATTATTTCAACGGATGGTCTTTTTCTCATTATAAAAATTATCGATAGGAGTTGCGCAAACTTGTATTTTCTCCTTATCCCGCCGTTGAAAACAAGCTCAGACAAGTCTTGCAAATTATTTTTTTTTCATTTGCCTTTTTACTTTATCCAATGCGAACCAATTGAAATGAAATTGAAAACCTACCATTATTTTAACAAAATGAAGCGCTGATTAGTTTTTCGTACATATCGGCCCACAAACATTAGTACTTTATTTCAGTACTTTTTTAGTTTTTTCTAAATATCTTGAAAATGAATTAACCAATTTTTATGAAATTTAATATCCTAATCAAGTACTTGGGGACCACAAAAAAAGGTTAAATAAAATTTTTAATAAAATTACATTTTAAATTACTTTTCCCTAGAGTAAAATAGTACTTTTAAAATCGTTTAAAGCTTATTCATACTATCGGTTTAATATAGCCCATTTAACCTTGTATAAGTAAGAATGGATAGGCTTCTTTATGTGAAATGATAAAAATTTGGGATGAAATTTTATAAGTAACCATAGCAACTGCGTTGTTTTCTTATCCGTTAACTTTGCTAAATACATAGAGGAATCGAGTTAAAATCAAAAATAGCGATTGATTCTCATCTAATACTTGAGGAATAACAATTCTACATTATGTTTTTGACGTTTCGATTATTATTGGTAACCATTGCTGAAGACATGGAGGAATCGACTTAAAATAAAAATAACGATCGATTCTTATCTACTACTAGAGGAATAACCTTATTGCATTCCATTTTTGATGTTTTGACTATTAATAGCAACCTCTAGTGAAAACGTGGAAGAATCGACTTAAAATCAAAAAGACTAAATTCTTTTATGGCAAACAACTCAAGCTTGATGAGAATCAATCAAGTTTGAGTTGTTTATCATAAAAGAATTTAGTCTTTTTGATTTTAAGTCGATTCTTCCACGTTTTCACTAGAGGTTGCCAATAATAGTCAAAACATCAAAAATAGTATGCAAAAAGGTTATTCTTCTAGTAGTAGATAAATGGATCGTTATTTTTATTTTAAGTCGATTTTTCCATGTCTTCAGCAATGGTTACCAATAATAACCGAAACGTTTAAAATCCAATGTAGAATGGTTATTCCTCAAGTATTAGATGAGAATCGATCGCTATTTTTGAATTAAAGTCAACATGAACTGCAAATTGCAAGTGATATCTGATTAATAATAAAGGAATAAACATATTAATATTTCAAATAAATTTGGATAAAGTTTAGCAACGATCCGTTGCAGTTTACTTGTAGTTATAAGAAAAATATTGAATTATAAAATATAAATAAATAACTATACTAATTAAAATGCTCAAAATGAAGTCTGAATTTTAACTTGATTTTATGTTGGTGCGCCTGTATTTAGGCAACCGATTGGGAGCAGAAGAATGAAAGCTGCGTAAGAGCTAGGCGAGTCCAGTCGATGATAGAATGCTCCGGACATCCAGAACTTATTACATGTTAAGCCATCAAATATTAAATGGATATTGAGGGTTGTTCAAATAAAAGATTTTTTTGTTGTTGATTTGATTTTTTTTTATTTAAATAATATACATAGTTTAAAAAAAATAAAAGCAGACATTGTAAATCAACGATATATCATATTCCCGATTTTTTCGCACTCTATTACAATACATGACATAAATTTTTATTTTTTTGAGTTAAGAGTACCTAGTCATAGTATTTTTTAATAGATGTTGTGAAATAAAAATTTCGTGTAAAATTGTGCAATTAACAAATTGCAGCAGTTTTTTGGTATTTGGAAGTGAAAAAAAATTCCGATATATTTTTCGATATATATCGCATGGGGTATATCGATATATTTTGGAAATATATCGATATAAAAAAATAATCGATATATCGCTGCCATCTCTAGATACGAATAAGTAATTATGTGGTTTTATATTCTAAATAAAATATTCTAATGGACAAAGAACTTCGAGACCCAAAATCATTTATCTTCTCATTAAATTCATTTAAACTTGAAAATTTCTAATGTCCTTAATAATTTGGACACCCATCGTAAACACTACTAGAAAATGTAAAAACCTACCTTTTTAACCGACTTCAAAAAAAAGGAGGTTCTCAATTCGACTGATTATCTATGTTACCTGATATCTTCGCCAATTATGAACCGATTTCGATGGTTTTTTTTGCATTTGGTTCAGTCTAGTTCCCGATTGGTAAAAATATAAATTTCCTTGGTATTGGACCTTTTTTGTTATGTTTGTTTGCGCATAACTTCTTTGTTTATGAACCGATTTGAATGACTCTTTCTGCGTTTGGATCAGTATAGCTCCAAAGTAGTCAAGATACCTAACTACTTATTCATTTTTATGTATGTTCAGCGAGAACTTTTTGCCACATGGACCGATTTCGATGATTCTTTCTTTAATGGAAAGGGGGTAGCTTCCCAGGTAACACACAATATCCCCAGAATATTCCAAGAAGTTATTTAAAGGACATATATATTCTAATTATTTCCACGAGATCCACAGAATATTTGTATGGGCGTTAATCTTCTGAGAATATTCTTTTCCGAATACTCCAAGAATACGCATCTAGGAATATTCCAGGAAAGGGAATTTAATGTCCTACACAAATATCCAAATTTCGATCATCTCTGTTTATATACATTCCGAGGATATCTGTAGAAGTTTGTTAGAAGATTCTTCGGAATATTCACAGGATATCTGTAGAAGATTGTTAGAACATTCCTCGGGATATTCCCAGGATATCGCTAGAAGATTTTTAGGCGGACATTTTTCTTTTCTAAGCATATTCTTAGAATATCTACGTAGATTTATAGGACTTCGTCGGGATATCCGAATGTCCGGAAAAGATATTGAAAGAATATATAGAGAATATACTTTTGCTGCCTGGGATTAGGGGTAGTCCCATATTAATTTGATCAAGTTCTGATGATATGATCAAACAAAATAACAAAAATCTCCAATTCTTACGTGCAAATAATCGATATTATAAAAAATAAAATCTTGTACAAAAAAACATTCTTAAAACGTTCATTTAAAACCCGCAAACGTTTCGAGATAATTTCTACATTTATTAATTGAATATTATTATTCATTTCTGATTCATTCGCCCGACGCTTTCTCTTACGAGATGCATGCTAGGTATTATTCTAAGTCACTATTAATAACATCACTAAAAAGAAAGGAAAAAAATAATTTTTATAAAAAAAATAAAACCGACTTCAAAAAAATTAAATTCAACAAATAAAAGAATAAGAACTCAAAACTCAAATAAAATGCACTAAAAGGTATAAAATAATTATCTTATTTAGTTACAACTAAACGACGAAATATTTACATGAAATTACTTTTTGAATTCGGTGCTAAACAAACTATACCTATAAGCGAGCTTACCCCCCAAACGTACTAAGTAAGATCCGTCGAGTTCGATTCATAAAAGGTATATTTTTGGCACCGACTTCAAAAGTGATTTCATGTTAATATTTCGTCGTTTAGTTGTAACTAAATAAGATAATTATTTTATACCTTTTACTGCATTTTATTTGATTTTTGAGTTCTTATTATTTTATTTGTTGGATTTATGTATGAGAACATTCCAATAAAAGAAAAATATTTATATTAGCTATTCATTACTGTGGCTCGTGACCCCCATCTTATTTCCTGCTAAACTGGGAATTCCTGTTTCAGGTGGACGGCCATTCTTTGGATGCCACTGCAAGTGAACCCCTTGGTGGGGGCGTCGCCCGCAACGTCGCCGATTGTCTTGGTCGTCTTGGCGCTAATCCTCTTCTTATCACCATGATTGGGGAGGATTCCAAAGGCCTTACTTTGCGCCAATCGCTTGCCCATCTGGTGAGTTCATTCAATTAACTTAGGATTTTAAATGAGCGCACCAACGGCTGAGAAAATTGTTTCACACACTCTTACTTTCAATTGAAATTAATGTGGCCTAAGTCCCGAAAATTAACACGGGTTTAATTTATAAGTTGTACAGACATATAATTAATTTATTGCTCGCGGAGCGGTTGTTTGGAGTTTAATTTCATTTAAAAATATCTGAAACGTTGAAAAGTTATTTTCAAAAAGGATTTTTTATGTCTATCTATTTGCATGTATTTGTATTCTCAAAATAACCCGAGTATATCAGGGTTGCCGAAAAAACATGCTTTAAAAAACACAACAAACAAAAAGTTGTTTTTTTTGGTTTTGATTTTTAAGAAGTGAAATCTTCTTTGGGTCAAATCCATTTCAAATCGCCCAATATAAATAAAATGTGTTGCTCATGATTTTATATTTTCCTAATTTTTTTATCATGAGTTCTTGTGTGTATTCTGTACGCAAGTGTAGTACAACAAATGTATCGGTAAATCAAGTTAAAGAATCAGAACTCCTATTGTTATCACTGGCCATTTTTATTTAAATTAAGAAATATTTGTTCATTTATAGTATGTATGATTTAATCATCATTCGACTAATGTCAATTGTAATAATTTCAAGCCCTTATTTGCAAGCTTGACACTGCATGAACGTGTAGCAGGGTAGCGTTTTTACTGAAATTCACTGCTCTATTACTCTAAATGTAGTTGAGTATCAGTCATAATTTTTTTGTGAGATATTCCTATTTGTATAAAGAACATTTTGTAAAATTTTCAATTTTTTTCATTAACTCCCTTTTCAGATATTGACCTGTGAAAATTGACATTTAAAGGGTTTTGGTCATTTTTGAAAAGCTCTAGAAAAAAACGAGTGCATTCCCAGAACTACAACTTATACTGCAGGTAGTTATATAAGTATACAACACAGAAATAACTTATTATTAGTGAGTCTCTTTTTCTTCATAAAAATTTATGGATTTAAAAAGTAACGATTTATACATTTTTTCCGAGTTTTTTCAGGAATAGTTTGACTGATTCTCTTTCATGATAGAAAAATTAAAATAATGTATACCTGAAGTTCATTTCATGGTGAATACACTGGTTTTTGAATTATTCTGCTATCTTTAAAAATAGCTTGGCAATTAAACTTTCCGCAAACCACGTTTTTCATTAAAATATGCCCAACCACCATTTTAAAATGGCTGCCAAAAAAAACTATGGCATATAAATTTTTTTCAAGTACGGTTTTGTGACTGTCTACCTATAGGGAACTCATGATAAAAAAATCAGGAAAATATAAAATCATGAGCAACATCACCTGGGTGATTTGAAATGGATTGACCCCTTTAACAACGTATCTTTCTTCTTCTTTTCACGATGGAGGAGCCAACCCAGGCCTTGGGGTTGCACCTTTTTTGGTGTAACTCCTTCTCTCATCATTATCATAAAAAAACAGTAAGAATGGTATTACAATCACCTTCGGGACGACACCGACGTGATTTTTTTTAATTTTAAAACCCACAAATAGCTCAGAACAAATAAAATTTATTAAAATTAGGAAGTTTAAATTATTATTTTAAAACCCATAGGTATAGTTCATGACAAATGAAATTTATTTATTTTATTATTTTTTATTTAGGTAATATCGAGGTAATACCAAAAATAAAATACAATTACTTAAAATTAGGAAATTTAAATTAAATATATTATTTTAGGCCACGTGAAAAAAAATTTTAAGCTTAATATATATTATATATGAGCTATGTCTCTGGAGTGTGATTTTTTAAGGGGGATAAGCTTTTTTGACCGTTATAAACAGAATTACTTCTAAGTCTAATCAAGTTTCACTTTTCCCGCGAGCTTATATATGTTGATGAGGCATGTATTTTTTTAAACATGTTTTAAATTGTTGCAAAAACATGTTTTAAACCGTCCTCTAACGTTTTAAACATAAAATAAAACAGTTTTAATGGAAAATATCGAGTTCGTTAGTTAGCATAAGGGCGTCGCGAACGCAAAAACTCTAAATCCATGGACAGAAAGTTCATTATCTATTATCATTAGCTCCGATGACTATTTGAGTAGAGTGGATTGAAGATTTCAAAATTAAATAATTTTTTCTGAGAAAAGAAAACATTATTTTACAAAATAAAACGGTTTTAGTTAAAAGGTTGTCGCTTAGTATGAAGATGAATATTTTGATTGAAATCTGAGTCTACCTTATTTTATCGATTTCATCTATCTGGTGGTACACAGTACCGTTTTAAATATAAGAAAATAGCATTTTGATTAAGAATTTTGTATTTTAAAATGATTTTATGAAATTAAATTCTTCTCTCGCAGAGGAGTTAATCAGCTAGAAATGCTAAAAGCTAATATTTTCATTACATATTTAATTAAGTCTATGGAAATTTCATATCTGTGTGTATTTTTTTTTATCTTTTATAGAAAATAATTTTTATTAAAATCTTGAATTTTATTTAGACCTTATTGAAAAAACGCTAATAACTCGTTTGAAATAATTTTTAAAAATATGAAATTAATAGATCTTATAAAAGAATTAATTATTAATAATTCCATTCAATTTTGAACAAAATTGATGCAGTACCCACGAGAAAAATGCTAAAAAACCCATCTGAACCGTCAAAAAACGATGTTTTTTGAATGCACGGAAGAAAAGTTTAAAAGCCATATGAAATAAGAAACATTGACTTGTGACATGGAATGAATTTTCAAGTGCTCTCTAAAACGGCCTTTCTGGAGCGGTTTTCCGGGGTTTTTGACGATTTCTCTCAAAAAGTACTCTGTTCGTTCGATGATTTAAAATAGTATTAAATGATTAATAATTAATTGCTTTATAATATCTAATTGATTTCATAATTTTAAAAATAGTTCAAATTAGTTATTAGTTTTTTTTCAGTATTAGGTCTCAAATAAACTACCCTTTAGAATAAATATCCTAATAAAAAAAATGATTCTATGTAGAAGTAAATAGTACATAACAAGCAGATGTAAATTTCAATGAGATTTGAATCAAGTATCTATTGAGAAATAAAATAAAACTTTTGTGCCATTCTAGTTGATTCTGCTTCCCAAGAAAAAGAAAATCTGCATACTTACCATACAATTTCTTTTAAACTACAAAATTCTTAATCAAAACGCTATTTTCTTATATTAAAAGTATGATCCTCCATATCGTCCATCAGTCGATTTTTTTTCTCATTTATAATTATTTTGGGTTGTTATCGAGAGGAAGTGCGTCGATCAGAGACACATTATTTCTTATTGATTCATCAAGTTCATTCACTCTACAATTTGGGGTATCTTATAGCTCATAAACTACTGACTTTAGACATTTCTACTCTTATTAACTTTTTTCTGTTGAATATTAACTCTTCTTTAATAAACGTCATCATATAAATGTGTGTACCTCGAAGGGTTAGGCAAGTTATGGTAATTTATGTGAAAAGTTAAATAAATATTGCTCTAGTGCCTTCTACATTTAAAAAAATGAAGAAACATTTTGATATTTAATTTCCCTTGAAAGTTCATTATCTATAATTAGGTCCGATGACTATTTAAGTAGTGTGGATTAAAATTTCAGTAAATAATTTTTCTGCTTGAAAATAACTTTTAAAAAAAATAAAAACTGAGGTTAGTTAAAGGGTATCCTTTTAGTATGAAAGATGAATATTTTTATTCAAATTCATTTCATCAACCAAAATCCACATTTTTGATTCAAAAATTATCTAGTCAAATCATTGGGCGAATTTTTATATTGATAAATATTTACATTCCATAACTCGTAAACTATTGATTTTAGACATTTTTACTCATATTAACTTTCCAGATGGAAATTCAATCTTACTTTCATACAGGTCATTATATAAATTTGTGTACCTCAAAGAGGTTATGTACTGCTAACCCTTTGGTACTACTATGTGAAATTTAAGTGGAAAGTTAGATAAATACTCCCTACAAAACTCATTGCCCCCTAGAAAAATCGAAACTTCATTATTACGAGGCATCACTTCTAGAATTTTTCATTAAATTATTTCTTTACTTCCAAAATTTGTCAATTATAATAAAAAGTTAGTTGATCACCGATCCAGAATCCCCAAAGATAGATAAAAAATAATAACTTTACGATACAGATATTTCTAACCATGAATAAACAAAGAAAAAAATTGAAAACTTCCGAGTATATTCAATACTCCACTCTCCAGCAGGTTTCGAGATGAAGGGAATAATTTTTAGATCCAAACAATCTAAAATAAGTTGTTTAGAAATTTAACTACCAATTTATTTTCTATAATAATATAATATTATTTCGATGTTGTCAGCTACCATGAAAATTTTACCATTAAACGTTAAGAATTCTTTATCACCCTCTCCCCATTTCCCTTGGCATAGATAATTTGAAAACTTTTTCAATGAGTTGAAAATTGTTTAGAACAACAAAGCAATAATTAGGTTTACGATTGAATGTCCTTTATCTGGTTGTATGGTCCAAATCCAAACAGAAAATCCTATTTAAATCTAATTGATGTTCGCTATAAGCTCCAAATGGACATTATTTTTCACACGGTTAATCCTTATTACCTTATCTTTTGAAATTACTATATAGAAGATAAATTCTAAATTAGTTTAAAATAAAAATTTATGTGTATAGTGAGTGATCTAATCTAGCATAGTGTTCAGATAAGTGGAGAGAGGGGTCAAGGGACTTCCAATACTCAAATATCATATATAGTATATCACCATCATTATCGATATATAATCCTAAGTCTGGTTTGACGCAACCACCCACCTCAACATAACTCCTGTCCCCCTACGTATTTTAGCGATTTGTAATTTAGAGGTTTCCCAATGCATTCCAAATAGAAAGATTTTGAAATGGGCCATAACTCCCATAATTGGCGTAGTTATAGTTTTCCTAGGGGCAATCGGCCAGCTGATTAGCCACCACAAGGTTTCAATTTCGATAATCCGATTAGAGATCAACTAAATTTTTAATAGAATTGACAAATATTGGAAGTAACGAAATAATTTAAGGGGCCGTCCATAAATTACGTCACACGAATTTCAAGATTTTTAGAACCCCCTGTAACACATTCTGTCACATTTTCATTGACCCCCTGTATTGTGACGTCACACTATCACTTTTATACCTATTTATTATTTATATTTGAAAATTTTTAAAAAATTTTAATTTGACTTTGTAACTTCACAATTTTTAAGATCCCCAGGCCCCCTTGTCTCATTTTGTCAGAAATCTAAGATGCCCCTTACTGTGTGAAATACATAAGTGATGCCTCGTAATAATGGAGTTTCGATTTTTCTGGGGGGGGGGCAATGAGTTTTGTAGGGGGCACTTCCCCCCTTGTCCCTTCACCCTAATTACGCCCATGCTCCCCAATAAGGAGAGATTATTAAGATATAAAACAAGTGCTGGAATTGGTATAAATGGAGTACAGTTTGGATCATACTTCTCCAGATAAGTGGATGTAAGAAGAGTAAGAACTCTGTCAAATATGGTCCCTGCAGGGGCGGTCCGTGAATTTGTGGGACTCATCTTTTGGGGAACCTACCTAATTAATCAACCTAATTGCCATTTTGTCAAAAAACTGTTTTCTATAAGGATGTATGCGGTATAGGAAAAAAATTAGGACAATAAAATATTTTATTTATTAAATATGACTTAGATACACAAAATGGATGATTGGAATTTTTAAATTTTAGATTAATTATTTTTTTAATTTGCAATATTGTCCATTGTCGTCAATAGGGGCTGGGGGACCTTTATATCCATGGGGACCTGGGCTGCAGCCCAAAAAGCCCACATATAGATCCGCCCCTGGGTCCCTGTCCCTTTAATAGAGGTATAAAAATCAAGCCTAATCACACTTTTAAGGCCTACATGGGCTTATATATAGTGAATTTCGAAAAAATGATATTTTTAACAATATAATTATTTTTTGTCTGTCTGTAGGATTGATTCTGAGTCATCAAATCTTGTGTGCGCTCTACACCAAAAAAAAATAGAAAAATACAATTACAGTGGAACCTCGAGATACGAATTTAATTCGTTCCAGTATTGAGCTCGTCTAGCGAATTTCTCGTATCTAGAAACAACTTCCCCATTGAAAATAATGTAAATCCGTTGAGTACCCCCAAAAATATTAAGATAAACATCAATTTTCCTAATAAATAACACTGGAAATAATATAACCGTAGTTTACCTTTATGAAGAGTCCTGACTGGCGATAGGGATGTGGGAAAGACGAAACGGATTACTGTGGGGAAGGAGAGTCTCCCTCTGATTCAGGAAGGCTCTCTCTTCTTGAGAATTTTACCCCACTGGAAGCAGGTTCTGGGTCATAATCACTTGGTTGCTTTACCAAAAACTTATCTAATAACACTTGCTTCTGTCTCCTTTTTAAAACGCCTCTAAAATGCGACTCTACATTGTCATTACACAAGTCCATGGTGCGCCCACACACTGCTTTATTAGGGTGATTTTCTTTAAAGAAAGTTTTCACTTCTTCCCACTTTGCCAACACTTCTTTAATCTTACTGGAAGAGAGGGCCTTATCTCCTCGCCTTGCTCGCTACTCGAGTCAAATCGAATTTCTCGTATATAGAGCTGCTCGTATCTAGAGTTTCCACTGTAGGTACCTAAGTCGTTTTCCATTGAGGACCTGTTACCTGATGTAAAGAGTAGCAATATTTTGCAGGCAATTTAACTTATTAATAATTTTATATATTGTAAAATTAATAAATAATATAATAAGTGCAAAATTATTTATTACTCACTTTCTATTTAAAATTGTATAACAGATCAAATATGAATCTCTTCAGCAACATCTTCCTTTTTACTTTATTTCTAAACTAACTGAGGGGAGTATAATAATCTTTTTTTTTATTTAAACCTTATGCTTTAGCTTGAGCGATTCTACTCTTTAATTTCTTTTTGACACCTCTCGTCCACGTTATTTTATTTTTCAGATAGAAGAATACCTTCTATGTTCTCTTAGTCTATCTCTTTACAATCTCTTTTGCATTATTTCTTCAGACTAAAACCTTAGTCTTGTTATATTTATTTTTATTTTAACATCTTTGCTAAATTTTTGTTGAAAATAAAATATTTTTCTTATTTATTTAAGGATCTTTCCGGAATAATAACTTCTTCAGAACGATCTACTGGCTGGTATTCAGCTATTTTAGATACGAATGGGGAATGTCGCCTTGGCTTTGGTGATTTTTCCATTCACGATCACATTACACCACAAATGGTAAATATACATATATACAATTATTTTTATTTTAGAGATATTAATAAAAAAAATACATATTATTTTGAAATAATTCAATAAGCAGCTCCTATATGTATCATGTTTATTTATTTGTTATTTAACAGTTTCGAAGGCATCACATTTCATCAACTGTACAAAAAATAAAACGTTACCGTGGCATATTATTTTATTATGAATTAGCTGCAAGGCCCGCCTTCGGCGGCCCTCTTGCTAGCCAGGGGGCACCCCCCCCCGCTCCCACACCACCCGTGACCACCACCCCCGCACCACCCCCACCCTCGAACCCCAGCCCATGCCCCCCCCCCCCCCGCCTAGCCCCCTGGACCCCCATACCCAATACGCCCCCCGGACTCCACCCCGCTCCACCCTACTCCGTCTTGCTCCCTCACCCCACCCTCATTCTACACCCCAACCCATCCCGAAACCCACCTCCGCACCCACACCATCACTCCACCCCCGCATCCCCGCACCCAGTTTGGCATTTCTAGCCTTCTAGTGACCCACAGATTATGTATACAAAATTTGGTTAAGTTGGCTCTAAGGGTAAGAATTTTCATTTTTGACCCCTCCCCCATTTTGGGTGGTTAGTTTTTGCATTTCTAGCCTTCTAGTGACACACAGATCATGTATACAAAATTTGGTTGAGTTTGCTCCAAGGGCAAGAATTTTCACATTTTGACCCTCCCCCCTTTTTGGGTGGTTTTTGGGGGAATTTTTTAAATAAAACTTGTCAGAAATCACATCCCCTACAACTTTGCTCATAATAAAATTTGCCGTAGAGTTAATAGTTTAGGAGTTATTTGATAATTCTTATTCGTGCACCCCCCCCCAAACCCCCTTTTGGGGTCAAAATATCAAAACGTTATATAGTTAAAAACGTAAGTTAGAAGACATCTGATGCAAATATGAAATTTCATAATAATCCCTTCAGCCGTTTTTACATGAATCGTGAGCAACTTTTCGCGGAAACCACTGAAACATACATACATACAGAATTTTGTTGAGGGTGTTTTCGTTCATAACTTTGCTTGAAACATGTGCAACCAAAATTTGGCGTGATTTGGACCAATGTACAGACAAAACCTTAATTTTATTAATATACTATGGCATAACAACAGGCTGATTTAACGTTTTATTTGTATTGATTGTGAATAAGTGGGAAGGGTTTGAATATTATTTTCTATTTATTGAAATTAATTTACTAGACAGTTCGGTCACTAGTCGACTATCTTCAATAGTACTAAAATTTATTTGCAACAAAATTTTCTCTGGAGAGAGACGGACTGGTAGAACTTTTAATTGAAAGTAATGGAAGGCAGCCCAGGGTAGTGAGGAAAGAAAAAATTAACACATATCCAAATAAGGTGTAATTTATTGGAATACTTCCTCCGTTCCTTTCAAACCGACGTTTCGGAGAATTCTTCCCTCCTTCTTCGGGGTTTCAATGGGTGTTTTCTTCATTGACTCCTTGAAACCCTGAAGAAGAAGGGAAGAATTCTCCGAAACGTCGGTTTGAAGGAGGAAAGGATTCCAATAAATTACACCTTATTTGGATGTGTGTTAATTTTTTCTTTCCTCCTACCTCTGGGCTGCCTTCCATTACTTTCAATTAAAAGTACTAAATTAAATATGGTAATAATTAAACATTTCAAAATATACGTGACAAAGTATTTAAAGAGTTTAGTTCTGGTTCTCTGATTGATTATCCCCGTAGTACTAAGAAAATAAAATATTTAACAAAGATATTAGACAGTTCATATACAAGGTCCACTGGAAACATTCCACTTAAATATACTTAACAAATTTCATTATATTACTACTGGTTATGATTGACAATCAGTGGGGACCGAAACTGTCTAGAATATTTATATAAATAACAAATAATAAATTAGAAAAATTATTAAGCTTATATGATTGTGACAAAAAATTCTTAGGGAACGACTAAGTTAGAGACATTTGAGTTTTGAAAAAAATAAAACAATAATGAATTCATCATTTCGTGAAAGATCAAAATCTAATTTTTATTTCGTTTCTTTTAAAGGTCGCTTCATTTGCTGATGAAATCCAAAGAAGTCTTTATGTATTCATGGATGGAAACATTCCTGTAGAGACAATCGAATTTGTCTTAGAATTATGCAGAAACGTTAACATTCCAGGTAAGTTCTACAATTTTTCTATTTCTTCAACAGATTTGTGAGTTTTATTTTCAATTATTTGTCTTTTTTATCTATATATATATATATTTATTTTTACTTTACCATACAGGGTATGGTCAAGTATTGTAATCGTGCATGAAAAAAGTGGGGTTTTTCCTTCTTTTTTTTCGAAATATCTCAAAAAACGGCTGAAACTATTTTGATTAAAAAAATTGAGCGAAACCATGGCATTTCGGTCTACAAAATAGCCCTAATAAGTGAACACCGAAAAAATTATATTTTTTGAGATAATAATTGTTTTGTCAAAATGTCTGTTAGTTACTCTGTCTGTTAGTCTGTGCGTTACCAAATTTTTGTGGACGAGCTAGCTTAAAAATTAGTGTGAATATCGAAACCAAATTTCACACGTAGTTTTGGTCCATTGAGATTAAGAGCTGATTAGATTTTGGTGCATATCGACCCAAAATTAAGGGGGTTGGAGGGGGGTTAAAAATTAAAAATCTAGGATATTTGAGCAAACTCAACCAAATTTTGTATACATAATCAGTGGGGCCCCAAAAGTATAAAAATGCAAAAACTAACCGGCCAAAATGGGGTGGAGGGGGTGTAGGGTAAAAAAAATGAAAATCTTGGCCATTTAGCAAACTCAACCAAATTTTGTATACATAATCATTGGGACCCCAGAAGTATAAAAATGCAAAAACTAACCCCCTTACATGATTATAAATAATTTTAGGGGCCAGCTTGTATGGTAAAGTCAAGTGGATGGCCACATCTGAACACGTCAGCTTATTTTTTATTTTATTTGACCTAATTGTAGGCGCACAAAAAATCAGCCAACTTTTGATTGTTTTGTTTATGAATGTATTAATTTATTTTTAATCAGAAAATCAGTCTTCAAAGAGAATATTTAGAAAATATTTTTGATTAATTAAATAATTTACAAATTAGTTTCAGAAAATAAATAGTATCTTTAGAATGTAAAAGTTTTTATCTATATTTGTCATGAACTTGAGTTAGATAAGATTAGGCTTAAGCGGACAGACGACATTCATTAATTTTCCAATACAGTTTAGTGTCATCAGAGCTTTATATGTGATAACTTGAACAAATAATAACCCATATTGATGTGAAAAATTTTACTTTTTTTTCGAAACCATGGCAAAATTTTCAATATTTTATGTATATTATACTGGTTTTCACACCTTGTGGGGAACAAATTTTTCACAAATTGACAGTTGTGAAAAAAAGTTCAAAAAAAGGATATTAACATCTCGAAGCGAAACATTCAAACTGCTGATTCTATAATGTATGTATATTTTTAATTGCTTTATTAAACAATTTAGAGAAATATTTTGTAACATACAACTTTCATGAAAATTTAGAGACGGTTATGATTTGATTTGATTTATTTATTTATTTTAAGCTAGTAGTTTCGCGACAATACTAGCAAAAGTTAATGTTAGAGTATATAGAAGAGACAATAAGGATTCATAATTCATAAGCCCAAAAGTATTTGCTGTTTATGTACCACTTCTAGCCAAACCCGTGCTCTGGCAACACTGTCCGAGTTTGTATATATTTTATCATAGATATTTCAGATATTGTACATTATAAAGGGAGATTTATAAGACAAAAAGTTATAAATAAGCGGTTGAAAGTTGTTGCGACAATGGCTGAAGCGAAAAAACGTCAAAAAAATTACTAAAGTTAACCCACTTTTTAGGTTAAATAAATGCGTTGTTGCCAGCTTGTTTTTAGTGTAAATTTTTCATTATAGGTACATTTTATTTATTATATATTCATTATTATCTCAGAAACTGTGTTATAACTGTCAATTAAAATTTTCTTAAAATGTGTATTAGTTATTGTTTAATGTTGGTTTAGTTTTTAATAACATTGGTAAGAAGAGTTTCTTAATTATAATTAAATATGTATGTAAACTTTCCGATATCCCGTATAGTCCAATGTATAAGATTCTGAAAAACTCATCTTTGGAATTTAATTTCTCCGGAACAATATTGTTCATAAATTTCGTTTTGCTACTAATCGATGCAGAAGTATTTAAATAATAATCTGTCTAAATTTCAAAAAATCCTAAGAAAACCCATATGGTGAAACAACTACCTTAAATTTATATAAGGAATAAGTCTAAAAGCTAATCTTCTCCTTCATGTTCATAAGTAAACATAAATATACAGTGTCCGTCAAAAAAACTCACTTTTTAAAGTAAATTTTATTTGAACCCCATAAAGTAAATTTTGAAGTTATTTAATGATAAAATAACAAATAATTTAATAAAGTACATATAACAATGTTTCCATATACTAATTCTTCGATCGTTATCAAATATTAATAACCTACTCCGATTTGGGATAGACATAAAATGTCCTATTAAGAGTAGTTGTTTCACCATATGGGTTTTCTTAGGATTTTTTTGAAATTTAGATAGATTATTATTTAAATACTTCTGCATCGATTGGTGGCAAAATGAAATTTATGAACAATATAGTTCCGGAGATATTAAATTTCAAAGATAGAGTTTTTCAGTACTCTTGTACATTGCACTATACCAGATATCGGAAAGTTTACATAAATATTTAATTATAATTAAGAAACTCTTCTTGGGGGGTCAGATCAGGCTAGGCAGGTAGAACGTGACAGCGAGCTAACCAGAGGATCCGGGTCTCGAATCCGACTCGAGGCATCCAGCCAAAATCTGACCCCCGGGGGTAGAGACACAAATTTAAAAAAAATAATAACTAGTATCGTAATTAGAGCTTATGGCTAAAAAGGCCGAAAAGCCAAAAAAAAAAAAAAAAAGAAACTAACTCTTCTTACCATTGTTATAAAAAACTAAACCAACATTAAACAATAATCAATATATTTCTTAAGAAAATTTTAATTCATAGTTACAACACATTTTCTGAGATAATAATGAATAAATAATGAAAAATGTATAATGAAAAATTTACTCTAAAAACAAGCTGGCAACAACGCATTTATTTAACCTAAAATGTGGGTTAACTTTAGTAATTTTTTTGACGTTTTTTCGCTTCAGCCATTGTCGCAACAGCTTTCAATCGCTTATTAAGAACTTTTGTTTTATAAATCTCCCTTTATAATGTACTTTATCTGAAATTTCTATGATAAAATATATACAAGCTCCGTCAGTGTTGCCAGATTTGTCAAACGAGCACGGGATTGGCTTAGTAGTGGTACATAAACAGCAAAAAGTTTTGGGCTTATGAATTATGAATCCATATTGCCTGTTCTATATACTCTAGCATTAACTTTTTGCTAGTATTGTCGCGAAACTACTACCTTAAAAACTCTATTGGTTGGTATTAGTAAATTATAAATAATACAAAAAATAAGTGGTAATTAAAAATTTTTTAATTAGAATTTTTATAAAAGTTTTAATTATAAAGAGTTAAACATTATAAAATTAAAAATAAATATGCGTAAAATAATTTTTACATGTTTAAAAATTTCTTGCTATATATTTTAATTTAAAATTAATATAGCAAATTCTTAATAAATACATAGACAAATTCATAAAATGTATCAGATATTTAAATACTCATTTGATTTTAAAATAAAGAATGTTTATTTAAAAATAGCGATGTGCAATGTTTAAAATAAATTATCACAACAGTATTTGTTACTTTATTTTAATAGATTTGAAAACATGTAATAAATCTTATGATAATCGATTATCTAAAATCTCTAATCCAGTGTTTCTCAAAGTGTGGTTTTCGTAGGTTTGACGATTATTTTACATAATGAATTCTGATATTATACCAAGATGAGAAATAATTTCGAAAAAACTAACAAATGGGAAATAGACTTGGGAACCAAAAACGCAAATTTGCACAGTATTAGAATAAAATGAATATATATTAAATCATTTTGTCTATTTGGTTTGGTTTAAAACTCTATTACTAAATCGTAAAGTTAGTAATCAAAATGAGAAATCACTAAATACTGGGACAATTTAATTCCTCGAGTGAGTTTGTAATTCCATTTTTTTTTTATTTTGTGAATGAAATTTACTATTTGTTTAGTTTTCTAAATTTACGAATATTGGATGTAAAATAGACAGGAGATCGTTCCTAATCCTATATGTGTTGTCGACGTCGAAACTTTAAATATTGGAGTAATACAAGCAAATCTTTTGCGGTACTTTCAAACAAAGCATTCATAAGAGCAATTGAATTTTTTTAAAACAAGTTTAAATGAATTTATCAATATTTTAAAACAGGAAGTAGACATATTGAAGGAAGAACAGCGACGAGATTTTGGCTGCGAGTTTGCCATCGACCACTATAGGAAAACTTACTGGTCTGATATGTTCAATGGGAAGAGTGAGTGACATCGTCCAAGCCTTATATAGGTAGAAAAACATGACCAATGGGATTTCGATTCTGGTCAACAAAGCAGACAGATTCTTTATTGCAAGATTAACCCAAATAAATTAATCTTTCTGGTGCCATTAATATACATATGGACACTAAACGTACTGAATCTAGTAAAAAACTACGAATTGAGTTTGTCTAAAAATATAAGAAATTCCGAGTTACTTATTTGAGTCCTGGTCTTGTTAAAGAAGTTTGTTAGCCACATCGAAGACAATTTTATTAATTCACTGAAAAAACAGGAGGGCCCCACCTGCGTGGCCAAATAAATATTAATAAATGGGACGCCATGGAAAAATTTCAATTGAAAAAAGGCACCGCGGCTCCCAAAAGTTTGGGAACCCCTACATTAGAGGATGTCGAAGATTTAAATACTTAGGAAGTATAGTCTCGGAAGAAGGAACTTCCAAACTAGACATTCGGGATAAGGTAATCTTCTTCTTTTAAGTGCCATATCAGATCTCCCTGACGTTTTGGCTCCTCTCCACATATACCTATGCTGAGTGTGTTTAGTTGTTTTACACAGATATACGGGACCTACTTTTTAACGCCGGTTCCGAACGGCTAGTTTGGAGAAGTTACTAGGCAATTATACTCTTGGTAGGTTGCCATTGCTTTCAGAGAGGAGGCGACTGCAAATATCTGATCTGCCGAGACTCAGTCTCGAACCAGCATTCTTCGAGTCAGCGACCCGACACTCTAGCCACTATAAGGTAATACTGAGACGAAAGGCTATAAATGCTCAAATCTCTACTGTCGTCTACTAATATGAATTTAAACACCAATTGATATCTACCGAACTATTTTAGAGCCAATTTTAACTTTTGGAGCTGAATCCTGGCAACTCATGGCAACAGATAAAGAGAGTGGAAGCGGTTGAGATGCATCACTTAGAATTTCGCGACTAGACTCACTTACGAAACGAGCACAAAACATGGGAAGTACGATGATTGAATAGTGTCAGTTGATATGGTATGGCAACGTGATGAGAATGGGTGATGAACGATGGCCTAAGAGTTCTTAAAATAAATTCATACCACCAAATAGAAGAAGAAGACTAAGACTTAAAACAACATGGAAAGATGGTATTGAAAAGGCTATGAAATATAGAAATAAAGGCCCTGAAGAATGAGAAGAAAGTAACGAATGCCGATTGAAATGCGGTATAGGGCCAAGGCTGTAGGACCCCAGCTATAATAATAAAAAATATATAATATATAAATTCAACCAATGAGAGTTATATGTTTAGTCTCTCCTCCAAATAATAGTGAATTCCACAACTTTGAGAAACACTGCTCTATACATCTATGATTGTATTTTAAGCGATGCTTGGTAAAAACGATGATAATATGTAGAAAACTAATAATATATTTGAAATTGACGAAAATCAGAGGGGCAAGTTAACAGTGACTATAACACATCCCGTATAGCACACAGACCAAAATAAAACCCAAATGCAACTTTCTTGATTGGTTGAATTATAGTCATTAATTAGGTTGAATTACGGTTTCAAAAAGGTAGTTATGTCTCGTTTTTTCCGTTTTGCAACTGTGTTGTATTATCGTTAAGATGTTGGCGACAATCTTTTTGTAACGGTTGCTTTATAATCTTTGCGACTATAATTTAACGATAATACAACACAGTTGCAAAACAGAAAAAACGAGACATAACTACCGTTTTGAAAACCGTAATTCAACCTAATTAAAAGTATATAATGACTATAATTCAACCAATCAAAAAAGTTGCATTTGGGTTCCATTTTGGCCTCTGTGCTATATGGAATAAGATTAGGTTTGTTTTCTTTTTTTTTCTATAAGTAGCACTCCAAGCGGTTGCCAATAGGTATTAGAGGGTGATTTTATATGTAAATCTATTTATCTCAAAGAGATGTCAACCCTATCATGATTTTCGCCAATAGTGTTTAATATAAATATAAAAAAATAGATTTTTTTTGTTTTTTTTATAAAATATATAATAATTAAAATTGAGAAATTTTTCATAAAAAAAATACAATGTTAAGTAAATTAGCATACAGTTAACAATTGAGTTAAAAAAAATAGTAATCACAATTCTTTGGACGGAGTGCGTTATTTAAATATAGTAAAAATACAATCGAAAAAACTAGAAAAGCTAGCATAAAATTTCTCTTGTATTTTATCTAAGCATTAATATTTATATTTAGAATGTCTTATTATGTGATGATATGGAATGAATATTAAGAATAGTGCCACTTTAATTCAAAAGAATGTCTTTTACATTAATTGTAAAATGACAAGTGAACTATTCATGAAACCTTTTAGGCTTTAGTTAAACTAATGTGAATAATAACAATTTTCCATTATTGTTATAGCTTTATGATACAGATGCTAATGTAATTTAACTAATTCTCAAATTTAAAAATAATTTATAATATTTCATTATTCGTATCCATGATTAATAATTAAAGGAATCGTAGGGAGTCGGACATGACTTTAAATTAAATACAAGTTTTTATTTAAATACGCCAAACGTTTCGTTGCTGGTTTGCAACCTCTTCAGTGGCTCATTTATTAAACTTACTTGTCTGGAGTTTTAACTAAAAGAAAAACCATTTTCAAAAAAAAATATAATGTTAAGTAAATTAGCATACAGTTAACAATTGAGTTAAAAAAATAGTAATCACAATTCTTTGGACGAAAAATTTCATTGTTCAATTTGATTCTTTTAATTATTTTGACAGGAAACAATTATATTGTTTTAAAAAATTTATGTTTTATATTATTTGACTAGATGACACCGAGGCCTTCGGCCCGGCGTCACCTAGCCCCTGGCGGGGAGCGTCTCGTTTTATGGTTAAAATTTATATAGATAATTATATATTACTTGTCAAAATTGTTCCCTTAACCAAAAATAATATTGACAGTTGAAAGATTTCCAAAAAGCTATTATCGGCCATCTTGTTTGTTTGCTATTACCCCCCAGAGAGACGCTGGGGTTGTTTCCTCGAAAAAATATTTTGTACATGCCACGGGTGTGATATCTATAAAAACACTATATATAAAAACACTCGTGTATTTGAATGGAATGTTGTGTGAAAATTTCAAAGAAATCGGTGAAGAACTTTCGAAGATCCTTCAACGTATCACTTAAGCGTAACAGTACATTTTTATTTATATAAAATTGAAAGTTTTTTTGCCGAGGGTAGCAGAATTTTTATATAATGAAGGAGACAATAAAAGAGTGTGTCTTCTGCTGGAATTATAAATTTTATTTATTTATAACGATCGTGTTATAAATAAATAAAATTTATAATTCCAGCAGAAGTACACTCTTTTATTGTCTCCTTCTATTTATTTATATAGATAGATAGAATTGAGTGAATTGTAAAGATACTGTTTGAAAATGGTTTTTCTCTTAGTTAAAACTCCAGACAAATAAGTTTAATAAATGAGCCACTGAAGAAGTTGCAACCAGCAACGAAACGTTTGGCATATTTAAATAAAAACTTGTATTTCATTTAAAGTCATGTCCGACTCCCAACGATTCCTTTAATAATTTATAATCTTGATACATACATATATTAATTTTTTTGTTTAAAATTTATGATATTATATATTGCATATATAAATATTCGTATAGAGAATAATTTATATAAAGTTTGTATTTATAGATATAATGCACTTATTTTGAGATATATAAACTTATATAATATAAAATGTGGAGAATAACAATATTAAAAACAAGTTAGAAATCTTAAGATATACACATGCAAAGAGTATATACTTGAGTTGAAATATTTTCACTATACGAAGCCGTTTCGAGAATGTTCTGGATGCATTTGAGCTACCAAGGCATGCTTTTGTTCTCGAATTTCATAATTTTTACGTGCATCCTAAAAAAGAAAACAAGGTTCATTAAAATTAAAATTTTTGTAAAAAAAAAAACTACATCATTAGAATCTTTAAGAAATTATAAAGAAAAGTAATTGTTTTCTAGTTGGATGATTCTGTGCACATTTTTCTGCATTCGTGAAATAGTTAGCTTGGAAACTTAAATAAATATTAAGAAACGAATTTATTTTATTTAGGGACGAATCTAAGATTTTAGTAGAAATTTAGGATTCTCTCGAGATTTCAGCCCCGACAAAATATCCTTCAGACAAAATAACCCTTCCCTCGTGAATCTTCATCGAGTAATGCAAATCGACTCCGATTCGGTTAATATATATTAATCCGAACCACCGAAAGTTTAGTCCAAAGGCCGGGGTGTGTTTCGGGCTCCCATTTTTCTCTAATCAAACACACAAAAACCGAACAGCAATCGTCAGGCGGGGTGTGTTTGGGGCTCCCAATTTTTTCCTAATCGAACACGACAGACAGCAGCACTTTCAAACGGCTAATTAGCCGCCAAAATATGAAAGTCTGTTTATATTATTCAAAACTATGATCATAAGCTAATCTCTTTGTGTTCTCCTCTATACTGAGGGAATATTTTGTCAGAAGATATTATGTCGGGGATATTTTGTCTGAAGGATATTTTGTCGGGGGATGTTTTGACGGGGATATTTTGTCGGGGGCTGAAATGTGCAGCTGTACCGGAAATTTAGTAGATATCTGGTATTCAATTGGCTTTAAAATGGTTATTAACAAGGGGCGCCTGTAGAAAAATTTTCAGGGGGGGGGTGCAAAGCTTGGAGATAAATAATTACATTATTAAATTTTTTTATTAAAAATTTAATTTTTTGAGTATTTTTTCACAAGAAGAATACACTAATACAGTAGTGCTTAAATACAAAAACACATACGGTACATTAAAGATTAAAAGTGAGGCCGGGCCGGAAAACAGGGTTGTTACTGAATTTTTTATTCTATTCCAGGGGGGTAGTGCACCTTCTTCCCCCCCACTGCAGACGTTTATTATTTTTTATTATTTAATCATTTATTTTTATTTTTTTTTTCATGATAATTAATGAACTACAAAGGTGCTAGAATCTAGAGAGAGAGGGAATTTTCAGGGTTTGAGTTTTGAAAAAGATTGTAGGAGTAATTAAAGAAAGAGGCAGTGAAAAAATTGTATCCAGAAAATATGTACAAATAGTTCGAATAAATAATGAGAAAATGAATCGAATCGTCAGATTAAAATCGATGAATATTGAATAGAAATAAAAAAAGACTATAAAAATGATTAACCACACTTACCAAATATAAAAATAGGGCTGCGAAACCGTGAATTAGAAAAGTGATCACTGCAAAGCCATATGACCAGGATAGAAAGTTGTATCTTGGGTACATTAGCCAATCTCTTCGATAACACTCTCCACCGAAAATACAAATTGCCAAAAACATGAGGACGGCTGAAAAATAAATTCATAATTAGAGAGAATATATACTTGTATAGATTTGACATATATTAACTGTTAAGGTAGTTCTTTCACAAATGAAAAAAATTCAAGAAGTCTTTGAAACTTGGAATATAAGTCATTAAAAGCATAATACACATAATGTTAAAATTTCAGAAAATGATTTACCACACCAAACAGAAATATTAGGCTGCTCGGGTGTTTCGTTTTCCCCCAGAGGACTTACTGCAGTTTTTCTGAAACTAAAATTCACACTTAAGCCCCATAACCATATTATATGTCTTGGGCAGCTGATATTGCAAGGCTTGTGTGTGTGAAAAAAGTTCTATTAATTCCCCATTGTGCAGTTTTTGGTTGGTGCCCCTTTAAATATGGAGGAGAGCAACAAGCAGCATTTTTTTCGCGCGTCACATAATTTTTTACTTTTAACTTCAGAAAAGGCAAAAATGCTGTCCAAGCTGTAGAAAAAAATTGACGGATGTGCTGGATGAAGGCGTGCAATTGAACAGTACTTCGGAAGCTATGAAACTTGGTTTGCAAAATTTCGATCCGGCAAAATTTTGATAAGCTCGAAGATGCCTACGCAGTCTGGAAGGAGCCCGGGCCGAGAGCTGACAAAGAGCAAGATAAAGGCATTGAGTTGGTCCGCAAATCGGCGAACTCACCACGAACGAGAGATCGGCAGAGAGGTTAAATTTGTCGAATTCGAACTGTTTATGGCCATTTTGAAAGGCATGGACTTAACCTCGAAGCGCCGATGTGGCGGAGCCCCATGTCCTTACCAGAGCGAAATTTGTGTCGTCGTGTTGACGCGTGTGATCTCGCTCCTTTTCAAGACGCCTCGAAAATGATCCATTTTTTGAAGCAGGATTATTACTGGGGACGAAAAATGGCTGTTGTATACAGCAATGTTAAACGCAGAGAGGTCATGGGGCAGAAAAGATGAACCGGCTCAAAGCGTGTCAAAAGCCAGCATTTACCAAAAAAAGGTGATGCTCTCCGCTGGGTAAGGACGTCAGCTAGGAAGCGTTTTTTTGAGCTTTTGCCGGCAATGACAATACGGATTAATTCAGAAGTCTATTGTCATCTCAGCTGGAAAAATTGGAATGATTCACTTAAAGAGAAGAGGCCTGAATTAATCAAGCAAGGGAAGGGTGTGAGTGTTCCACCAAAGGATAATGCGAGACCCTCACACCAGTTTGGTCACTCGCCAAAAACTTTTACAGCTTGAATGGGACGAACACTGCAACATCCACCATATTCATCCGGATCTGGCGCCTCCATGACTAGCTATTTGTCTATCCTGCAAAATTTTTGGAACAACAAAATATTTACCTCAAATGAAGATGCCAAAAACCACCTGGACGAGTTTTTTGCCTAGTATGGACCAAAACACCGCGACAGGTGGGAACTATGTTACTGCCAGAAAGATGGCAAAAGGCGGGCACACCAGAATGGCCAATAAATACCATTTAATAAAACATGTTATTCATGAATACGAAAACTCAGCCTTATGATCTCAAAAAGCAAAGACTTTCGAACAACTCCAATAATTGCAATGACAAATGACGTATTTTTACGCAGAGTATGATAGGGAAAGGATGGGGAGATGTGATCATTATTATCTTCTTTTTCATTGGCTGGCTTTCACCATGCTTGATGAAAACTAACCATCTTCATTACGAGAATAATAGGTCTTAGAGTAAAACTTAAAAAAATTGAAATTATTTACTCTCTAGTTTTGATAAAAACAAAAAAAACATATTTGGGCGATTATTTTTATGGAGGATATAAGATAAATGGCTTGGAAACGATCCTGGCAAGTATGTGTGTATCCATATAGAGATTTCGTAGTGGTACAGTCACGTTCAAAAAGCATAACCTACAAATTTTAGTTCCGTTCATATTTATAGAGTGGTCATGAAGCTAAAACTTTTGTGTGGATTGTCATGAAAGAACATCCTTAAGCTTTGCTGAAAATAAAATCTAGATGTAGAATAGGTCTTTCCTTGTACTTAGTCTGGATACTAAAGAAATAAAAATAAAACAGAAATATAGACTGTGTTTACTTATTCTCCCGTTGTCTTTCAGATGTTATCTTCACTACTATTAAAAACTTATGAGGGCTGTCGGCTGAAGCGTCTGCATTGCCTTTATGAAATTTATTAGTTCAATTGGATTTTTTAGAATAAAAGGGTCAGATTTAAAGGGTATGTGAGTATGCATTTGAAAATTGAAAACTTTAAATGAAAAAAGTGAGGAACACTTTTCAAGATCATGTACTGTTTGCATTTTCGGAGAATTAACAATTTTAAATGATAAATATCTGATAAACGTTTCGATTTTATATTTTCTTACCTAAATAAATTGTTAATTTAGGCATATTATAAATACATCGGCTTAAAATCTCATTAAAATTAATCAAAAAATAATTTTTTTCTGCATTTTTGAATGAAATTCTAAAGCTAAAAAGGCCAAATATCTAATCAATTCTTCTCATTGAAAATACAAACATTTTATCACAAGAATGAACTTTCTACGACTTTTTATTCTCAAGTTTTCAAAGTGGGTATCTGAAGCAGACAAAAACATGGATGAAAATGATTTTCTCCACGTTTCAGACATTTTTTAAATACAATGAGCTGGCTGCAGATTAAAAATAAGGGACACTCTTATTAGGTGAACAAGAAATGTTTATTATAACAACACAATGATGTCATATGCGAATGATAATTAGTACTTATTAGTAATTAAACCGTCATTCAAGAGGAACTTGTGGAATGTTTTTAATTTCATTTTTTGTCCAACTCCCTACGATTTCATTTCAAAAAAGTAGTCTAAAATTCTTTGACTAAATAGAATATTGTTCGATTATTGTGCTCAATAAAAGGATTAAATTAGAAATAGGTATTTTAGAAACGAATTAAATAATATGTACATATTTTTTAATTTATGTAACAAATTTCTCCCAAATAATTTAGCACTTGGTTTTCTTTTTCTTTGTGAGCGAATCATATGTTCTTTCAAATAAGATTAACTTGTATTTGAAACATGGACATTAATAAACCAGAAGTCTTTCGAATTGTCTCTTTAAATGTACTAGGTATATGCCTAGTTTTAAGGTTGTTCGAATCCTTCTATCCAGCAGTATATTAATTTTTATAACAAGGTAAATTGCAAAAAATAGAAATGTTTTAATAACGTACCAGTAGTTGCATTACATATAAAAGCGATTCCAGAAAGTAGATATTCACGTTTTAATACAAAATTGAGAGGCCATCTACAAATTTCCATTGCAATGATGATTTGAGAGAAATAAGAGAAGATGAGACTCAGAGTAACAAAAGCTTGAACCACCATAAGCCATCCTGCAAAAAAAATAATATCAAGTAAAGTTAATATGAGTTAATTCTTTAAAATTTTTAATAAAGTAAAATAATTAATTGGGGGGGGGGAATGAAAACTTTTTCCAAGGTTCAAAACGTTTTCGCGACAAATTTTTTGTGATTGATAAATTTGAGTTATCAAATTAAAACTTGACACAGAAGTGGAGTTTATTAATAGAAAAATGCGTGCCAAATTTCAGCTCACTAGCTACGCCAATCGAGAATTCAATTTTTTTTTTAATATTATGCTATTTTCAACTGAAAGTTCTTAAGCTAGAAAACAGTTCTGTGTTTTAGAAATACAAATATTTTGGCGATCAGAGAGAACTTTTTAAGACCTTTCGTATTTGATTTAGTAAGGGCCGAGTGTATCGAGTAATTTGTCTGAATAAAATGCTTTCATGATGTTATTTTACATTTTCTAATTATCAACCAGCTTCAGCGTCCTACATATAATAAAAAAGAGTCATTATTTCTTTAGGAGACCAAAATATTAAATAGGAGGCCGGTGTATGGAAAAGTTATGTGGATGGCCACATCAGTTAATTTATTTTTTGAGTAATTATTTGTATGAGATAAATATATATATATTTGTATATAGACACTAAACTGTTCTTAGGAAATTGGTCATTTTACAATAGGGTAATTTCTAAAAAGACAACGTTTTCAATCTTTGTGATATTTCTTCAGGTCATTTACAACATAAATATCTATTTAGTTGATTCATGTCGATTATAATAATATATAAAAGATTCACGGGTTTTGGACAATCTTTTTTTTATTAATGTTAAATTTTCGTACGACGTTTCGTCCTTGTTTTTTGTCAAACGCAATCAGGTTGTTTTTTTGTAAATTGGTTGTCCTAATTTGTTATAAGATAGATATTATGAATATATTGTTTCTTGTCTCGATAATTTTACTATTTTATCAACGTTTATTGTTTTGAGTAATTGAATACTTGATAAAGTCCTGAAAAGGAAGAAATGTAGTACGAAAATTAATATTTAACATTAATAAAAAAAGATTGTCCAAAACAGGTGAATCTTTTATATATTATATTTTATAAATATCTCTAAAATACGTTGTCTTTTTAGAAATTATAGTATTATTATTTCCTGTATTCCTGAGAACAGTATGGTACACATTTAGCAAAAATATGCACTAGAATGAATTAAATAAATAAAATATAATTCTATTTTTACTTTACCATACAGGGTATGGTCAGAGTATTGTAATCGTGCATGAAAAAAGTGGGTTTTTTTCCTTCTTTTTTTTCGAAATATCTCAAAAACAACTGAAACTATTTTGATTAAAAAAATTGAGTGAAACCATGGGTTTCGGTCTACAAAAAGCCCTAATAAGTGAACATCGAAAAAATTATATTTTTCGAGATAATAACTGTTTTGTCAAAATGTCTGTTAGTCTGGTTGATAATCTGTGGGTTATCAAATTTTTGTGGACGAGCCAGCTCAAAAATTAGTGTGAATATCAAAACCAAATTTCACACGAAGTTTTGGTCCATTGAGATTAAGAGCTGATTAGATTTTGGTCCATATCGAAATTAAGGGGGTGGAGGGGGGTTAAAAATGAAAAATCAAGGCCATTTGAGCAAACTCGACCAAATTTTGTATACGACCCCAGAAGTCTAAAAGTGCAAAAACTAACCGCCCAAAACGGGGGGAGGGAGGTAGGGTCAGAAAATTAATATATAGGTCTATGAACTAAATTCAACCAAATTATGTATACATACCTAATCAGTGGGCCTCCAGAAGTCTAAAAATGCAAAAACTAACCCCCCCCCCCTTACATGATTATAAATAATTTTATTAAATATTAAATATAAGTGAGGGGCCAGGTTGTATGGTAAAGTCAAGTGGATGGCCACATCAGAACGTGTCAATTTATTTATTTTTGTACCTACCTCAAACTTATATTAATGTGATAAATAAATTACTGAATTTTACCTGGAAGGAGCCATTCTCTGACAATAAAATATTCTTGACCAAAAATATAATAACATCCGTCGAATTTTTTATCATATTGATAATATGGATAACGAAATGCTTCGAAGCAATATTCCCAAAGACCCATATGTTTGAATGAACTGAACGATTCTTCGTAAGATTTAATCCAATAAGGGCTTAAAAAAATACATATTAATTAGTATATAAACAAGTTGCAAAGAGCACAACCAATATTTAAGATAATTAAAATAATATTATTATTTAAAAGAAAAATTTTAAGAAAAGATTTAAAGTAAAAATAATGTATATTTTTTATATATAATTTCTTTAAAATTTCAAGGGTTATAGGAATTATAAAAAAAAATAAAAATTTAACTAGTGCTGATTAAAAAAAAAGTTTTAAAATTAGTGGCTAAATATTCTTGGGAATTTGTTAAATAACAATGCATGGTAGTTAATGACATATGACGTTTCGTATCTTTATTGACACATCATCAAGTCTCTTCTAATTAATTCAAAGGAAGAATTAACGATTTTGTATGAAAAATTTATCAACTTAAATAATAAAAAAATTTTATAATCAATGAATTTTAAAGAAATGGCATGCTCTGAGAAAAATAAATGATTATTTCCAAAATAAAAAAAAAAAACATTAATTATATAAAGCAGTACAATAATAATAATTTAGAAGAAAAATTCCAGAAGTTACTTGTAGTGAGGAAAGAAAAAATTAACACATATTCAAATAAGGTGTAATTTATTGGAATTCTTCATCCTTTCCTTTCAAACTGATGTTTCGGAGGATTCTTCCCTCCTTAACAAAATGTTTCCTTCCTCTCTCCACAGCAGTGTTTAAAACTTTCTTCTTCCTTAGCAAAAGCATTAAAATAAAAAAACAATTTTTTTTCTCAATTTTCTTAAGAAAAATCTTATTAGAAAAAAATTGTTTTTATTTTAATGCTTTTGCTAGGAAGAAGAAAGTTTTAAACACTGCTGTGAGAGAAGGAAGAAACATTTTGTTAAGGAGGGAAGAATCCTCAGAAATGTCGGTTTGAAAGGAAAGGATGAAGAATTCCAATAAATTACACCTCATTTGAATATGTGTTAATTTTTTCTTTCCTCACTACCCTGGGCTGCCTTCAATTACTTTCAGTTAAAATTTGAGTATAATAATTTAGCCACCCATTGTAATCTTAACCCTGTTTAATAAAAAATATAATTATCTTGTAATTTAAGGTTGTATCTTTAATAAAGTAATGTTGTATGAATATTGTTAGAGTTCGTGGCTGTGATGAAACTGTGCTAGATGAAGGAGGAGGTATCAGCCAAAGATGGAATCACTGGGTTCAATAAAACACCTTTAATAAGACGTTTCAGGCCTGAATTTTAATTGGCCATCTTCAGTCAATTAAAAGTTATACACCAAATGCAGTACACATATGTGATCAAACCAAGCCTTGTCAAAAATGAAATTTTTTTTAGCTTCATGTAAATTTATAACGTGCCTGGACGTTTCATTCTGAAACTTTTGGGTCCAGGCACGTTATAAATTTATATAGCTCAAAAAAATTTCATTTTTTGACAAAGCTTGGTTTGAACTACATATGTGTACCGCATTTTGTGTTTAACTCCTAATTGACTGAAGATGGCCAAATAAAATTCAGGCCAGAAACGTCTTATTAAAGGTGTTTTATTGAACCCAGTGATTCCATCTTTGGCTGATACCTCCTCCTTCATCTAATAAAGTAATGTTTATGATTGTAGACCTGTGGATGGCTTTCCTTTATAAGCCGAAACTGTTATGAATTCAGCGCTTTAAGACAGCTGTCCTTAATAAAACGTATCCTGTAATATAATAACTTTTGGAATTTTT
Organism: Forficula auricularia; assembly: GCA_024734495.1. NCBI lineage: Eukaryota > Metazoa > Arthropoda > Insecta > Dermaptera > Forficulidae > Forficula > Forficula auricularia. Next base: position 7,630,388 of record JALMQS010000353.1, read on the forward strand.
CTTTTTTTAAAAAAAAAACATTCTTTCTTCAGGGTTTAAAAAGTAAATTCTGTTGACGTATGATCCTTGCTCTGAAACGTCATTTTTATCAAAAGATTGAAACAAATTTCCATTGAAAGTTGATTTTTTTTAAGCGCCATTCTTCTAAATTCTATTTCAATTTAGCCATCCCATCTATAAGAAAAATTATTTTAAAATAACATCAACCAATTTTATATTCGGTTTTAATGATTTTAAGCGACCTGTTGAAGTGTCAAAATACAAAATATCAAATTAGAAACTTCCAAAACAGTATGACTAGTAATATGGAGAAAAATATAACGAATTAAAAAATCATTTTAGATAAATTATATATATATATATATATATAAGTGTAGATGTTAAATTGAGAGGTTTGTCTTACCTAGCAAATGCCATTAATAAACATAATCCTGCTATATATGTTAAAATTCCACCAAAAATTAAAGCATCTAAAATAATACAAATTAATATGATTTATTAATTCAACTTGTTTCTGACAAATGATTTCTGAAATTTCATTTAAATTTTATACGAACTTGATGCTTTGGGGTAATTTTGCTCCGTCTTTCCTAACTTCATTTTAAATATTTATAGAAATACAATTTTTAAAATTGTTCTTATAAATTTTTCATAGAAAAATTGGTAAAAAATAGTATAAATATGTGATTTGTTTTGAAATGTGACATTCGTTGGGCTGGGTTGGGTCTTTGGGTCAACAGGCGGGCGTCATTCATAGATCGTGACCAACCTAACAGAAATTAATCCACTAAAATTCTTACAAAATTTCTCGTCGATTAAGGAGGTTCTTTCACCACAATCCACACAAAAAGTTTAAGCCTTTTATCCACTCTATAAATATGAACGGAACTAAAATTTTAGGTTATGTTTTTTAACTCACACAACGAAATCTCTATCTGGATACACACATACTTGCCGGATCGTTTCCAAGCCATTGTGCTTATATCCCCCCCCCACTAAAAATAATCGCCCTAATATGTTTTTTTTTTTATCAAAACTACGATATAAATAATTGTGCTCGATTAAGGAAGTTCTTTTGCGACAATCCACACAAAAAGTTTTAGCCTCGTAACCACTCTATAAATATGAACGGAACTAAAATTGTAGGTTATGTTTTTTTAACGTGACTGTACCACTCACACAACGAAATCTCTATATAGATACACACGGATCGTTTCCAAGCCATTGTGCTTATATCCCCTCCACTAAAAATAATCGCAAATATGTTTTTTGTTTTTTATCAAAACTACGTGGTAAATAATTTCTATTTTTTTAAGTTGCTCCGAATATATTATTCTAACAAATATTAATTTTTCATCAACATGGTTTCGTGGAGTCGAGATCTACTGTTTCTAATTTGTTGGTGTACTCTAACTTTATCTTTCAGACTTTAGATCGTGGCGCCTCGGTTGATAGTATTTATACTGACTTCCGAAAAGCCTTCGACAAGGTGGACCACCTGATTCTGCTGAGGAAATTATTCTTCAATGGCGTTAGGGGTGATCTTTTACGGTGGTTTGCCTCTTATTTGAGATGTAGACACCAATCAGTTGTACTTAACGGCTATTCCTCCTCATCTTGTGTTATTACTTCCGGTGTACCTCAGGGCTCTATTTTAGGGCCTTTTTTGTTCATCCTATACATATATGACATACATAAATGTTTTCTTAATAGCAATATACTATTGTACGCGGACGATTTGAAAATATATAAAAAAATCAATACTCGTAATGACTGCTTATTACTGCAGGATGACATTAACCGTTTTACATTATATTGTTCTCTGAATAGATTATCACTTGCCACTGATAAATGCAGGGTTATGACATTTTCAAGAAAAAGATTTCAAATAAGTCACAATTACACTCTTTCTGGTCAGGTCCTTAACAGAGTGACTAGTATCCGGGACCTCGGGGTGATGTTTGACTCTAAATTGTTGTTTGACCAACATATCCGGATGATTACTGATAGGGCCTATCAAATGCTGGGTTTTATATGTCGAACTTCTGGGAAATTTAGATTGCAATCTACATATTTGACACTCTATCGGGCTCTGGTCAGGTCTCAGCTAGAGTACGGTTCTGCTGTTTGGAATCCATATTATGAGGTATACAAAGGAAATATGGAGTCTGTGCAGAGAAAATTTTCCAAAATGGTGTTCCACCGACTGAAACTAAGTCAATGCTCATATGAAATGCGACTGTCGCATCTTAAACTTCCAACATTGGAAGTTAGAAGGTTGCTTCTTGGTGCGATGACACTAAGAAATATTTGTCTGTCTGAGGTGGATTGCCCTGATCTTCTGGCACAGATAGATTTCCGGGTCCCGCGTCCGGCGTCCAGGTTGTCTCACGTATTTGCCCAATCTAAGTGTCATACAAACGCGGGTCGGAGAGCTCCGTTGGTCAGATTGTGCAGCGACTTTAATCATAATTTTTGTGGCTGTGATTTTTATAATACAAGCGTGCGGGCTTTCAAGAACGAAATTAGATTGATTTTTACATGATTCACATTTGAGTGTTTTGATTTGCTTCGGCTGATCATTGTTACGTAAAGTTTACTCTCCTGGTCTGTTGTGTGGCGGATGTAACTCGCCTGATCTGGTTTGATTCATTCAGCTTTGACATTTTGACTACTTTGATTTTACTTGTATATTTGTTTAATTTATTTGAATGTTGGACTGCGTTGATTTTATTTATTTGTTTGATTTATTTTTGTTTTGGCATTCATGACTTTTCATTTTGGGTGGGTTAATTTATTGTTTTATTCAGTTTTTTTTTTTATTTTAAATTTCTGACTATACTGATGTAATTTGGTTGTTTTGGGTTTGTTTTGGTTTTTAATTTTTTAATTATTTATTTATGACTGTTCAATTTTAAACTTAACTGACTTAATTTATTTAATTTATTTGATTTTTAGCTTTTTGACTCGTATGATTTAATTTATTTACTTTTTGATTTTAATTTTGGTGACTATGGAGGTAGACTTTGATTTATTTGACTTTTTGGCTGTTTGAGTCATTTTGGGTTGGGTGAGAGTGGGCCACTGGGGGGCCGGGTGAACCGGCGAGCCTTTTGGTTTGTTTGAGAGAGGCTCTGTTCTAAGTTAAGTTGTTATTGTTGTTTCGTCTTTTGTAAATTTGATTTAAATGTAATTGTCCATTTCCATGTGATTCCTTCTATTAAGCTTGAAAATGGATAAGAATCACTCAACATGCTAAAATTTGTATTTCGGGCTCTGTCCCTAGATTCCAACTTTGTTTTATGCTGTATCTCTCAGTGAGAAAATGTGTAATAAGTCATAGTTTTTTTATTTTTTCTGATCTATATTATGTTTGTTTTGTATTATTTTTTTTGTGAACTATGACTGTTGTTTTCTCCTAAATAAATAAATAAATAAAAAAAAAAAAGATGGTGAAAGTCCTTCAATGAAAAATAAATAAAATAATGATCATATCCCCACCCTTTCCCTATCTACCCTATGCAAAAAATGTCATTTTTAATTGCAATTATTTCATGTTTGGTGTTGTAAATCGTCTTCAAATTTTAACAGTGTGTTTATTATGCTTTTAATGACTTAGGTATATTCCAAGTTTCAAAGACTTCTTGAATTATTGCATTTGTGAAAGAACTACCTTAAAAAAAAATAGAAAATTGGTCCAGTAGTTTGGATTTTTATGGGAATTCAAAAAACAGCACTCCCGGATCACTAAAGTCTTAGATTTATAGATATCCAGCATTTTCCATGACAGGAAATGATCCCTATTTTAAAAAAATCGCAGTTTTTCCTTCATAAAATGAAAACCACTCATTCTAAAAACTTAATTTCTATCTTATTCTCTAGGAAATTGTTTTTACTTGAACGATTACTTCAGCTACTTTTTTGATAAAACTCTTAGATTTATAGATATCCAGCATTTTCCGGACAGGATGTGATCTGAATTCTCAAGTGTCATGGAAAATGCCGGATATCTATAAATCTAATAGTTTTATCAATAAATTAGTCCAAGTAAACGTTCAAGTCAACAAAATCTCCTAGAGAATGAGATAGAAATCAAGTTTCCAGGATGAGTGGTTTTCATTTTATGAAAGAAAAATTGGGATTTTTTGGAAAAAAATTGCAGTTTTTCAAAGCTTCAACCTCATTGAGGCACGGGTTACTATTATCTAATTAAGATGAAACTTTGTTTTAAATTGTAGCAAATTTAATCTAGTTTATAAATGTATAGAGTAGTCTTTGTCAGAAACGTGCTGCTTCATGGTTAAAATGGGAAAAAACCCCAAAAAATGCGAATTTTCGGGATTTTCAAAAGTGATCCGGGGGTCTGTTTTTGGATCCCCATAAAAAATCGAACTAAGTTTGCATTTTTAATCTACGCGAAATTTTGTCCTCTTTAATTATACTATAGGATGATTATATACAAAATATGAACCGTTTTCGAGTTATAAGCGAATAACTGGAAAAATTCCGAAAATTTTCCCCACACTATCGAGGTCGCAAACTTAGATTTTACATACCCACACCATCCTAGAAAAAAAATTTCCCGCAATTTAATATAAGCTGAACCACTTTTTGGATCCTCTATATGAAATATATTTAATTACGGTTAGTTTGCCGTAAGAAACGGTTTGTCGTTGCCGTTACACATCCCATGAGCCATGCCCTTGGAGGGGGTTCCGACCCCCCTCCCCGTGGCTACGTCTCTGTGTACATATATTTGTTAACATTGACTATTTTAACTCTTTAAACTCTTAAAAATAGACAAAAGCACTAAATAACAAACTTGTTTTCTAGAAATTGTAATTTTAAAATCCATAAATAGTTTTGGTATAACTTAGATAATTTTTGAGTTATATCAATGAAAAGTTGAAGGAATTTAGAAATTCAAGTATTTTCAAGATTGTTTTCGTAATATTTTGAAAACTAATGAAATTAGGCATAAATAGTAAATGAAAGAATTGTTCTTCTTCAAAAATTATCCAGTCGTGTGTCACTAGATTTTAAAAAAAAATTTAATTTTTGAGGACTCGGACATTTCAATTTCAAATAAATAGATAAAATTTCAAGATTTTGTCATTGTATACCTACCCTGATACTGTCGGATTGAATGAATGAATGTATTGCATTTTTAATTCCTTACATGAGTATGTGAATATGCGATTCTTAGTATATAGCAGTTGTTGAATAATCCAATGTTTAATTTCTTTCACTGTTAGACTAGGTGGATGTTCTAGTTTAGCCAAAGGTTTTTGTTTTTTCGCCATTGCCCTATCTGTTTTTGGTTGAAAAATACATAAAACCCTCATAAAATCATAAACAAATTCTTTTTCTTGATGGTTCTAGAGATTTAAAATAAATCGAAAGGATGTGACTTTATATTTTTTGTGGCCTCAACCCTGATTCCCAAAACAACTTTATAAATAAGTATTTTGATTATTTATGTCCATAGATTAAATTATTAAAGTTGTTATAGGGAAGTAAGGACTATATCACTTATGCAGATAATTTATATTTTATTAGCAATGTTTCGTCAACTTTGTTGAATTCTTTCAGGGCTCTAAAAAGTGATAAGGCCTCAATTAATAGATATTATAACATTTTCGAATCAAAAAGAAAATTGATCTCAAAAAACCACTTCAATACATATAAAAAACAAATTAATACACATAAAAAACTCATTTTACATACCAAATAGTTTTTTATAAATGAAAAAATTTTCAATCTGATTGATGTTGATGACTTGCCTTGATATGTTTACTAAGAATCATTATAAAAATGACAAATATGCAGGGAAGTTAACTATTTGGTATGTAAAATGAATTTTTTATGTGTATTAATTTGTTTTTGTATGTATTGAAGTGGTTTTTGAGATCAATTTTGTTTTTGATTCGAAAATGTTAATATGTATTAATTGAGGCCTTATCACTTTTATAGAGCCCTGATGAAGAAGTCAACAAAGTTGACGAAACGTTGGCAATAAAATATAAATTATCATCATAAAAGATATAGTCCTTATTTCCCTATAACAACTTTAATCATTTATAAATAAGAAAGCTGATTTATGAGAATTTATCGATATTAGTAGTAGGTACATTGACAATTTAAGAAATTTTCATTTAGTCTCAATAATTTCTAAGACTTAATAAATATTATTTTATTTTGATAAATGAAAATTAATTTAAGGATAAAAGTAATAATAAAATGATTTGTAGCTTGATAGTAAAAGAAAAATCAGTCGGTAGAAAAATTTGTATATTTTAAAAATGTACATTATAGTTGAAAAATTTTATGGTAAATTAATTTCAATAATTTCTCTCTAGTGTGAGATAAATAATTTGTATCTTTTAAATATTTTTTAACATAATCACAAAAAGTAAATAAATATCTACAAAAATTATAAATGTTTAGTCAAAAACAGGATCCAAGCTAGGTGGATTAAATTTTAATAACAGTTAAAAAAATGAATAGAAATACATTAGAAAAATATAAATATATTATAAATAAATTCTATATCAATGGACGGAATGATAAAAAATTAACTAAAATAATAGTGGAAATGTAAAATGTATGGAATGTTAAAAAATTGAAAATGATGAAGTTTAATATAAATTTGCTCATATGGTGAACGTTTAAGATGAAATTTATAAATGAAATTTTGTTTCCTACATTTATTTATAATTACTAATGGTCATGTCTTAACATACAAAGCTTCAAGACTTCAAGAGGTAAAAGTAGAACGACTTCAAGTTGATAGAAAAAATGAATTGCAATTTACAATATCACTCCTCGAGATGGAGAGAAAAACATTTTATAAAAATGTTTTTACCATTAATGAATAAAAACAGTTCATATATATAAACATATGGCTATGAAATGATGATGTTTATAATTATTAACATAGTATTATGTAGACCTAATAGTAATATAACGAGTAAATAAATTTAGAAAACATTTAATATCATTAGTTAAAAAAAATCTATTGTGGCTTAAAATTACTAATATACCGTACATCTGCTCATTCTAGTATATTTATATAATTTTAATACTATTATATAATAATGCACCTATTAGTAATCGTGCAGAAAAATGGATATTTTTGAAAATATTTCAAAAACGGTTAAAACTAGGTTAAGTTAAGCTAGTAGCCCAGTAAATAGAGGATCCAAAAAGTGGTTCAGCTTACATTAATTGCGGGAAAAGATTTTTTTCTCTAGGATCGTTTGGTATGGTGTGGGTATGCCAAATCCATGTTTGCGACCTCGAAAGTGTGGGGGACAACTTTTGATGGCCGAAAAACCTCGAAATTTTCGGACTTTTTCCAGTTTTTCGCTTATAACTCGAAAACAGTCCACATTTTGTAAATAGCCGTCCTATAGTAAATTAAAGAGGACAAAATTTCAAGTCGATTAAAAAAGAAATGCAAAATTGGTCCAGTAGTTCGATTTTTAATGGGGATCCAAAAAACAGCCCCCGAGATCACTTTTGAATATCCCAAAAACTCGCACTTTTTTCGATTTTTTCCCATTTTGACCATGAAGGAGTTTTCGACAAAGACCCCTCTATACATTTTTAAACTAGATTAAATTTGCTACAATTCAAACAAAGTTATCTTAATTGGATAATGGTAGCCCGTGCCGCAATGAGGTTGAAGTTTTGATAAACTGCAATTTTCTGCAAATTTTCCATAATAAAATGATCCCGGGGGCTGTTTTTTGGATCCCAATTAAAAATCGAACTACTGGGCCAATTTTGCATTTCTTTTTTTTAATCAACGCGAAATTTTGTCCGGTTATTTACAAAATGTGAACTGTTTTCGAGTAATATGCTAAAAACTGGAAAAAGTTTTTCAGACCCCAAAAGTCCCACACACTTTCGAGGTCGCAAACTTAGATTTGCCATACCCATACCATACCAAACGATCCTAGAAAAAATATTTTCTCGAAATTAATGTACGCTGAAACTGGTTAAAGTTTCTAAAAAAGCTTTGTAAAAATTTCATTTTTTGAAAAATTTGATTAGTTGCTTGAGACGATACATTTTTTATTATAAAAATAGTTTTAACTGTTTTTTATTTTAGAAATTTCGAAAAAATCAAAGTATAAACAATTTATTTCTTGCACGAATACAATACTTTACATTACCTTTAATAATAAAGTAGAAATAAAATTATTAATGCTGGCAGTATATATATTTATACTTTAAATCATTCATACTATCTCTTAAAATATTATATAAATAAATTGCTATTTTAAAACAAATTATAGACTTGATTTCCTGGACGGAATTGTTAATATAAAATCCTCAGTTGAAATAAACTTTTTAAATATTTAAAAATTAATATATGTATCTTTATGATATATTTTATCATTATATTATTAATGAAAGATTTTGTGTAAATAATATAATTTTAAAATTAACTATTTCCATCAAATTCATATCTTACTTTATATAAAAGTAAAAGGCACATGTTTGTACATGCATTAATTGACTTTTATGTACAACTCGTTAGGGATAGTTTAAAATATATGATAAGTGTATGAACAGCATTTTTAACAAAATAATCCTTTCAAGCTTTGGTCTCGCCTTCAAGTTCAAATCTTGTTTGAGATTCTTTGAGAAGATTTCTTTTTCGCTTCTGAACATTCGCTTCGACTAAGAACAAAGTTCCGCTAACAAATGCGGCAACAACGCCAACAACGGCGAGTCCAAAACCCCATCCAAAATAATTATTGACATGTCCAGGCATCCAGCCTTCCGTGTTTCCACAACTGGCAAATATGATTACCGCTAATCCACCGCAAAAACCTAAAAAAAAAAAGATTTATATTGTAACAACAGTTTTTTTGGAGGAAAAGTTTTAGATTCAAGTTCAAGTTATTTGACATAAATAAAATATCTACTCTTATTAAACGAGCAAAAATTGTTTGTTTATTTGTTTGTATATTTATTTGTATTTTAGTTCTATTTTGAAAACGGCTCTAAAGAACGAGTTAGGGGGTTTTTGGGGGTGACAATTCGATCTGTCACGGTTTCATTTTCCACAAAATTGTTTTTGATGGATTTTTTCATAATCAAATTAATTATTCTCAGGTAGAAAAATGGCAATTTTGGCCTTATAAAAAAAAAAGGTTTCATTTTTACACCCAACTAATTTATTGTTCTCAAAGGCCTTGAAGAGCTATTGTGATTGTGCTTTTTAACATATTTTGTTCTCCATATACGTTAGAATTATTAATAAACGTTTTATAATTGTTTTTATAAAGAACCTTATTTATTTAATAGAATAAAAAATAATCAAGAATTTATTTAAAAATATCTTTCGCATAAGAAGGTCTCAATTTTCTGAAAAAATAACACATTTTGATAGGTTTTATTTATTAACAATTGGATGAATAAAAATGAATCATGTGGTTGAATCAAAATAGGTGCAGGAGGTGGGGTGCAATGATGGGGCATGATAGGGCATCCGGGGGTAGGTCGAGGTTTCGGGGGTGGGGTCGAGCGGGGTGGAGGTGGGTGGGGGAGGGGTGAACAGTGCGCGAATACTATATATATTTGTATTTTTTTTACTTTATCCAATGCGAAGCATGGGTAAAGTATTGTAATCGGTCTCGCGCCAACCGCGACTTCAAAGGGTTCTCAGGTAAAGACTACGGAACCCATGGTCTCAATTAATGTCATAAATTGTAGTATTCAATTAGGTTGAATTTTAGCCCGTGACGGTTTTAGCAAAAATTACATGGGGTCTCGTCCAGAGCCCAAAAAACGTGATTTTTTCAGAAAGTGCGTGCGGATGGATGTATGTATGTATGTTACCGGTTTTTTCGTCCACGATTTTTCCACACCGTTGCACCGATTGAAATGAAATTGAAAACCTACCATTACTTTGACAAAATGAAGCGCTTGATTAGTTTTTGGTACATATCGATACACAAACATTAGTACTTTATTCCAGTACTTTTTTGGTTTTTTCTAAATATCTTTAAAATGCCTTTATTAATTTTGACAAAATCGTAATTAAGTACCTTGGGGGCCACAAAAAAGGTTAAATAAAGTTTTTAGTAAAATGTTATTTATCGAGTATTAGATGAGAATCATCACTATTGTTGAATTTAAGTCAACATGAACTGCAAATAGCAAGTGATGTCCGATTAATAATAAAGGAATAAACATACAAATTAATATTTCAAATGACTTTGGATAAAGGCTACAGTTTATTTTAATTTGAAAAAGGCTCTCAAATAAAAATCGACATTTTTATCAGAATTTTAAATTAAAAATAATATTAAAATAAAGCTTTTAACTGAAGGAAAAAGTTACCGAGCATCGCTCGGTGCCTCCAGAGTACTAAGAATAAAATGCCAAAATAAAGAAAGTGTCAGGCATACAGAGAAATTAAAAAAAAAAAATAATATAAATAATGAAAATCTTTATTAATAAAAATATATTAAAATAAAAGATAGATGTGTTAAAAAAGTTTAAAAATATTTTATTTTAGATTTTCGAGAATTTACATTTAAAATTAGTGCTAACTAGAGCAGTGCTTCTTAACCGGGGCTCCGCGAAAGATAAAAAAATTATTAAATAAAAAGAAATCAGTTTAATACCTGCTATCATTAGTAATCCAGCAATGCCATAGATAAGCAAAATATATTGAGCTTGATCTGGACCGCAGCATAGAAAATAAAGTAGAACCAATATTGCACATAAGAGTATCGCGATAAATGTTAATGTATAAAAAAATTGAGTCGCTATCATGAAGCCTGAAAAATAAAAAGTAGTTAATAATAGTTATTATTTATATTGAAGTTTTTATTTTGCCGAGAGTAACAGAGATTTTGATTCATAGAGAGAAACAAAGAGGTTGTCCTCTGCTTGATGCAAATAAACATACACACATATATATATATAAAACGAAGCTTTTTTGTGCGTGCCTTCGGCACGCCCTCGAAGCTCGGCCCTCCGGGCTGGTGCCATGGCGGGCGGCGTCTCGGTCCAAAAATTTTATTCCTCTTAAAATACCATACTCCAAATGTATACCTGTAAACTCCCGAAAATACACAGTCTCTTAAAAGTTTCGCCTTATTTTCGTCCTGACACAGCTATAGATTGAGACTCTAGATATGAATCTGGAAGTATTTTTTTTCTATAATCTACAGCATTGTGATATTTTTTGTGTGGAAATAGATTTATTTAAATAAGTGGTATCGTGTGAGGAGGAGAATTATATTATATCATTTTTTTTTTAATTTGGGATCGATAATCGATATAAAATAATAAATAAATCTCTGGCTCGACAACCCTTCATGGGTCTTGGCCTACTGAATTGGTTGCTGTCTAATTGGAAACAGTACCGAGGGGTCAAGTGGTTAGCTCAACGCACATCTACAACCTTCGTTTCAGTTTTCTTAACCGAGATTCGCTACTTCTCAATCAAGCAGCTACTCATTTATCCTCACGAGGCTGAGTGAACCCCGTTCCAGACCCTATACTTACAGAAAAATTTCTGAGCATAGCCGGGAATCGAACCCGGGACCTCCGGGTTGCCAGTCAGTTGCTCTGACCATTAGACCACGGAGGCAGTCTGATAATCGATATAAGGTTCCAAATATTTAAAAAGAGATCAGGTGTTGTTTGTATGACAGGCTGCTCCAGTATTGCCATGAGAAACTCATATGGGCATGCGTGTCTTAAGTCGTTCAATTTTGTAAAAATAAAAAAATAAGAATAACAAAATTTAGATTTTTAAAAAATTATAAAAAAGTGGCAAATTATTAAAAAATAAACAAATAATATATAAAATATAAATCAAATAAGATGTGATTAATTTCTTCTTCTGTGCGCAAAGAAAAGCGAATTGAATATTTAATTTTTGAGTGGTGAGTGGTGAGGGGGAGGAATAATTATCAATATATTTAATGTTTCTTAATTTAAAATCAATTGGAGTCTTTCATTTCAAAATTCGAGTTCAAATTAGAATTATATTTCAAGGTTGCCGCAAATATACCGCAAATATATCGACGGCATCAGAGCGTTGCTGCAAATTAATCTAGATTATTGTATATATAATATATGGTTTATATTATTTATTTGTTTGAGACTATACTTTCGAAGACCCTGATCATCATTCTTTTTAATTATAAATATTATTTTTCATGGGGTCAGTATCGTTTAGAGATAAAATTTTTTCCTTCTTTCTCAGCTTGTAAACCAATCAGAATTAAAAAAAAATTCTTAATTATTTAATTCTGACTGGCTCACAAGCTGAGAAAGAAGGAAAAAATTTCAATATCCAAACGATACTGACCCCATGAAAAATAATATTTATAATTAAAAAGACTGATGATGAGGGCTAACCAAGCCTTCGAAACTATAGTCTCAAATAAAATAATATATATACATATATATATTTGATATATATGTGTGTATGTTTATTTGCATCAAGCAGAGGACAACCTCTTTGTTTCTCTCTATGTTATTATTTATTTATATTAAATGATTTTTGGATTTTTTTGTAACTGTAGATGGAAATTTTAAAATGAAAACACTATCGTGGATAGGATTGTTATTAGATTTTTTTATTCATTAATTGGCAGACAGTCCAAGGATTACTGTTTCGCTGCAGTTTATTGATATTATCTTCAGTGCCTGTATTAGAACATAAGATAAACATAGACAATCTTCAAAGAGATACATCAATTATTATTTTTTAATATTCATACCTATTTATATGAGACACATGAAAACATCAGAGTGGAAATCAGAATCAGTCATTATTAATATTATTTTACATACCAAACATGTTTAATGAATATAAACTTTCGAAGTGATGAATTTAGTTCGGGCATATTATCATTAAATATATTAGGTATGTAAAATTATACTAATAATGACTATCTGATTTCCACTTGATTTTTTCATGTGTCTCACATAAATATGAATATAAATAAATAATAATTATGTTTTTTACTTAGGGAATGTGGTGTAGGTTTTAGGTGTAACATGATATTAATTAATAAAGTAAAGGAGTGTAGTTTCACAGTGAATGAAATAAAACTCATAGAGGTTTATACAAACTCAATATATTTCGGATTATTACTCCATCATCAGGAGTTTTTAGATTAAAAATAGTTTTTAATCTGTAAACTCCTGATGATGGACTAATAATCCGAAATATATTGAGTTTGTATAAACCTCTTTGAGTTTTATTTTATTCACTGTGAAACTACACTCTTTACTTTATTAATTAATAATTGATGTACCTATCTCTTTGATGAAGGTGAATTATTGTCTATGTTTTTCTTTTGGTCTAATACAGGCACTGAAGATGCTGTCAATAAACTGCAGCGAAACAGTAATCCTTGGACTGCCTGCCAATTAATGAATAAACTGCAACGGATCGTTGCTAAACTTTATCCAAATTCATTTGAAATATTAATATGTTTGTTCCTTTATTATTAATCAGATATCACTTGCAATTTGTAGTTCATATTGAAATTAATTCAAAAATAATTCTCATTTAAGAGTCGAGGAATAACCATTCTACATTGGATTTTTGACATTTCGGTTTTTATTGGTAACCATTGCTGAAGACATAGAGGAATCGACTTAAAATCAAAAATAGCCATCGATTCTCATCTAATACTTGAGGAATAACAATTCTACATTAGGTTTTGACGTTTCGATTATTATTGGTAACCATTGCTGAAGACATGGAGGAATCGACTTAAAATCAAAAATAACGATCGATTCTTATCTAATACTAGAGGAATAACCTTATTGCATTCCATTTTTGATGTTTTGACTATTAATGGCAACCTCTACTGAAAATGTAGAAGAATCGACTTAAAATCAAAAAGACTAAATTCTTTTTTGGTAAACAACTCAAGCTTGAGTTGTTTTGCCATAAAAGAATTTAGTCTTTTCGATTTTAAGTCTATTCTTCCACGTTTTCAGTAGAGGTTGCCATTAATAGTCAAAACATCAAAAATGGAATGCAATAAGGTTATTCCTCTAGTATTAGATAAGAATCGATCGTTATTTTTGATTTTAAGTCGATTCCTCCATGTCTTCAGCAATGGTTACCAATAATAATCGAAACGTCAAAAACCTAATGTAGAATTGTTATTCCTCAAGTATTAGATGAGAATCGATAGCTATTTTTGATTTTAAGTCGATTCCTCCATGTCTTCAGCAATGGTTACCAATAAAACCGAAACGTCAAAAATCCAATATAGAATGGTTATTCCTCAAGTACTAGATGAGAATCAATCGCTATTTTTGGTTTAAAGTCGATTCCTCTATGTCTTCAGCAATGGTTACCAATAAAAACCGAAACGTCAAAAATCCAATATAGAATGGTTATTCCTCAAGTATTTGATGAGACTCAATCGCTATTTTTGGTTTAAAGTCGATTCCTCTATGTCTTCAGAAATGGTGACCAATAAAACCGAAACGTCAAAAATCCAATATAGAATGGTTATTCCTCAAGTACTAGATGAGAATCAATCGCTATTTTTGGCTTAAAGTCAATTCCTCTATGTCTTCAGCAATGGTTACCAATAAAAACCGAAACGTCAAAAATCCAATATAGAATGGTTATTCCTCAAGTATTTGATGAGAATCAATCGCTATTTTTGGTTTAAAGTCGATTCCTCTATGTCTTCAGCAATGGTCACCAATAAAAACCGAAACGTCAAAAATCCAATATAGAATGGTTATTCCTCAAGTATTTGATGAGAATCAATCGCTATTTTTGGTTTAAAGTCGATTCCTCTATGTCTTCAGCAATGGTCACCAATAAAAACCGAAACGTCAAAAATCCAATATAGAATGGTTATTCCTCAAGTATTTGATGAGAATCAATCGCTATTTTTGGTTTAAAGTCGATTCCTCTATGTCTTCTGCAAAGGTAAGGGATAAGAAAACAACGCAGTTGCTATGGTTACTTACAAAATTTCCTCCCAAATTTTTAGCATTTCACAGAGAGAAGCCTATCCATTCTTACTTAAGCAAGGCTAAATGAGCTATATTAAAAGGTTCAAATGAATAAATTTTAAAGAATTTAAAAATGAAAAAGTACTCTCTTACTCTAGAGTAAAGTACTTTAAAATATAATTTTACTAAAAACTTTATTTATCCTTTTTTGTGGTCCCCAAGGTACTTAATTAGGATATTAAATTTCATCAAAATTGGTTAAGTCATTTTCAAGATATTTAGAAAAACTAAAAAAGTACTGAAATAAAGTACTAATGTTTGTGGGTCGATATGTACCAAAAACTAATCAGCGCTTCATTTTGTTCAAAGAATGCTAGTTTTTCAATTTCATTTCAATCGGTGCAACGGTGTGGAAAAAATCGTGGGCCAAAAAAGCGATAACATACATACATACATCCATCCATACATACATCCATCCATACATCCATCCGCACGCACTAAATGAAAAAATGGCACTTTTTGGCCTCTCGACGAGACCCCATGTAATTTTTGGCAAAACCGTCACGTGCTAAAATTCAACCTAATTGAATACTACAATTTGTGACTTTAATTGAGTCCATGGGTTCCGTAGTCTTTACCTGAGGACACTTTGAAGCCACGCTTGCCCCGAGAGCGATTGCAATACTTTACCCATGCTTTGCATTGGATAAAGTAATAAAAAACTTAATAATATAATACTATCCACGATAGTGTTTTCATTTTACAATTTCCCATCTACAGTTCCAAAAAAATCCAAAATCATTTAATATAAATAAATAAATACAGGAACATGCCATATAAAAATTAACAATTATTATTATACACTCAATAGCAAAAAAACCGAAACTTGATAATTTTCTTTTCTTTTTATAAAATGAATTAAAATAAATTTTCTCATAAAATAACCGAACCAAAATATTATTGAATAATAATAATAATATAACTCTTATTTATACTTTATTTTAAGCAGACGTAATCGATATTTTACAACGTTTCGAGCTGAAGAGCAGCGGTGTAGCGCTCGAAATGTTTTAAAATAAAGTATTAAATAAGGGTTAGCTTTTATTTCAACATTTTCCCATAACTGACCCCTTAGCCAATTCATATTTATAAAATGCCATTTAGCTTTAGAAATAATTTTTTTATTTACCTATCTAGTCAAAATATTGAAATAGTTTTCTTAATATTGTATTTAGGTATTCATTTCATCTAAAAATTTTCAAGTGTCCAGTTTTTTTTGCTGTTGAGTGTATTAATCAAAATTAGAATATTATTGCAAATTAGATTATCACCAGGTAATAAATATCCTCTGATCTTATCGTATCCTGTTGTGAAAGGGTCATATACCCATCGACAACCAACGAAAAATCGCCTCCATGTGTCATCTCCATTGTCAGCTAGCGATCGGAAACAGTGAGACCAGAGTCCGAGTTTATCGAATTTGGCACCTGTGATCCGATAATCACTGACAAGCCAGGTGGGGGCGCAAAATGACACGACCACAGTCACCAGGCAGATGACGAAAACCCCGATGGCGAAATTACCAGTCAAACTGCGCATCTTCATCTTGAACTATTATCTGAAAACAAAAATGAAAATTATTAATCCTTTATTATAGAATTGATTAAAATATACATAAATCGTGATTCTCCTTCCAAAACATTTTTATTAATATGTATTAGGAATTAAGAATATTTTATATTTAAGGTAGTTGTTTCACCATTATAGGTTTTCTTAGGATTATTTTGAAATTTATACAGATTATTATTTAAATATTTTTGCATCGATTGGTGGCAAAACGAAATTTATGAACAATATAGTTCCGAAGATATTAAACTCCAAAGATAGAGTTTTTCAGACTCTTATACATTGCACTATACGGGATATCGGAAAGTTTACATACATATTTAATTATAATTAAGAAACTCTTCTTACCATTGTTATAAAAAACTAAACCAACATTAAACAATAACTGATAGATTTTTAAGAAAATTTTAATTCATAGTTACAACACAGTTTCTGAGATAATAATTAATAAATAATGAAAAATTTACAATAAAAACAAGCTGGCAACAAAGCATTTATTTAACCTAAAAAATGGATTAACTTTAATAGTTTTTTTGACGTTTTTACGCTCCAGTCATTGTCGTAACAGCTTTCAATCGCTTATTAAGAACTTTTTGTTTTATAAACTCCCTTTATAATGTACTTTATCTGACAATTCTATAATAAAATATAATATACAATCTCGGACAGTGTTGTCAGATATATCAAATGAGCACGGATTGGCTACTAGTGGTACATAAACAGCAAAAAGTTTTGGTCTTATGAATTATGAATCCTTATTGTCTGTTCTATATACTCTAGCATTAACTTTTTGCTAGTATTTCCGCGAAACAACATCCTTAAATCAAAGGGTTACAAAGTTAAAAGGGGAGACCCATTGGGACCCAACTTTGTAAATTTATATTGCTTAGTGGTGTCTCAAAATGAAAATTACAAATAAACATTATTTGTAGGATTTTTAAAAGACTTATTCAAAGACGAACAACAAATTCTCACCACAAAATTTTTTATCTTGGTATTAAAGCCTTATTATATAGTATTTATTTCTTAATCATTTGAAAAATTACTGTCGAAATCACCTAGATTACTAATTTATAATGATATATTTTCATCAAAATTCACAACGTTTTGACACCTGATTTTGGAGTCTATGAACTTCTATTAAACTTGGAATTCACTATGGGGCAATTTGGGGGGGTGGGTTGTACCTTTTTGAGTTCAGATTAGTTAGAAGTTGGATTAGGGCCCTGATATGATGATCAGAAGCAGTTTGTAGAATGAAAGAGCATACCCTCAGGCATTTTTGTTTTTGTTTTTTAAGTTTGATTCTTTGGAGTTTTTAAGTGCTTGAAAATCGATATTATAATAGAATTTCGACAACTTATACTGGATTCCTTTTCAAACGCTGGTTATTTAAATGAACTTCTCAAGCACTTGAAAAGATTTCAGAATTAGGGGTCAAAAAGTTGTGTAATCTGATGAGAATAAAAATATGTAATCTAGGTAATTTCAGTGGAAACTTTTCTAGAGATAAAAAACTCAACCACCAAAGCATCATAACTTCTGTTCCGTGACAATAGTTTATCTCTTGTAATATTTTTCTTAGTCTATTATAGTTTTTCTTTTTATATAATTTAATTTGAATATCCTCTGTTAATTTGAAGTCAATAGAATTATATAAGAGAAAGAATTGAAAAAAAGTCAAGGATATTTCAAAATACTACGTCTAAGAATTTTTTTATTTATATATATACTACTAGCTGACGCCCGGGCCTTAGGCCCGGCGTCACCTAGCCCCTGGCGGGGAGCGTCTCGTTTAATGGTTAAAATTTATATAGATTATAGCTGACCCGACCACGGGTTGCTGTGTCTAACTCTTATGCTTCACTCCTAAACCACTGGGCGTATCGAAACTATATTAGCAACATATGTCCGTTTGGTGCTCCGATTGGCATATCTAAATTTTGGGCCAGGTTTATAATTAATTAATGAATTATATATTCCTTATCAAAATTGTTCCCTTAACAAAAAATAATATTGGCAGTTGAAAGATTTCCAAAAAGCTATTATGGGCCATCTTGTTTGTTTGCTTTTAGCCCCAGAGAGGCGCTGGCGTTGTTTCCTCGAAAAAAATATTTTTTACATGCCACAGGTGTGATATCTATAAAAACACTATATATAAAAACACTCGTGTATTTGAATGGAATGTTGTGTGAAAATTTCAAAGAAATCGGTGAAGAACTTTCGGAGATCCTTCAACGTATCACTTAAGCGTAACAGTACATTTTTATTTATATAGATAAGCATATTATATATAAATAATAAATACATTCTATGTATATGTAGATAATGGAGTCAAAGGATAGTCCAGAAATATATGATATAGTTATCAAATAAGAGCATGGTCACTTTCTCTTTTATTCTTATCACTAGAAAAAGGAACAAGTTACGATTTCTATTTCCTGTAATTTTATATTAGTTATATGATAAAAATAATAAAAATTTTAAGGGAATGGACAGAACCCCTCCACCCCCTCATATTATACGTTGAAATTATAATATGCGAAATTCTCTGCAAACTTCTAAGCAGATTTTCGCAAGGGAATTATATTGTTTTAAATTCAAGGTTTCTTTTTGCCGAGAGGAGCAGAATCTTTATAAATTAAAGGATCAATAAAAGAGTGTGTCTTCTGCTGGAAAAATAATTTTTTTATTTATTTATAAAGAGACTATAGTTTCGAGAACTTTGCCCTTTTCATCAGTCTATTACAGATCTATTAGAATTAATGTGAATCAATTGTAATAGACTGATGAAGAGGACAAAGTCCTCGAAACTATAGTCTCTTTATAAATAAATAAAAAAATTTAATATTCCAGAAGAAGACCCACTCTTTATTGCCTCCTTTAATATATTTTTTTAAGGTTCTGTACCAAAAAAACAAAAAAGGACGAGACTTGGTTGTCTATTTAAATACATTTGACCCGTGTGTCACAGGCCTATAGCTTCTAAGCCATTAGATCCAGAAACTTGAAATTTAACACTGTAATTGAAGTTGTGGATCTGCAAATAGCCAAATAATCATAGAGGAAAATAAAAAATTTGAGAAATTTTCCAAATGTCAGTAATGCTAATAATGAAATTTCCGTGGGGTACCGTAAAATAGCTCTTTTCAAATTCTCTTGAATATGTTTGTTATCTTGTAATGCTTTTTTGAGTCGTGTACTACTGATCTTACAAAGTCGTTAAGAGTATCTTCCCTCAAATTTTGCAATAATTTGATCTAAAAATCTGTCAAAATTCATAGAAAGTAGGGTAGTTAAGTGTAAGAATTTTCAATAAAAATTATTTGGCTACTAATAAAATAATAATTAATGTAAAGATTTAACCATCTTTTTTTGAAAAAAAGGATGACATTTTTCAAAAATCAACTCAGGTAATTTAAACCACAATAATTTTAAGAAAAATAATTTATTTTATTTAGGGACGAAACATACAACTGGCCCTCAGGATTCCGTAGCTTTTCATCTGTCATCAAAAATATTATTTTATTAAGAAAAGAATTTATTTTATTTTGGGACGAATCCAAGGTTTTAGTAGAAATATTTTTTACATTGCATATCAGAAGGCTTCGTCCCCTCAGGAATCGAACCCAAGCGCTAACTTGCTTGCCGGGCAGGGTCTTAAGGGTTTGGCATATCATAGGGCTTCGTCCCCTCAGGAATCGAACCCAGCGCTAACTTGCTTGCCGGGCAGTTGGCCAAGCCCTTAAGACACTGCCGGACAAGCAAGTTAGCGCGTTCGATTCCTGAGGGGACGAAGCCTCTGATATAGGGTCTTAAGGGTTTGGCTAACTGCTCGGCAAGCAAGTTAGCGCTTGGGTTCGATTCCTGAGAGGAGAGGACGAAGCCCTCTGATATGCAATGTAAAAATATTTCTACTAAAACCTTGGATTCATCCCAAAATAAAATAAATTCTTTTCTTAATAAAATAATAGTTTTGATGACAGATGAAAAGCTACGGAATCCTAGTTACCGGCCAGTTGTATGTCGGTTGGTAAAATCTTGTAAAAGTTGACAAAGGATAAAATCTTAGAATTCACCTTGTGCCCGGTGGGATGGCCAATCAGATGAAAGTGCGTGTCATCTAGTTGGCCACCCGGCCGGGCACAAGGTGAATTCTAAGATTTTACCCTTTGTCAACTTTTACAAAGACTTTACCAACCGACATACAACTGGCCCTGGGTATGTGAGTCTCTCTCTTTGGGTTAATGAATGAAAATTAGTCATTCGTTTCATGGCTGATTCATCAAATAAGAGATTTTTTATTCATCTTTGAATGAAAGGCGATTTTTATAAACATGTGTGTAGGTTTATAATATAAATTTTTTTATAAAACAATCTCAAAAAGAAATCCAAACGTGTCTAGGCTCGCATTTGTCCATCATTTTTAAAATTATATATAGTCAATAGATTCGCAAGTATTATAGAGTTCAGGCTAATAAAAAAATTTGTAACGTTCCTTCTTTTTATTTTTTTAATGATATTGATGTGAGAAGATGATACACCAGAAGGTGCATCCCTAAAAGCCTGTATGGGATAGCCCCTCCATCGTGAAAAGAACAGAGTAGAAGGAAAGAAGCCGGAATCACAAGCCAAATCTCCGAAAGTTAGATACAATCCAATTTACTAAATTTTTTTAAGGGCTTCGAGCAGTGGTAAATTCTCCGTGCGATAAATTATCGTAGGTTAAATTTATCTCCCACTTTATTTGAGACTTTTTCAAGAGATTAAATTTATTATTTCTTTATTCTGAAAATGAAAAGTGTGAATGTATAAAAAACATCATATTTATTTGTATTACATATAAATAATAGTTATTATAAAAAGAGGAATAGTAGGGAATTGGACAAAAAATCAAAAACAGAGTTTTTATTAAATGGACCAGACGTTTCGTCAATTTATTTCGACTTCCTCAGTGGCTAGAGTTGTTGTTTGACATAGAGTGAGATAAAGGTATTTATAACCTAATCAAAATTAATTTACTTGAATTCAATCATAGAGTAATATAGAGCGGAAGGCTACCGTATATAGATAAAGCGCTCTCTAGCGACTGCACTTAGCAAACTCTTAGTTCTTAAGAGCTAACCAAAGATCATAGAACATTTAAAGCCTTTGTCATAGATAAAAGATACATACTCTTTATGTTATATATATATATAAGCTTATTTTTTACTCTTGATAATGTCACCAAAATTTGACCCGAAGAGAGGGTTTCCACCATTTTATTGCCCAATGGTTTTGCCCTTGTCTCGCCAGAGAGCTCTGTAACTCGTATACGCTAAAATACATTGGCTCCTTATGGAGCCTTCCACTCTATATTACTCTATGTATTCAATGTATTAATAAGTTTTTTTCTGATCTTCCTGTTTTATCATTCTAGCCACTGAGGAAAAAATCAAATAAATCAACGTCCGGTCTATTTAATAAAAACTCGGTTTATGATTTTTTATCCAATTCCCTACTATTCCTCTTTTAATTGTTATTTATTATGGATGTGAGTGATGCATTATATATTATATATATTCATCTAGATTAATTTGTAACAAAGCTTAGAGAAATTTCTCTAAAAAAATTACCCTCTTGCCTAGAATCGAACCGACGAACTCTTGAACTATGGTCATCAACTCTAACCACTAGACCAATGTCACATTAATATTTATATCTTGATTTCTTTTACTAAAACTATATATTTTTGATTTAGACTTTGTGTCTAGATAATATTGTATTCATTTGAACTCGAATGAAAATGAAAAAACACCAATAGATTTTAAATTAAGAAACATTAAATATATATTAATTTACGAGGCAAATTTGAAATATAATTATCAGCTCTGATTTTAAACTGATGGCTCCAATCGATTTTCATTAACCAGGCAAATTTGAAATATATATATTCGAATTTTGAAATGAAAGACTCCAATTCTTTTTAAATTAAGAAACATTAAATATATTGATAATTGTTCCCCCCCCCCCCCCCCCCTCGCCACTCAAAAATTAAAGATGCGAAACTTTTAAGAGACGATGTATTTTCGGTAGTTTACGGGTATACATTTGGAGTGTTGTTTTTTAAGAGGAATAAAATTTTTGGACCGAGACGCTGCCCGCCAGGGCACCAGCCCGGAGGGCCGAGCTTCGAGGGCGAGCCGAAGGCATGACGAAAAGCTCGTTATTATATAAGAGCCGTTTATTTTGAAAGTGACGTAAGTCCAATTTTGAAAAAAATGAGTTAATGACAGATTTAGTTAGACATAGATATTATCTTCTTTTCATATTTATAATATCATAACCAAAGGAGTACAATATTCTCATGAATTCGTCAAAATATATTTATTTATAAAAATATAAATACAAATAATTGAAAGTAATGGAAGGCAGCCCTGGGGTAGTGAGGAAAGAAAAAATTAACACATATCCAAATAAGGTGTAATTTATTGGAATCCTTCCCACTTTCCTTTCAAAACTAAGTTTCGGAGGATTCTTCCCTCCTTCTTCAAGGTTTTAAAGGGTCAATGAAGGAAACAAATTAAATGCTTCTTTCCTCTCTCCACATCAGTGTTTAAAACTTTCTTCTTCATTAGCATAAGCATAGAAAAAATATGTATATAAATACAAATATCTCAAAATAACAAATAAAGTACTTACTCCACTTTCAAAATAAACGGCTCATATATATTATTATTATTATTATATTGTGGACTGTTTTATTGTTCTTTATGTTCTTGTATTTTATGATTGACTGTATTATTTAAAACAACTTCCATATATTTATTGGATTGTATGATGTATAGCAAAATTAGCTAATAAAAAAATTGTTATTATTATTATTATAGGTACATAAGATTGTTTTTAAATTAATTTGAAATTAGTTATGTCCATCGATTAAATTATTAAACTTGTTATAGGGAAACAAGGGCTATATTTTTTATGAAGATAATTTATATTTTATTGCCAACGTTTCGTCAACTTTGTTGACTTCTTCAGGGCTCAAATAGTTAACTTCGCTGCATATTTGTCATTTTTATAATTATTCTTTCTTAGTAAACATATCAACATCATCAATCAGATCTTATGAACTTTTTGTGGGATTTAAAACTCGCTTTATATATGGTTATAAAATATTTGTGGGATTTAAAATTGAAAAACCAATTATTTATTAAAAGGAAATTGAAAAAAAAATTATACATTTGTATCAAGACAACCACCTGTGAATAATTATTTCAATTAACAAAAATACCATCAAAAATAATTTAGCCGAAGATGAGACCGTGACAGATCGAATTGTCAACCTAAAAAGCCCCTAACCCGTGAATTTCATCAAAATCGGTAGAGCCGTTTTCAAAATAAAATAGATACTTTATATATATATAAAAGAGTAGACAGATATAAAGAAAAGAAGGAAACTTTCATGCATATTTGTCATTTTTATAATTATTCTTTGATTGATGTTGATGACTTGCCTTGATATGTTTACTAAGAATAATTATAAAAATGACAAATATGCAGGGAAGTTAACTATTTGAGCCCTGAAGAATTCAACAAAGTTGACGAAACGTTGGCAATAAAATATAAATTATCTGGATAAAAGATATAGTCCTTATTTCCTATAACAACTTTAATAATAATTATTATTATAGGTATATAAGATTGTTATTAAAGTGAAAGATCTAAATAATTCGAAACATAATATGACATTTCACTTTATTTATAAGTTATTACTCACTGTTCAAAATGGGGCCAAATGGGCGGATGGATTTTCAAATAGCGTGGTCCACTCAGGCAGTTTACCTGCGAGTTTACTTTCAGGAATAATCAAAAAACAAATCCTTTATCAAAAGCAGCACACAAAATGGATAATTGATCTTTTCAGGTAACATTCAGCCGATGCAAATAAACAAATGGAAGCGAAAGCTTGACGGTTGTTGAGTTGTTCTAAAGACCCCTCCCTTCAGGAGTAAACAACCTGCCTGCCTGTAATACACACACACAGGCTCACGCACACATACACGCTCACGCCCATCTAGCATTCATTACCTGATCCGCGCCACGCCAATGCCAACCGAACACAAGAGAGAGAAGAATTTCACTAAAAATTATGGAAAAAACTTCTCAGGATGAATTCTTGCCTCACTCGCAACTCAAAAAACAATATATCTATTTGTAATCGAACAAAGGACTTGTTCACACAACATTGACCTCGAGAGAGCTTAATTCACTAGAACTGAAAAATGAAATTATTAAAAAAATTATATATTTATTACTTACCGAAACGCTTTTGAAAGAGATAAATTAACTTCGCCATTCATGATAGATGGTTAGATTGGTTAGAACTTGAGAAATTTAGATTTCGGAACATCACCAATTTCTATAAAATAATTTAAAAATTATAAAGTTTATTTTGGAATTAAAATCAATAAGGTTGTCCTCTGCTTGATACAAATAAAAATACACATTATAGACAGTGGAGTAGCCAGAACTTAGTTCGGGGGGGGGGTTTCTACGAGTTTTTTTTTTTTTTTTTAAATGATTTTATTTCCAAATTAAAATTTACATATTTATTTTTCATTTTACAATTATTTGAGAATCGAGAAATAAATACTCCCTAACCATGTCCATATTTACAACAATGTTCTTTTTACTTTATCCAATGCGAAGCTTGAGTTGTTTGCCATAAAAGAATTTAGTCTTTTTGATTTTAAGTCGATTCTTCTAGGTTTTCAGTAGAGGTTGCCATTAATAGTCAAAACATCAAAAATGGAATGCAATAAGGTTATTCCTCTATAGTATTAGATAAGAATCGATCGTTATTTTTGATTTTAAGTCGATTCCTCCATGTCTTCAGTAATAGTTACCAATAATAATCGAAGGGTCAAAAATCTAATGTAGAATTATTATTCCTCAAGTAATAGATGAGAATCAATCGCTATTTTTGATTTTAAGTCTATTCCTCCATGTCTTCAGCTATGGTTACCAATAATAATGGAAATGGCAAAAATCCAATGTAGAATTGTTATTCCTCGACTGTTAAATGAGAATCGATCACTATTTTTGAATTAAAGTCAACATGAACTGCAAATTGCAAGTGATATCTGATTAATTATAAAGGAATAAACATATTAATATTTCAAATGAATTTGGATAAAGTTTAGCAACGATCCGTTGCAGTTTATTTTTTATTTTAATCATTTTTTTAAATTTTAGTGTTTAAATTTTGAAAAAACCCACGACTTTAATACTATAATAGTTATCATAGTTAAAAGGATATATACCCCAGTATATATATAGGGGGTTTCAGCTTATATTAATTGCGGGAAAAGATTTTTTTCTAGAATCGTTTGGTATGGTGTAGGTACTTATGCCAAATCTAAGTTTGCGACTTCGTAAGTGTGGGGGACAACTTTTGGTGGCCGAAAAACCTTTAAATTTTCGGACTTTTTCCAGTTTTTTGCTTATAACTCGAAAACGGTCCATATTTTGTAAATAACCATTCTATAGTAAATTAAAGAGGACAAAATTTCGAGTCGATTAATTGGTCCAGTAGTTCGATTTTTTATAGGGATCGAAAAACAGCCACCTGGATCCCTTGAATATCCCAAAAACTCGCACTTTTTTCGATTTTTTTCCTATTTTGACCATGAAGTAGCACGTTTTCGACAAAGACCACTCTATACATTTTTAAACTAGATTAGATTTTCTACAAGTCAAACAAAGTTTCATCTTAATTGGATAATGGTAACTCCGTGCCGCAATGAGGTTGAAGTTTTGAAAAACTGCAATATTTTGCAAAAATCGCAGTTTTCCTTCATAAAATGAAAACCAATCATCCTAGAAACCTGATTCCTATCTCACGCTGCTTGCATTCTTAACTTTAGATTTGACAGATAGATAGGGTCTGCCTCTGGAGGGGGGGTTCTGACCCCTTCTGACGTGTTTTTGCTTCAGCCATTGTCGCAATGGCTTTCAATCGTTTATTAAAAACTTTTTGTTCTATAAGTCTCCCTTTATAATGTACTTTATCTGAAATTTCTATGATAAAATATATACAAGAGTAGACAGTGTTGCCAGATTTGTCAAACGATCATGGGAAGGCTAGTAGTGGTACATAAACAGCAAAAAGTTTTGGGCTTATCAATTATGAATCCTTATTGTCTGTTCTATATATTCTAGCATTAACTTTTTGCTAGTATTGTCGTGAAACCACTACCTTAAATGAGAATGATTACAAAAGTTTACATGATAGTTAATTCTTGGATGGGTGACTGTCTAAGAAATTGGTTGTTGTTGACATATTTACTAGATCATCCCAATCTCATTGTGTAATTGCCATCGTACTGTATTTGTATAGAATAGAGCCTAAAATGGAATACTGAAGATTGCATTTTTTAAATATTATTTGTTATTATTGAATGTCCGTCAAAAGAAGCTATTTGTTTTCATTACCTCATTCATTTACACCTTATGTATGATAAACACTCTGATTTATTACGAAAAGTTTACCAATTGCATAATCCTTTCTTTCTCATAGTTAATTTTTTAAAATTTTTATAATTGATTTTAATTATCTCTCGTGTTGTTTTTCTTTATTATATTAAAAATCAGTCAACCTTTGATTGAAATTCTCAGGAGCTCTTATCTGATTAGAATTGAAGAATTGGCATTTATTCGTTTTAGTTTTGCTTTTTCTGCTAGGTTTATTACTTTACCATACAGGGTATGGTCAATTATTGTAATCGTGCATGAAAAAAGTGTTTTTTCCTTCCTTTTTTCGAAATTTCTCAAAAACGGCTGAAACTATTTTGATTCAAAAAATTGAGCGAAACCATGACATTTCGGTCTACAAAAACCCCTTATAAGTGAACATCGAAAAAATTATATTTTTTGAGATAAAAATTGTTTTGTCAAAATGTCTGTTAGTTAGTCTGTGCGTTACTATGATAGAGTGAACTAGCAAGGTCATGGACCAAGGGGTCCGTTTACCCATGAAGTAGTTGTAGAATTGAAAATTGTATTATCTGGGAAAGAGTATTTTTTCGATAAACTGAATTTTGGTTCATTAATGTAATAGAAATAAAAAAATTGGCTTCGGCTTCCCCCCCCCCCTTCACGAAAGATGTAAAGAGCGAAGACAGCGGCGGTAAAGTCATTGTCGCCGGCTCCCTCTCTTTTCCAAGAAGGCTGGAGGGGAAGCATCTCCACCGCGCTGGCGCTGGCTGTATTCGCTCGAGACTCAGATATGACAATGAGCGAAAGTGAGAGCGAAGAAGGCGACAATGACTTCCCCGCCAGTCTCTATTTTTTTTATTGGCTTTTCGGCCTTTCTAGCCATAAGCCATTTACGATACTAATATTATTTTATTTAAATTTCTAGTCTATTAATAGATATATTTTGAGAGAGAGGGAGAGAGAGAATAAAGCATAGAATTAAAGGATGCATAAAAATTTTACAAAGAA
Source organism: Forficula auricularia (assembly GCA_024734495.1). Classification (NCBI taxonomy): domain Eukaryota; kingdom Metazoa; phylum Arthropoda; class Insecta; order Dermaptera; family Forficulidae; genus Forficula; species Forficula auricularia. The sequence continues at coordinate 7,658,477 of JALMQS010000353.1, forward strand.
TATTAAAAAGTCAGTACGTAGCAAATTACTATTTTAACAGGAAATAATTCCCAGTAAAGATTTTATTGGTACTCCAATATTACTACCCTAAGTTTTCCCCCAAATCTATCTTGTAGAAATTTTCCTACGCGCCTCAAAATGAGAAAATTTCGGAGTTTTTTCAGTTTGACTTGAATAACTCTAAAACGGCTTATCAAATCAAAAAGATAGATAAATTAAAGGTCTTTAAATTACACGTAAAAATTAAAAATTTCATCTATTTAGCTTCAGTAGAACCGGTACTAGCGCCTGTCAAAAAACAGCCCCGGGATCATTTTTGAATATCCCTAAAAACTCGTACTTATTTCGATTTTTCCCCATTTTGACCATGAAGGAGCACGTTTTCGACAAAGACGACTCTATACATTTTTAAACTAAATTAAATTTGCTACAATTTAAATAAAATTTCATCTTAATTTAATAATGGTAACATGAAGCTGAAGTTTTGAAAAAAAATGCAATTTTTTGTAAGCAATCCCAGTTTTTCCTTCATAAAATGAAAATCGCTGATCCAAAAACTTGATTTCTATCTCATTGTCTAGGAAATTTTGTTGACTTGAACGTTGATTTGGACCACTTTTTTGTTAAAATTCTTAGATTTCTAGATATCCAGCATTTTCCATGACGGGAAATGGTCCATTGTTTTAAAAAATTGCAGTTTTTCTTTAATAAAATGAAAAACCATTCATCCTAGAAACTTGATTCTTATCTCATTCTCTAGGAAATGTTATTTGTTTGAACGTTTACTTAGACCACTTTTTTGATAAAACTCTTAGATTTATAGATATTCTACATTTTCCGGACAGGATATGATCCGAATCCTCAAAAGCATCATGGAAAATGCTGGATATCTATAAATCTAAGAGTTTTGTTAAAAAGTGGTCTAAGTAAACGTTCAAGTCAAAATTTACTAGAGAATGAGTTAGGAATCAAGTTTCTAGGATGAATGCTTTTCATTGTATCAAGGAAAAACTGCGATTTTTTGCAAAAATTGTATTTTTTCAAAACATCTACATCATGTTACAATTATTCAATTAGAATGAAACTTAATTTAAATTGTAGCAAATTTAATCTAGTTTAAAAATTTATGGAGTCGTCTTTGTCGAAATCGTGCTCCTTCATGGCCAAAATGGGGAAAAATCGAAAAAAGTACGAGTTTTAGGGATATTCAAAAGTGATCCCGCGGACTGTTTTTTGACAGGCGCTAGTACCGATTCTACTAAACTTAAATAGATTAAATTGTTATCATTTTACGCTTAATTTAAAGAGCTTTAATTTATCTAATGAACATCCTTTTGATTTGATAAGCCGTTTTAGAGTTATTCAAGAAAATCTGAAAAAAACTCTGAAATTTTCTCATTTTGAGGCGCGTAGTAAAATTTCCACAATACAGATTTGGGGGAAAACTTAGAGTAGTAATATTGCAGTACCAATAAAGGTATTCCAGTAATAAAATCTTTGCCGGGAATTATTTCCTGTTTATGCCATTTTTTACTAAATAAGGTAATTTGTTATCGAGATTGAGATTATTCTTAAATAATAAATAATTAGTTGTTATATAAGAATGACAAATATGTCTATGTCCGACAGGATATATTACGCCCATTTTTAATTCAATTACTTACTGCCGTATTAAGTGATGACTAATATTACTAAGCAAACGCCCTGAATTTAAGAAAGCATATTTTTGTTAGTAATAATTTTAGAGATGAAAAATTTAAAACTTTAAAACCAACGTTTCGGAAGATTCTTCCCTCCTTCTTCATCGTTTCAAAAGGAGGAGGAAGAATCCTCGGAAACGTTGTTTTTAAAGGAACTGGAAAAAAGAATCACAGTCCAATAAATACATCTTATTTGAAAATATAATAATTTTTTCTTCAATATTTTACGAGTATAATTTTATTTAACAAAGATTTCAACCAATATTTTTTTTATTAATAAATTCCTACATTCTTTTTGTAAAATTATGTTTATAAATAAATAAATAAACTATTAAATGAGCCTCTCCTAAAAATAAATATCCCAATAGGTGCCTAAAAAGTGTATATAAAAAAACATTTCGGTCCCTATTTTTGGAGCGGACATTCAGCTCCTGTAAAAGCCTTGACCAATTGATTCTCATTCAATCAATTTTCTTTTAAATCAATTGAAGAACCTCCTACATTCCTATAAATATGATTTAAGTAACTGCTATGGAATTTGGTATCCGTTTATATCTTAGTTCATTTGTCCGCAATGTCGACAACTTCGAACGTCGTTTGTACCGAACTTGGTCCCTTTTTCAGATTTATGTTTTTGGTCAATTATAAATGACGTGCTTTTTAATTTTTACACCAAGAATTAACTTAGAATCAATTTTTTTTTTAATTGAAAAGTTTTTGTTTTACCGAGAGTAGCAGAGTTGTTGATTCACAAGTTTCTAGCATTCCAGTGACGAAGGAACACCAAGTTTTCAATATCCATATGATATTGACTCCATAAAAATATCAATTGTAAAAAGTTTATAATCTGTTCAGACTCCCTATCAGTACTAACAACACTGAAAACAATAGAATTTGCCAAATTAAATTTTCTCCTATTGAAAATTAAAAAAGAAATATACCAAGTTGGACAAATGGGCAAAGAAATAGAACTGATGTGGATTAAAAGTCATTCTGGAATTTGTGCGAATGAGAAAGCAGATGCAATGGCCAAAAATGCTAGTATAAATTTTCCAACAAAAGCAATCCCAGTGAACGATATAATGACTAAAATTAAAATGAATAATAATAAAGAATGGCAAAGACAATGGATAGAATCTTCAAGACTTAAAGGTTTCAACTTTTATTTGTTGAGAAGTAAGGTTGGCAGAATTCCATGGTATCATGAGACAATTGGACCTAGAATATTCTATTCTACTATAAATAGAATGAGACTAAACCATGCTCTGTATCCGGCTCATCTTTTTAAAATAGGACTGTATGATAAGGGAGAGTGTTCATGTGATGGTACATCATGGGGATGTCTCAATCATATGATATTTAGTTGTCCAAAATTTAGATTTAGAGATAGATTAGAGGGTGAATTGATTGCCAACGATGTTCAAAGGCCATGGAATCTGGCGCATCTTTTGTCTTTCGAGAGAGAGGAAATACACAAAACATTGATTAGGTTTATCCTAGCAAACAAGATCAAGTTATAACGCAATTGACAACGAGAGTTATTATACCTAATTTGTGTTTTCCATGTGAAATTTTTATTATTTGGAACATTTTTTTTCATTATTTATTTATTAATTTATTGTTCTATTTATTTATTATTTAATTGTTTATTTATTTGTTTGCTATTTATTTATTTATTTATTATTGATATATTTATTTATTATGTATATAGTTATTTATTATTTATTTTTAATTTATTGTTCTAATTATTTATAAACTCATGGTAGACTGGCTACAATGGAATTCACTCCAAGGCCATTAGGGGGAGAGAAAAGAAAAAAAAAAAAAATATTGACTCCATGAAAAACATTTATAATTGAAGAAAGACTGATGATGAAGACCAAGTCTTCGAAACTATAGTCTCAAACAAATAAATAATATATATACAGATATATCATCTTGATATATATGTATATATGTTTATTTGCATCAAACAGAGGACAACCTCTTTGATTTTTTTTAATATAATTTGTTGAATTTTGAAAATATCAAATATGATTATCACAAATTTCCTTATTTCCTCAAACATTGTTTGTATACTTGATAATTTTTGAAAAGTTTTATCCTTTTATTTATCTAAATAAATACATAGCAGTTAAATTTCACCCCTTCATTTTATGTCCGAAAGAAGGGAAAGCTTCGGTTTTTCGATTTCCTCCTATATTAAAGTGCCAAGCTTTAGCAGTATGCCGAATTTCAGCTTTCTAGCTTGATTGTATTTTCACTATATGTTAATTAAGCCTATAAATTTAACCCCTTCATTTTAGGTCCTGAAGAAGGGAAAGTTTCACTTTTTCGATTTTTTCCTTTAATTGTAGCCCAAACTCTACCAGTTTGCCAAATTTCAGCATTCTAAAATCAGTGGAAGTACTCCAGGTTTTTGATACGTGAGTGAGTGAGTCACTCAATGTTAAAAATGGCACTTTTCAGACCTTAATAACTCAAGAACTATAATAGGTTTATTCATGAAATTTGGGATTCTAGGTGTTGCAGTTGGCCTTATTAGACACAGAAAATTTCAACTGTGTAGAGCTAATAGTTTTTGAGTTATGGGGGGTCGAAAGTAGCTCGAAATGGTTCGTGTAAATATACACATGGCCGGTGTGGCGCCCGTTTTTTCCGATCTTGATTGATACACTTCCAAGGGGTGAACCGCGATTGGAATTAGGTGTACACCGTCTTTGGAATTATATGGAATTATTTTGGAATTCATTAGATAATGCCCCATTAATCTATTGTCTTCTACTTGAAAATGAAAGTGGAAGTAGGTGTAGACGATATTAGATCGCGGTTCACCCCTCGCTGCCATGTGTCATGATCTAATAATAATAATTTCTTCGGCTAGGTCGATTATGGTAGAAATTGTATCCTAGTGTTTAAATAAATAAGCTGACGTGTTCTGATGTGGCCATCCACTTGACCATACAAACTGGCCCCTCACTTATATTTAATATTTAATAAAATTATTTATAATCATGTAGGGGAGGGGGTTAGTTTTTACATTTTTAGACTATTGGGATCCCACTGATTATGTATACAAAATTTCGTTGAGTTTGGTCAAATGGCCAAGATATTAATTTTTTGACCCTGCCCCCCCATTTTGGGCGGTTAGTTTTTGCATTTTTAGACTTCTGGGGTCCCACTGATTATGTATACAAAATTTGGTTGAGTTTGGTCAAATGGCCTAGATTTTTAATTTTTAACCCCCCCCCTCAATCCCCCTTAATTTTGGGTTGATATGCACCAAAATCTAATCAGCTCTTAACAAAACAATTATTATCTCAAAAAATATAATTTTTTCTATGTTCACTTATAAGAGCTTTTTTGTAGAGCAAAATGCCATAGTTTCGCTCAATTTTTTTAATCAAAATAGTTTCAGCCGTTTTTAAGATATTTCGAAAAAAAGAAGGAAAAAAAACATTTTTTTCATGCACGATTACAATACTTGATCATACCCTGTTTGGTAAAGTAAAAAGAAAAAATTATAAGACAACCAATTTTGTTATGAAAAATGTATTTAAATTTCAGCAAGATTATTTTATTATATTAATATTTTTATTATTATGTTTATGACATTATGACTTATTGTCATGGAATGTTTACGGATTGAAATCTGGTATAAAAATTTCCACGTAGGTAGTAGTTATATAAAAATATATTAATCTTTCATGAAAACTAGCGATTGCAAGAGGTCGAAAACCTTGACACCCTCTAATTGTGAGAACAAGTGAATAAGACATTTACGAAATGTTCAAATAATAGCATGCAATATACCTATTATGAAGCCTAGAAAAATTATTCAAAAACAAAATAAAGTGGATAGAAAAAAAAATTCTCCCCCTCGATTCAATTCAAAAATTGAGTTTTTCTATACTCATATTATTTGTTTATTTTTATATAACGCTAAAATTTGGCTAACTGTAATGAGAAATAGATTCGAATCGAGTTTCATTATATAAAATTATTCAAGATTGGCAATTTATATCTACTCTCAGCAAACGTTTTCAGATAAAAAGCTAAACTTTGGTGCATTCTAAGATATTTGCGTACCAAATTTCAGCTCATTAGCTAAAACTATTCTAAAATGACAATTTATATTTTCGGAGAACGTTTTCAGGTAAAAAGCTAAAGTTTGGTGAATTCTATGAAATATACGAGTACCAATTTTCAGCCCATTAACTAAAACTATTCTAAAATGACAATTTATATTTTCAGCGAAACGCTTTCAGATAAAAAGCTAAAATTTGGTGCATTAAACGTAAAAATACATATTTCCGTACCAATTTTCAGCTCATTAACTAAAACTATTCTAAAATGACAATTTATATTTTCGGAGAACGTTTTCAGGTAAAAAGCTAAAGTTTGGTGAATTCTAAGATATTTGAGTACCAATTTTCAGCTCATTAACTAAAACTATTCTAAAATGACAATTTATATTTTCATGAAACGTTTTCAGACATAAAGCTAAAATTTGGTGCATTAAAATGCAAAAATACATATTTGTGTACCAATTTTCAGCTCATTAACTAAAACCATTCAAGATTGACCTTTTATACGTTCAGGAAACGTTTCCAGGGTTAAGCTAAAAATTTAGTGCATTGTAATGCAAAAATACATATTTGAGTACCAAATTTCAGCTCATTAGCTAAAACTATTCTAAAATGACAATTTATATTTTCGGAGAACGTTTTCAGGTAAAAAGCTAAAGTTTGGTGAATTCTAAGATATACGCGTACCAATTTTCAGCTCATTAACTAAAACTATTCTAAAATGACAATTTATATTTTCATGAAACGTTTTCAGACATAAAGCTAAAATTTGGTGCATTAAAATGCAAAAATACATATTTGCTGTACCAATTTTTAGCTCATTAACTAAAACTATTCTAAGAATGACAATTTATATTTTCGGAAACGTTTCCAGGGTAAAGAGCTAAAATTTAGTGCATTGTAATGCAAAATTACATATTCGCGTACCAATTTTCAGCTCATTAACTAAAACTATTCTAAAATGACAATTTATATTTTCATGAAACGCTTTCAGACATAAAGCTAAAATTTGGTGCATTAAAATGCAAAAATACATATTTGTGTACCAATTTTCAGCTCATTAACTAAAACCATTCAAGATTGGCCTTTTATACGTTCAGGAAACGTTTCCAGGGTTAAGATTAAAATTTAGTGCATTGTAATGCAAAATTACATATTTGCGTACCAATTTTCAGCTCATAACGCCACAACGCTGTTCTGAAATGACAATTTCCAGGCTCGGGTAAACTTCAAATGTATTCGTGGTAAAAACTGGTGCATTATGCCAATTTTCAGCTGCATTAACTTCATGACATTTTCAGCTCATAAACTAAAACTTTCGAGATTGGCATTTTGTACTCTCAGGAAACGTTTTCAGGTAAAAATCTAAAAGTTGGTTGGTTGTAACATAGTTGCGTACCAATTTCCAGCTCATTAACTAAAACCATTAAAGATTGGCATTTTTACGTTCAGGAAACGTTTCCAGGGCCAAGATTAAAATTTGGTGCATTGTAATGCAAAAATATATATTTGCGTACCAATTTTCAGCTCATAAACTAAATCCTTTCAAGATATGCATCTTGTAATCTCAGGAAACATTTTCAGATATAAAGCTAAAATTTGGTATATTGAAACTTAGTTGAGTACCAATTTTCAGCTCATTAACTAAAACCATTCACGATTGGCATATTATACTTTCAGGAAACGTTTTCAGGTATAAGATTAAAATTTGGTGCATTGTAATGTGAAAATACATATTTGCAATCTCTAACCTATCTTATATATCGATAATTATTTTTTACCTAATTGATATTTTTTCATCAGAGAAAATATTAAAAAAATTCGAAAAAAAATTTTTTTGCAACCTAATCCACCAAACATGTCTCAACTTGTCCATGCGTGACTCAACTCGTTTGAAATACTCTCGAGCTTTTATCATTAAAAAAATCTATTAAATATTTGTTAAGTAAAATAAAAATAATTTTTAAGAAAAAAATAAAAACCGACTTCAAAAAATTAAATGCAACAAATAAAATACACTAAAAGGTATAAAATAATTATTATCTTATTTAGTTACAACTAAAGGACGAAATATTAACATGAAATTACTTTTTGAAGTCGGTGCCAAACAAACTATACCTATAAGCGAGCGTACCCGCCAAACGTACTAAGTAAGATCCGTCGAGTGCGATTCATAAAAGGTATATATTTGGCACCAACTTCAAAAAGTAATTTCATGTTAATATTTCGTCGTTTAGTTGTAACTAAATAAGATAATAATTATTTTATACCTTTTAGTGTATTTTATTTGTTGCATTTAATTTTTTGAAGTCGGTTTTTATTTTTTTCTTAAAAATTATTTTTATTTTTCTTTTTTAGTGATGTCATTAATAGTGATCATATCATCAGAACTTGACCAAATTAATATGACACCATCCCTAAGACACCCCCTTTCGGATAAAAAAAGAACCATCGAAATCGGTTCATAAACAAAGAGGTTAGGTCTAAACAAACCTAATAAAAAAGGTCTAATACCTATGGAAAAAAATCGAAAAAAAAATGGGACCAATCGGAAGCTAGACTGGACCCAATGCAAAAAAAATTTTCAAAATCGGTTGACAATTGGCGGAGATATGAGGTAACATAGGCACAAAAAAAAAAAAAAAAAAAAAATTCAGTCGAATAGAGAACCTCCTCCTTTTTTGAAGTCGGTTAATAAGCAAAACGGGCAATTCTAGAGTAATCGAGTGCTCATGCCTTTATAAAAGCCTTAGCTCTTATCCTCTCGTCCACCAATCCCAGGTGTATTTGATATTTTATTCACCCAGGATAGCAAAATAAGTTTCATATTGTAAATGAACAATTTTAAAATTGTAATTACATTACAAGTTGACTCTGCGAGAGTCTCTGGTGAACTGGTTCTCCTGGTTCAATGGAATTTTTTAACAACTGAAGGTTAGTTTTCAAAAATTTAGTGGACTAGCATAAAAATCTGAAATAGAACTCAGTTGTCGATCTTTGGCCGCTTGAGCAAGAAAGAATACGATTGCATACACCCTGGAAAATTTCCCCTAAATATATTCAAATAAATCACACATATATATTCTATAAATTAATGATTTTATATCTATTTTAAATAAACTTGTCTTAACGCTTTTAATAATTTAATAAAATAATTATTTATAACTGCTTTGCGCTGATCTCGGTCGCTTCTCATGGGCTCATTGCTGTTGATGGTACAATCGGATATGAATTATTTTAATATATTATTTAATCGTACATTTAAATGTATTAAATTTTAATATGTTATAAGATATTTCAATAGTGTAAAGTGAATGGACATATTGAATCCATAATAAAAAAACATGTGCCTAATGTCAAGAGACGTCCCAACCAACGTCTCGATATGAACCGGAGTCCAAAAGAATTATAAATTATAAAAAATTAGTACTTATTTTATCGATTTCATCTATCTGGAGGGTCATAGTACCGCTTTAATATAAGAAAATAGCATTTTGATTAAGAATTTTGTATTTTAAAAGAAATTTTATGAAAAAATTCAAATTCTTCTCTCCGGGAGCGAATCAACTAGAAATGCCACTAAGTTTTATTTTTTTTCTCATTACATATTTAATTAAATCTATTGAAATTTCGTATCTGTGTGTTATTAATAATTTTTATTAGAATAATTGTATTTTAAAGGGTAGTTTATTTGAAGCCTCATTTGAAAAATCGCTAATAACTCGTTTGAAATAATTTTTAAAAATATGAAATTAATAGATCTTATAAAACAATTAATTATTAATAATTAGATTCAATTTTGAACGAAATTGATCCAGTACTTTTCGAGAAAATGGTAAAAAACCATCTGAACTGTCAAAAAAACGATGTTTTTTGAAAGCACAAGATGCATTCGAGAAAAGTTTAAAAAGTCATATGAAACGAGACAATAACTTGTGACATGGAGGGGAATTTTCAAGTGCTCTCTAAAACGGCCTTTCATAGACGGTTTTCGGGGTTTTTGACGATTTTCTCAAAAAGTACTGCACCGATTTCGTTCAAAATTGAAGTAAATTATTACAAATTAATTGTTTTATAATATCTAATTGATTTCATAATTTTTAAAATGATTTAAAATTAGTTTTTAGTCTTTTTTCAAATTAGGCTTCAAATAAACTACCCTTTAAAATGCAATATCCTAATTAAAATCATTTGATATAAAAGATAATAGTAAATAACACTCAGATATGAAATTTCAATACATTTGAATAAATATCTATTGAGAAAAAATAAAACTTTTTGCCATTTCTAGTTGATCCGCTCCCGGAGAGAAGAATCTGCATCTTTTCATACAATTTCTTTTAAACTACAAAATTCTTAATCAAAACGCTATTTTCTTATATTAAAAAGGTACTATGATCCTCCATATCGTCCATCAGTCGATTTTTTTCTCATTTATAATTATTTTGGTTTGTTATATCGAGAGGAAGTGCGTCGATCAGAGACACATTATTTCTTATTGATTCATCAAGTTCATTCACTCTACAATTTGGGGTATCTTTTAACTCGTAAACTATTGATTTTAGATTATCTTATTAACTTTTCTGTTGGATTTAATATCTTCTTTAATAAACGACATTATATAAATTTGTGTACTTCAAAGGGTTAGGAAGTTATGGTGAAATTTATGTGGAAAGTTAGATAAATACTGTTCTAGCGCCTTAGATATTCTAATGAAAAGTAAATATTATTTTACAAAAATAAAAGCGGTTTTAGTTGAAGAATGTCTCAGAATCCCTCACTGTGAAGATTAATATTTTTATAGAAATCCGTCTAATCAACCAAATTTCACATTTTTTGATTCACGAAATTATCTGGCCATTTTTATATTGAAAAATATTTACATTCCCATAACTCGTAAACTATTGATTTTAGACATTTTTCTCATCTTATCTTTTCGTACCTCAAAAGGTTAGGCAGTAATGGGTAAATTTAAGTGGAAAATTAGATAAATACTCCCTCCATTAGGGATCACTTATGTATTTCTCATTAAATTATTAAGTTACTTCCAAAATTTGTCAATTATAATAAAAAATTAGTTGATCTCTAATCGAATTACCGAAATTGAAACCTTGTGGTGGCTAATCAGCTGGCTGCTCCCTTAGAAAAACTACTCCAATGTGTTTGACGAAGTGACATTCATTCATTCATAAATATCCCCACACTCAAGTAGGATTAAGTCTTCAAAGCATAAATATATTCAGTGCCAATGATTTATTTTTAACTCGACGATACAGATATCTTAACGTTAGAGTAAATGAGGTTTAAAAAATTCTAAGTGAGTTCAGACACCTATAGCAAATGATTAGTCATACAGGATACAGGAGAGTAATTGTTATTGCTTATCTTGATATAAAAAAATATGACCAAAACCCTACTCTAAAGCTTGTAAATTTCTACTCAATTGTTCAGCAATTTTCATACTGTTCGCCATGCGTTTCTGCATGATATAGAACGGCTGAGTAAATGGAAACGCGCCTTTATCGAATTCATTAAGGCGACTATCTGATTGATTAAAACTAATTCAACAAATATATTTTATTTTTTACTATACAAATAGCTTATAATTTCTGACTAATAGTTTAATAGAATATAGTGTTAAAGATTAGTTCTTGAAGACGCAAATTAAACAAATTCTACTATTTTCACGTTTGGCCTCTATTACTTTTGACATTCTGTTTTCTACAGATCTACATATATATCTTATTAAAAATATATATAAATTTGAGGTTGTTATTGTCCATATTTGAAAATAATTAGGCTGGATATTGGGATCTTGGACTTGAGAAAATAATTAAAAGCTAAATTTCAAAAGTTGCAACACGTTTCGTCGTATATTTTTCTACTTCTTAAGGCAATTTTGGGATCAGCTTTCTCGTTAATAGATGTATAGAGACCATTAGACTAGATTTTCCAATGACATAAGACTTTTCCCTGACAAGGCTTAAACAAACTTAATACCAATTTGCGAATGAATTGAAAGTGCCAAGGAAAATTCTTATACCTGTATTTGAGTTTGATTATGGCAATTTATGGTAAAAATGCCCATGTTTCTTACGCATTTGCTGGTTACCCAAGGCACATGTGGAGGCCCCGGTAGCTGGTTCAATAATTTTGGATATTAAACAAAATTGATCATTTAAAGTGTATCTGTCAGCAAAATCTTGATTAATATCGTTTGTATTAAGTTTGTTTAAGCCTTGTCAATGAAGGGAAACGTCTTATGTCATTGCAAAATCTAGTCTAATGGTCTGTATATATCTATTAACGAGAAAGCTGATCCCAAAAATTGCCTGAAGAAGTCGAAAAATATACGACGAAACGTGTTGCAACTTTTGGAAATTTAGCTTTTAATTATTTTCTCAAGTCCAAGATCCCAATAGCCAGCCTAATTATATATATAAATATTCAGTAGGTGGTACTTGGCTTAGGTCGTAATTTATGTTGTTCGGTGATGAAGTTGAGATACTAAGACCTCCTGGAGAATTTTTTTTTACGAATTCCAACAAACATTTTTCCTTAGAAAAAAAGATTTTTTATTTAGAAGAGGAGCCACCAACTGTTCTCCAGTAATCCTTAGTATCTCATCTTCATCACCGAACAACAAAATATATATATTAAATGAATTTAACTTTAAAGGACATCATAGATATTAGTTGAAATATTTTTACATTGCACATGTTTTCACTGTAAAATATATATAGTTTGAATTTAAAACTTCTAGAAAGGAATTGATTTTTTTTAGTTAATTAATATTAAGCTGCAAATTAAATCGAAACTTCGGCTTTGGTGATCTTTTTTTTATTTCTGGCCATCTGAATTCTTTAAGCACTATAAGGCAACAAAAATGTATCCACCCTCAATCATAATAAGTGCTAAATGAAAAAGTGGAATTAATTTAATTTAAATAAAAATGCATACATAAGTAAATAGATTATTTAATTTTTAATTTATGTATATATATAGTATATTACAAAATAAAAATATATATTTTTTATTTAAAAAATAAAAAGAATAATTACATTAAAATGAAGTAAAATATTCAATGGAATGAATATTGTTTATAAAAAAAATATCTAAACGGTATTTTATTTTCATATAAAATAATATGTTCAAGCTGTCTTATTTGAAGAAAGTTTCAATTTTGAAAAATACAAAATTATTGAAATATTAGAATGAATATTTCAATTACTGTTTGCTATTAATTGGTTGTACGAATTCTCGTGAAATTAAGGGATTATTGAGCACTTTTACAGTTTCTAAGTCCACAATGAAGTTTTATTTTAAACAGGTATTTTATATTTAATTTTTTAAGCTGAAAATCCAGATTTCTTATAAATATAATTTTTTTGAAATTGAGATTAGGGATTTTTAGAGATTAATTGAGTTTCAATATTGAATACTGTTCATAATTATACCTAATAAGAAATATAATTGTATAAATTGAAAGTTTCTTTTTGCCGAGAGTAGCAAAATTTTTATAAATTGAAGGAGACAATAAAAATTATGTCTTCTGCTGGAGAAATTTATTTTTTCCAGCAGAAGACTACTGTTTTTTTGTCTCCTTCAATTTATAATTGTATAATTACATCTACATAAAGATGTATATAAAATTGAAATGTGTTGATATGTGGGTGTGTATTTATCTGTCCAAAATGTTTAGCAAACATGAAATATGCCATTTTATAATAAATTCTTGATTGTTTTTATATTATATATAAATAAATACAATTCTTTAAAAAAAAATTATAAAAACGATTACTAATATCTCAATCAATTATGAAGAAATTCTCTTTTTCAATTAAAAATTTGAACAAGTTTAAAAAATTTATACTTATATTTTTTCAAAGTAACAAACAGAAAAGTTTTCAATTGACTCTAAAAATCTCATAAAATCATATTATAGAGATGAAACTACACTATGAATTCATTAGATTTATTCAGTTATAAAAGTTATATTTAAACCGTCTTTAAAGCTGTAAATAAAGGTTTGCTTAAATTAAAAATACCAAATTATTGAAATATTAGAATGAATATTTCAATTACTGTTTGCTATTAATTTTTTGTACGAATTCTCGTAAAATAAATTAAATAATGATTAAGAGATTATTTAGCACTTTTGCAGTTTCTATGTCCACAATGAAGTTTTATTTTAAACATGTATTTTATTTTTAATTTTTTAAGCTGAAAATCCAGATTTCTTTTAAATATAATTTTTTTGAAATTGAGATTAGGGATTTTTAGAGATTAATTGAGTTTCATATTGAATACTGTTCATAATTATAATAAGAAATATAATTGTATAATTACATCTATAATACATATAGATGTATATAATATTGAAATGTGTGGATATGTGGGTGTGTATATTAAGGTGGCCTTTATTTTGGATATTTTCGAATTTTCACGCCCGCAGGGGCTCATATGGTTCGAAATAAATAAAAAAAAAATATCTTCCAAGTTTCAAGAGTCTATTCAACTCAATTTTAACCTGTGCCTCAGAGCAATGCAAGTTTCCCATCTAAATAACATGAGGTTTTGGCATTGAACGATCAATTTTTTATTCCGGCCTAAGTAATATTTCAAAAAATTTAAAACTCTGTAGACTTTATCCTTATAATAGTAACTATCCTTCAGAGTTTTTTCAGATTTTTAGTTATTATAATTTTGGAGTTACAGCAGATAAAACACTGCCATATCTTAGTGTTAGTAAGTTATAGACTCCAAAATTATAATAGCTACAAATCTGTAAAAATTCTGAAGGGTAGCTACTATTATAAGGATAAAGTCTACAGAGTTCCAAATTTTTTAAACCATTGCTTTGACCCGAACAAAAAATTGATCGTTCAATGCCAAAAACCCCATGTTATTTAGATGGGAAACTTATATCGCTGAGGCACAGGTTAAAATTAAGATAGCGGCTTGAAAATTGGGGGATATTTTTTTATTTATTTCAAACCATATGAGCCCCTGCCAGCGTAAAAATTCGAAAATACCCAAAATAAGGGCCACCCTAGTGTATATATCTGTCCAAAATGTTTAGGAAACATGAAATATGGCATTTTATAATAAATTCTTGATTATTTTTATATTATATATAAATGAATCATGATCATTGAATACACCGTCTTAAGACTGGTTTGACGCAACCACCCGTCTCAATGAATACAATTCTTCAAAAAACAATTATAAAAACGTTTATTAATATCTAAAATTTATGAAGAAATTCTCTTTTACAATGAAAAATTTGTAAAAGTTCATTTTAAATAATTTAAACTATATTTTTTCAAAGAAAAAACAAACAGTTTTCAATTGACTCTAAAAATCTCATAAAATCATATTATAGAGATGAAAGTACACTATGAATTCATTAGATTTATTCAGTTATAAAAGTTATATTTAAACCAACTTCAAAGCTGTAAATAGTGGTTTGATTAATTTTTTAAATAATAAATTTATGTATTTTGAAAAATTAATTCTGACAAACCATCTAGGGCTTTTAGAACAATATCTAAATCGTCTTTTTAAGATTGAATACAATTTTATTCTATTTTAAGGAAAAAGATTTCTAATATAATGTATTATTTCAATCAGTCACTCTTGTCCCTTGTTTTTGGAAATCTAATATTTTAATAAGATTGGAGTAATTTTTGCAGACTGATAAGTGAATTAAGTGGATATCGATGAGGCAGTCCAAAAAAAGAAGAAGATAATTTACACTATCTTTTTATTCATAAAACCGACGTTTCGGAGGCTATACCCTCCCTCTTCAGGATTTTGAAAAGTCAGTTAGATTTGGATTTCCTTCACTGACTTTTCAAAACCCTGAAGAAGGAGGAAATAGCCTCGGAAACGTCGGTTTTATGAATAAAAAGATAGTGTAAATTATCTTCTTCTTTTTTGGACTGCCTCATCGATATCCACCTAATATTTTAATTTTAGCTCCTTTGATTGAAATAATTTATCAGGTCCGGTAAAATTTGCTAGTACGTGAGTACTTTTTGTCAATCATTTCAAGAGAACCAGCTGTGAAGATTGAATTTCAAGCGAAATAGACACTAATTTTTAAAATTTGAATTTTGTGCTTTGTAAATAGTTACCAAAATATCTATCTTTACAATGATGATTCTTCTCCACCAATAAGCAACACTTATATAACAATTACTTTATAAGACCTAGATATATTTGCATTGTAATATCTTGAATCATGAGATCCGAAAAGTTATTTATTTGTGCGAATATGGTTTTAAAAAAAATATATAAGTATACAAGATTATTTTAAAATATACAAGATTTAAAACTAAATAAAATGATAATCAGATTATTTAAATCTGGACGGAAATTTTATTACACATTGGACCAAGCACGGCGGAACGATCTTAGGCCAGGGGGGTCAAAACTTGTGATGTTGGCCTACCGGGGGAGGGGGGGGGGCTGGAGACCCTCACCCATAAAATTTTGAAGCAAATTGGTGCAATTTAACCCATTTTTAAGCAGTTTGTTTTATTGAAAACTAAAAAAAAAAGAGTTTTTAAGGAATTTGGTGTTGGTGCTTGGTGAAACATTTTTTAAATTATTGGATAAAAAATACTTGGTAGGTTTCACATTACGATATAAAAATAAAACGAATTTATTTTTGGAGAAACCTTAATCCCGATATATATATTTCGGGTGGCTAACCCATCTTTAGAAGCAACAGAAAGTAACTGAGTAAATAGCCAGTAGTTAACCACCCGAAATATATATATCGAGATTAAAGTCTCTCCAAAAATAAATTCGTTTTATTTTTATATCTCAATGTGAAACCTACCAAGTATTTTTTATCCAATAATTTAAAAAAAAAAGAGTTCAAATTTTTGGTTGTAGTTATAATGCTTGAGTTTAGGTTCAAAAGGTAATAAAATAAAGTTGTTTTTGGGTAAAGTAACGGTAAAATTTCTTTCTTTAAGAGGTCCGCTGACCCCCTTGACCCCACGGTTCCGGCGTCCCTGCATTGGACGGATATATTTTTAAATAGAAGACCAATTATGAGATTCAATACTATTATGGTCTCTGCCTACTTTGTACATAATATAATTGTTATAAATAGCATTAATATTATATTTTTGGCGTTATAAAAATGCTCCTATAATAAATATAACATTTAATAAAAAAGAAATATAAATGGCATATTAACTATTGATTAAAATTTAAATACAATATTTCATTATTAGTGTCCATGATTAATAATTAAAGGAATCGTAGGGAGTTGGACATGACTTCAAATTAAATACAAGTTTTTATTTAAAGTGGCTCATTTATTAAACTTATTTGTCTGGAGTTTTTCTCTTAGTTAAAACTCCAGACAAATAAGTTTAATAAATGAGCCACTGAAGAAGTTGCAAACCAGCAACGAAACGTTTGGCGTATTTAAATAAAAACTTGTATTTAATTTAAAGTCATGTCGAACTCCCTACGATTCCTTTAATTTAAATACAATTTATTGAAAAATAAATTCCTATAATGAAATATTATAAATCTTTCTTTAAAGCAAGATGTAACAGAGACTACGTTTTATTAAATATTCAAATTGTCTTTTGATTTTGTTAAATTAAACTACTAAATTTAAATAAAATCTTTAGTAGATTTGTAAAATATTAAATAATTATCATTTATCATACGGAGTGATGTTGATAATATTAGTCCCAAAGTCAAAAAGTTATTTCGAAATAAATTACAATACCTCAAAATACTTATTCATGTTTTTTAAATAAAAAAAAAAGCTTTTCTTTACTGTCATTGTGAATAACTTTGTTCCATTCCACATAAACTTCAATAGATTACCTAATATTATTATAATGGAGTTTTAGGGGGCATCAACAACCAAGGTTAATAAAGCCTTGAATTTATATAGAAGATATTTATACACTCCTGGATAAAATTAACGCACCAACTTTAGTTTACTTTGATTTTCAACTTTACTTTTTAAGGTAGTTGTTTCGCTACAATACTAGGAAAAAGTTAATGCTAGAGTATATAGAACAGACAATAAGGATTCATACATAGTTCATAAGCCCAAAACTAGCCAATCCCGTGCTCGTTTGACAAATCTGGCATCATTGTAAGAGATTGAATATTCTTATATTAAAATGACAGATAAAATACATTTTAAAAGTTAAAAAATTTCTATAAAAATTGTTATTTTTTAACAAATGTAATCAACGCCTACCCAACACCTTATGAAAATTATAATTTTGAAAAAATCTAGCGCATGCGTGCTTTATACATCTTTCGCTGCTTAAATAAATGCGCTGTTGCCAAATTGTCTTTAGTGTAAATTTTTTTATACATTTTTCATTATTTATTCCTTATTATCTCAGAAACTGTGTTGTAACTATGAATCAAAATTGTCTTAAAATATGTATTGGTTATTGTTTAATGTTGGTTTAGTTTTTTATAAAAATGGTAAGAAGAGTTTCTTAATTATTATTAAATATGTATGTAAATTTTCCGATATCCCGTATAGTGTAATGTTAAAGAGCCTGGAAAACTCGATTTTTGAAATTTAATATCTCCGGAACTATATTGTTCATAAATTTCGTTTTGCCACCAATCGATGCAGAAGTATTTAAATAATAATCTGTCTAAATTTCAAAAAAATCCTAAGAAAACCCATTTGGCGGAACAACTACCTTAAACCACTTTCATAATCACCGGCATATATCATTAAAATAAGGCTGACAAAGTTACACTCTAGTTTTGCGATATTTTGCCCAGTTATTTGATATCCATTGGTTTACAGACATTTATTTATGATTATGCAATGTTTGTTATAAGGATAATACACAAAAAAATCATCAAAATAGATATTTTGAGTGGATTTCTAGCTTTTATATCAAACATTCATAACAGGTAAATTTAAACCACTATTTATACTTTAATAAAGTAGTCGTTATATTTATAAAATTGAGGTTCACGTATCATTAGGTGTTACTAGATAGTTGTAAAATCAAACTATGCCATGTATAGTAGATTCCATGTTTCTGATTTGTTTTAAGTTAAAACTAGACAACTTGGAATTCTCTAGAACGAAGGCCAATAGACGAATGGGCTAAGATACACACAATGACTGCATTTAAAAGAAAAATATTAAATTATAAATATATAAATTCTTAAATTATTAGATTTCAGTATGTCCTTTTCTTGATTCTAAATGGAAAGCAAGTCTTGCTTGTGATTCTTCAGCTTCTTGTCGAATCTTCCGTTTGCGACCCTCGGCAAGATACAAAATT
Organism: Forficula auricularia; assembly: GCA_024734495.1. Taxonomy (NCBI): domain Eukaryota; kingdom Metazoa; phylum Arthropoda; class Insecta; order Dermaptera; family Forficulidae; genus Forficula; species Forficula auricularia. The sequence continues at coordinate 7,677,575 of JALMQS010000353.1, forward strand.
CCAGCAATGTAGAGAAATACAACGCCAAAAACAGCGACAGCATAAGACCATCCAATGTTGTTGTGTTCCCAATTAGGCATCCAATCACGTCCATCGCCACGAGCTCCAAATATAATTATAGCTATAGTTCCGGATATTGCTGAAAAAAAAATATTTGAAATTATTATAAAATAAACCATAGAGTGAGTGTTGTAAATAAGTATAAATATGTACAGGAAGGGGGCATAAAGATCTACCACATTTTGAAGAGGTATAAAAAAATGAAAAAATTTAACTAGAAAAAAAGTGAATATATTTTTGAAAAGAACATAATATAATTTTTTTTAAATCTGATTCAACAATATATCAGACTAAAAAAGGGGGGTCAAAAATGAAAATTCTAGCCCTTTCGACCAAACTCAATCTAATTTTGTATACATATTCTATGGACCCCCAGAAGGCTAGAAATGCAAAAACTAACCACCCAAAATGGTGGTGGGCGGGGTCAAAAATGAAAATTCTAGCCCTTTTGACCAAACTCAACCAAATTTTGTATACATATTCTGTGGACCCCCAGAAGGCTAGAAATGCAAAACCTAACCAAATTTTGTATACATAGTTTGGTCGAAAGGGCTAGAATTTTCATTTTTGACCTCCCTCCCCCATTTTGGGTGGTTAGTTTTTGCATTTCTAGCCTTCTGGGGGTTCACAGAATATGTATATAAAATTAGGTTGAGTTTGGTCGAAAGGGCTAGAATTTTCATTATTGACCCCCTTTTTTTCGTCTGATATAATGTTTGAAACAGATTTACAAAAAAAAATTATATTATGTTCTTTTCAAAAATATATTCAGTTTTTTTCTAGTTAGGTTTTTTCATTTTTTTATAGTATAGTTAGTTAGTATAGTCTAGTTTTGACGGCTTTCTTTATTTTCAGTCTTATATATAAACAAGCTGCGTCAGGCGTGCCTCCGGCACGCCGTCTGCACCTTGGCCCTCCGGGCGAGTGGCCCTGGCGGGCAGCGTCTCGAGACGGCCAAAAGTTTGTTTGCAATATAATTTTGTTCAACTGTATTTTAATTAAATATACTCGTATTTTATTAATTAAAAATCAGCTTCAAGAAATAATCTAACACATTGCGAAAGCAAAATAAAAAATTCTGAGTGTGTCAAGCTTACGCACGACGGAAGTGAAACTTCTAGTATTCCTCTCTCTCTTTTCATTTCATTCTCTCTTTTTTTCTCTCTTACGTTAGTTTGAAGATTATAGGTTAAATAATTCAACGACGAAGCATAGATTTACTCTTTCTAATATTTTCTTATACATGAATGAATTTTGATTTATGTACAGTTCCAAAAATTCTTTTTAATGTTACATACAGCATTTTCATTTGTTTGAATGTTCAATAATAATTTTAGTGTTGAATGTGCTGTTTTTCCTCCGTCTAATAAAGTGGCAGCAATTCCAGATGATGTCATTTGTGCCAATATGAGCGAAATTAAAAATGTTTCCCTGTTCCACCTGGTGCATCCAAAAAAAGAAACCATCTTCTTGAGCAGCGACTGCATGCATAATTTTTGTTCTGGTAACAATTTTGGTTCATTTGCTTGAACATATGCATTTAAACCATCAACATTGTACGATTGTTCACGTTGCATATCGCGATTAAATAAATCACTTACTGGCCGATTAACTGATGGCATCCCTAATTTAATTAGTGGTTGATTCGAAATGATCATGCATAAATCTTCCAACTTAATCAAAGATTCATTATATATTTCTGGCGAGAAATTTATATCTGGATCTCCTCGAATTCTACGTAGAGCATGTAATACATCTTCACTCATTGAAGCCTTATATTTTCCCCATAATTTAGGCGGGTTAGTTGGAAAACACGTTGTCAATAAAATGGCAAACAAACATCGTATTTGATGTGGCGATGAACCGAGAGCAGCATGGGCAAGAGTTGTATCCCAATGCGAATCTTCTTCTAACAATCGTAATGCTAGGCATGCACCATGATTCGTTGTATGTAATGCACTGAGATACTGGGAAATGTATTTATAATAAGAAACATTGATTAAGATTTGGAATGTTTCTTTCCGACAGGCTCAGGTTAGCCAACTAATAACAATAAAATAATCACATTTAATAATATAAATTTTTCTTTTTACTTAAGAGAGAATGGTGTATTTCTGTGAAACAGTTTAATTCTAAAGTTTAGGGAAAACAAAATATATCTATAATATAATCATAATACTTCTTCAAGGCCTTTGAGAACAATGAATTAACCCACACCCATTGTCTGCCTGGGTACAAAAGAAAGATAAACCTTTTTTAAAACCCCAATTGGCATTCTACCTGAGAATAATTAATTTAATTATGTAAAATCGTGTGAAATCAAATCAAACCGATTTGGCCCAAAATTTAGATAAACCATCTGGAGCACTAAACAAACATATGGTGTGAATATGGTTTCGATACGTTCAGTGGTTTAGGCATGGGTCGATCACGCACATACATACTAAGGATTATATATATATAAAATTAAATTTACAAATTATGTCTGTATTCAAAATAGATTTTATTATCTTAAAAAAAAGTTTCTGAAATTTTGATCTGACTACCTGTATACCCCTTTCTTTTGTTAAGAGGGGTTTCATTGTTTAAGACCTGACCTTTCAGGGTAGGGATAATGTATTGTTTGCTTGGCCCTTTTAGAGGCTCTATTTCTATAGATCTTATCTGTCAATCAATTAAATATAAAAATAAAAAATAAAATCAAACCGATTTGGCTCAAAATTTAGATAAACCATCCCCAGCACTAAGCAAACATATGGTGTGAATATGGTTTCGATACGTTCAGTGGTTTAGGCGTGGGTCGATCGCGTACATACACACAAAGGATTTTATATATATAGATATTTCACATGAATATTCATTGCATTCCGTCTTTAGTTAGAACCGAATGAACTTCATAAAAAGAAGATCTTTTTCTTTGAGCTTCTGATTATTTACCTCAAGCAGAAGAAATAAGTGAATTGAATTGCCCAAATATACAATTATTTTTAAATTTAACAAGAAGTTTTAGTGAATATTATTTTACGGTGAAAAAATATAATCACAATTGGAATTTTCAATTTATTCAAATTTAGTTAATTAACACAAACGCCTGGAAATTGAATTAATAATGAATTTCATTGTGAGCAGCAAAATGGCTTGATAAGTGGTTTGCCTCGAAAGAGAAGGAATTTTTGGCAGTGGTATCCACAAATTACCCGAGAGATGGCAAAAATGTGTAGCTAGTGAGGGCCAGTAGTTGAATAAATTTGATTTTGTTTTCTATGAAAAAAACATGTGTTTTTTTACTAAAAAAGCACCGTTTTAAACTTATACACCTGGTATATAATGTTATATTCTTAACTGTTTGTTCTCAAATAGAGACATGTTATGAATAAAAATGTTAAACCAACTTCGTTTAATAACAATTATCAAATTTTATTTTTTAACCAATTTTCTCAATTCTGGATTTTCAACTATTTTTATAATTTCCAACACTTTGTATTTGCTGATTCATTTCAGAGAAATGGAATATGATCTTACAAGACAGCCCACGTCAATGAAGAGTGGTAAAAGTAATTAATTAATTAATTAAGTGATCTTTATTAGATTTTCGAATTTTTAGACGAAAAGAAATACTATTACTATTGACACCATTTATTTATTTAATACTATATGCTCTAGAAGAATGATTTATCGAAATAAATTTGAATTACTCTAAGTTATCGGCGATTACATCATAATTCACTTTATTCTCTTTAGAAAATTTCGAAGGGCTTATTTTGAAGGAAATTATCTATTTGAACTCCTGAAAAAAAGTTCAAAGCTAAAGTATATCTATCTTCTATCTATCTATCTATCTATCTATATATATAAAAATCAATCTGTGTTGGTTGGCTTTAATGGACTTCGACACCGTTTATCCGATTGAGATGAAATTTTGACCACATATTTATCACACTCCCGCGGATGCACCTGATATAGTATCATCAATTTAAAATCAATTTCATTTTTCACTTTTATTCAACGGCCCTAAATTTTATTCAAAGCTCCTAAAAGGGTCAAGAAATAATGAAAAGGGTTAAAATGGTCAGGCCAACAAACAAAGAACCCCTCTTCACAAAAGCAGGTAGCATTTTTTTTAAGATAATAGATTTTAAGATAATAGACATAATCCTCAAGTTTTAGGAAAATAATTTCAACTAAAAATGTGAAGTGAATCAATATAGATGGACATGTAAAATGAAAACATGCGTTTTAATTGATATTCTCGACTCATTTAATAAATTTATGATTTTGAACTTTGCAGCAAAGCCGCGAGGGGGTCCAGGGGCGGAGCCCCCTGACTAGCAAGAGGCCCGCTAAAGGCGGGCCTTGCAGCTAGTAATGAATATATGAAAAATTATTTATTTCTTATTTTCAAGACATTTAAATATTTCCTATACAGGTTCCAATTTTAAAATTTGGATAAATTTGGAAAAAAATATTTTTAAGCAATAAATGCATAATACCTAATGTCCGATGTTTCTTTGATTATATAGAATCCAATTTCAACGTTATAAATTCTTATACAAGATGTTAATAAAGGGTCACATATTTAAGGAGAAATTAGTATTAGTCAAAACAAAAAAAAATACATCTAAACATGAGTGCTTCAATTGGTATCTTTGAAGATATAGATATTTTGAAATTGTATTGTAATTTGAGTAATTTGTTCATTTCTCATTGGATGTGTCATATTGCTACCTTTAAGCCAAAACCACGAATGTGTGAATTTTCTAATTTTGCACTAATGTAAATAATAATTGAATATGCAATTTCGAAATGGGCATATGTGTGAAAATTGAAAATGTTCAGGAATGGAAAAAAAAACAATTATTTTCTAAAAGTAGTGTAAAATTTAAAAATTTATTTTGCAATTACATTTTAGGGTCAGTAAATTAATACCAGAGTTGTGCCTTTATCGAGCATACTGCAGGGAAGCTTTTAGATTAGATTTATATGAAAAAGTGTATTTGTCAAAATATGCTAGATGTGCACTTTTCGAAATTGCATATTCAATTTTTCAATCCAATATTTGACAAGCTTTCTATTCTTACCTGAGACAAGAATGTGATTGATTAAATGAACTTCAAAACTTGAGGTCTATATTCAAGAATGTAGTAAATCTAATCTATCTATCTAATCTAATTATATTAAACGAGCAATTCTTGTATATATATATATATACCATATAGAATCTGTTTCTCGAAAACTGCTTTAACAATTTCGCTAAAAACTGGTGTACTTATCAAGTCTCATGAGTTATTAGTCGTGTATAAATTTTAATTCGATTGAAATAAAGGAAGGGGTGTAAATTAGTCATGTCGCAAAATAAATATTTTAACCGTTCATATCTCGTCTTCGGAAAGTCGCAGATCCTTGAAATTTGAAGCTATTTAGAGGCAAAAAGTTACCGAGCATCTCTCGGTGCTCCAGGCTCTATTGTTATAATAAAGAAAATTTTTAAATAGCAATAACTGCAAAACAAACTTTTAGCACATTTGTGGTTTTGATATAAGGGTGATTATCTGAACAGATAAAACGGATATCGAAAGTGCGATGAATTGGTTGAGAAAAGGTCCAGTAAGTTGGCATGATCGTGTCCTGGATATCTTAGATTTTTAGTATTCAAACCCTAAAGAAATGGAAAGTCTATCCTGTCAGATTATCCGAAATCAATCAGGATTGAGTGCATTTAAGAGATCTAAGTCATATGACTGAAGGATGCACTGAATATAAAATAAATGAAAAGCATATTTGCAACCACTATAGAGATGATATGATAAGCAATTATCAAATGTCAGAATACGGTATGTTTTAGGATCAATGTTTACTTAATTACTTTCACATTTATATTCTATAGAACATAATGGGGAAGTATTGCGATGACCAGTCAGGTTTCTTTTTCTTGTTTTGATAATAATAGCTCTTCTCAAAATATATGACCCCCTTTTTCAGTCCTTTGTGTATATAATGCAGGAGATGGCCATACTCTCCTAGCCTCATCTCATGACTCAACCCCCAATTTCATGAAAGTACCCCCCCCCCCATTGTACATTATATTTTATTCACTTCTAAAGAATTAGAAGAGGTATTTATTACCTTTTGTTGACGTTATAAACTTGATCGTTTTTATTTTTAGCAAATAATGCTAATTTTGAAACAATTTTCAACCCTCCGCAGAAATTTCTTCTTCTGTGTCTTAGCCCCCCCCAATGGACATCCCTGTATAATATATCTATTTATTATTAAGAAAGAATCTAAATTTAAGGTCAAAATTTCAAAGATTTTAGTAGAAATAATTTTATATTGCTTATCCGAGAGATTTTTGTCTCAAGGGTTAGATCCAGGCCCGATTCTATAACTGGGCAAAATGGGCACATGCCCAGGGGCACAAGGGTTTTAGGGTGTAAAGGGGGCGCAAGAGAATAGAGGTCTCAAACAAGTTAATTACGGGGAGGGGGGGGGGCACCTGTTTAATTTGCCCATAGCGCCACGAGGGTTAAAAACAGGCCTGGTTAGATCTCACTGCCTAGAACGCATGTTGGTCCTCAGGTTCAACTCCTGGAGGGGATGAACGAACCCCCTCTTGATAAGCAATATAAAATTATTTCTACTAAAATCTTTGAAATTTTGAATCTTTCTTATAATATAATATATATTGGTTTCAGCCATCTAGTTGATTTACCATCTAATTTAAGAAGATACTTAATTCTTTCAATATATATTATTATTTTAGACTAGCCTTCGGCGGCCCTCTTGCTAGCCAGGGGCACACCCCCGAAACCCACCCAGCACCCCCACCCCTGCATCATGCCCAACCCGCGCCCCCACAACACTACATTCCGCACCCTAACCCACTAACACCCCTCACCCCCATCCCCGCACCATGCACCCGTTCTTAACCCCCGCCCGCACCCCATCCGCCCCGGACCCCACCCCGTGCCCACCAACCATGCGCACCAGACCCCCGCCTGGCCCCCTGGACCCCACCCTACTCCGTCTCACTCCTCACCCCCCCCCAGTTTTTGCATTTCTAGCCTTCTAGTGACCCACAGATTATGCATACAAAATTTGGTTGAGTTTGGCCCAAGAGAAAGAATTTTCATTTTTTGACCCTCCCCCCATTTTGGGTGGTTAGTTTTTGCATTTCTAGCTCTCTAGGGGCCCAAAGATTAGGTATACAAAATTTGGTTGAGTTTGCTCCAAGGGTAAGAATTTAAATTTTTTAACCCCCCCCCTCCCTTTTTTTGGGGGGAAATTTTTTTAAACAAAAGAAATCACATCCCCTACATCTTTGTTTATCATAAAATTTTCCGTAGGCTTAATAGTTTAGGAGTTATTTGAGATAATTTTCATTAGTGCGCCCCCCCAAACCCCCTTCTGGGGTCAAAATATCAAAACGTTATATAGCTAAAAACGTAAGTTAGAAGACATCTGATGTAAATATGAAATTTCATAATAATCCCTTCGGTCGTTTTTACGTGAATCGTGAGCAACTTTTCGGAAACCACTGAAACAGACAGACATAAAGACAGACAGGAATTTTGTTGAGGGTGTTTTCGTTCATAACTTTGCTTGAAACGTGTGCAACCAAAATTTGGCGTGATTTGGAGCAATGTACAGACAAAACCTTAATTTTATATATATAGATTAATCTTATATTTTGAAATAAAGCTTACCAGCTAATAAAAGATCACATCCAACTACAAGTAGTAAAAGAATAAATTGTTCGTGTTCTTTGCTGCAACATGTATATAATGCAACCAAAAAGCTTCCAATTAATAATAAAGTCATACAAACAGTAAAGAAAAACTGGGTTGCAATGAAGAAGCCTGAAATTTGAAATATTTATTAATATATTAGATTATTTTAAAAAGTGAATTATTCAAATTTTATTCTATTTACCTGGAAACAAAATATCATGTATAATATAATATTCTTCTTCAAAAACCCACCAACATCCAAAAAATTTAGTGTCGTAATAAAATCTAGTGTCTTGGAATCCATTGAAACAAACTTGCCAAAGTCCTAAAAAATGAAAAAAACAAAACAAAAACAGACAATTAGTATACTATTAATCAAGACCGGATTTATTAAAGATCTTCTTAATTAAGGGTATGAAATCTTTAGTTATTTTCTAAAAACTTAAGAAAAAAATAAAACATTCAAGAAGGGCATTTAAAGTTAGCTTCGACTTGAAGAAACAACTCTTGAAATTTCTTATTTTACTTTACTATACAGTGTATGGTCAAGTATTGTAATGGTGCATGAAAAAAGTGATTTTTTTGCTTCTTTTTTTCGAAATATCTCAAAAACGGCTGAAACTATTTTGGTTAAAAAAATTAGGAAAAACCATGGTCATTTCGTTCTACAAAAAAGCCCTAATAAGTGAACATCGAAAAACTTATATTTTTCGAGATAATAATTGTTTTGTCAAAATGTCTGTTAGTACGTGCGTTATCAAATTTTTGTGGACGAGCTAGCTCAAAAACTAGGTGAATATCAAAACGAAATTTCACACATAGTTTTGGTGCATTGAGATTAAGAACTGATTAGATTTTGGTGCATATCGACCCAAAATTAAGGGGGTGGAGGGGGTTAAAAATTAAAAATCTAGGCCATTTGAGCAAACAAAACCAAATTTTGTATACATAATCAATGGGACCCCAGAAGTCTAAAAATTCAAAAAAAAAAAAACTCCCAAAATAGGGTGGGGGGGGGGTTAGGGTCAAAAAATGAAAATCTTGTCCATTTACCAAACTCAACCAAATTTTGTATACATAATCAGTGGGACCCCAGAAGTCTAAAAATGCAAAAACGAACCGGCACCAAAATGGGTGGGGGGGGGGGAGGTGCAAAAAATGAAAATATAGGCTCTTGTACCAAACTCAACCAAATTTTGTATACATAATCAGTGGGCCCCCAGGAGTCTAAAAATGCAAAAAATAACCCCCTCCCATACATGATTATAAATAATTTGATTAAATATTAAATATAAGTGAGGGGCCAGGTTGTATGGTAAAATCAAGTGGATGGCCACATTAGAACACATCAGCTTATTCTTCCTTACCAGAAGCATAGAAAAACAAATTCATCTGCTAAGGAAGAAGAAAGTTTTAAACACTGTTGTGGAGAGAGGAAGGAAACATTTTTTGTTTCCTTCATTGACCCCTTGAAACCCTGAAGAAGGAGGAAGAATCCTCCGAAACGTCAGTTTGAAAGGAAAGGAGGAAGTAATCCAATAAATTACACCTTATTTGGATATGTGTTAATTTTTTCTTTCCTCCCTGGGCTGCATTCCATTACTTTCAATTTCATTTTAATAATTTTTAAGGAACTTGGTGTCAGTTTTAGGTGAAAGATTTTAAATAAAAGTTAAATAAAAATATGTACTTGGTAGATTTCAGACGATGGGTGAACCGCGACCTAATATGTACACCTACTTCCACTTCCAAGTAGAAGACAATAGATGAAGTTGCGATATCTAATGAATTCCAAAATAATTCCAAAGACGGTGTATACCTAATTCCAATAGCGGTTCACTCCTCGGTTTCACATAAATAAAACAAATCTATTTTAAGTTTTATCTCGATATATAGATTCCTGGACAAAATTAACGCACTCCTTGTGATTTTCAACTTTCCATTTTTAACATGAAATTTCTTTATGTTTAGTTTTTTAAATTTTCTTATCCAATAAAGTTATTTCTTTTTTGATTATACTTGTTTTTTTCATTCATAATAAGAGCCAGGTGGCCTATGAATAAAAATAATAATTATTAGGTATACATCCTTTTCTTGAAATATTGTGAAAATCACAAGAGGTATTTTGCACAGGAGTTAATATTGGGTTCTCAACTCATCTTCAGGAGATAGAAAAACTCTTAAAATATACTTTATTTATTTATGTGAAACCTACCAAGTATTTGTAATTAATTCATATTTTATTTTAATTTTAAAACTTAGACTAGTTTTTTAGTTCATTATTATTGATTTATTTTTTATATATTCTAATAATTATCTATTTCAAATGGTGTGGTCCTTAAGCCCAGATGAGTAAATGACCACACCTAATGACTGAAGCCTTCTCTGTATGTATACAAACCTATTCGGACGAATTTCGGGTTGGGTATTTTGCCATCCGTCTCAAGCCAATAGGGCGTGACAAACGCCAGAAATATAAAGATAAAGCCCAAGACCGTGAAAGAGGTTGCTGCGATTCCTGTTTTCGTTTTTGCGCCCATATTTCAAGAATGTTATTGAACTTGTTAAATGTTACATTCGATTTATTCGACAACAACTTGATGATGGACTACGTCAACAAGCTTTCGCTTTTCGCCGTTTTTTAAGCCAGAGAAATCCGCGAGATTCAAAAGTTTCTTTAATCAATTGCACGGTTAAATATTTTGTTTATTACACGCTTTATATTAGTTTCACCTGTATGTATGTATGTATGTATGTATTTATCTATGTATCAATGTGACTTTTGTTCTGTTAAATTCCGCAAACATTTCTCTATAAAAATAATTGTTTCCCTACTCAATTTAAATGAAATTATTTAAAAATAATAAAAATATGCTGACGTGTTTTGATGTGGCCATCCACTTGACTTTACTATACAACCTGGACCCTCACTTATATTTAATATTTAATAAAATTATTAATAATCATGTAGGGTAGGGGGGTTAGTTTTTCCATTTTTAGATTACTCTGGGCCCACTGATTATGTATACAAAATTTGGTTGAGTTTGGTAGAAGAGCCTAGATTTTCATTTTTTTGACCATACACCCCCCACCCCTATTTTGGGCGGTTAGTTTTTTGCATTTTTAGACTTCTGGGGTCCCACTGATTATGTATACAAAATTTGGTTGAGTTTGGTAAATGGCCAAGATTTTCATTTTTTGACCCCCCCCCCTACCTATTTTGGGCGGTTAGTTTTTTGCATTTTTAGACTTCTGGGGTCCCAGTGATTATGTATACAAAATTTGGTTTAGTTTGGTAAATGGCCAAGATTTTCATTTTTTGACCCCCCCCCCCCCCATTTTGGGAGGTTAGTTTTTGCATTTTTAGACTTCTGGGGGTCCACTGATTGTGTATACAAAATTTTGTTAAGTTTACTCAAATTGCTTAGATTTTTAATTTTTAACCCCACCTCCACCTTCCCTTAATTTTGGGTCGATATGCACCAAAATCTAATCAGCTCTTAATCTCAATGCAAAAAAACTACGTGTGAAATTTGGTTTTGTTATTCCCACTAATTTTTGTGATAGCTTGTCCACAAAATTTGGTAACGCACAGACTAACTAACAGACGGACAACCAGACTAACAGGCATTTTGACAAAACAATTATTATCTCAAAAAATATAATTTTTTCGATATTCACTTATTAGAGCTTTTTTGTAGAGCGAAATGCCATGGTTTCGCTCAATTTTTTTAATCAAAATAGTTTAAGCCATTTTTCAGATATTTCGAAAAAAAGAAGGAAAAATCCCACTTTTTCATGCACGATTACAATACTTGACCATACCCTGTATTGTAAAGTAATAAATACACAAAGATAAACAAAGAGGTTGTCCTCTGCTCGATGCAAATAAACATACACACATATATATCGAAATTATATATCTGTATATATATATATATATATATTATTTATTTGAAAAGTGAATTTATTTTTATTTAGGAAACAAATCAAAGATTTTAGTAGAAATATTTTTACATTGCATATCAGAGGGTTTCGTCCCCTTGGGAATCGAACCCAAGCGCTAACTAAGCTTGCCGGGCTGTTAGCCAAACCCTTAAGACAAATCTCTCTCCGATATGCAACATATATAAGAAATAAAGCTACAAATTTTATTAGAATCATAGCGAGGAACTTGGATATCAAAATAAAAATCACAAAATTACATGTTTTATAAGATATATCAAACGGTACCACGACATTTCAGCCCCCGACAAAATATCCAGGACAAAACATCCCCCGTCAAAATATCCCCCGACATAATATCTTCTGACAAAATATTCCCCAGTATAAGGGAGAATACAAAATAGATTAAGTGAGAAGCTTATAATCATAGTTTTGAATAATATAAACAGACTTTCATATTTTGGCGGTTAATTAGCCGTTTGAAAGTGCTGCTGTCTGTCGTGTTTGATTAGGAAAAATGGGAGCCCCAACACACCCCGCCCGGACTAAACTTTCGGAGGTTCGGTTAATATATATTCAGTTCGGCTGACGCCAACCGAACCGTCTAAAAACCAGCCCGAAAAGGAGCTATACGAACCCAACCGAGCCGAACTGAATATATATTAACCGAACCGGAGTCGATTTGCATTACTCATAAGATTCACGAGGGGAAGGGTTATTTTGTCATGACATATTTTGTCTGAAGGATATTTTGTCGGGGGATGTTTTGTCGGGGATATTTTGTCGGGAGCTGAAATGTCGCGGAATCATATCAAACGATATCTTGCTTGATAGGTTGGGCGATGTTTTTTCATCAGCACCTCTACGGAGGTGCCTCAATTTTTTAATATTTTTTTATTCTAACTATTTAGGAAATTTCAAGTTCCTAAGTTTTAGTGGTTCCTAAATTAATTTTAGGTTCAGGACTGTTTAAATTTTTTTCATATATTAATAACTATATAGCCAGGATTTCTAAAATTTACTCTAGTTTTTTAAACATCATTTTGAATTATTATACTAATAATTATTATTTTTTTACAGTCTGGTTTGAACCAACCAACTCAACGAAAGCTTCGAAACCATTCAACAAAAATCTACAAGCTCCTTTGTGGTTTATTTCTCCAAATTATGATGAATTATGCATTATCGCTAATGAGTTAGGTATACACGTTTTTCAAATACTCATTTTTTGTTACTGTATTTTTACCAGCTTATATAATCATTATTATTTCTCTATGTTATATTGATTTTCTTTTAAATTTTTTTAACACCCCTATTCAATTACTAATTTTAATTTAATACGATTCCCTTTGTTTTAGGAATAAATGTAAATGAAAATACTCATGATCGTCTACAGAATTCTTATCATGTAGCTAAACAATTGCTTCCATTTGTCGATAATATAATGGTTACTTTAGGAAAACTTGGCTTAATTGTAAGTGTGTGTGAATCCAATATTTATTATTTTAAAATATTTTAATTAATCAATTTGGTTTTTAGATTGTAAGCCGTAAAAATGTTGAAAGACCGATTATTAAACGTGAACAAGATCAGATCCATTGCAGATATTATCCCGCAAAAAACATTCCAAAAATTGTTAGTGTTTCAGGAGCTGGTGATTGGTAAGTTTAGCGATATTTTATTACTTATATCTACGTGATGGTAAATTTTCACTTTTATAATACTTTATGGAAGAACAGGCTTTCTAAGAAGAGGAAAAAGTGGAAGTAAAAAGTAGATATACGATAAAATAGACATACATGTTTTCATAAAACAATATCTGCTTTGTGGTCCCCAGATTTCAAAATTCACACATAAGTCTGTGTGTTGTTATCACGATAAATCAAAAAGGGAAATAAAATATTAGAATTCAGTATATTACCTCGAAATAACCTATAAATGTTTTTGTACTAAACAATCAATCGTAAGTGCCCGTTTAAGGTTTCTTTAACGTAGGGGTTTGGGTTTTAAATTTTTCAAAAACAATTATTTTAATTATCCCAAAGTAAATGATGTCGGTATGATGTTTGCATTTTCGGTGAATCTATATAATATATAAAATTAAGGTTTTGTTTGTACATTGCTCCAAATCACGCCAAATTTTGGTTGCACACGTTTCAAGCAAAGTTATGAACGAAAACACCCTCAACAAAATTCCTGTCTGTATGTATGTCTGTATGTATGTCTGTTTCAGTGGTTTCCGAAAAGTTGCTCACGATTCACGTAAAAACGGCTGGAGGGATTATTATGAAATTTCATACTTACATCAGATGTCTTCTAACTTACGTTTTTAGCTATATAACGTTTTGATATTTTGACCCCAGAAGGGGGTTTGGGGAGTGGGGGCACACGAATCAAAATTATCAAATAACTCCTAAACTATTAACCCTACAACAAATTTTATGATAAACCAAGTTGTAGGGGATGTGATTTCTGACAACTTTTGTTTAAAAAAATTTCCCCAAAAAACCTCCCAAAAAGGGGGAGGGTCAAAAAATGTAAATTCTTGCCCTTGGGACAAACTCAACCAAATTTTGTATACATAATCTCTGGGCCTCTAGAGAGCTAGAAATGCAAAAACTAACCACCCCAAATGGGTGGGGGGTCAAAAAATGAAAATTCTTTCTCTTGGGCCAAACTCAACCAAATTTTGTATACATAATGTGTGGGTCACTAGAAGGCTAGAAATGCAAAAACTGGGTGCGGGGGTGGAATGGGGGGTGGGGTGAGGAGTGAGGCGGAGTAGGGTGGGGCTGCAGGGGGTGGAGTCCAGTGGGCATAGCGGGGGTGAGGTCCAGGGAGCTAGGCGAAGGTGTGGTGCGCAGGGTTGGAGGGCGCGGGGCGGGGTCCGAGGTGGGTGGGGTGCGGGTGGTGGTGTGGAGGCGGGGGTTGGGAACGGGTGCATGGTGCGGGGTGGGGGTGCTGGATGGGTTTTGGGGGCGGGGGTTGGGCGAGGGGGATTAGTGGGTTAGGGTGCGGAATGGAGTGTTGGGGTGGTGGTGTGGGGGTGCTGGGTGGGTTTCGGGGGTGTGGTGGGTGGGAGTGGGGGGCGGGGTGGGGTTCGAGGGTTGGGGGTCCAGGGGGCGTGCCCTCTGGCTAGTAAGAGTGCCGCCGAAGGCGGACCTTGCAGCTAGTTGATAATAATTTTTGACGCCATTTCCTTAATACCTTAGTTCAGAGGTTCCGAAACTGTGGGCCGCGGCCTCTTTACAAGTGCGCCGCGAAGTTTCATAATTAATTGAAGCAAGACATTAGGCCTAACTAGACAAACAATTGAGAAGATAAAAATTTATTCATTATTTATTTTTTATCTCTTACTTATTATTAGACTATTATACTTTTACTTTTACTTACAGTGAGCGCAACGGAAAAATTTTAATTGAGAAGCGAAAAAGTTTGGGAACCCCTGCTTTAGTTGCTCAATGACATTTTTTCAGTCTAACCCCTATCGATCATTCTCCTATATTAAAATTTATTAAAAAAAAATTATTTTTATATACAATTTATTAAATGGTAATTTAAACACAAGTGTTAAAATTATTTTAAAAAAATGATATTTTATTAATAGGAAGGGTGCCCACCCCCCACCCACAGTTTCATGGAAAGTACTTCCCCCATTTTATTCACTTCTAAAAATTTAGAAGAGCTTTTTATTACCTTTTTTGAATTTATAAGATATGACTGTTTTTATTTTTATCATATGATGCTAAAATGCAATAATTTTCACCCCCCCCCTCCCACTCCCACGGAAATTTCAATGACGCACTCTGCGTCTTAACCTCCTCCTGTGGGCACCCCTAGAATAGGTAATTTTGTATTTTTTTAACTGGATCTGGAGCTAGAAAGTCTAAAATCTAATCAGTTCCCCGCATTGGAAATACAAACATTTTACTTTCTAAGGGGAGTTGTATGTCGATTTGTAAAGTCTTTGTTAAAGTTGACAACGGGTAAAACCTTAGAATTCACCTTGTACCCGGCCGGATAGCCAATCAGATAACGACGGTTTTACCCGTTGTCAACTTTAACAAAGACTTTACAAACCGACATACAACTGGCCCTAAGACATTTCGTTCTTAAATTATCGTGCGTATATTATTCCAGACACATAAGAATAGAAAAAAAAATCGTGGTTTCCCTCACGTACCAGACAGAAATTTACAACACAATGAGCAAAAAAAATTTTTTTGAGTGAATTCAATAGTATACTAGGTAATTGGACCACTGTGCATTGTTTTAATTTACAAGCTCAAATCGTTCGTTGACTAAAAATTGCCAAAACACAAAAATATGGGCATATTAAACCGAGTTTTGAAAATTTGTCGCTTTTTCTTCAGCTTTGTTGATATACATCTTTCTATATGAGCAATTCTGATGAATTCTAATTTCTTAAATGAACTACGTGAATGTGAATAAAAGATGAGCGTGTTTGTGTTCGGTTTGTCTTTAGTTTGGCGGCAGGTTTCTTGGCTCGGCTTTCCTTGGACAACGCCGCTTCTGAGGCTGCGTGTGTCTCGTCAGGTCTCCTTTGTGCAGAAGCTTCTCTACGCTCCTTGGAAGCCGTTCCAGCTAGCCTCTCCGAAAAAGGACAGCTCACTGGGTTCGCCGACTTCCAAGAAATTTCATCTTAATAAAACACAACTGTTTCCTTTCTCCTCATAGAACATCACATATTTGGATAAAAACATATTATACATTCCTTCTAATACAATATTTTATCAACATCACTTCGTTTTCAAAAATTATTTCTGTTATTTATATAAAATAAAACAAACTTCAAATTTGTAAAAAGATCATTTGATACTGAATTTTCTCAGACAGACTGGGATATTGCAGCAATAATGCGAACATTGCACAATATTGCAGCAACATTGCAGTGGGAACATTGAAGTTGCAATATTGCTGCAATGTTCCTTCAACATTGGTCGTATTGCCGCAATGTTGCTACAATGTAATAGAGTCGGACATAGGAATATTGCTGCAATGTTCCTGTAATGTTCCTGCAATGTTCCTGCAATGTTCCTGCAAGGTTTAATATTACAATGTAATATTGCTGCAATATTCCTTCTGTCTGGGTTTGGTCACCTGTTTCTTATTTCAAAATATTATTTTCTATAAATTCGGTTGTGTGCATGTAATTTTTAAGGGTCTAAAAATTATTTAATATTTGTTAATTTCTAAAACTTGATATCACATTTTAATGACTTACAATATTATTTGCTCTCTAATGTCTCTCAAATGTACGATGTAATCACAAAATGATAAAAAATAATTATTTTTATTTAAAAAAAATTTGCATTTTTATTTTAAATTTGTATCCTTCTTCTAGAGCAGTGTTTCTCAATCTGGTTTCCGTGGAACCCCAGATGGTTCCACAAAAGGAGGTTTGGAGTACCCCGCGCCTAAAGATCAATCAATAAATGAAAAAAAAAGAAAAACAAAAATAGTAGTTAGAAGTATTATTCCTCAAAAAATTTCTCATGTAAAGAAAAATAATACTCAACTTAGGGTCTAAGTATTACCTTATATAGTCAAATAAAACCATTGATACTGAAGATTTTTTTCGAGAGATTAATATATTTTTTTGTTCTTACAGTTGTTTTTAATCCTTTATTTTTGAAAGGTATAAAACTAGCATGGTGTTGGTATTTTGAGAAAAAATGAAATATCTCATATTTTAGTCCTAAGGGTGTTCCTCGGAAATAAGTATAAGTGTTCTAGGGTTCCTCGCTCTACAAAAGGTTGAGAAACACTGTTCTAGGGTCACCAGGAATTTTAATGCGACTACAAAATAGGACATTTTGTTTCAGGCACGGAACTTACATTTGCCTTGCCCCCCCCCCCTCAGGCTCCTATAACAAATAATATAGATTTTTTAAAGGTATCATTATTAAAATGATTGTATAGATACGATATCGCTGCACTGCTGGATTCAATGAATTCTTTACTAATTTGAGGGCCTTTAATTTTTATTGTATTTTGATTTAAAAAAAAAAAAATGAGTTAAGGAAATAACTTATAATTTTGAGTTCACTGAGTTGCGGGATCCGCCACTGTTTTGATTGATGAAAAACATTTTGGCGATTTTTAGGGTTGAAAGAAATTTAGAAAATGGATAACAACTTAAATACATATAAACAAAAGGATTATATAAACGATACCTAAATAGATCATGATTTTGAACCCCTTCCTCCCCCCCCCCAAAAAAAAAAATCAAACTCCGGCACCTAAGTGAACATTAGGGTTGTCCATATTTTGAGTATTTTCGCATTTTTACGCTGACAGCGGCTCATTTGGTTCGAAATAAATTTAAAAAAAAATATCCCTCAAGTTTCAAGTCTCTATCTCAATGTTAACCTTTGCCGCACAACGATGCAAGTTTCCCATCATAACATGGGGATTTTAGCATTAAACTATCAATTTTTCATTCCGACCAAATTAATGCTTCAAAAAATTCAAAACTTTGTAGACTTTATTCTAATAATAGTAGCTATCCTTCAGAATTTTCACAGATTTTTAGCTATTATAATTATGGAGTTACAGATACATAAAATTCTGCTATATTTTAGTGTTAGTAAGTTATAGACTTCAAAATGATAATACTATACAAGCAAAATTAAGTCACCTAGAAAAAAAGTTACATGAAACAATTTTTAGAAATTTAAATGTACTACAAAAAAATCTTATATAATGAATTTGTCTTCGACCAATAATTTAGAAGATAGACAAATATTTAAAATTTATATTCACGAATTTTTTTTGGTTAAAATAAAAATAATTTTTTAAAAATATTCACTTTTTCTGATAAAGGGTTATTTCCTTTAATATCACAAAATTTTTTAGCGAAATCCGTGACACATCAACCGAACTCCACTTTTATTCCCTCTGAGAGTCTCCTGGCGAGAGGTTTGCGTCGCAGAGCAAAACAGGCCAAAAGTATTATAAATGAAAAAGAAATCGATCTTATTTTATCGATTTCATCTATCTTAAGGTTCAAAATATCATTCTAATATAAGAATATAGCATTTTAATTAAGAATTTTGTATTTTAAATGAAATTTTATGAAGAGATTCAGTTTCTCGTGTCACGAAGCAAGTCGACGGCAAATGTACAAAAGTTTTATTTTTTTTCTCATTTGATATTTATTCAAATCTATTAAAATTTCATATCTGTGTGTTATTTTCATTTATCTTTTATATCAAAAAATTATTATTAGAAAATTTGCATTTTAAAGAGTAGTTTATTTGAAGTCCAATTTGGAAAAAAGCTAATAACTTCGCTGAAATTTTTTTAAAAATATGAAATTAATAGATATTATAAAATAATTAATTATTAATAATTTAATTTAATTTTGAACGAAATCGATTCAGTACTTTTTGAGAAAATGCTCAAAAACTATCTCGAACCGTCAAAAAAACGATGTTTTTTGAAAGCACGAGATGCTTTTGAAAAAGTTTAAAAAGTCATATGAAACGAAACATTGACTCGTGACATGGAAATGAATTTTAAAATGTTTCTAAAACGGCCTTTCATAGACGGTTTTCGTGGTTTTTTACGATTTTCTCAAAAACTACTTAATCGATTTCGTTCAAAATTAAATTAAATTATTAATAATTAATTGTTTTATAATATATATTAATTTCATATTTTTAAAAATTATTTAAAATTAGGTTATTAGCGTTTTTTCAAATTAGGCATCAAATAAACTACCCTTTAAAATGTAAATATCCTAATAAAAATTATTTGATAAATAGTTAATAGTAAATAACACACAGATATGAAATTTCAATAGATTTGAAAAAATATCTAATGAGAAAAAATAAAACTTTTATACATTTCTAGTCGACTTGCTTCCTGACACGAGAAACTGAATCTCTTCATAAAATTTCATTTAAAATACAAAATTCTTAATTAAAATGCTATTTTCTTATATTAGAATAATACTGTGAGCCTTAAGATAGATGAATTCGATAAAATAAGATCGATTTCTTTTTCATTTATAATACTTTTATTCTGTTTTATCGAGAGGCTCGCATACCTCTCCCCATGGAGACAGACTGTCAGAGGAAATAAAAGTGGTATTCGGTTGATATCACGGATTTCGCTAAAAATTTTGTGATATTAAAGGAAACAACCCTTTATTAGAAAAAATTAATATTTTAAAAAATTATTTTTATTTTAACCAAAAAAAAATTCGTAAATATAAATTTTAAATCTTTGTCTATCTTCTAAATTATTGGTCATAGACAAATTAATTATATAATATTTTTTGTAGTATGTTTAAATTCCTAAAAATTGTTTCATAAAACTTTTTTGTAGGTGACTTACTTTTTGCTTGTATAAGAGATCCAATTTGAAATGAAACATATATTTCACTATTTTTGCCTAACCATTTGAAAATACACAACTTTGTATGATGACTTTGTTAAAGTAAATTCAATTATAAACAAAGACTCTTCGACTGCAAGCCTCTGGCCACCATGACTATAAGAGGGAATAAAAGTGGAATTGGGATGATGTCACGGATTTCGCTAAAACATTTTTGGGATATTAAAGAAAACAACCCTTTACCCAGAAAAATCGAATATTTTTGTAAAATTATTTTTATTTTCACCTAAAAAAAATTCCTGAAATTTCCTAATAATCCTAATAATTATTTGATATAAAAGATAAATGAAAATAACACACAGATATGAAATTTCAATAGATTTTAATAAATAATATTATCTAAGTAGAAAAAAATAAAACTTTTTCCATTTCTAGTTGATACGATCCTGAAGAGATGTGATTTTGAATAAATTGAGAAATGTGATTTATAAGGATGTTCAGTAGTACCTACAGTAGTTCTCTTCTTGAAATATTAATTGAAAATACTAAATTCTTTTCTCGTCTTTTGCTTAAAGTTTTCGACTTTTTTTCTAAATTACATAATATTTTTATATTTTTATAATTGTTATTTTTTATTAATAAAACTACTTCCTCCACCCCCAAAAAATACAAATATCTTTCATTTTATGAAAATTTTACATTTTTTTTATTAAACCTACAAACTAAAAAGCTAATCGTCTAGTCTCTGAACCCCCCCCCCCTCCAATTATTTTCTTCAGTCCTAAGCTTATGGTTTTTTATTTTTTTTTAAATTAATTTTTATTTAACACTAATCCAAAATGAAATACAAATACTTTTCATTTTATGAAAATTTTACATTTTTTTCATTAAACCTACAAACTAAAAAGCTAATCGTCTAGTCTCTGAACCCCCCCCCTTCTCCAATTATTTTCTTCAGCCCTATGCATTTGGTTTTCGATTTGTTTCAAAATTAATTTTTATTTAATACAATCCAAAATTAAATACAAATACCTTTCATTTTATGTAAATTTTACATTTTTTTAAACCTACAAACTAAAAAATTAATTAAATTGAAAGTTTTTTTTGCCGAAAGTAGCAGAATTTTTATATATTGAAGGAGACACAAAGTGTCTTCGGCGTTGAATTATAAATTTTATTTATTTATAACGAAACGATAGTCTCGTTACAAATAAATAAAATTTATAATTCCAGCAGAAGACACACTCTTTTATTGCCTCCTTCAATAAAAAATTAATATTTAAGTCTCTGAACCCCCCTCCCCCGGGCCCCCAACTATTTTCTTCAGCCCCTATGGCATATGGTTTTCGATTTGTTTCAAAAATTAATTTTTATTTATTACAATCCAAAATTAAATACAAATATCTTTCATTTTATCTAAATTTTACCCTTTTATTTATAAATGAAACCCCCCCCCCCAAATCTCAGCTATAATTCCCCACCAATTAACAATAAAAATTATAGGTCAGTTTTTTTACAGCAAAAGAACCACTCATTATGATGTAACCACGAGAGGCGTAAGGTAAATCTCCTTGTGGCCAGCTATTGAATTGGAAGAAGTTTAAGGATGACTAACAGAAGAGGATAGGTGTATATGATCATTGGGGGAAGAGGGGGCAAGGGCCCTATGTTCTAGGTCAGAGGAAGTGGAGGGCAAATCTGGGAGCGGGGATCTCTTTCCACGTTTTACTTGTTCCCGTTAACTTGACATCAAATCGTCTTCAAGAGCACCTGGACGAGCACTCTTTCGTCTGCCACGGTCCGGTAAGTCCACAGTCTCTTGCATCATCATCCGTCTTAACTAAAAATTCTTTTTTCTCTTTCGTTCACTGATTCTTCTTCCTTTTTAAAATAATAAATATAATATTATATCGTCGCTGATCTTACAAACCTCGTAAGTCCGATTTTTGGTCAAATACGTAGTATACGTTTATACCGACCAACTTTTCACGGCGCGTTTGTCTATTGAAACCTAATTATTCTATTTCAATTTAATTTCGCGCTAAGGACAAATAATAAATATTGCATTGTATTTGTATGTATTGTTGTTTAAAATTGTTTTCCTTGTTTTCTGGCAAACAATGAATTTAGTACTTACGAGGTTTTGTAAGATCAGCGACGATATACATTTTATAATAATGATGAATTATATTTTTATTATTTCAGTATTTTTTTTCAACTGTATTTAAGAGTTTATTCTTCTCAATAAAAAATATTTACGTATAGTTAAAGAGGGATTAAATTTAAAAATAAAAATCTGTGTAACTGAAAACGTATAATTGAAAAAGTTTTTGTTTTGCCGAGAGTAGCAGAGTTGTTGATTCACAAAGAGAAACAAGAGGGTTGTCCTCTCTGCTTGATGCAAATAAACATACACTGATATAAATAATATATATACAGATATTATCATCTCGATATATATGTGTGTATGTTTATTTGGATCAAGCAGAGGACAACTCTTTGTTTCTCTTTGTGAAAAACATATAATATAAAAGGGACGTAACATGTTTTCGGTTAAAAAACATCTTAATTATACCTATATATATCTGAGTTTATGATCCTTTATTTGATCATTTTCAGGACTATGCATAGTTTAAAATTTTTTTATCTTATAGCCCTGGAGATCTAATACAGAAGCGACACCTCGGAAATAAACAATTACCTAAAGTGCTATTTTTTACCGAAAACCTGTTAAGTCCTCAAAATCCTTATAATTGTTACGGTCGATCGATCCATAAATTAATTACAGGTGTTGATAAATGTTAATTATAGAGCTTACTTTTTTATGCAGGAGTGATTCAGAATAAGAAATTTTTCACCGAGTAAGCCCTAATTTACAAGGAAATGGAAATATCCCATGAGGGCCAGAAATGGGGAGGGTTCACAAAAGTTAACTTATTAAATCTGAATTGCTTAATTAAATTATCCATGAGTTGAGTAGTTATAAGCCCAAAATTTTGAATTAAAATTTTTTTAATAGGGCAATTCAGAAAACCAGTATCACAGCTCGGGATTTAAAAATGCCTAAAAAATTATAACCAAAGTCTTTTTGAATTTTAATTTGATGCAGTGGCGTAGTTGTTATACATATTCAGCCCCATGATTTTATTTTATTTATTTCATTAATTAACCGGAATCTACACTCTTTTTTCCAAAAAATAAAATTAGAAATAGCTTTTTAAAGCTTCTCTTTAGCTTAGAAAGCACGAGAGGGTTTAAGTGAATAAAATTTTAAATTTATAATGTAATTTTATTTATCTAAACTATATTATACTTTTATAAACTACTCCAGCAGCTCCATGGTAGCTATGACATTGATTTAATGATATAAAAGTTTTTCGAAAAAATAGAAGCTCTCAAAGGAACCAGGCAAGCGATCGCAATACTTTACATTTCTAAATTCTATAGAATATAAATGTGAAAGTAAAAAACGGTACTATATATTCTATGGGATACAGCTTCAAAATTTCGAATAGTAATAAGAGACTCGAATCGATGGATCTTTTAAAAAGAAACAACTTTTAATAATCATATAATAAATATATAAGTAATGATGATTTTCACCTTCATTCATTCATGTTCGGTTCTCGAAATTAAATGACGGTCTCAGTATTTTGAATCACCCTGTCAAGAAAGTTGATATTTTTAGGGTGGTGGAGTGAAAGATATAGTTGAATCATTGAAGATTGTAAGATTTAAATTTGAAGACTCAAAAGGTCATAGATTCGAAAATGCTCTTTCGGCTAATTAAATAATTTTAACAAGATTCATTGAAAATATTTTGCACTTTAGAAAGTTAATTATAATTAATTATCGGAAACTATATAAAAATTCTCAGCCACTCTCTATTTAAACAAAACTTCTCTACGCACTTTCATCTACGAAGTATAATTATAAGGCTTCATAAAGAATAATAAAAAAATTATATAAAATTGTAAGGTGGATTTCACATAAAATATTTTATATGAAACCCACCTTGCAATTTTACCTAATTTTTTTATTATTAAAAAATGTTTCACCTTGAACCAACACCTATCTTCATAAAGAATATTTGAAAGTAAAAAGACAACAGAGAAAGTAATTTACTTAAATTAGTTATTGAAAAAAAGAAGGATAAATATAATAAAAATCTGGAATAAACCCTACGAAAGCTTTTTCTTCGCTGTTTTAATGAAATAAAATCCATTCTCAAACGAGCTGTGAAACGTTGAAATTTGTTTTTTAATTTTTAAATTTATATACATTATACATATTTTAAAACCCACTAATAGTTTATTATAAATATCATAATTTTACAGATATTTAAATTAAGAAATTGAATGGGGGAATGGGATGATGAGGGAGGATAAACCAATCGACTTGATTGGAGAATAATGGAATTGAAATAATTATCGGAAAAGAGGTTTTTTATCTAATTAGATTTTTCCTCTTATTAAAAACAAGGACTAAAGATGAATAAGGACACTCGATGGTGGAGAAGCAATCTCCGGAATCGAAGCTAAAATACAAGGTATACATTAATTAATGTAAAATAATTGGTTTAATAAAATTTATAAAAAAAAAGAAAAAAAAGAAATTGAATGGGGGAATGGGATGATGAGGGAGGATAAACCAATCGACTTGATTGGGGAATAATGGAATTGAAATAATTATCGGAAAAGAGGTTTTTTATCTAATTAGATTTTTCCTCTTATTAAAAACAAGGACTAAAGATGAATAAGGACACTCGATGGTGGAGAAGTAATCTCCGGAATCGAAGAAAAATACAATGTATACATTAATTAATGTAAAATAATTGGTTTAATAATAAATTATATTTTAATTTAATAAGAAATTGAATTGATAGATTGGGGAATTGGGAATTGGAATAATTATCGGAAAAGACGTTTTTTTTATTTAATTAGTTTTTTCCTCTTATTAAAAACAAAGACTAAAAAGATGATCAAGGACAGTCGATGGTGGAGAAGTAATCTCCGGAGTCGAAGCTCAAATACAATGTATACATTAATGTAAAATAATTGGTTTAATAATAATAAGAAATTGAATTTATGGATGATATAGAAGGGAAAATGGGATGAATTGATAAATCGGAAAAGAGGTTTTTTTTATTTAATTAGTTTTTCCTCTTATTAAAAACAAGGACTAAAAAGATGATCAAGGACAGTCGATGGTGGAGAAGTAATCTCCGAAGTCGAAGCTCAAATACAATGTATACATTAATTCATGTAAGAAATTGAATTTATGGAAAATTAAATTAAAGAATAAATTACATTTTGAATGTTTATGTTTTTTCGCTACCTTGTATATTTAAACCCTCTCCTACCATTTACAAAATTTGCGTTATGCGTTATCAACTTCACATAGTCTCAAGCAGATGGCCATTAAAAATAGCCGAATTCTATACTGATTTTAGAAAATGTTTGATTAAACAATGAACAAATTTAAAAAAAAATTCTATAAATTTTCGTGAAAAATATTCATTATTACAGGCTTTTTACATGAGTCTATACTAATTTAAAGTTTATTAAAGCTTTTATTAATATTTGATTGAATATTTTCAATTTTTCTTTTTTTGTGCTGGGGTTTCTAAAAATCTTTATAACTACATAATTCACAAAATTCCAATAAATTCTCAATTTATTTATTGAAGTGAAAGTTCTTTAGCGACGTATCTGTTTAATTTTTTGTTACATTAAAGGGGAAATGACTCAATAGAAGGGAAATATTTTTTTAAAAAACACATATTTAATGACAAATCAAATTTATTAAAATTAGTAAATTTAAATTTGTTCAATAAAATCTACGGCTAAAGAAGTTTAACTACCCCCGTGAGCTTATGAGGATGAGAGGCTCACAGATATTTTTATTTTTTTAATTTTTTTTATTATTCAAAATCTTTACAATCTGATCAATAAAGTAGATCAATGACTAATTTATTTCTTATATAATTCAATACATTTGCTAAAACTAAGGTATTACTCTCTAGTAGCCTTGTGATCTAATATCTATACTATACTAGATCTTGTTATTATTTCACTAACTCAAAAGGTCAATTTAATGATGAAAAAGTTTTTGATTGCAATTTTTTTGTATTCTATAATTTCTGATAATTTGAGAAGGATTGTGTTTATTTTTTTGAAAATTAATATTTTTTTCTCGCTAGAAATTTTCAAAAAGTTGATAAGGGTCCCTTATCATCATCCCATCTTAGAGAGAATTAAAAAAGTAATATTTTTCGAGATATTCAAACGAAAATATACTCTTTTAACTCTTTATAAAATATACTATTTAAAATGCGTTTATTTTTTTGAAAATTAATATTTTATTTTGCGAAGAAATTCTCAAACAAGTTGATAAGGGTCATCATACCTACCCCTACATTCCAGGCACGTATCCAGGCCCACGAGCCCTTCAAATCCATCGTAAATGTAAATCCAAAAAAATATAACATAAAATATCTTTTAAAATTATATTTATTCTAATATATTTATGGTAAAGTATTTTTTTTTATTTATTTATTTTCACCGGTAAGAAAGCCCATTTAGACAGCACATCAGTAAAGTGTTAGTAGGGTTAGTAAAGGAGTCGAGTTTTAGCCGGAAGAAATTTTATATGCTAGCCAGGCTCGAACCCGGGGTCTACCGCTTGAACATCGTCATCAACGATGCTCAAGCGGAGCCAGCGCCTTTGCCAGCTCGGCCAACCCGACTTCCAAAGTATTTTAAAACATTTAATAAAATTTTGTTTAAAAAAATAACCTCGCTTTTTTCACTTCTTATATATATGTCGTCTAAGATCTTAACTTTAAACCCGTTATTAAGTTTTGAGAAATTTAAATGAAAAGCAGATGAACACATAGTATATATATATATATATATATAATAAATAACTTTTGATATACATAAATTATCCTTAAAAGTGAACAGTAATCGTTTAAAGTCCATTTTTCGAATGTTTATTTATGTCATTAGACCCGTTACCTATCCACTCGATGATTCAATTTTAATTTATCTTCTACTTCCGTTTCAGACAAGAGACCTGTTTAAAAATGTTGGAATGGTGGAAACTCATCCCTGTGCTTCTAGTTCTGATTCTCAGCTTTATCCTCGGCCAGCATGACGTCCGTAAGTTAACTGAATCAAATAGACAGATACTCGTATTTAGCGATTAGAATCCCTAATTGAGCTTCTGCGAATTTAATGCATTTAGGTCAGGGGAGAGAGCGCTCAAATATCAATCTTTTCCTTGATTTTTTTTAATCAACATTTTAACTCAATTTATAATTAATCAATTTAATGAATAACAGCTTGTTGGTTAATTTGTTATTGATGTTAGTTGAATACCTATACTTATTGTGTTTTCGCATTAATAGAATAACCTTAAGTCTACTCCCTGATTACTTTTCATTTAAAAGCTCGAGCTCATTATATTATTTTTTTATGAAGTAAGAGCAGCATTAGTCATGCAAATTATAAGTCTAGTTTATTATTATATCTAACCCAGAAAGAAAAAATTATTTTCGAATTATGTTAATAAATATCATATAAATAGTAGATATAGGTATAAAAATATTACTAATTTTTAATTGATTACAATTAAATTTGGATCAAACTTTGTTCGATATGTCTGAATTTGACCTAATGATCAGAGAGTCTAAATTAATTTTTAATGAAAATTATTGTAAAATGAGCATAAATAAAATATCGAAAATCGGACGTGATTCATGAAAATTCCAAAATTTAGCTCTTATATAATTATATTATTATGGGAAGAAACTGACATATATTTTACTTTCACTTATATCTATATTATTAAATGATATTAGATATATATGAAAGTATATAACATTTCTCCCCCCCCCCCCGAGATCTTGGAACTTTTAGGGATTTTATCGCCAAGCTTATGAAAGTTTTTTTATTTTGACATTTTTAGATGAAAGTAAAGGATACTTGCTCTTAATAGATGGAAATCAGATTAAGAATATAAAATGCAGATAATATGGTCCCCAGATCCAGAAAAATGATCGAAAATCTATTGATCTGTTCATGTGTACATTAGGGCAGTCTTGTCCTTAGCTATACCTGGTGAATTTTCTTTTCTGAAAAGTTTTCGGGACACCCGCTCAAATTATGAGGTTGAGTAAGATAATAATTCATACGAAATTTGAGATCGATCGGACAACCCTTTGACGTGGCTCATCTCATTTGAAAATTTGAAATTTTAAGAATTTCGCTCTATTCGACTACTATATTTTGTTATACGCTGTAAAATTGAAACAAAGAATAAAAAAAATATCCCGACAGTAGGAAATCAACATTGACAGCGGATTTGTAAAACCCAATATTTGATAAGTAAAATTTATTTTGAGACAATAATTGTATTTCTATTAATTTACTTCTATGTGAATGCTAAATCCCTTCTTTATCTATATATAACAATAACAATTTTTTACTTTTATTACACTTATATGAATCAAATAAATATTTTTCACGATGTCCGCCTAAGAGGTAGGCAAAGCGGCCATCATATAGAATTCACTTGAATTTTTTCTTTTGCTCTATGTGTTTTAATAATGACTGAATGACAAAGCTGGGGGGGGGGGATTTCACAAAATAATATTTACTAATTTCATTGTCATAGATGTTTTTATTCTTTGTTTCAATTTAACGACGTATAAAAAAATATAGTAGTCGAATAGAGCGAAATTCTTAAAATTTCAAATTTTCAAATGAAATGAGCCACGTCAAAGGGTTGTCCGATCGATCTCAAATTTTGTATGAATTAATTTCTTACCCAACCTCATAATTTGAGCGGGTGTCCCGAAAATATTTTCATAGTCGTAAAATAAGGACCACCCTAGTGTACATATACCTATATAGCAATTAATTGTGATTATGCTGGACCGGTGAGTTTATTTGATTAATCTACTTGATGCTTTTTTACTCGGTCAAAACTCAATGAGTTATAACCGAGTAAAAAATTAATCAAATATATAGCAATGTTAAGTCGTAGACTAACGAAATTAAATTTAAGCTAAAGAAGCTAAAAGGAATACTTCAAATTTTGGTAGAAACCTAAAGTAACCCTTTACTTGAAAGATTTTTGTTTTTTGGTAAGTTTCTCGAAAACGGTTTTAGCATTTTTTTAATCATTTATTTTGATTAAAATTAGAGAAGGCAGTTTGTTAATTAAGCTTATCACATAAAAGAGTAAGCATTTTTTTTCAAAATCATCTTCTTTATCAATTAGTATATATTCTCAAAATTATTATAGAATGATTTCAAAGAAAGGGAAATAATAGGTGAAAGACGTGTGGGGCACACAACAGTTGATTTTTTACTAATTTGCAAGAAAAATTCTAAGATTATTTAAATTATAAAAAGATGAATTGATATTTAAAATCTGAGAAAAATTCTACATGGATTTTATACATAATGTTGCCAGAATTAGTAATTAACACTAATAGAAATTTCTAGACTTTATTTAGATTTAGTGGTTTATTTTCTAAAGTAAAATTTTTATTTCAGGACCTTGTTTAAAGTGCAGTTATACTAGATTGATTTTTGATTTTTTTTAAATTTTTAATATGTCCCCTATTTTTATAAATGTCCCACTTTTTAAGCAAACAAAATATAGACAAGTATAATAATGAGCGCAAGTGATGCGTATAAATTTGAAAGATAATATTTTCATAAACCTAATCTTAAAAATAGAATTTACAAACTTATTTAATTTTATATTCTAATTAAAATTAACTTGTAGTTTTTTTTTTTTTTTTTTTGAAAAATTTCCAAACGACATATAAAAGGCGGTTTTCTTAAGAATCCTCACTCACTCATTAGCATAATACAGCCCCTGTCCACGTACATTATCTCTTGATAATATCAACGTTCCAGAGTATTGATGAATAATTCCGTGGATGAGTTCCAAAGTCCCTTTGCGCTTGGTCACGTTTTTTGCCCTTTATTCTCCATGAGGTGTTTCATTTTTCATTCCCATTGGATTTAAATTGGCGTCAGCAAAATAAATTTTTATTTTTCTTCATTTTATAATGCCCTAAGAATACTAATTTTGGTCATTGATGACGCACATCAAGCTTTCAATAGGTATTTGATTTCTGATGAATATGTAAAAGAATCTTTAGTGAGATTTGAATATCATCTGGCAACATTCCGAAAGACGAAAGTGACGCTTTCATTAATTCACTTAAATTTTTTTAAAAATATTTAATAATTTTAATTTTTAATATTTCTTAATTAATGAAAAAAAAGGATTTAAATATAATTTTTATTCTTTTACTCAATCTTCGCATAATCAAAAGAACTCTTGCAAATTAAAAAAAAATAATCCATTCAAAATACATGTTTCGGCCCTAATTGAGCCCATTTTCAGTTTATTTTATAAAAAAAATTCCCTTATATAATTTTCGAAAGATCCTCATTTCATACTTTGTCAAAAAACAAAAAGAAAATCTTGCAACAAAACTGGAATATAATTCTTTTTAAAAAAAGTAAATCAAACCCGAGAGATAAACTTTTACAAGGCGCAAGGAGATTTGAAAAGAGTTTTGAGATTTCATGACCAAAGAAAATATTTATCTAGCTAAAGTGATTATCCTCACGCTCTTACCAGAATGATAAAATTCTAATAACGACTTCAATAAGATATTTTATTAATTAGTAAATGATAGAGTAGGATTGGAACGACAGACTATTCAATTCTCTGCTTAATGAAGTTGCTGGCTTCTGCTTAAATAAATCAAAGTGACAAAAAATTGTATATTATAACAACATATAGGTACGTTTGACATTATGAACAAGCACAGCTCAAAATGAATGAGGGTTGAAATTAAATAAACTGATTTTTTTTTACTTCGCCATCGCTAAAATATAAACAACTCAATAATTACGAGCTCAAAATGTTCACTGACAAAGAAAATTGACAAATCGCATACATTTTCAAAAGTCCTATCGAATCTTGAAAAAGTTATCATTTTTTCTTTCAATTTGAATTTATAATATTCTTATATATTAT
Organism: Forficula auricularia; assembly: GCA_024734495.1. Lineage (NCBI taxonomy): Eukaryota > Metazoa > Arthropoda > Insecta > Dermaptera > Forficulidae > Forficula > Forficula auricularia. The sequence goes on from JALMQS010000353.1 coordinate 7,708,744, forward strand.
ATACATTCTTATAGATATAGATATTTTTTACTATAGAAAGTAGAGATAGAGGGACTTAGAGGCTTAAGGCTTCCCTTCGCCTATTGATGGTTTGAAAACTAATTTAATTTATATTCGTTCAAGGAATAGTCATTTCACATTTTGATTTTGAAAAACTAACTAATATCTATTAAAACTATATGTTTTGATTGTAAATTTAGATTTAGAATCATTTGAATGGATCAAAGTAGAGCCTTTCCGTCCCAAATCCCGACCAACCACCCCAAGAAAAAACATTACTTATATAGGGCTGATGGGCTGCTCCCTCCAGCGGCCAGCCGACTACTAACGGAGTCGCCCGACTCCCAGAGGAGAGGTGGCCCTCGGGGCGGGTGGTGGTGGTGGTGGGGGGGGGGGGGCCTCGATCCCCTGAACCATGTAAAAAAATGTTTATCAAAGATTAGAGAAAAATATTAATTTCTTTAGTGTTGCTTTCTAAGCGACGGACAGGTTGTAATCACATCTTCTGGATGTTATCTAATGATGAGGTGATGTTACGAAAATAAAACATTATTTTTCATCGTTTCTTTATCTTTAATCATTATCTTATATAAGTTTGTAATAAAATTATTAAAATAAATAAAGTTGGTAATAAAATTATCAAGAGTGTTGCAGAGTTATTTATTTAAAAAAAACTGTGATCAGTAATTATAATGTTTGAAAGAAAAAAGTAATAGTATGGGCCCAAATATAAAAGTTTATGAGAGTTCTATATAACACAAACAAGTAACAATCATATTTATTTTTTGATTTCAGCCTATTTTATTATGCCCTGCTCGAAATCCGACCCAGGAGTGAACGAATGTTTAAGACGATCGACAAATCATTTAGCCAAAGAATTTCGTCTCGGTAAGTTATCATCAAATCTTACATAGTATATTAACATTTACCTTTTGAAATAATTGATTAATACGATTTTTTTTAGGTATTCCTGAGTTGGGTGTTGAAGAGGTGGAGCCCCTTTTTATTGATGAAATTTCAATAGCTCTCGGTTCTGGACCAGATGGTTACCGAGCGTCGTTTCGGGATATTGAAGCTTTTGGTGTTAGCAATCTTACAGTTACCGCAGTCAGGTTTGTACAAAATAAATTTATTTATTTAAAATAATCAAACTGAAAAATATAAATATAAATTTTTTTGCCTTTGAAATAAATAAAAAGTTAAAATCAGTCGACTATCACGTTTATTTCATCCTGATGATGATGGAAATAAATCATTGAAATTATACATTAACTGCGGATTGAATCATAATTAGGGTTCAAATCGATATGCACTAAAAACATTTAAAGAGACCAAAATATGCATTTTAAAAGGAAATATGCACTTAAAATATTCATTATAAACCCATAATATCTAGTGCTTGATAGCTTTAAACCGACTCAATGAACGGGTAAAAGAAGAAATAATCATTTTTGACATTTTCATTTTCAAGAAAAACAGTTTAAAATTAACGAAAATCTATTTAGAGAAATTCGGGTTTTTTATATTTTTTTAGCATAATTTTTTTAGCATTTTTTTAGCATTTAGCACAACTGCGTGATTTTCTCTTTAAAAATTTAAGAACATTTTAATAAACACCTGCAAATTATTTAATATAATTATTTTAAATTAATGCTTTGAAAGTTTATTTTTAAAAGAAATTCAATATTTTTTTTTTTTTTTTAAATAATTTTCATAAAAAATATTATTTTAATTTAAATATATTTCCTTAAATTTTCACGATTTGTTTGACAGTGATAGGGGGTATAGGGGCAAAAAAGGTTTGAAACCTGGGGCCTACCCTCTCTGTCTCTAAAATTTTCTTCAATTATTTTTCTGATTTGCCAACAAACGATGGACAAAAATCACACAAATATGCAAAATAGAGCTTAAATCGCTAAATATGCACTTAAACTCCAAAATATGCATTTATATTTTTTTTTTTTTTTTTTATTTATTATAGGCAATCAGAAATTACATATTTACAGGATTTCTATGAGCCAATTTTCTATGTGAAATATTTACAATAGTTACAAGGTAGTCTCCTATGAGACTAGACAAGATAATGAAAAGAAAAGAAAAAAAAATTATATAAATTTATTATTCAGGATTGTGGAGATCCTGGGGCCATCTTCTTTTCAGACGTCTTCTTTCGGGGATCCGGACAAATGAGTGGAGGGTCTGATTAGGGTGTGATGCCAATTTTCCAACGTGGATGTTGGCTCTTTTTCTAACGACTTCTTCCACATAGGGCACTCGGAGATCTTCGTGGATTATCTTATTTGAAATAAACCACGGTGCATCAGTACTTATTCTAAGGAATTTTGACTGGAATTTTTGTATTATATTTATATTGGACTTACATGAGCTGCCCCATAGCTCAATTCCGTATGTCCAAATAGGCTTTATAATCACTTTATAAATTAAAAGTTTATTTTCCAGTGAGGTAGGAGATTTTCTGCCAATGAGCCAGTGCATTTGCCTAACTTTAAGGTCCATTTCTTTTCTTTTTTTTTTAATGTGTTCCCTCCAAGTAAGCTTTGAGTCTAGGTGAAGTCCTAGATACTTAATGCAGGAACTTTGAGGAACGGTTTTATTGTTGATCTTGATCGGGGGACTTGTTTTTCTGTTTAATGAGAAGGTTATATGCTGTGATTTACTCTCATTTATCTTCATTCGCCATTTCTCGAACCATATGTTTACTTTATCAAGATGATTTTGAAGAAGATAGCAAGCTTTCATTGGATCTTTGTCCGAGGTTAGTATGGCTGTGTCATCTGCAAAGGTGGCGACATGGCATTCTTGAGAAGTTGGAAGGTCTGAGGTGTATAGCAGGTAGAGGAAAGGTCCCAGAATACTGCCTTGTGGAACTCCTGCCTTGATTTGATGAATATTTGATACTTCGTCGTTAAGTTTGATTTGGAAAACTCTATCTTCTAGGTAGGACTTGAAAATTTCGAAGTAATGATGAGGTAGATTTTTTTTAATTTTAAATAACAGTCCTTTATGCCATACTTTATCGAAGGCCTGGCTTACATCCAAAAAAGCCGCAGAGCAGTATTGTTTATTTTCGAAGGCCGGTCTTATTATTTCTACTAATCTTTGACATTGTTGGATAGTAGAATGTTTTTGTCTAAAACCAAACTGGTGGGATGGAAGCCATTTCATTTGATTATCATCTTTTATTCTCAAATATAACATCTTTTCAAAAATCTTTGAAATTGTAGGCAATAGACTTATTGGTCTATATGAAGTCACTTCAGTGGGTGGTTTGCCAGGTTTTTGTATAAGGATAATTTGTGCTATTTTTAGTTGCTTTGGCCAGTAGGTAAGTCTGAGAATGGAGTTGAAAATTATTAATAGAAATCTGATCCCTTTATTAGGAAGATTTTTTATGACATCGGCGGTGATAAGATCCATTCCTGGTGCTTTTTTAGATTTTAGTTGTTTGATTTCTTTTTTTAGTTCATTCATTTTAAAATTAATTATGGGAAGAGACATTTGATGGGGCGATTCCAGAAAGTTTTCGATTTCTACGTCAACTGTACTGGAGAAAGGTTGGAAAGCTTGGGATAGATGTTCTGCAAACAGATTTGCTTTTTCTAGGTTGGTTCTTGCCCAGTCAGTAGATACATTTGACCTTATAGGTGGAATTGATGTTTGGTGTCTTTTAAAACTCCTGGATGCTCTCCAAAGTGAAAAATCTTTATTTGAAAGATTTTCTACATAATTTTTAAATGATTCGTTTCGAACTTTCTTCATTTCTGATCTTAGTATATTATTTATATTATTATATAAGTTTTTATCATGAGGGCTGTGAGTTCTTTGCCAAACAGCTCTAGCTCTTCGTTTCTGAGCGATCAAGTTTTTTATTTCAAAAGGGACTGAAAGGGATTCTCGAATTTTTTTATCAATGTTGGGGGTTGAGTTTCTGGCAGCCTTTTGGATGGTATTGATAAAATGGCCAGTGGTTTCTTCAAGTTCTTGATGAGTTTTTATTCTAATATTTGTTTCTAGGTTTTCATCAATATAATCCCGAAAATTTTCCCAATTTGTGTTTTTGTTCGTAAGACTTGGTTTAGGTGATATCATAGATATTGTTGTATTTATTGTGGCAATTATCGGGGAGTGATCAGAAGACAAATCATAGTTAGGTTCAATTTTTATATAGTCAGCTGAGATACCTTTTGCAATGAAGAAGTCTAGAATATCCGGGATTTTCAAGGAATCAGTGGGCCAGAAGGTTGGACTTCCTCCTGATAAGTTTATGAGCTTAGATTCAGTTATAGCCTTGTTTAGTTCTCTTCCTCTTTGTGTTATAAGTCTTGAACCCCAGTTGGTGTGCTTAGCGTTAAAGTCTCCTCCAGAAATAAATTTGTTTCCTAGAGATTCGAAGAATGTTTTGAATTGGTCTTTAGTAATTTTATGTTTAGGTGGACAGTACACGGCTGAGATAGTTAGTGGGTTGGCTTGCTTGTAAATTTGTATGGCTGTGCCTTGTAGGAAGTCCATAGAGTACTTGGGTAGTTCGCATTGTTTTATGGATTTTTTTATTATAATTGCACTACCTCCTCGTGAAGAGCCGCTGGGGTGATTTGAATTGTAGAGATTATATTCGGGGATTTTGACTAAGTTTTTATTTGTAAAATGGGTTTCAGACAGAAGCATTATGTCTATTTTGTTCATTTTTAGAAAGAATGATACTTCATCTTTTTTGGCTTGGAAGCCATTGGCATTCCATAGAGCTATTCTTAGAGACTCATTCATTTTGAGAGATTATTCACTACTGAAGAAAGCAAGTTCAAGATCATGTTGCTTTGTTGCATTAATTGGGCGAACATATTTTTGAATTCATATAAAAATTTAGAGAGAGAAATATCTTGAGTAATATCATCATTTTTATCATTCGGAGTTGATTTTATGCTTGCTTGTGTTGCTTGGGCATACGATTTTGGAGACTTAGTTGGTTGTTGTAATTCTCTGCTTTCTTGTGCAGGGGCTTTATTTAGGAGGTGGTTGTCTCGGTTTTTGCGCCATCTCCGTCCACTTGGTTTTTTGTGGAGGGAGATTTTATTTTTTAGATCTTTATAAGTATCGCACCCCCTGTAGTTGGCTGGGTGATTTTTCCCACAATTTATGCATTTCGCTATGTTTTCTGATGAGTTCTTAGAACAATTTTTTTGAGCCATGTGAGCCTGCGCACCTTACGCATTTGGGGAGCACGAAAACAAAGAAATTTTTTGAGTGTCCAAAGCCCTGGCATCGGAAACACTGGATAAATGTCACGTTTGGGATGAGGAGATTCAAAAGAGATTATGGTGTTTAATAGACTTTTTATTTCGTAAATTTGTTTATTGTTATTTTTTGGTTTGAGATTTACGTAGAAAATTGGTAAGCCTATTTTGGTATTTCGATCACGAATATTGGATATATTTGTTGCTTCATGCCCTAGATTTAGTAGAGCATCTTTTATTTCAGAACAATCTGTAGAGGGATGTAAATTTCTCAAGACCACTCGAAAAGCTCGTTCTTGTTTTAGCTGGTAAGTATGAAATTGGGTGTTTTTTTCGTTTAGAGCTTTCACAATTTTTCTGTAACAGTCAGAGTTAAAAGGTTGTATTTTTACTTCGTCGGCCTTAGTACATTTTAGGGCGTAGAGATTTGGGACCAAATTATTGAGTAGAGTTTTTAGAGGTTGTATAAGCTGTACCCCAGAAACGAAGATTGGTGGAGGTTTCGGAGTGGTGTTCTCTTTAGCCTGCGTGGGATCAGTACTATTATCAGATGTGGTTATCATTGGGTCTTCTACACTAAGTTCAGTGGAGAGAGAATCGAATTTATTTGATGTGGGTATCTCTGTTGGCTTATTTAACCAACAGTTTTCTATTTTTGATTGTTTTAAAATTTTTTGTGTCTCCGAACCTGGACTTTGGAGGGATCTCTTTTAGATTCTACTATTATCCACTCAGATTTCATTTAGAATGCTGGTTTCCAATGGAAATTCACAAACAACACCAATTTATTATTTTTGTAAAACTTGATGGTCAGAACGGCTTAGGTGAAATTTTTAATGCAATAATTGCATGTTTTCAACTTCTGTATCTATAGGGTTTTTAGCATGTCGAACAACATACCTTTTTGCATTTTGTTGTCTTGAATTTTGTATAACAGCATCTAAGGGAAAGGAAGGTGAAATTCTTCACGCTGCCGAGGCTCTGTCGAAGCGACTTTTTTGGAAAAAAATTGGAAAGACCCTGGTCTAGGAATATTGTTTGAGAAAGGAAAAATCCACTACCCGAATTATTAAGCAAAAAGCAAATAACACCGCACTAATATAACAAAACACATATATATCTGCTGTATTCAATATAAAACTTTCTATTTAGTTGGTTTAAAAATGATATACAGTGTATGGTCTGATTTTTATTTTAGTTTGAAAATCTTATAATTTTAATTTTTAAGCCTCCTACAGATCAAACTATTTTGATTAAAAAAAATTAAGCGAAACCATGGCGTTTTGGTCTACAAAAAAGCTCTAATAAGTAAACATCAAAAAAATTATATTTTTCCAGATATTAATTATTTTGTCAAAATGACTATTAGTTAGTGTAATTTTGTAGCTCAAAATTTAGTGTGAATATCAAAACGAAATTTCACATGCAGTTTTGGTGCATTGATATAAAGAGCTGATTAGATTTTGATTTGAAATCCAACCAAAAATTGAGGCCGGGGAGAAGGGCTTAAAAAAATTAAGATTATAAGATTTTTAAACTAAAATAAAAAAACAAGAAAAAAATCAACCTATAATAAAAAAAGAGAGTTATTATTTTTTCGGGGGCCAAAATTGGGGGGGGGGGGTTCAAAAAAATAGAACTATCAATATAAGTCTTAGACACTTTAATGGAAAACGATTTCTCGCATATGCATCCTATCCGACCTTATGTAAATGATCTCACTATGTGAAATTGATAGTGATCCAAAAGAGGGAAAGGGAAGGGGGGGGTTAAAAATCAAGAAAAGATGATATTTCTAATAAAATAGTAATAGCTAATAGACCCAAAATTAAGAGAGTTTTTTGTTCTAACGAGAAACAAGAGAGGTTGTCCTCTGCTTGATGCAAATAAACATACACACATATATATCAAGATGATATATCTGTATATATATTATTTATTTGTTTGAGACTATAATAGTTTCGAAGACTTGGTCTTCATCATCAGTCTTTCTTCAATTATAAATGTTTTTCATGGAGTCAATATCATATGGATATTGAAAACTTGTAGTGTTCCTTCGTCACCGCTGGGAGGCTAGGAACTAATAAATAACTAACTAATAAATAATAATAATAATAAAAACAATTTTTATTGGTTCCTAGCCTTCCAGCGGTGAGCGAAGGAACCACCAAGTTTTCAATATCCATATGATATTGACTCCATGAAAAACGATCTATAATTGAAGAAAAGACTGATGATGAAGACCAAGTCTTCGAAACTATAGTCTCAAACAAATAAATAATATGCTGTACGGATGGGTCGTCTTGATATATATGTGTATGGCTGTTGCATCAAGCAGAGGACAACCTCTTTGTTTCTCTTTGTGAATCCAACAACTTTTTCTGCTTTACTCTCGGCAAAACAAAAACTTTTCAATTAGAGTTTTTGTTATTTTTTTTTTTTTTTTATATTGATGTGAGAGAGATACACCAAAAAGTGCATCCCCTAAAGGCCGGGGTTGGCTCCCATCATCGTGAAAAAAAGAAGAAGATTCTTTAGTAAATAATTATAATTTTTTTTTTTTTTTTTTTTAAAGGGAGAAGGTTTTTTCCCCTTCCTGGCTTTTGGATAATTATAAATTATTTTATTAAAATGTATAGGTAAAGCCAGGTGTATAGTAAAGTTATGTGGATGGCCAAATTAGATTTTCTAGTTTACGTTTTACATTGCTCTGAGCAGTCGGCCAAACAGACAGACAGAGATTGTAGTGACACTAATAGGGTTCCGTTAACTTTTTAAGCGGAATCCTAAAAAGTAAATGAAAATCGTGGGGCGTGTACTAACTCCAACTTAAATTTGATATTAGAAAGCCCAATTTTCATCGGGCATCAAAGCTTTTCAATTTGAAATGGGTTGAAATATAGAATTTTAAGATAGGTTGTTATTTTTATATGATAACAACCTGATTCTGCTCATCTACTCCCGGTGTTAAAACAACACTTAAAGAAATATTAAAAAATAAAAATTCTACAAATGCTTAATTGATTTTATTAGATTGTAGGAAATCGATAATCGATTTATTAAATTTGTAAATTGTAATCCATACAAATTAAAATATATAATAGTACAAAAAGAATAGTAATTAAGAAAATAAAATATGAAATAAGGGCGAATATAAACAGAAATGGAATAAATAAGAATGAAATATAATAACAAAAATGTGGTGAATAATTTAAAATAGGGATAAGAGAGCATATTGATTCGATACTGTCACTACAAATAAAAAACCAATAAAAATAAATCAAAAAATCCTGAAACAAATAAAATAAAATATATAAAAGGTTTAGAGAGAGCCATTTTTGTTATATAATTCAAGACAAATTATATTTTTCTATAAACCCATTCACTAAGCTCCTTAGTCTCAAGTCTCAATTTAGCATTTCTCTTCATAATTCTATCATTGAAATTTTATACTAAAAATTTAAAATAAATAAAAAATAAATTTTCCCACTTCTTAAATTGATTTCAAAAAATATTGATATATTATAAATATTAATGAAGAATATTTTCATTAAACCAAAATTATGCAAATTTAATTTTTTTTTAGAAAATTTTATATAAGTATTATATTTATATTGCTATATACTTATATTCAGAACAATAATCTAATCATAATAAATAAATTAAAAAGAAATACTAAATGGCTTAATTGATTAATGCATTTAACAGTACCTAGAATTGCTATACTTACCTAATAATTTCAAGTATTTATTTATTTGTAAAACAAAAGCAATAAATCAAAATTTATTTCTGAGAACGCCGCCGCCGACAAGTTTCGACAAGTAAAAAATTATAATCTCAAGGCCTATCAAATAAATTATTTTTATTAATTTATATGCATTCACTAGAGCAGTCAGTGGTTCTTAACCTTTTATTAGTTGGGCCCCTTAAAATTTTAAGTACCCTCCCCCACCAATACGTAACATATTCGTAATTACTCGTACAAAAATTGTAAACCTAGACTTAAAAAATATTTACATGGTTTTATTCAACTTGTAATTTTGTCTGTCTGTTTGGGTCAAATTTAGCTAAGGCGCTCAACGTTTTAATTTAGTTTAACCATGTTTAAGAATATTGAGATGTCATTAAATTCATCTGTCACTTACAATATGGGGCATTCCACGCCAAATCAGACGGTTTGAAAAATTTTAATTTTTGATTTCCTTCATTTTTTGACATTTTTAGTACCCATCAAAAAACCTCTTCCTGGTAAATTTTGAATTTTTTTTGATCACCGGTTTTAAAAGATATCGAATTTCGGTTTTTTGCTCATTACTTCTTCAAAAATGGCTTAGATTCAAATTATTTTTTTTTTTTTTTGAAATTTTTGTTTATTTTACATACTTTCTAGAAAAAAATACAAAAAAATTATTTAAAGTGTTCCTATATGCAATTTTTGAACAGTCCTATGATAATTACTATTTTTTTTTATTTTTGAAAATTTTGAAAAAAAATGTATTTGCTTTATTAATCATTATTAAAATCACTTTTTAGTATTGAGATCTTTTTTTTAAGTTATTTTGAATTGATTTTTATCGTTAACAGGTGTTAAAAATAAATAATTAGTATTTTAGTTTGTTGAAAGAAAATCAAAATCAAAAATCGAAAAAAAATAGTAATTATCATAGGACCACTATCAACCCGGTCTTAAAATTTGTAGAATGAATAGAAATTTAAAATAAAAAATTATCAAAAAATCGAAGAGTACCTACCTACAGTATCAAAAACAAGATTAAAATTTTCAAACTCAAAAATCGCATATAAAAACAGTTTAAATAATTTTTTGTATTTTTTTCTAGAAAAGTACGTAAAAAAAACAAAATTTCAAACAAAAATTTTGAATTTGGACCATTTTTGAAGAAGTAATGAGCGAAAAACCGAAATTCAATATCTTTTAAACCGGTGATCAAAAAAATTTCAAAAATTACAGGAAGAGGTTTTTGATAAAAACTAGTAACTATATTTTTGTTTATTTGTAAAGATATAAAAAACTTAAAAAAATTCTAATATTTTCGCGGCCCCTTCCCCTGTTAAGAATCGCTGCACTAGACAGTTAAGTATCGATCACCATCGGTTGACCTCATGACCATCTTCAGTAGTACTAACATTACATTAAATATCATTTAAGTTTTTGTGTGAATTGATTGACAATCTCCAAAAACTAAAACGATATTTACTATTCAAAATAGTCAACTAATAATATTGATCGAAACTGTCTAGTGCAAGATTTCCTACGGTGTAACACTTAAGAAATCCTAAATTATTAAAGGAACACCTTGTTTATTTTATATGCCAAGAGAGAAAAAACATTTATTCATAGATTAATAGTAAAATAAACCCAATTAAATTAAAATTATACTCTTATAAAGTGATTTACTTACAAATTTATTCTTGAAACAAAAATCATCTTAAATTTAGGGAACGCGGTGTTGGTTTATAGTGAAACATTGTTAAAATTAAATTAGGTTGGAGTTGGCGGTGTTTCACAAGGAGGAGTGTTTCTCCCCGTGAAACGCCGCCAACTCCAACCTAATTTAATTTTAAAAATCATCTTATCACATACATTACAACCTCAGGAACTCATTTCTGATGAGTACGTGGATTGCGACCACGGGGTTATCCGAGCTAAGTCTGACATTGCTTCCACTTACTTGTGTCAGGCTTCTCTTTTTCTCTCTCATATACGCGCCTCCCTTGGCCAACTCTTGTTTTTTTTTTTTTTTTTTTTTTACCGACTCCGACACTAGCTAGGTTTCGAGGGGCTAGGAGTTGATTTCCTTTTTTCATTTTTCTTCTCTTCAACATGTGGAAGGCAACGGGAAACCACCACATTACAACCCCGAGAATATGCAACATGACGATTTCTCTTCGAGTAAAGAATTCCGGAGGTAAACTAGCCCCTCGTTCGGATCTCCGGGAAGGGGCTACCCGAGGAGAGACCATCATAAAGGGAAAAATAAATAATGACGTTCTACGAGTCGGAGCGTGGAATGTTAAGACGCTAAGGGGAGAAAGATAAACTAGTGAATTTAAAGCGGGAAATGGATAGACACAAATTGGACATTATTGGGATTAGTGAAATGAGATATCCAGAAGAGGGAGATTTTTGGTTCGAAAACAGCCATAGAATCATTCACACGGGGGGGGGCAGAATGGGAGGGCAGGAGTGGGCATTATTATGAATAAAAAAATAGGGCAAAGGGTAAAGAATTATCTACAGGTAAGCGAAAGGATTGTTATGATTACAGTGGATTCGAAACCGAAAGATACTGTGATAATCCAGGTATACATGCCTACTACATCATATAAGGACCAAGATATAGAAGAAATGTACGAACAAATTGAAAACCTGATGAAGCACGTTAAAGGGGATGAAAATTTAATAATTATGGGGGATTGGAATGCAAGAGTAGGAAAAGGCAAAGAAGGAAAAGTGGTGGGCGAACACGGTCTAGGAAATAGGAATGAAAGGGGCGAAAGATTAATTGAATTTTGCAGTAAGCACAGTCTAGTAGTAGCAAACACACTCTTCCAACACCATCCAAGAAGGATCTACACGTGGAAAATGCCGTTAGACAAGGGGAGATTTCAAATAGATTACATATTAGTCAAACAAAGATTCAGAAATCAAGTAAAGGACTGTAAAAGCTATCCTGGGGCTGATATATCTAGTGATCACAATCTAATTGCGATGAAATGCCAACTAAAATTTAAAAAACTAATAAAAAAGGGGCGGTCGCGAAAAAACTGGGATATATCTAAATTAAAAAATAAGGAAACCCAAAAACTCTTCGAAAACGTAATGAATAAGAAACTGGAAGAAAAAACACCCACAAATAATAAAGAAGATGAAATCGAACAAGAATGGAATGATATGAAATCAAGCCTGACCGAAACAGCCAACGAAGTCCTTCAATCAAAGAAAAACGAAATTAAAAAGCCATGGGTAACAGACGAAATACTGCAACTGATTGACGAACGAAGAAAATTTAAGAACAGAAAAGACGAAGAAGGGAAAGAAACATATAAAAAATTAAGATGGAAAGTTATAAGAGAATGTAGAAAAGCAAAAGAAAAAATGATTCAAGAAAAATGTAAAGAAGTCAACGAAAATCTAGTATTGGGAAAAGTTGATGTAGCCTATAGGGCAATAAAAAGAAATTTTCAAGAAGACAAGCCAAAAAGCAAGAACATAAGAGATAAAGGAGGCCACATTATTCTAAACGAAAACGAACAGGCAAATAGATGGAAGGAACACCTAGAAGAACTCTATGGAGAAGAAAAAACAATGAACCCAATAGAAGAAGAAGAATCTGTGGACGAAAACGAATTAGGAGACCCCATACTCAGGTCAGAATTCGAGACAGCTTTGAAGGAACTAAAAAATAATAGAGCACCCGGAATAGACAATATACAAGCTGAAATCCTAAAGAACTCTGGAGAAAAGGCACGTGACAAACTTTTTGAACTAATTAGCAAAATCTATAAATTGGGAATCATCCCAAAAGATTTCGAAAAGAACAAAATAGTCACACTTCCCAAAAAGACAGGCGCGGATAAATGTGAAAATTTCAGGACCATTAGTCTAACCTCACATGCCTCCAAAATCCTAACCAAAATAATCCAAAGAAGAATAGAACAAAGAGTTGAAGAAAATCTGGGGGAAGACCAGTTCGGCTTTAGAAGAAACAGAGGCACCCGAGAAGCAATTCTCTCTCTTAGACTAATAATAGAAAGGGCTTTTATCAGGGAAGAATCTGTCTACATCGGATTCATAGACCTAGAAAAAGCATTCGATAACGTCAATTGGGAAATTATGTTTAAAATATTAAAACAGGCGGGAATAAAATTCAGAGAGAGAAGACTAATCTACAATCTATATCAAAACCAGACGGCAATTATAAATATTGGTGATGAACAAAGAGAAGCCAAAATAAAAAAAGGTGTAAGACAAGGATGTGTGCTGTCACCCATGATTTTCAACTTATACATAGAAGAAGCGATTAAAGAATTCAAAGACAAAATTGATACAGGTATAGAAATCCAAGGTCAAAAGATCGCTATGTTAAGATTTGCCGATGACATTGCCCTTCTAGGAAGCAATAAAAAAGAATTAGAGGACGCCTTGAATGGAATTAACCAAATCCTAATAGAAGAAATCAAAATGAAAATAAACAAGAATAAAACCAAGGTCCTAGTATGTACAAAAAAAGAACAAACGAGACAGGAATGCATCAAAATTAACCAAGAAAAACCTAGAAGGAGTTAAGGAATTCCGCTACCTAGGAAGTAAAATAACATGGGATGGGAGGAGCAAAAACGAAATTAAATCAAGAATTGCCCAAGCAAAAATGGGGTTTAATTCAAAACAAAAACTACTATGCTCCTCCTCAATCAGCTTAGCAAACAGGAAGTTGCTATTGAAGACATATGTATGGAGCATAGCCATGTACGGGTGTGAAACCTGGACAATTGGAAAAGCGGAGAGAAAGAGATTGGAGGCTTTCGAAATGTGGTGCTACAGAAGAATGATGAATATCAAATGGATGGATAAAATTACAAATGAAGAAGTTCTTGGAAGAATCGGAGAAAGAAGAACCTTGTGGAAGAGTCTGAAGAAGAGAAGAGGTCAGATGATGGGGCACACACTGAGACATGGGGGACTGCTTAGGGATATCTTGGAGGGGGAGGTGGGAAAGAAAAGGGGAAGGGGAAGACCCAGATTAGAATATTTCAACCAAATAATTGGGGATATGGGATGCCAGACATTTAGAGAGGTTAAACAGCTGGCGGGGGACAGAGTCGAGTGGAGACGGATTGTTGCATCAAACCAGTCTTAGGACTGTATACTCAATGATGACTTGGATAATTTTGGATTTTTCAATTAGAAATTTCATTAATATTGGAGAAAATATTAGATAATTGAATTTTCATAATATATGAGGTTGAATCGACCCTGTTTCTGTAGTTTTTGGCATAGATGAAAATCCTGATTCGCATAAAAATATGATATTGTTAACCAGGGCGGTCCAACACGCGGCCCAGCCCTGCAATGAATGCGGCCCAACATGAAATCATAAACTTCTTTAAAACATTGAGATTTTTCATGAACAACACCTCTGGAGTCAGCAAGAATCCAGAAGCTGCCGCAGGAGAGTCAAGTTTGGCCCTCAAGCGCCTAAATGGGCTTCTACTCCTAATTTGTTTAGGGTTTTTTCCCCCTAGACGGGTAGCCGATCAATGCAGAAGAGTCCCATCTACTCTTTCCCTATTAGTCGCCTCTTACGACAAGCAGGGACTACTGCGGTTCTATTCTACACCCAACCCGCAGGACAAGAGATTTTTAAATACTTTCTGGAATTTTCCCTGATAAAAAAGCTGATTTTTACAAAACATCAGGCTAAAAAGCTAGACGCATAGAAAAAATTTAAAAAATCTCCAGAAAATTTTTGAAAAACTTAAATGTTGATGTTAATTATGAATCCAAATTTTAACATTTCCGAAAAAAATTATCATATAAGAATTAAACTGAAAACTTTCTGAGTGAATGTATAAAATTGCAATCAAACATTGAAAAGAAAGAACAATTTAATTCTGTCATCACTTAGTTAGAATTTTATCAAAATAAACCCTGAAATAAATATCCATTATTACTTGTCTATGTGAAACACACATGACTTTAGCGTGTTAAAATTCCTGTCATCTCTCCAGCCATTGCTTACATATATGGTAATTAATAAAAATAATTTATCCGGGTTATTACATTTATTTCGCTGAAAACCCTTGAATTTATAAGAATATTTATTGTAGTGAACTCATGTTAATTCAAACTCTGATAATTTAGTCAAAAAGTAAGTCATCATGTGATGTGCACAATTCAGTGCATTTAAATTTGAAATTAATATGCCCAATTTTTAAAATTATTGGATAAAAAATACTTGGTAGGTTTTTCACATTAAGCTATAAAAATTTGTCATTTTCACATTAAGATATAAAAATTAAGCGAGATTCGCATTAAGATATAAAAATTTATTTTTATATCTTAATGTGAAACTTACAAGTATTTTTTATCAATAATTTCAAAAAATGTTTCACCAAGTACCAACACCAAATTCCTTAAAAACTATTGCCCAATTTTTATTTATCGGGCAATAAAGATTTGTAATTTAAAATGGGTTGTAGTTCAATCTCAATTGTAGAAATTTTAACATTTATGATATCAATGTGGTGGCTAGTCTAATCCGAAAATATCTAAATAAAATTATCAATGTGTACCAGGGCGACGTTCTAACTGTAAATAAGTAGAACATGCTTCATAAAACATTCTAAACAGGAATACAAGTACCATAAAATAATAATGAAGAGTGAATAGTAGATAAATAATAATAAAATAAATATGTCCAATATAAAAAGAGGAATTTTCTGAAAAGTTTCCTTGATAAATAATTGATTATGAAACTAAACAGGGTATCAAGTGCTACATGAAAAGAAATAAACTGCAACGGATCGTTGCTAAACTTTATCAAATTCATTTGAAATATTAATATGTTTGTTCCTTTATTATTAATCAGATATCACTTGCAATTTGTAGTTCATATTGAAATTAATTCAAAAATAATTCTCATTTAAGAGTCGAGGAATAACCATTCTACATTGGATTTTTGACGTTTCGGTTTTTATTGGTAACCATTGCTGAAGACATAGAGGAATCGACTTAAAATCAAAAATAGCCATCGATTCTCATCTAATACTTGAGGAATAACAATTCTACATTAGGTTTTTGACGTTTCGATTATTATTGGTAACCATTGCTGAAGACATGGAGGAAACGACTTAAAATCAAAAATAACGATCGATTCTTATCTAATACTAGAGGAATAACCTTATTGAATTCCATTTTTGATGTTTTGACTATTAATGGAAACCTCTACTGAAAATGTAGAAGAATCGACTTAAAATCAAAAGACTAAATTCTTTTATGGCAAACAACTCAAGCTTGAGTTGTTTACCAAAAAATTTAGTCTTTTTGATTTTAAGTCGATTCTACATTTTCGTAGAGGATTTCGATTAATAGTCAAAACATAAAATGGAATTCAATAAAGATTTCTCTAGTATTAGATAAGATCGATCGTTATTTTTGATTTTTAAGTCGTTTCTCATGTCTTCAGCAATGATTTTTCCAATAATAATCGAAACTCAAAAAACTAATGTAGAAATTGTTATTCCTCAGGTATTAGATGAGAATCAATAGCTATTTTGATTTTAGTCGTCCTCTATGTCTTCGGCAATGATTTTCAATAAAACGATCAAAATCAATATAAATGATTATTCCTCAAGTACTAGATGAGAATCAATCGCTATTTTTGGTTTAAAGTTGATTTCTCTATGTCTTCAGGAATGGTTACTAATAAAAACCGAAACGTCAAAAATCCAATATAGAATGGATATTTCTCAAGTATTAGATGAGAATCAATCGCTATTTTTTATTTTAAGTCGATTCCTCCATGTCTTCAGCAATGGTTACTAATAAAAACCGAAACGTCAAAAATCCAATAGAGAATGATTATTCCTCAAGTACTAGATCAGAATCAATCGCTATTTTTGGTTTAAAGTCGATTTCTCTATGTCTTCAGCAATGGTTACTAATAAAAACCGAAACGTCAAAAATCCAATATAGAATGATTATTCCTCGAGTACTAGATGAGAATCAATCGCTATTTTTGGTTTATAAATCCAGTTTCTCTGTACTTCAGCAAAGGTAACGGATAAGAAAACAACGCGGGTGCTATGGTTACTCATAAAAATTCCTCCCAAAATTTTTAGCATTTCACAGAGAGAAGCCTATCCATTCACTTACTTAAGCAAGGCTAAATGAGCTATATTAAAAACTTTCAAAATGAATAAATTTTAAAGAATTTAAAAAATTTTAAAAAGTACCATCTTACTCTAGAGTAAAGTACTTTAAAAATATAATTTTTACTAAAAACTTTATTTAACCTTTTTTGTGGTCCCCAAGGTACTTAATTAGGATATTAAATTTCATCAAAATTGGTTAAGTCATTTTCAAGATATTTAGAAAAAATTAAAAAAGTATTGAAATAAAGTACTAATGTTTGTGGGCCGATATGTACCAAAAACTAATCAGCGCTTCATTTTGTTAAACTAATGGTGAGGTTTTCAATTTTCATTTCAATCGGTGCAACGGTGTGGAAAAAATCGTGGGCCAAAAAAACGCGATAACATCCATCCATACATCCATCCATACACACATCCATCCATACGCACGCACTAAATGAAAAAATCGCACTTTTTGGCCTCTCGACGAGACCCCATGTAATTTTTGGCAAAACCGCCACGTGCTAATATTCAAGCCTAATTGAATACTACAATTTGTGACTTTAATTGAGTCCATGGGTTCCGTAGTCTTTACCTGAGGACCCTTTGAAACCACGCTTGCCCCGAGAGCGATTACAATACTTTACCCATGCTTTGCGTTGGATAAAGTGAAAAGAATATAGACTATATAATTAAATATAGGAGCAATATGTGCAAAAAAATAACAGGAAATAAAAAAAACATGTGCATTATAATATGAGAAATTTTCTGAAAAATTAAAAATTTGCAAAGTGATTCGTATGTTTCGAAATATGTATAATAACAATAAAAAAAATAAAATGGGTTGTAAAGAGTATACTATAACGCACTTCAGGAGAAAAATCTAGTTTATATGGCGGCATTATGATTTGTTATAATAAGACCCAATATTATTTATCTATAAACTTAGTTCACTAAGCTACTTAGCTTCCTCTCAATTTATAATTTCTCTTTTAATAATAATCTCAATGAAATTTTACACTAATAATATAAACAAAAAGTAAAAGAAAATTTTT
Organism: Forficula auricularia; assembly: GCA_024734495.1. Lineage (NCBI taxonomy): Eukaryota > Metazoa > Arthropoda > Insecta > Dermaptera > Forficulidae > Forficula > Forficula auricularia. The sequence continues at coordinate 7,726,925 of JALMQS010000353.1, forward strand.
CAATTTCTAAAGAAACTTCAAATTATTTTCACACATTTTAAATAATAAAGAATAATATTTTTAGTGTAAGCATATTTAAATTTTATTAAAAAAAAAAAAGATTTTTTACCTAGTTACTATGTGCTGTATATATTGAGTAATCTATTTGAATCGGTTATTTCAAAAACCACATACCATAAGTCAAGATTTTTCCAAACATGTTTTTTTTGTGGCGGACACTTTCTTAAAGGTAAGCCCATAATCTGAGGTAAAAAACCATGCACGTCAGTACATTCCTTCCTCTTCAAACAGCACCCCGAAATCTTCGGTCCATCGTTGTTTAAACGACACAAGTCAGTGACTTAAGTTTAATTCCTGCAAAGATCTGATTGTTTGACTTAGATGGTTTTTGAAATGATCGATTCATTTATATAAAATCCAAATACCAAACTTGAGCTAGACTTGAAATTTTGTATGGGAATTACTTTTGGGACTCAAATGCTTTCAAAGAACGGTTTGTAAAAATTCAAACATTAAAGGGATGAAACAATGGAAAAATCATTAAAATCACGTTTTCGGGTTCATCTTGATTTTCCTGAACTACTGTCGATGGCGCTATAAATTTAAAATGTTGTATAGATGTTACCAAATACTTTATATATCAATACAAGACAGCCTGTCAAATCCATTGGAAACTGCGCACTCTAGAAGGCTAGAATGAAAATACATAAAGCGCATAATAAAAAATATCACATGTAAGTGGTTAACTGTATATGTATATCCAGTATTTGGTCTAACCGCTGGGCCAGCCCGGCCACGAAGAAATCATTCTTGCTCGCATGGCGGCGCTGAAATTCATGATGCCAAAAACCGTTAAATTTTCTATAGGATTTTGACAGACTGTCGTGTCCTGTATTGATATATACAGTATTTGATGTTACTTTTAGGATTTAAGACTTAATTCGTTGCTATGAACGGTTTTTAAAAAAATCTACCTAAGTTCTCATGATTTCATCAAAATTGCGTACCATATACATACAATGGATTTTATTAAGTTAATTCATTTTAAAAAAATCAATTCTTATACAATATATTTATAATTTTTGAAGTGAAAACATCTATAGCCGAATGCATTTAAATTTGATATTAATATGCCCAATTTTTATCGGGCAATAAAGATTTGTAATTTTAGATGGGTTGTAGTTGAATCTTAATTGTAGAAATTTTAACATTTATGATATCAATATGGTAGCTAGCCTAATCCTACTCATCTAATCTCTCTTCGCTTTCATGCGTCGGAATATCCATCAAAAGAATTAATAATAATAAAAAATCTTAAAATATCTAAAAAATGTTATCAATGTGAACCAGGGCGACGGTCTATTTCTAAATTATTAGTTATTATATCATAAGATATTCTATACAAGAATATAAGTATCATATAATAACAATAAAAAATAAATGGCAAATAAAGAAAAACTATAAAATAAATATGTGTAATATAAAAAGCGTATTCATTTGAAAATTTTAAAAGAAAAATACTTTTCCATACTGAATCAAAATTAGAATAATAACAATAAAAAAATATCAAATGGGGAAAAAAGACTGAACAAAAAAGTATTAGAGGACCAATATATTCACCAATATGTAGACACATTATGTTATAATAAGATGAAATAATATTTTTCTATAAGCCCAGTAACTAAGCTACGTCTCAATTTTAGCATTTCTTTTTTAATAATTCCATCAATGAAATTTTACACTAATATTATAAAAAAAGAAAAAGAAAATTTCTCAAGTTCTAAAGAAACTTCAAATTATTATCAACCATTTTAAATTTTAAAATATAATATTTTAAGTGTAAAAATCTATTTTAGATTTTAATAAAAAAAATTTATTTATCTAGTTAATCCTGTATATCTATATTCTAAAATACGAGTAATCTATTTATAAAAAATCCATTTACTAAACTAAGCTAGACTTGAAATTTTATATAATATAGGTAGGTCACTTTTAAGACTTAGATACTTTAAAAGAACGGTTTGTAAAAAATTCAAACATTAAAGAGATGAAACAATAGAAAAATCATTAAAATCACGTTTTCATTCGAGATCATCTCGATTTTCCGGAACTACTGTCGATGGCGCTAGAAATTTAAAATTTTGTATAGATGTTACTTTTAAGGCGTAATTAATTAAGTTGCTAGAACTGTTTTTAAAAAATCTTCCTTACATGATTTCGTATGCTATCATCAAAATACCATATACAAATATAGATAGAAATTGAAAATTCTAGCCCTTTGGACCAAACTCAACCAAATTTTGTATATGTTGGAGTAAAAACCCGTTTTTTAATAAGAACGTGTTCTTACTAGTTAAAACGCGTTTCACTGAATACCTTTGTGGAAGCTAGAGCTTACTGATGTTGGTTGAGTTTGGTTCAAAGGTCTATAGAAAAATTTTTAAACCAAAATGTCAAAAACTACATCCTCTACAACTTTGCTTCTAATTTTTGACATTTTCGTTTAAAAAATTTTGAAAATAAACACCCAAAATGAGACCTGAACCTAAATAGATGAAATTGTTATCATTTTACGAGTAATTTAAAGAGCTTTAATTTATCTAAAAATATTTTTTGATTTAATAAGCCGTTTTAGAGTTATTCAAGAAAAACTCCGAAACTTTCTCAGTTTACTGATGTTAGTTGAGTTTGGTTCAAAGGTCTAGAATCTTCATTTTTTTACATTTCGTCTCATTTTGGGTGTTTATTTTCAAAAATTTTTAAACAAAAATGTCAAAAATTAGAAGCAAAGTTGTAGAGGATGTAGTTTTTGACATTTTGGTTTAAAAAATTTTGAAAATAAACACCGAAAATGAAGAGGAAGGTCAAAAATGAAGATTCTAGTTGAGTTTGGTTCAAAGGTCTATAGAACCTCCTCATTTTCGGTGTTTATTTTCAAAATTTTTTAAACCAAAATGTCAAAAACTACATTCTCTACAAGTTTGATTCTAATTTTTGACATTTTTGTTAAAAAATTTGAAAATAAACACCCAAAATGAGACGAAATATAAAAAATGAAGATTCTAGACCTTTGAACCAAACTCAACCAACATCAGTAAACTAAATGAGTAAGTTACGGAGTTTTTCTTGAATAACTCTAAAACGGCTTAGATAAATTAAAGCTCTTTAAATTACACGTAAAATGATAACAATTTCATCTATTTAGGTTCAGTAGAACCGGTACTAGCGCCTATCAAAAAACAGCCGTGGGATAACTTTTGAATATCCCTAAAACTCGTACTTCTTTCGATTTTTTTCCCATTTTGACAATGAAGCACGTTTGTGAAACGCGTTTTAACTAGTAAGAACGCGTTCTTACTAAAAAAAGGTTTTTTTACTGCAATATATACATATTCTGTGAGTCCCTAAAAGGCCAGAAATATCAAAAATACCCACCGAAAATCCTGGGGGCTAAAAACTTGGAGTTCATTTTAAGACATAAAATGCAATTAATTACTAATCTGGTTTAGCACGATTTTACGTCTTAAAAGAAAACCTCATGTAAAATATCAAATTTCTAGCTCAAGAAGTTCCGGAGAAATCGTGATAAAACCGGATGAAAGCATGATTATATAAGTCTTTCCTTGTCTCATCCATATAAAATATCAATTTTTTAAGAAACTTTCTAAATAATCATTATGTCTTAAAACTAGCCTGCTTATCTAATTTAAAGTCTTAATGAAGAATGGCAATTAGAGATTCATTTCATATTTCTCTTAAAACAAGACATTTTTTTTCTTTCACATTTATACAATGGTTATTTCACATACACTTGGCGAAATCTTGTTTTGATTTGACTATCCATTTGCAATTAGCTATTTTTAAAGACTCTTTGACCTCAGGAAAATCTGTAATAATTGAAAACTCTGTGACTTGGTACTCATTCGGTAAAGTTTTTCTGATCTTGTTTCTCACTTATAGAAATCGATTTTTCTTTTAACCATAACTAGTCCATCAATTTATTGATAATTTACGTTCCCTATTATCATCAGATGAATAAGAGGGATGGGGGATTAAAGATACAATTTTTTCCACTTAAGTATTTAGTCGTTTCAAATAAGCTAATTACCGAAAATTCATACTTTTTCGGACTTTAGCTGCTCTGAAGCGACCAAATCAGGGATTGGGAATTTTTTCGGCTAATGGCCGTTTTCTGACTTTTTGCTCGACAAATCTCTGTGAAATCAGGCCTCTTGGTATAAATGAGATTTTAATATCCAAATTTTCATCTTGGGCTAAAAATGATTGAGTCTGTTAAAGGTAAAGGCAAATAAAAGTTTTATGAAACCGATATCATCGAGTTTACTAATGAAGCTTATTTATGCTTTCCGGAGTCCTTTTCCTACATATTATCTCTTAGTTAATAAATAAATAAAATAAGATAATATACTTATAATTAAAAAAACCAAAAAATATAAAAAATAAAGCATTCTTAGAAATACAAATAAAAATTGTTAATAGATTATTATATTTTAAATTAATCTATCTAATCCCGTTTCGATATTACATAGCTCTTAATTCAACTTAATGATGCTATCACTGGTATTTTATACTTACATTTGAAAATTTATTAAAAACAAAATTTATTATTTTAGTAAATTATTTCAAAATATATTAATATATTTTCAATTTTTAAGAAGAATATTTTGAGTATAAAAATTATATTAAAAGATTGTTAAATACTTAATATTAATGAAACGTTGCGTTCAGAATAGCTCCTCAGACTAATCCATACATCTATAATTCTATAGCATATTGTAGCGAAGCTCTATTGGATAAATAATTATTTTCTGTCTGGCGTCAAGTTTAACTTCACGTGATCCAAGCCAAAGTGAAAAACTAGTATTTAATTATTATAAATTTTAAATAGTGATATTTTTCCAAAAATACTTCCGAGAGCTTAAAAAAAGCGACTTTTTTATTTAATTGGTATGTAAGAACTAGGCACGTAGATATAGATTTTTATGGTGGCTGGGGGGGGGGGGGGTGACTGAGCAACTGAATTGTTCAGGTATCTTATTCCCTCTCACCCCGAAATAAGTAAAACAATACTGAAATGAATTATATTTAATTCTAACTTAAAACTCTCTCGAATTTTAAACGGAAAAAGACAATAATAGTCTTAAAAATATTACATCTTTTAGCCTTTTGTCGAACACACTGTATATAGTTTTGTATATATTATTTGTATATTTCTTGTATATAGTTTAATCTCATGACTCGTGTATCCAAATTTTTTATATATATAAATATTAACAAATTCCCGGTGAGTAGAAAAACAAAATTATACTTGATTGATGTACTCGGACATCGGACAAGGACAATTTAATATTATTATCCTTGTTTGTCATTGTTCAGCTCTGAAGATGGCTACAACCAATAGCCGAAACTTTAGCGGGAGTTCATAAATAAAAAGAAATAATTGAAAGCTCTACGTCACTTATTTAAACCCTTAATAAATTAATACAACTACAGGTGCAAATAATTCCTAAAAAATATTGAAATGCTTTTCTAAATACATAATTCAGACAAAACTATGTAGTAATAGGTTGTGGTTCGAAAAATTTAACTGATACATGTATGTATGTGACTGGTAATAACGAATGAATGTATGAATGGGTAGATATATGGATAAATCCAGTTTTTTCGTAGACGGGTTTTCCCTAATGTTTAACTTAAAGAAATGAAATTAAAAAATTACTATGATTTTAACAAAATAAAGCGATGATTAATTTTTGGTACTTATCGGTCCACACTGTACTAAGGCTTTCATTTTTTCTAAATATCTTGAAACTGGCTTAATTAATATTGTTCAAATTTAATATTCTATATAGATGTACTATTTCGAGTTCTTTTGGGTAAGCCCAACAAAATGAAAAATTGTATTTTCAGATTTTTCTCGATAATTATACCAGGAGTGTCAAACTACCGGCCCGAGGCTTCATTTTTGTGCCACCTTAAGAAAATTGAAGATTATAAGGCTTTTATAAAAAAAATGTTTTGTATGAAAAAAAACATGTAGGTATACAAAAACAAGATAAATAATATTGTATTATTCTGTTCGACTTGTATGTTAATTTAATAACTTATAACATAAATGGTAAATTAGTTTGACACGCCTGACTTAGGTAAACTATGACTTATAGCTGTGCCAAATTTCAAGTTTATAGTGCGTCTGAAAATATCCTACAAGATTTGATGAGTGAGTGCCTGTTATTAGCGATTTGCTGGCACTTAGAGATAACAGCTTGAAACTTTCACACGAAATGAATAAGACTTTGGTCTAACAACTCATATAATCTTCATGTTCTTAACTTAATGGGAAGTATAGTTTGAGTGTGCAAATATACATTAAATATACATGACACGTGAAATTATATATAATAATATATTTTACATATAATAAAACAGCTAGACACAATTTATTTTTTCCTTAAAATTTTTATTAAATTAGCTCAGTGCATTTAAATATTATCTGAATTCTTTGTTGACCATTAAAATTACACCTCGGACCACTAGTAGTCCGCGGTCCACCGCTTGGCGGCTGCTGCACTAGAGGATAAATTTTCTTCCAAAAGTAACTTTACTACCCCAAAATTGGCTTTACATCAAGCCAAATTGCCCAGAATGCAATCTTAACATTAAAGTTCAACTTCCGAGGTGACAATCCCTCGCTTGATATAAAATAAAACATCTAAAACAATCTTTGATATACCATAGCTGGTTAGTTTAAAAACAACAACATATTTTTAAAAATTTCTATAAGAATATTAAGTTCATTTTTAAATAAAAATAGTTGTTGATGATTTCTTTGGAACTAAATAGGCACTATAAGAAAATAATTAAAAATTGTGTAACTCAAAGCCCGAAGAACGCAATTCTCTCGACATTTCTGGTTATCTAAATACAGGCGTTGTCATATAGTGCTGCTCTCTTCTGGGATTTGTTGTTATTATGTTGTATTAAAGCTACGATGTTTAAAATAAGACGAAAAGTTAATTAAATGCAAAGCAGAAATTTTTCTAGGGGAGTTTCAACTTAATGTTTAATATACTCGTATCTAGATTTGATACTACTATATGTTAGGGGCGTTGACACCCAATAACACGCTAATACAACCCTTTCATCCCAAACTTAAAAATTTTCGGAGTGCATGCTAAGTATAACGATAATAAAGTTTACAATTTTTACTTCAATTCATTTGAAAAAAAAAAGTGAAATTCTTGACTAAAATCAGTGGCGGATCATAAGCTAAGGCGCACTTGGCGCGCGCCTAGGGCCCCGTCGAATATGATGCCCCCCAAAATTGATTATCATATTAATTTTGATTTTATTTTTATTTTTATTATTAATTTATCAATTGACTTATGAAATTCAATCATTATTTTAATGTTTCCTGTAACATTATATTTCCTCTCATATTAGGTGTAGCTATCAATTTTATGTAAAAAGGCAAATAACATAATTCAATAGTCATTTTTGTTCCAAATATTATTAGATATTATTTTTTAACGATAATTGACAACAAAGTATTAATTTAAATATTTATATAAAAAAGACCTTATAATAAAATTAAATATATATTGAGAAGTCTTTTAGATTAATACTTTGTTGATCAATTTCCATTAAAAAATCTTTTAAAATTTCTTTTGTATTTTTTTAATAAATTAAAAAAAAACTTCATGATATTTTAAATAGAGCTCTAAGTTAGTTTTTAAAGTGAACTGGTTAACGTGATATCATCGCTTTCCTAGTCTATTAAGCCTAGCAAAGACTTTCTTTAGATATAGTTTAAAATTATTATTGAGAAATTCGCTAAAGAAAAATCTAGTAAAAAACACATATAATTATAATGTTAATAATTATTATATTATAATATATAGTATTATAAATTGTTGAAACATAAAAATAAGATTAATAAATTGCATGTAAATAATTAAAATTACGTTTTATATTTATAATACCTATTAATTAATTTCCAGAGATATTTTTGTTATCTGGGGCCTAATTTTTTTTTTGCGCCTAGGGCCTTATATTGTCTTAATCCGCCACTGACTAAAATAGAGTTTTATTATCCAGGAGATAATATCTAGGTGATCATTTGGACCGTACATCATGCCAGCAATCTTGGATTCAAATTATTTTATTTCGCCAATTTTTGCAATCCTTCTTTCTATGTTCCTTTATCTGAACTTGAAACGCTTATGTTTCCTTTGTTCTTTTGACTCATTAATAAATATTTTAAACGGCTGGTGACCTGGCGGGCAGCGTCTCGGTCAAAAAATGTTATGCCTCTTAAAAAACCACATTCCAAATGTATACCCGTAAACTACCGAAAATACATCGTCTCTTAAAAGTTTCGCCTCTTTAATTTTTGAGTGGCGAAGAGGGGAGGGGGGAGGAATAATTATCAATATATTTAATGTTTCTTAATTTAAAATGAATTGGAGTCTTTCAAATTATATTTCAAATTTGCCTCGTTAATTAATATATATTTAATGTTTTTTAATTTAAAATCAATTGGTGTTTTTTCATTTTCATTCGAGTTCAAATGAATACAATATTATCTCGACACAAAGTCTAAATCAAAAATTTATAGTTTTAGTAACATAAATCATGGTATAAATATTAATATTAGATTGGTCTAGTGGTTAAAGCTAATGACCTTAGTTCAAGAGTTCGTAGGTTCGATTCTAGGCAAGAGGGAAATTTTTTTAGAGAAATTTCTCTTAGCGTTGTTACAAATTAATCTAGACAAATATTATATAGTATATTATATTATTATTAAACAAAAAAAAAACAAAAAAAAAAAAAATTCAAATGGACAATTATTTATTCCATTGAAATATCTTTCGTTTATTTTTCAGCTTTCCACAACATATTCCAAATGGAGAACATGGTTATTCGTATGTAAATTTTTTCCGTGAAGATACGGATATTCCGTTCTCGTCAGTTCAAGTTCTTCGTGGACCATTAGCGCCAAGCCATTACATTCCCTGGCAACCGTTCCTCCGGCCTCATCTCCCTGGCCAATTGCACTCTCAACATTTTTCAGGTAATCTATAAAAAATAAAACAAAAAAAAATTAATAAAATATATTAACACATTAATACTTAGTTTTAAGAAAATCACAAAATGTTTATGATCTATTAGATCCGAAGTGGGAATGAATTATTTTTAAGAAGGGTTGTTAGCTTTTACCGAGGGGTGAACCGCGAGCTAATATCGTGTACACCTACTTCCACTTCCACTTTCATTTCCAAGTAGTAGACAATAGATGAAGGGGCATTATCGAATTTCAAAATAATTCCACATAATTCCAAAGACGAGTACACCTTATTCCAATCGCGGTTCACCTCTCGGCTTTTATCTAAGGAAATATAATTAAACAGGGGTGCCCATGGGGGAAAGAGGTTGAAAATTGTTGCATTTTAGTATTATATGCTAAAAATAAAAGCGGTCAAGTCTTATAACTTCAACAAAAAGTAATAAAAAGCTCTCTTCTAATTCCTTAGACCTTAATAAAATAGGGAGGGGGTGTACTTTTCATAAAATTAGGGAGGTTTACTTTTCATGAAACTGGAGTGGGTCATGAAGCCAGGAGGGCCATATCTGAATTAAAATTAATTCATTCCATCATGGACCTAATAGATGCGAACCTCTTATGATTTTCTTAGAAATTTAAAATCTATTTCTATCGGCAACTTGAACTAGGTATAATATAAATAATTAAATAATTATTTTTTTAATCTAGGGTGGGTTTGTAAACTTGGGGTTAAACTTGGTTGGAAATCAATTTAGCTTTAGAGTTTTGATTTGTTTGCAAGGTAACAAGATTTTTTAATAGAAAATCAAAAAGTTTAGTGAGAAATCATCCTCCCTTTATCAAATGAAAATTTGAAAAATGTTGCTTTAAAAATGAATTTTAAATCGACTATGTATAAACAAATACTATATTGTATTTATTTATACAATATAGTAAAAATAGATAATATAATAATTCATCCAACTATTTTTCAAATTTCCTGTTGATAAAGGATTCAAGGACGTAGCTACCGCCATATTGGCCATATCAATGATACGGGGCCCCCGAGCTACAGGGGACCCGGCGTGTGTAAGCAAATATTTGTAAAATGTTATCCACATCGGGTAGATGAGCCCCCCCCGACAAATTTTGATACAGACCCTGTTTAGGACAAGCTACGCAACTCAAGGGAGAATTATAGTATAATAATTATAGATAGTAATAATATAATATAATATAATTATTTCATAGATTTTCCTGATTTTCAGGATTTTCCTTTTTTAACTACAAGAACAATGTTCGAAGATTAAATTTACTCATGTATTATAGCTATATACCCTAAAACTACCATTTAATTATATTACTAAAATATAATAAATACTATGTATCTATTTTATATAATATAATATATATAAATCATTTAAAAACAGATCTCAAATAAGATACTAAAAGTAAACAATTTTTAACGTCTGCCCGTCCGATTTTTTTCTTTCTACGGTTCTATTTTAAAAGAAGTGTATTAACCGAGTTCATTTCTAATAAAAATTAAATCAATGGCACTATTATATTAAATATAATGGGAGGGGTATAAAAACACAAAAAAACAAAGCCATTTAAATTCAATCTGCCTAATGTTTATATTGTTTCAAAAAATATCTTTCGAAGGGTAGTCGATAAATCAATATTTTTTTGATTTTTTTTATAAGTGGATACTAATAATCATTTTGATAATAATTATTTTTATTTTATTTTAGATCTTCCTGACATATCTGCTGAAGAAAATTATAAACAAGCAAGTGAAAATGCAGAAATCACCAAATTACAAAATGACACTCTAATATTAAATAATAATGAGCATGAAGATATCAAGAATGCAACAGATATTGGATTTGTGGACAATGGAAACCCAACGTCAAATCAAGAGGGAAATAGTAAAGAAATCATCGAGGAAGAAACGAGAAAAGTAGAAAAGACCGAAACGCCGAGCGAATCAGAGGAGGGGACCACTCCAGTGGTCACCACGATCATTCCAGTGCCATCTTCATCATCATCCACCACGTTTATCTCTAATTCCACCTCATTGGAGGAGAGTAATGAGTCAACAAAAAATGAGCAAACTGAGTGAACAACTTTAATCCTTAAGAAATTATTTCCAAGAAATATAAACTCATCTTCCCTTTTGTGACTTTAGTCGTGTTTGAAGATTATTTCTGTATTTTTTTCTTTTTTTGAAAATCTAACTGGCATTTGGAGAAACATTATATTTTTAAACAAATTTTCTAAAATTAAAAAAAAAAAAAAAACATTCTATTTAAAATTGAAATTGTGAGAACTTTGTAAAAAAATGTATTTTTAGGTGTTTACTCTTTTATAAGTAGTTAATGGTTTCGTTCCCAGATAGCACGCAAGATGTCTTAATCAGCTCTTTTCCAGACTTGTAATCTTATAGATTAGGGTGCTCCTTATCTTGGATATATTCGAATATTTACGCGGACAGGTTCTCATATGATTCTAAATAAATAAAAAAATATCCCCCAAGTTTTAAGACTCTATCCCAATTTTAAACTAGTGCTACACAGCGATTAAGTTTCCCATCTAAATAACATGGCGTTTTTGTCATTGAACGATCAATATTTTATTCCAATCAAAGTAAATGTTCGAAAAATTTGAAAATCTGTAGACTTTATCCTTATAATAGTCGCTATCCTTGCGAATTTTTACAGATTTTTAGCTATTACAATTTTGGAGTTACATCTAGATAAAATATTGCTATATCTTAGTATTAGTAAGCTATAGACTCCAAAATTATAATAGCTAAAAATCTTTAAAGAATTTGGTGTCGGTTCTAGGTGAAATATTTTAATAGATAATAAGTAAAAATATATTTTTCTAGGTGGGTTTCACAAATAAAACAAATATATGTTTTGAGTTTTCTTTTGTAACTCCTGATTATGGTCTCATAACCCGAAATATATATCGAGATAAAAACTCAAAACATATATTTGTTTTATTTGTGAAACCCACCTAGAAAAATATATTTTTACTTATTATCTAGCTAAAAGGATAGCTACTATTATAAGGATAAAGACTTTTGAACCATTGCTTTGGCCCCAATAAAAAATTGATTATTCAATACCAAAAACCTCATTTTATTTTGGTCGTAAATTTAATCGCTATGTAGCACTAAGTTAAAATTGAGATAGAGACTTGAAATTTGGGGGATAGTTTTTTTAATTTATTTAGAACCCATATGAGAGCCTGTCCGCGTAAATATTCGAAAATTTCCAAAATAAGGAGCACCCTATTATACAAATATTAGAAGTATTTTCTTTTGGAGGCGGACTAGTAGAATTAAATGGATAATTGATGGAAAGGAACCCCAAGAATAATGGAAAATAAAATTTCGAAGAAATTAATTTATTGGAACGTCATTTTTATCTCTTAAAAACCGACTTTTGGCAGAGAAGAATATGACGTTACAATAAATTAATTTCTTTGAAATTTTTTTTTCATTATTCTTGGGCTGCATTTCTATCAATTCTCCATTATATTCTTTACGCTCGCTTCTGTAGATGTCTTCCAGAGCTCTTAGTGAGATGGCTTTAAGGTTATCCCAAAACACATTTTAAAGACGTCTTTAAGATAAATAATTATTTTTTAATATTTAACTTAGATGTTATTTATCATCATCAATTTTTGGCCCACTCTCACTTGGCTGATTTTCTTGAAATTTCTCCCACATAATTATTTCTGATGAAAATACAATAGTGGATCAAATTTTTGTTGAGCCCCTCACATTGTCGGTCAATCTAAGCTTTATGGATACCTCTGAAAATTTGTTAATATGTAGAGTTCAGATTTTTGTTTAAATTCGGCCTATCCCCCTCTGTGAAGTGTCTAGAAGAACATCTTCTAAAGCTCTACAAAATCTCTTAAGATTTCTCGAGAGGTCTAGAAGATATAGAATAGGGTCTTCTAGACTTCTTCTAGAATCTAGACCAGCAACAAATGAGCAAAAGATATCTTGGTGCTATCTAAATTGTGATTTATAAATAATAGTTATAGTTACTTCAAATTCAAAGTATTTTACAAATTCATTTAAGTTTTTGTGAATGAATAGTCTATTAGAGCTTTTGAAATAAACCACCCCAATGACCTGTTTAATATATTTATTTAAACAATAACAAATATACCAAAACACAAATACTCAATATTTCTATCATTTCATTTGTGATCGAAATACCACATTAGTGTGTAGATTTGTTAGTGTTTTAATAAATGTAAATATTATGCATTATAGGGCATAATCTGGTTTCAAAAAACTGTGATCACAGGGTTATTTGACACGCTATTGAAATAAATTTAATTAACTTTATAACGTTTTAGAATTGGCGAATTGTCAATAAAAACATATCATTCTTGATTTATTTAATTAGAATTTACTCTGTAACAAAGCAATTCATTGCTTTGAAATTTCCAAAAACTAAAACGAATTTACTACTGAAAATGATGAACCAGTGTGGACAGAAACAGTTTAGAGAATTATAATAAATAATATAACCAAACATAAAATAAATAATAGTCATAGAAATTATTAAATTTATTCCAATAATGTAAAAATACCCTCTTGAATTTTAAAGTATATAAACTACATAGTCCCTTAAGTTAAATTTTGTACTTAAGGTACTTATAACACGATACTAACATAACATGATTTTGTTAAAACAGCGTTTAAAAGTTGCGACTTTATGTAACATGGTTCGTAAACCTCATATACACGTCTTTTTGTTAATGTACCGTATTTATGTATTAAAATATATAATTTAACTTACATATGTATAAAATACTACGAATAAGTAAATAAAGAGAAGAGAAATGACCATTAGGGTATCATGACATAGCCCGAATTTTCTGACATCCTAAATTCAGTAGAACCCATGTATCGTGTTATAAGTAAAGTATTTATTTAATTCTAAGCCGCATTTTTTTGCCATTTAATAAGTCAACTAAAATTGGGCGTGTCTCATATTCGAAGTGACAAGTTTCACCAAAATTAGATACAGCTTATAAATAAATTAAAAATGATTTTCAAATTACTTTGTAAATAAAACTTATTATTTTTTAATTTTTTACAAAAACCTCTAGGCAAATTGGGGTGTGGCTTAATTTCTATTAATTGTATAGTAAATGGAAATAAAATGATTGCCTTATTTGTTATAATTAGCTTAATTTATTATTTATTAAACGCTCTGAGGATATTTTATTTCTAGAGCAATAAGTTGTGTGAGTAGGTATATTTAATTTAAATGTTTTATAATAATTTCAAATATGAAATCTGTAGAAACGTTAATTTCTATTAATAAAATTTATAAAAAATCATAACGAATGCCCTTCCTTATAATTTTATTTATGTGAAACCAAAAAAACAATTTAAGTGAATGTAATGGAAGGCAGCCCAGAGGTAGTGAGGAAAGAAAAAATTAACACATAAAATAAGGTGTAATTTATTGGAATCCTTCCTCCTTTCCTTTCAAACCGACGTTTCGGAGGATTTTTCCCTCCTTCTTCTGTTTCATTCATTGACCCTTTGAAACCCTGAAGGAGGAAAAAATCCTCCGAAACGTCGGTTTGAAAGGAAAGGAGGAAGGATTCCAATAAATTACACCTTATTTTATATGTGTTAATTTTTTCTTTCCTCACTACCTCTGGGCTGCCTTCCATTACTTTCAATTAAAGTTTCTACCAGTCCGTCTCTCTCCAGAGAAAATTTCGTTGCAAAAAAACAATTTAAGATTTTAATAAAAAAAAAGAAACATTTTGTGAAATAATAATCAGAATCAGATATGTTCAATACTATTATTATTAATGAATTAAGCAGCTTTGAATAGATAAAAAGACAGATTCGTTTTATAAGATCGGCTAAGGAATTCTGAGTAAAAAGCGAGAAAAGAATTAGGCAAGCATCTCTTTGACCAGCATTCTCTGATGAATATCATGGTATTCAAGGAATATCAAGGCCGGTTGCTGGTTAATCCCTCTATCGCTTAAAAATAAATTATCTGCATCAATAAATTTTACCATTTATATTTTCTTTTCCTGTGCAATAACAGATTTGTTGCAATATTCGGAAAGTAAATTGTTAGATGAATTTAAAATTTGGTGATGATTTGTAATTCAGTTTTTCGTTCTCAAAAAAAGCAACCCCCCCCTTATTAAAAAATTCTGGCACTAACTGTAGAGATATCATTACATGAATGCTCATTTTCATTAAAACATTGAATTTGATAGCTTAGAAAAATCAAATTAAAAAATCGAAACGCCATTTTTAAATTCATTTGTTTTGATTTTTTTCTAAGTCGAAGTGCCTTAGATTCTTATTCAAAATTTATATTAATTTTTGAGAATTTTTAACCGACTTCAAAAAAAGGAGGAGGTTCTCAATTCGACTGATTTTTTTTGTCTATGTTACGTGATATCTTAGCCAATCGTGAACCGATTTTGATGATGTTTTTTGCATTGGGTTTAGTATAGTTTCCGATTGGTCTCGTTTTTTCATTGGTATTGGACCTTTTTTGTTATGTTTGTTTAGGCATAACTTCTCTTTTTATGAACCCATTTCGATGATTCTTTTTATATTGGAAAGAGTGTACCTTAGAGATGGTCCCACATTAATTTGGTCAAGTTCTGATGATATGATCAATGACGAATTAACCTAAATATCCAATACAAAAATTTGAAATAACGGATAATAATTTGAAAATTTAAAGATCTTCCTGAAATTTTGAAGTCGACCTTATAATATTTATGAAAATAATCTAAATGTTTTATGGATGAGCCGCATCCTCAGCAGCCATGAACCGCACCCTACTGAAACATAGACAGAAATTATCTTAATTGCAATTGATTTTTCTCTTCGTTTCAAACATTTGTAAATCACAAATAAGCAAAATAAGCTGACGTGTTCTGATGTAGCCATCCACTTGACTTTACCATACAACATGGCCCCTCACCTATATTTTTATATTGAATAAAATTATTTATAATCATGTAAGGGAGGGGGGTTAGTTTTTGCATTTTTAGACTCCTGGGGGCCCACTGATTATGTATACAAAATTTGGTTGAGTTTGGTACAAGAGCCTATATTTTCATTTTTTGACCATATCCCCCCCCCCCCCCGACCCAAGCGTACCAAATAATATTTCTTTTCATTTATTGCAAATTATTATAAGTTATCGGGAAGAGGACACATTTTAATGAAAAACGCTTGTTAGTTTGATTTAGAGGTGTTTTGTCCTTTAATAAGGACGTCTTCGGGATCGCATCATCGTATTCAAATATTTTATGTATGCACTTTTAGCTAGAGTAGCTTGTATTATTAAAATTATTAGATTGAAAAGACATTTTTAGCTATTTATTCAGTAGCTACGAACTAGTTTGCGTATATTCTAATTTATATAACATGGTGAAGATGTCAGCGATCAGTATACTGAAACCTTTGCTAAATACAAGAAATAAATTATTTGAAAAAAAATTCTTAAATCTACAAATCTGTAACATTAAACTACTAATTCAAGATTCCAATAACTATATAACGGCAGTCTAACAAAAGTCCAGCAACAATCAATTAGTAGCCAATTAAACCCCAAGCATGGCTTTATTTGGCGAATTTCCTTTATAAGGAAAATAAATAATCTGTTATTTTAAATGGAAATCTGATTCTGATGAAAGTATGTATTCATTATATTATAGGTATTATTGAGATTTGTTAAATGTGAAATGTCAATGAAAAATTAAATAATTTGTAAACTTTTAGATATTTAATATACCTATTTACATTTTTTTAGAATATATTTTCTTGAATAATTTATTAAAACTTTTTGAAATAAACTATTTTATGCAATGTTAAATATGTATATATTTATTAAAACCATTAGCGGAACTAAAAATTTTGGCCTCCCGCAAAATATTATTCGGACTCCTATCAAAAAAAAAAAAATAACACGTTCTGATGTGGCCCATCCACTTGACTTTACCATGCACTTCTGGTTGAATTTGGTACAAGGGCCTAGATTTTCATTTTTTTGACTCCTGGCCCCCCATTTTTGGCGGTTTGTTTTTGTATTTTTAGTTTTCCGGGGGCCCACTGATTATGTATACAAAATTTGGTTGAGTTTGCTCAAATGGCTTAGATTTTTATTTTTTGACCCCCCACCCCCCTAATTTTGACACCAGAAAAAAACGTTTTCGTTATTATAGGTTCATTTTATAGTATATTTCATTTTTTCTTGTTTTTTAGTTTCAAAATATTATAATTTTAAATTTTAACCCCGAGAGTTGTGGGATCCGGCGCATTAATTTAGTTCCACCACTGACTAAAACACACAGATAGTGATCGAAACTTTGTTAGTATTTTAATAAAATATGTTTTTTATTCAAAGAAATAATATATTTATATAATTTTTTTATTTTTTATTGATAGCAGGTTTTTCTAGTTTTAATTATTATTATGTATATTAATCAAGCTTATCTGTTGACATTATACAATAATAAAATTAAATTAAAAACCCAGATTTTTTTATAAATACTCGGAGTATTTCATTTTAAATTTATTTGCTCTTTAAATATTTTTATTTGAATAGATTGAAAATAGTAGGTCCCAAACAAAAAACGAATTTCCAAGGAAAGATGTATGAACGATTTATCATTTTTTTCTTTCTTTTACTTTTTATTTAATTTGATGAAGGAGTGTTCGCAAAGTTTGACCTTGGTATCGTGAAAAGAATGAGTATAGAAAGAAATTTTGGAGATAGGTCGGAGTTGAAATTACCTTTATATGCGGATCTTGAAAGGCTGAAGTTTAACTGATGCTGGAATGAATTATTTTTTTCATTGAAATATCTCCTCAAAACAATCATAGCATTGAAAAAATAATAAATCATTTGCACTGGGGTTAAATTTAATATACAGTTTTGTCAATTACAAGATTTTATTTTATGCAATGGCCTGACACACAAACATCATAACGAAGCTATTAAAGTGCTATAAAGAGAAATCAATAAGGTTATCCTCTGCTTGATGAAAATAAACATATACACATATATATTCTGAATTTAAATATTTATATATAAAATAATTTATTTGTTAGAGACTATAGTTTCGAAGGTTTGACCTTCATCATGGGTTTTTTATGTAGATGACTATGCTATATTATATGTGTAGAAATTTCCTTGAGAGATTCGTGAGGTTTATTGAGCCGGTGTGGTAGCTGGAGTTCTTCAAAATTTAAAGAAAAAAATATATACTAATGTTTTTTCCTTTATTTTTTTTTTATTTCAATTTTTTTAAATTTAATTTTTTTTTTATTTCAATTTTTTCAACTCCAGCTACCTCGTGGGCTCAATAAATCTCACGAATTTCCCATGGAAATTTCTACACATATCAGTCTTTTAATTAGAATTTTTTATCTGATATTTGTCATGACCTCAAATAATCTCTACGATATAAATAAATTCGTTTTGTTGTTATAGCAAGCTAGTCACATAAAAAACGATTTATGTGGCTAGCTTAACAACTGCTATAACAACAAAACGAATTTATTTATATCCTAGAGACTAATGAGCTCATGAGAAATATCAGATACAAATTTCTCTAACTCCTGATGATGGACTAATAATCCAAAATATATTGAGTTTGTATAAACCTCTTTGAGTTTAATTTCATTCACTGTGAAACTACACACTTTATTAATTACAAATTTCTAATTAAAAGACTGATGATGAAGGTCAAACTTTAGAAACTTCAGTCTCTAAAAAATAAATTATATATTATAAATATATGTTCGGTATATTATACTCTATATTCGTATATGTATATGATTATTTGCATCAAGCAGAAGACAAACTAATGGATTTCTCTTTATAAATCAACAACTTGCCGACTCCTGTTTTAAACCATTAGAGTTTACGATTTTAATCTTTTCAATTAATATATAGCTATTTTACGTTTATAAGAAACCCTAAAAATAAGCTCTAATACGAGGGTATCGAAGAAATAGTGGATATGTGATCATCCAAGGATGCGTTCAGATTAGGTAGGTACTATCATAATGTTTTAAAAAATAGTCACTTATTTTTAGCTTATCAATACGAAGAATAGGGAAGTATTGTTCGTATTTGGAAAAAAAGTGGTTTTTTAGAAATTTCTCAAAGTGGTCATTCAATGTTGATTAAAAAAAATTAGGTAAAAGAAATCACTAAAAAGTATTACCTATGTAGTAAATTAGATATTTTTGGAGGTATTGATTGATTATTCTTGATATATATTTAGATTATTACTCGATTACGACCGATTCAAAGAACATGGGAGCCTCAGGTTGCCGACTCCTGTTTCAAACCATTAGTGAGTTTACGATTTTAAAAACCAGATCCATGTAAGTTAACAAATCCAGTAGGTACACGAGTATATAGTTTTATTTCACTTTCATTTTATTACTATTTGAGATTCAATAGGTATTTAAATTTTTTTTAATATGAATTAAAATAAAATAATAAGATTTAAATATCAATATACATATATAAATAAACTGGTGTCATTTACTATTATATATCGTATTCTAAAGTTATATAAACATTTGACATTTCATCTGGGAAAAATATTTTATATTAGTGCCAAAAAAATAATAATAAAAAAAGACAAAAGATTAAATTGCTATTATGAATATAATATTGGTAAAAAAAATTCACTTTTTCATTTCTTTTAGCTCCATTAAAATAAACATTTTAAATTTGCATAGCCACTTTCATTTTACTTGAGGTGTATATAGTTAGCGTGGCTTGAATAAGAGAACGGGAATAGATGGATGTATTCCCACAGGAGCCAAGGACAAATTGGAAAGGAATATTCCCAAAGAGTAAACGAATGGAGGAAAAAAAGGAAAAAAAATCATAACTGAAAGATTATCATCGGAAGAAAGAAAGACAGAGAGAAGGGGTAGCATTCTTGATTCTTTCTTGACAGATATCCTCTAGATATATTTTTTTATTTATTTATTTTTATTTTATTATTATTATTATTTATTTATTTTTTATTTTTTCTTTATGTAATATATATGAAACATGTCCGCAGGAAATGGCTAGACAAACGCCCACTAAGAATCAATTAATCATTTTAAATCAATTTATATTAATCAGATTATAATTTTTTACTCTACCTTATGAATGTTTTACTTACCATATGAAATATGAGGAAGTTTTTTGTATTCGTGCATCAAAAAAGTAGTGTTTTTGCTTTGGCTTTTTGGAAAGTTTTCAATCGATTTTGATAAAAAAATCAATTAATTTTAAGACCTATAAAAAAGTAAAATAAAATAAATTAAATTGAAAGTTTTTTGTCGAGGGTAGCAGAATTTTTATATATTGAAGGAGACAATAAAATAAATTAAGTAAAAGTAATATTTTCTGAGATATTAATTGTTAGTACCTGGAACACCAAGCGTTGCTCGGTAATTTTTTGCTTTAGTTCAAAGTGATATCTTAATTTTTAATTATTTAAATATTTAATATTCAATAAAAAATACTCCCATTAATTAAATTGACAAATTCTAATAAATAATAATATTAGTGATGAATTATTAGTGGGATATAAAATTAAAAAAAAACAATTAATTATTAAAAGATGTAATTATACATTTTTATAGAGACAACCACCTGTGAATAATTATTTCAATTAACAAAAAACCCATCAAAAACAACTTAGCCGAAGATGAGACTGTGAGGGATCGAAATGGCAACCTAAAAACCCCTAGTCCTTGAATTTCATTCAAATCGTCAGAGCCGTTTTCGAGAAATCCATTCTATATATACTAGTATATATATATACAAGAATTGATCCTTTAATAAATTAAGATTTGGAAATGTCTGTTAGTAGGTGAGTCAGTGTTCAAAATCCTATGTGCCTTCTACCTAAAAACAAATTCGAATTTCCGAAATTTTATATTTAATCATTGTATTGAAGAGCTTAGTCACTTTTGGTTAAGAGCAGATTTGGAAGATTTAATCTTTATTGTTGATACATACGTTTGAAGGGAAAAATTAAAACCATTTATTGTCCGATATGGACTAAATTTTGCACGGTGACTCCTTATGACCATACGAAAATATTAGACAAAAATGTATTCCAAATTTGAAAGGGGTGAAAATTAAAAAGATTAAATATTTAGCCGTTTAGAGCTTGTACAGTTTTCTTTCGGTTTAAATGTAATTTTCTCTTTATATGGTAGAAGACAAATAAGAATGAATTGGATATCTCAATTATTTTGGAAGATATATAGTAAGTTATTTTGATTAGTTATGTTCATCGATTAAATTATTAAAGTTGGTATCAGGAAATAAAGACTTTTTTATGCAAATAATTTTTATTTTGTTGGCAATGTTTCATCAACTTTGTTGACTTCTTCAGGGCTCTAAAAGCTAATTCGCTAATTGTAACTAAGAGAGAACTATAAATATGACAAATATGCAAGGAAGATAACTATTTGGCATGTAAAATGAGTTTTTTGTGTGTATTAATTTGTTTTTTATATGTATTGAAATGGTTTTTGAGATCAATTTTGATTTTGATTTGAAAATGTTATAATCTGTATTAATTGAGGCCTATCACTTTTTAGAGCCCTGAAGAAGTAAACAAAGTTGATGAAACTTTGGCAACAAAATGAAAATTATTTGCTTAAAAATATAATCCTTATTTCCTGATATCAACTTTAATATATAGTAAGGTAGGGGACACTCGGCATGTGCGTCCGACTCGCATTTGCCATCTTATTAAGTAAATAAAATTTTAAAAAATTTAGTCAAATTTTACTTAAAGTGATCAGTAATTGAAATACGAGGTTAAATTTTGACTGAATAATCAAAAGAATGAAAGAAACACTTGAGTTTCTCAGAAATTAAGACACATGTAGAGTGATTAGTTCATGGATTGAAAGTGGAATTGAAATTTAATTTTGATTTTATTAATGGCCAGATTTTTTTCCCACCTCTTTTCCCAATAAGAACAGCAGAAACAGTCCGAGGGAAATTCATTTGTAAATTTGGAAATGTTTTTGTTAATTTCAACTTCTAATTGGTTAAAATAATTCAACAAATTATATTTACAAAAGACCGAAAAATCGGAAGTATTTTTACAGGCCAAAATACCGTGAGCCCACTTATACACCTTTAATTCTTGCTTTGTGAAAAAATGAGATGTGATATACAAATTATTCTACAAGAATCACATAATGTAATTCATACATATTTTTCACTGTGGACCTCTGTCATTAAACTTTAAAATTCAAGATTACCTACTAGTCATTACTATACATAAGAAACTTATCCGGGATGACACCGCCGCAGACCATACGTTGAAAGAGATTCTAAACTCAAAAACTAACGCACAAGTGAATGAAATTTACAAATTCGTAACTGGGATTCTGAGATTGAGATTGTTCGTTGATCTAACTAAGAACAAATTGATAAATTGAACTGTTTTGTTAAATGTACTATTTTGTATATTCCAAATGGTAACTTGAATCAATCCACGATCTATTGTATAATATAAACTTTTGTTTTAATAAATCAAATACATACATACAGTGAAACCCCTCAAATCCTAAGTAATTGGGGTTGTAGCCTATTCGGATTTGTCGAAAGCTGGTGGTTTGGATATCTTATTGAAGAAAATGGTTCTCTTTCTATCCTTGAGAAGCTGAAGAAAGTTACAAGAAAAGACGTTATTTACTGGGTTGCGTAATCGTGGCAAAATTCAAATGTGAACTTACTGCGGAGATCTTGGAAGAAGCTTTGGCCTAGCCTTGAGAAAACACCTACCCAAACTTAAATTTGTCAAAAAAACTCGTTCGGATTTCTCCGGATTTCAGATTTCCGGGGTTCGGATTTGAGGGGTTTCACTGTATTAATAAATAAAATACTTGCAAATTCAAGATTCCTCGTAATTACCAAGGAAGTATGGAGTTGGAACAACGGGCGAACATCCAGACAGAGAAATCAGATCAGCTTTTGTTCCTGTAAACGGATAATGAAGATAAAATATGATTAGAATAATATATAATAAAAAGTATACTTAAATGTATGTGAGTGATGCAGAGGCAGGTCAATGAATTGGATATTGAGTTAGTCGAAGACCTGTTGGCTGCCCTGCGAGACCGAGGAACTCTCCACCCGTTGGCCGAAATCGTGAACAGTAAGCCAACGGTGGTGGGAGTTACCACGCCTAGCCAAGGCCCAGGCTCACCCTCGAAGAAGAATCCGCCCTCGGCGTCGTCCAAAGTCTTAACGAATACATCTAAAAGCAGAAAAAACAAAGTAAATATGCATTAAAAAAGAAATTAGTTTTTACAAAGTATTTGAGGTGTGAGGTATCTATGTAAAAATATTTTGTAGTAGAATCAAGTTAAAATTTTTAGAAAAATTTTAGTTATGAAGAATGACATGGGTGAAAGAACCTCAAAAGTGGTTATTTTTAGGTGATTTTTCTACCTGAGTGCGTTTGAAAATGTCTAAACCTAAAATTATAAAAACATTTCACGAATTCCCTAAATTCTCTCTTTATCAGGAATAAATAAAACCTAATTAGATATCTCAAGTATTTTGAACGATATTAAGAACGGAACCCATGTGTGCAGAGTCAGATTCGAAATTAGTCAAGCTTATTTTATTTATTATTTTTTATAAATTTTATTAAACCAATTATTTTACATTTAATTAATGTATACATTGTATTTTTTGCTTCGATTCCGGAGATTACTTCTCCACCATCGAGTGTCCTTATTCATCTTTAGTCCTGTGTTTTTAATAAGAGGAAAAATCTAATTAGATAAAAAAAACCCTCTTTTCCGATAATTATTTCAATTCCATTATTCCCCAATCAAAGTCGATTGGTATCATTCAATCAATCCCATCAATTATCAATCATGCTTATTATTATTTGGTGATAGATTTTTGCAATTCCATGTATCGTTTTCTTGTGGCGATATTTTACCGGCTACATACTAGTACCAATTGCTAGGAATTTCCAATTTTCATTTTCATTATTAAATAAAAATATGAATATTAAATGAAAATACATATTATATACAAATTTTTTATGGCATTTGTAGAGTGACCAGCTTACTATTGCAATAAAATGCAATAAAAAAATGCAATAAAAAATGCAATAAAATGAATTTGCGAACTTTCCAATTGGGTATTTCAACCCAAGAGAAGTAACATATAGAATATTTATAATTAAAAATATAGATGTTGAACAGGTCAAACCTTCAAAACTATGGTCTATTATATAGAGGGTGGGGCAAAAAAGATCTACCACATTTTGAAGAGGTATTAAAAAAACTTAATATATTTTTGAAAAGAACATAAAATAATTTTTTACTTTACCATACAGGGTATAGTGCATGAAAAAAGTGGCTTTTTCCTTCTTTTTTTCAAAATATCTCAAAAACGGCTGAAAATATTTTGATTAAAAAAATTTATCAAAACCATGGCAATTCGGTCTACAAAAAAGCTTTAATAAGTGAACATCGAAAAAATTATATTTATCGAGATAATAATTGTTTTGTCAAAATGTCTGTTCGTCTGTCTGGTTGTTAGTCTGTGCGTTACCAAATTGTTGTGGACGAGCTAGCTCAAAAACTAGTGTGAATATCGAAACCAAATTTCAGATGTAGTTTTGGTCCATTGAGATTAAGAGCTGATTAGATTTTGGTGCATATCGACCCAAAATTAAGGGGGTGGAGAGGGGGTTAAAAATTAAAAATCTAGGCCATTTGAGTCAAACTCAACCAAATTTTGTATACATAATCAGTGGGACCCCAGAAGTCTAAAAATGAAAAAACTAACCGCCCAAAATAGGGGGGGGGGGGTCAAAAAAAGAAAATATAGGCTCTTGTACCAAACTCAACCAAATTTTGTATACATAATCAGTGGGCCCCCAGGAGTCTAAAAATTAAAAAGCTAACCCCCCCCTAGATGATTATAAATAATTTTATTAAATATTAAATTTAAGTGAGGGGCCATGGTTGTATGGTGAAGTCAAGTAGATGGCCACATCAGAACACGCCAGCTTATTTTTAT
Source organism: Forficula auricularia (assembly GCA_024734495.1). NCBI lineage: Eukaryota > Metazoa > Arthropoda > Insecta > Dermaptera > Forficulidae > Forficula > Forficula auricularia. Next base: position 7,752,116 of record JALMQS010000353.1, read on the forward strand.
GTGTTTTAAACAATATATCAGAAGAAAAAAATGGGATGGGAGGGTCAAAAATGAAAATTCTAGCCCTTTCGACCAAACTATGTATACAAAATTTGGTTAGTTTTTGCATTTCTAGCCTTATGCGGTCCACAGAATATGTATACACAATTTGGTTGAGTTTGGTCGAAAGGGCAAGAATTTTCGTTTTTGACCTCCTCCTCTCTTGTCTGATAATGTTTAAAACACATTAAAAAAATATTTTCTTCTATTTTCAAAAATATATTCAGTTTTTTCTAGTTAAATTTTTTAATTTTTTATACCTCTTCACAATGTGGTAGATCTATATGTCCCACCTTGTTATATAATATTAGGTTTTATCATTTTCAATTATTTTTTCGATTTCTAAGGCATTTACTTAATTTATTTCCAATGAACAAGAATGAATTATAATCTGGTCGTAATTCTAATAATAATTCGTTTTGTTTTCTAGTGGGAAGGAGGAGGGGTTTTTAAAATGAATTAAGTTCGTTCACCAGTTGGTGGAGAACTCCTCTGGCCATTGCGAAGGACAGGAAGAACAGCAATAGCAGCAACAGCTGAAGTGAGTGAGGGTGGCACTCCGAATTGCCAACTCAAGGCCAAGTCGATTTAATTCAAACCTGGGAGTTAACCTCTAATTAATAGATCACTCTCTACAGCTGACCAATTTAAAAAATATACTGCACTGGTTAGTGCACACTTTCGCTTACACCACATTAATAACAAACATTCAAATAAAATAATAAAAAAAAAATAATATTAAAAATAATTTTGGATTGAAGGGAGTAATTAAAAAAATTGCTTATTTCCGGTAATTTTTTTACTTTACCATACAGGGTTATGGTCAAGTATTTTGTAACCGTGCATGAAAAAAGTGGGTTTTTCCTTCTTTTTTTCGAAATATCTCAAAAACGGCTGAAACTATTTTGATTAAAAAAATTGAACGAAACCATGGCATTTCGCTCTACAAACAAGCCTAATAAATGAACATCGAAAAAATTATTTTTCGAGATAATAATTGTTTTGACAAAATGTCTGTTAGTCTGTCTGTTAGTTAGTCTGTTAGATAGTCTGTGCGTTACCAAATTTTTGTGGACGAGCTATCTCAAAAACTAGTGTGAATATCGAAATCAAATTTCACACGTAGTTTTGGTTCATTGAGATTAAGAGCTGATTAGATTTTGGTGCATATCGACCCAAAATTAAGGGGGTAGAGGGGGGTTAAAAATTAAAAATCTAGGCTATTTGAGCAAACTCAACCAAATTTTGTATACATAATCAGTGCGACCCCAGAAGTCTAAAAATGCAAAAACTAATCGCCCAAAATGGGGGGGGGGGGGGGGTCAAAAAATGAAAATATAAGCTCTTGTTCCAAACTCAACCAAATTTGTATACATAATCAGTGGGCACACTGTAATCTAAAAATGCAAAATCTAACCCCCCTACATGATTATAAATAATTTTATTAAATATTAAAAATAAGTGAGAGGCCAGGTTGTATGGTAAAGTCAAGTGGATGGCCACATCAGAACACGTCAGCTTATTTTTATTTGAATTATGGTAAGTGGTATGTCTTCGACTCACCACTTCTTCAGTGGATACCACTAGCTCATCAATATGCCAACTTCACCGATTCCCACAAATAAAATATTAATGTTACTGTCAACATTTTGAGTGTTAAAGGGGTATAAGTATACTGAATTGGCCCCCGAAAGATAATTTAATGATACTTAGAGGATATGTAGGTACTAATAAAATAATAAGATCCTGAAAATTTCAGATCCCTAACTCAATTGGTTTTTCGAGAATAAGCAAAATATGTAAAAAATAGAAAAAAACATTTCAGGATGGACTGAACCGATTGATCTAAATTTTTAATATGTTTTGGGGACTTATGATAATAGCTTCTAGAGAAAAAAATTATGAGCTATATCGGTTTATAAGATCCATGAAAAAAAATTGTTTTTCTTTTAATTTCAATTTTTAACCATGATACAATTTTGGCACAATTATGAAACTATTTTTTTTTCAAACCTTATCTATTTCCCTATAATACTATGACCTTTTGAAATTTTTAAAAAAGGTACGCCATAGTAGAAAAAAATAAAAACCACTTTTTGGCCCAAACAATGATTTTTGATGAAGTGATGCTGCAAGCTCTCGAAATATTTGGAATTGTAACCACCAAATTAAAATAAAATTACTGGAAATAAGCAAATTTTTTAAATAGTTTCGTCAATATGAATCTATCGAATGAAATTTATACTATAATTCTAAATTAAATAAAAAAGAAAATTTTTCTTAAAAATACTTAAAATATCCATCTTTAATATTTAAAATGTATGCATGTATTTCGGAGCTCATTTTATAAATTGAGAAATTTTCTTTTTATGTTGGTTTAGAATTGTAGTATAAATTTCATTCGATAGAATCATTTATATTGAAGAAGGGATAAAAGCGGTAGAAGAAATCGAGACAAACAATTTGAGCAAAAATGACTCCGATGCAAAATTTTCTCTGTTTAATGTTTTTGGTTACTTTAATGTTTATAACTTCTATTACTTTAACATTTTTGCTATTGAGGGCCTTTTCTTGAAGCACCTACCACTAATGTCATTATTTGGAAATAATTCTAGCACCGTGTAAAGATTGTCTGCCTAGAGGGGTGAACCGCGATTGGAATTAGGTGTACACCGTATTTGGAATTCATTAGATAATCTATTGTATTCCATTGTCTTCTACTTGGAAATGAAAGTGGAAGTAGGTGTACACGATTTTAGGTCGCGGTTCACCCCTCGATCTGCTTATATCAAATCTCTTTATATCTTTCTCTTGGTTGTTTTAATTTTTATAATGACGAAATAAAGTCTATAGCTAGGTGTACTAATTTTTGTAATCTATAGATTATCCGACGAACTGATAATCTATCTTTTAAAACGAAAAAATGGAGGAAAAGTTGAAACTTTTTCAACAAGCCGTACGGTGCTACGCTACTAAGCTCGCCAGCTAGAGTAGTCCTAAAAATAAACTTAATTAATTATCTTATCGTGAGAAAAAAACTGTTTTCTGTATTATTGAACTAGAAAATCCATAATGTATAATTTGTATATATATTTGTTAGAGACTATAGTATTGAAGGCTTGACCTTCATTATCAGTATTTTAATTAGAAGTATTTTTTATTAATTAATATTTAATATCGTTTGTTATGTGATTAGCTTTTTTTTATTTTTATTTATTGGCATTATGTGACTAGCTTGTTATAACAACAAAACGAATTTATCTATATCCAATCGGGCAATTGAATCCATGAGAAATAACAGATAAAATATTTTTATTTCTACAAGATCTCTCAAAAGATCAAAATTTCAGCATGATCTTTAAATTTTGAAATTATTATCATTAAATTGAAAGTTTTTGTGCCGAGAGTAGGAGAATTTTTATATATTGAAGGAGACAATTAAAGAGTGTGTCTTCTGCTGGAATTAAAAATTTTATTTATTTATAACGAAACTATAGTCTCGTTATAAATAAATAAAATTATAATTCCAGCAGAAATGTACACTCTTTATTGTCTACTTCAATGTCGAAATTATTATCCGTTATTTCAAATATTTCTATAAAAAATATTTTTTGTTTTGAAAAGTATATTGGTTCTCGAAATTAAATAAAATTGTTACATAGTTTCAAAGGGCAATTAAAATAAATTATTTTTCCGAAAAGGGTGCTGATAAGAGGTTTGAAGTCCCTGTTCAAGCAGGTCAAAGACAAGTCCAAACGAGTTTTAGTCGAATAAAAAAATTATTCTCGCTGAGGAACTAATAAAATAGAATTAATACAAAAACGGAATAAATAAAAATGATTCGAGAACCTTTAAACCAGGGCTGTCCGAACCGTGGCCCGCGGGCCGAATGCGGCCTAGCATTGCAATGAGTGTGGCCCAAAATAAAATCATAAACTTCCTTAAAACATTGAGATTTATATATAGAGATATATTTATTCCCTTTTTCGAAATATGTACATTTGTACAATACGTGAAGCTTTTTTCAAGAATAAAATTCACGCAAAATTATAAGTTCAACTATATAAGATAAAAAAAAAATAATGAAGTTTCGAATATTTAAAAAATTTTCTTCTTCTCATATTTTCATTTACTAAGATATTTATTATTTCAGTAATTTATGTGCTACTACACTAACCAAGCCTAAAGTTATCATAATTATGATTACAAGGAGACAAGGAATTGGGGTTTTCTAGAACAATCACGAATTAATTGATAATTTCTCCCCTGGGCTAAAACTTGTTAGGACTTGTCTTTTAGATCATTGCACATTCTTACATGTCACTAGAATGGATAGTCAGAGATTATTATATTCTTGACCCTTTTAAAAATAAATTATCATTCCTCAAATCCTTATTTAATTGCATTTGATTTAAATTGGTTTAAAACTATATTTTTTAAAAATCTAATGTTAAATTTGAAAAATAGCGAAAATATTGCCCTATTCGATGAAATTTGAAAAAATAAAATGTCAAAAAATGAATGGAACTTTTATGGACACCATCTCCTGGTCGAAAATTCCCCGCCCGCCATATGATATATATTATTTGTATGGGTTTATTTGCATCAAGCAGAGGACGAACTCTTTTGATTTCTCTTTGTGATAAATATTTCTATTCTTGAAGATGAAAAGGACATTAAATGAGCAAGGTTTTGTGAATTTAGAGGGAATAAAGGAAAAATCGATGAGTAAGCTCTATACTACTAAGGATATACTAGTAAATAGTGCATTTCATAAATGTTTTGAAGATTGGAAAAAACGCTTTCGGAGTTTTAATAAAGTGAAATAAATAAAAATTGTTATATAGCGGCGCTTTATATGACTGCAACCCGGAGCATCGATATTTCTGTACAGTCTACAAATTGTACATACAGCTTATTATTACAGGTTTTATTCTGAATTTCATGTCAATAACTTCAACTGATCAAGAGCTACATATTTTTAAAAATTAATAAACTGTATTGGCCGAAAAAATAAAAGACATCTTCCTTTTATCTAGAAAATTAAGGGGCCTGAGAGACGGATATATTTTTAATAAATTTCAAATACATAAAATATTCCTCAATAATATTCAAAATGTATGTGAATATTTTTAACTTATTTTATAAATAGAAAAATTTGCTTTTTATTTTAGTGTAGAATTGTAGTATAAATTTCAATCGATAGAATATCATTAAAAATGTTTGGGATCGAAACAAAGTATCCATCAAGCACCATGATTGTGGCAGTAGATGAACTTACTCGAGGGACTTTTCGTTTTATATTTATATTTTTTCTTGATATATGTCAAACTGTAAATAAATTTTTAATTTTTTGTATGTTTGTGGCTGCTTTGATTCTAACGTTTATATATTTAAGGGTATTGTTTGAACATTCCTTCTACCATTAGTATGTCACTATTTGGAAATAATTTATTGTCACATCGCATAAGGTCTATCCGCTTGATATCAAATCGGCGATATTCTGTTGATTGTTTTAATTTTTATTATTATTTAGAATGAGGGAGAAAGCCAGAAATAGTAATTTTTGTAATCGATAGATTATCCGACGAACTGATAATCTATCTTTTAGAAGGAACAAAATAAAAAGTGTTTTCTGTTTAATATAAAATACCCTCAAAACTTTTAATTAATATTTATTCAATCAACCACTTGTTTTTGTTGTGGTTCAACCACATGATTCATTTTTTTCAACCACATTTTAATTTATTAAAAATTATAGTTTAAAAAAACTCTTTTGTCAGTAATGGACTAAAAAGTACAAAATAATGTAATAAGCTTTGTTATGCCCAATAACTAAGTCAAAAAGCGTGAGGCTCTTCTTTGAGAAGCATATATGTTAGGTCGCTCCTTATTTTGGATATTTTCGAATATTTACAATGAAAGGCGCTCATATGGTTAGAAATAAATAAAAAAAATATCCCCCAAATTTCAAGTCTCTATCTCAATTTTAACCTAGCGCAGCGATTAATTTTCCTATCTAAATAACATGGGGTTTTTAGCATTGAACGATCAATTTTTTATTCCGGCCAAATTAATGGTTCAAAAAAATTGAAACTCTGTAGACTTTATCCTTATAAGTAGCTATCCCACAAAATTTTTACAGATTTTTAGCTATTATAATTTTGGAGTCTATAACTTACTAATACTAATATATAGCAGTATTTTATCTAGATGTACCTCCAAAATTGTATCAAAAGATGGAAAACTTAATCGCTGTGTAGCACTAGGTTATAAAATTGAGATAGAGACTTGAAACTTGGGGGATATTTTTTATTTATTTCGAACCATTGAGCCTATGTAAGCGTAAAAATCCGAAAATACCCAAAATAAGGACCACCCAAATATAGGTACTTTTAATTAATTTCGGCAAAGTCTCCCACACTTTTTGACTTGACGTTTATTAATAATTCAAAATTTTCGTGAGAAAAAACTAGAAATTGGTTCTTCCATCCATCTTTCTATCGTCATTTAACTTTTAATCTTTCAAGATCCATTCACAAATACCTTCGACTCCGACACATTTCCTGAAATTCCTTTCTAATCTTCTTCTTCATTCTGGTAGTGTCTACCTCGGACTTCAGGAATCGCATTTTTTGGCACCAATACATAAAAAAATCACATCTACGAGTATAGCACAGCTCAACAATATTTATGTATTCTCTATAAAAACGGCGAAGTTAACTAATTTTGTGATGCTGATTAGTAAAGTAGCAATAAAAATTAAACGAGAGAAATAATTATAATTTAATAGTATAATTATAATGAGTTCAATTGAAAGTTTTTTGCCGAGAGTAGCAGCATTTTTATAAATTGAATGAGACAATAAAAGAGTCTTCTGCTGGAATTATAAATTTTTAATTTATTTATAACAACTATTTTCGAATCGTTAGAAATTTTAAAATCATATAATAACACACCAGAAAAATTCTTGAATAGGAAAATCAAACTTTCGGAAAGCCGTATCTTAAAAATAGCAGGGCAAATAAAAACCCCAATACCGCCAACTACAGCCAAAAAATTAGACAAGTATAAACGGTGAGTTATAATTTGCCCAGACCACATGTAAATCTCACTTACCATACATACATTAATTCCTGTGAATCAATTGTAATAGACTAATGAAGAAGGCAAAGCTCCCGAAACTATAGTCTCGTTATAAATAAATTAAAAATTTATAATTCTAGCAGAAGACACACTCTTTTATTGTCTCTTTCAATTTATAAATTAATTAGTAAATCGTTTATTAGAGAATGAAACATTTTTTGGTATTTTTCCATGTATAAATCAAAAAATTTAAAGTAAATATAAATTTTTTGATTGATAAATAGATGAATTTTTCTCGGAAAGTTTCATTCAGTAATTAACGTTTTAGTAATTGTTTTTAAATAATATGTGATCATCAAGTATACAGTCTTGATTTTACGCAACTACCGCCCATATCTTTTATCATCTTGGTAAATTGGTAAAATCTCAAGGTTAAGGTTCCTCTTTTCTTTCCCAAATCGACCTCTAAAATATTCTTTAGTAGTCCCCTATATGTCTTAAAATATGTGCTCTATCATATGAGCTCTTCTCTTTCTCAGATTCTTTTGCCATGGTCTTTTTTCTCTAATTTTATTGTATAATAAAATCAGAAACAATATATAAGCTCTCGAAACTATAGTCTCGTTATAAATAAATTAAAAATTTATAATTCCAGCAGAAGACACACTCTTTTATTGTCTCCTTCAATTTATAATGAATTCACTGTCAACCAACACCGCGTTCCCTAAATTTTATTAATAGTATAATTTAATAGTATAGCCACACTTTAGCGATTAAGATAGAAATTGTTTAATAAGTATTGCTCGACGTTGAGTCGCTCTTGTAACTCTTGATAGTATTAAAGTGAATTCTAATTATAGGAACTAACTAATATTTATTAGATTAAATACAACGAAGAGTGAATCTACATAGTTTCGAAAAGTTTAATGAATACAATTAACAGTAATTAATATTACTAATCTATAATAGCTTTTAAAACGATAGAATAAATAGATTATTTTTATTTTTGGCAGTCTACATTCAGGTTGACTGAATATATAAATCACAGTTTTTTGGCTAAGAATCTAAAGCCATTTTGACGCCGAGTTAATCTCCTCTATGCAAATTACTGGATATCTTTGACGAAAGTTCTGCTCAAAGTGATAAAGGAAACATTTTTTACAAAGCAGGTTTAAAGTATATTAAACTAATGCTGAATGTTTTTAGGGTTCCGTTTAAAAAATTAAACGGTCTCTCTAATGCTCTGTCTGTCATAGCATTGTAGCCTGTAGCTCATAAATTAAATAAGATATAGACTTTAAAATTTACAAGGAATATACTTATATATTCACTTCCTCCGAAATCAAAAATTCTATTAACATTTTAACGAATTATTATTTTGGTAAGGGTCTAATTTTAGCTGGAGTTGAAAATAAACTGCAACGGATCGTTGCTAAACTTCCAATCCAAATTCATTTGAAATATTAATATGTTCTTGAATAAAGTACTTTAAAATAAAATTTTACTAAAAACTTTATTTAACCTTTTTTATGGTCCCCAAGGTACTTAATTAAGATATTAAATTTCATCAAAATTGGTTAAGTCATTTTCAAGATATTTAGAAAAAACTAAAAAAGTACTGAAATAAAGTACTAATGTTTGTGGACCGATATGTACCAAAAACTAATCAGCGCTTCATTTTGTTAAACTAATGGTAGGTTTTCAATTTCATTTCAATCAGCGCAAAGGTGTGGAAAAAATCGTGGACGAAAAAAACGATAACATACATCCATCCATCCATCCCCACGCACTTCCTAAAAAAATGGCACTTTTTGGCCTCTCGACGAGATTCCAGGTAATTTTTGGCAAAACCGTCACGTGGTAAAATTCAATCTCATTGAATACTTCAATTTGTGACCTTAGTGAGTCTATGGGTTCCGTAGTCTTTACCTGAGGACCCTTTGAAGTCGCGCTTGGTGCGAGAGCGATTCCAATACTTTCTCCCCTGCTTCGCATTGGATAAAGTAAAAAAATTTATCACTGGGTAGGAAGTATCCATGACTTAAATAAAATAAAAGTTAATTTTGTTTTTAATTTTTGCTTTAAAATTAAGGTGTGACGGAGCTTATTTTCAGGTGGTTTTGTATGTGTCGGGGGTTGGAAATGGTTTAGCTTGAAATTATGAAAAAAATTTTGAAAATCCGTCATTCTCTCCTTATCAACGACAAATATGAAAGAATTTGATATCTCAAGTAATTTGAGAAGATATTCATTTTTAGGGTGCCTAAAGTATTAAATCCAGGACCGTCATTCAACTAATATGCCCTATGCGTATGTAAATCCGACTAATTTTTTACTTTACCATACAGGGTATGGTCAAGTATTGTAATCGTGCATGAAAAAAGTGTTTTTTTCCTTCTTTTTTTCGAAATATCTCAAAAACGGCTTAAAATATTTTGATTAAAAAAAATTGAGCAAGACCATAGGATTTCGCTCTACAAAAAGTCCTAATAGGTGAACATCGAAAAAATTATATTTTTCGAGATAATAATTGTTTTGTCAAAATGTCTGTAAGCCTGTGCGTTACCAAATTTTTGTGGACGAGCTAGCTCAAAAACTACTGTGAATATCGAAACCAAATTTAACATGTAGTTTTGGCCCATTTAGATTAAGAGCTGATTAGATTTTGGTTCACATCGACCCAAAATTAAGGGGGTGGAGGGGTGTTAATAATTAAACATCTAGGCCATTTTAGCAAATTCAACCAAATTTTGTATACATAATCAGTGGGACCCCAGAAGTCTAAAAATGCAAAAACTAACCGCCCAAAATGGAGGGAGGGGAGTTAAAAAATGAAAAATCTTGGCCATTTACTAAACTCAACCAAATTTTGTATACATAATCAGTGGGACCCCAGAAGTCTAAAAATTCAAAAACTAACCGCCCAAAATGGGGGGGGGGTGAGGGTCAAAAAATGAAAATATAGACTCTTGTACCAAACTCAACCAAATGTTGTATACATAATCAGTGGGCCCCCAGAAGATTAAAAATGCGAAAACTAATAAACAAAATGGGGGGAGGGGGTTGTAGGGCCAAAAAATGAAAATAAAGGTCTATGAACCAAATTCAAACAAATTTTGTATACATAATCAGTGGCCCTCCAGAAGTCTAAAAATGCAAAAACTAACCCCCTCCCCACATGATTTTAAATAATTTTATTAAATATTAAATATAAGTGAGGGGCCACGTTGTATGATAAAGTCAAGTGGATGGCCCCATCAGAACACGTCAACTTATTTCTAAAAGAATTTTAAAGTCAAAACTTTTAGACCCCTACAAATTTTCGTCAGTGAACAGTTTGGCCCACAAAATTGAAATTTGTTACAACGATGCAGTTTTTTAAAGCAAACTTTACTGGAGAATTTCAGTTCATTGGATGTAATGGATCAAAGTTCCCCATTTATAGAAATTTGACTTTGTACTCTGGTAAAAAACTAAATAAGCCGAAAACATTACATATATCTTCTTTTTATCTTGATTAATAATTAAGATTTATTACCCTGAAAGGCCAGTTTGGCATTCAACGTTAGCGGAATGAGGCAGAGTTAAATATTTAAATATTTTAATAAAATTCAAATATTTAAAATATTCCTCTCTAATATCTAAAATGTACTAATATATTTTGAACTTGTTTCATGAATTAAGAAATTTTATTTTTAATTTAGTTTAGAATTGAAGTATAAATTTCATTCATTTCATTCATTTCTATTGCTTGTTGAAGCTGGTTGTAGGGTACAAGAATTCGGGAGAAGGAATACAATTATGATTCCTATATTATTAGATGCTGCTAACCGAGACACTTTTTACGACGTCTTTATGGTATTTTTCACTTTTCATCTGTATATACTTGCTGGTTGTTTTTTGGGTTTCATTTTTTATGCTTTTTTTATAGTTCGATTTGAAGATGAGGATCAGTGATTGGAAGTGATGCATTTTTCTCTCTTGAATAGGCCTTAGACGGTCAGTGTTAATGTCATTATTTGGAAATAAATGACACAGCATGCCTGCTTTATCATAAATATTATTATTAATTTTTATCATCGATAAATAGATTATCCGACGAACTGATAATCTATCTTTAAAAAAAATCTGTTAATTTTTTTTATCGCTTAAGAGGGAAATTTACACTTCCCTATGTTCGGTTTTAGAAACTAGAAGAAAATGTGAAAACTTTTTCAAAGCTTGGCTCTTTTTATGATTGGGAATTTTACGTAAAGTAGAAAGTTGAAACTTAGGGGTGCGGCTTATTGACACAAGCTTACAAGGGTATCAAACCAATATAACAAAATTTAAGTTTAAATATTCTAAAATTAATGGAAAAAATAATAATATTAAATTTAAGGTAGTTCTTTTTCAAATGCAAAAATTCAAGACGTCTTCGAAACTTGGAATAAAAGTCATTAAAAGCATAATAAACACACTGTTAAAATTTGAAGACGATTTACCACACCAAACATGAAATAATTGCAATTAAAAATGAAATTTTTTACATATGGTAGATTGGGAAAGGGTGGGAAAATGATCATTATTTTATGTTTTTTCATTGAAGGACTTTCACCATCTAGATGAAAAACTAATATTTGATAGAATAATATATTCGGAGCTAGTGTTAAGCAAAGTAAGACCAAGACCAAGACTGCAAGACAAAGATCAATTCTGCTCATCACTAATTAATATAGGCAGAGGGTGTGTTTGTAAAGTCTTCTATAGAGTGTTTAGAAAGTCCTGATCACTTTTAAGAAAAATATTATTATTATTTTGATTTTTAGTATTAATATTAGTGATGAGCAAAGCAAGACCAAGACCAATTCTGCTCATCACTAATTAATATAGGCAGAGGGTGTGTTTGTAAAGTCTTCTATAGGGTGGGGTGTTTAGAATGTCCTGATCACTTATAAGAAAAAATTATTATTATTTTGATTTTAGTATTAATATTAGTGATGAGCAAAGCAAGACCAATTCTGCTCATCATTATTCGGAGTAACTTAAAAAAAAATTGAAATTATTTACCTAGTAGTTTTAATAAAAAATAAAAACAACAACATATTTTGGGGATTATTTTTAGTGAAGGGGATATAATATCAATCGCTTGGAAACGATCCATTCATAAAGATGATATAGTAGTGTGAAAAGTACAGTCACGTTAAAAAACATAACCTAAAATTTTAGCACTGTTCATATGTATAGAATGGTTACCAGGCTAAAACTTTTTGTGTGGATTGTCTCGAAAGAACTACCTTAAATAACAAAAGAAAGGAATGTAGAAATAATTGGAGGAAAAAGTGACACTTTTTCAAGATTAGGTACGCTATTTGCAGTTTTATTGAATTAATAATTTTAAAAGATTAATAACTAAATCTGATATTTATTTGGATTTAATTATTTTCTTACCTAGAATATAAATTCAAAATCTACGCTCACCAGTTAGATAGACCCGCAGCAAATAATTGTTTTTTTTTACAATTTTGTCTGAATTTTATCTACTTAAATCAATAGAATATTCTCTCTCTATATATAAAGTTTTGGTCCAAGGGCAATATTCAAAAAGCCGTTCCTAGAATAATAAAAATTAAGAAATTAATCTCTACTAGTCTGAAACAGGTTTGGACTTGTATCCGTGCAATGTTAGCTCTAAAGGAAGAGTGATCGTTTTATCCCCGCATCGGTTTTAGTAATTTTCCTCGATTAGATTTTAATGAAATTACCCACACATTTAAAAATAATAAAATAGTCAAAAATTATTTTGGCTAGAGACGGCCTTATAGGTAATTATTAATTAATAATAAACTGAAATATAAAATGTTCAATTATGATTATTAATATTTTAACATCGCTTTAAAATATCAATAAAACCATTCAAAAATATTTTCTGTATTTTTGAACCAGAAATTCTAGATCTAGAAAGCCCCAAAATTAAAAATTTAAACAATTCAGCACAAGAATGAACTTTCTAAGACTTTTTGTTCTTAGGTTATCGTGGGCATCTGATTCCAGAGACATATCCAAACACATAGACAGATAGATATAAAAAATATAATGGGTGGAAATTTTCTTTATAGTCCAGACATTTTTCAACACAATTTGAAAAAAAATGTTAATTTTTGAGTAAATTCAACACTATGCCTCCAGGATTTGCCGAGTAAAATGAAATCTTAAAAAATTATTTAAAAATACAAAATAAAATATAGTTTTAATTTTTTATATATAAAAAGCGAAGGTGATGTTTCATTTATTCATCTACAACGCACAGCCTAAACCTCTTGAGCTAGAAAGATGAAATTTGGAGTGTATAGTCTTTCAACGATTTATGGGTGTGGTAAGAAGGTATTTTTTGAAATTCGAAAACTAAAGGGGTGAGGGGGGGGGGTAAGGACCCCAAAAATTTTTTCATGATCTCTTAAACCAGATAAAATATCGATATGGGTTTAATTTAGAATGGATAAGTAAGGATTGAAATACATAAGAACATATTTGAGTATTTTGCTCTATTTGTCTCCGAAAGGGAGATATAGTCATTTTGGGGTAAATTTTTGAAATTTTTAAAGTACTCGAGTTTTTTAAGGTTTAGCATTCAAGTTGGTACATAAGTTTATTAATGCTAAATCTCAAGAAATAAATTTTTTTTGAAATTTTACCTCTAAACTGAAAAATGGGGGATTTTCGATTTTGTGGTCTAAAACACAAAAGGCTTCGTATCTTTCTTGCCGTTGGACCAAACTCAACCAAATTTTGAGGTGGAATGCACGGGGCCCGGGGTGGTTGTGGGGGTGGAATGGGTGAAAAAAATATCCCTACAATATGAAATCAAACTTGACAGCGGATTTGTAAAACTCCATATTTGGCAAGTAAAATTTATTTTGAGACAATAATCGTATTTCTATTCATTTACTTCTATGTGAATGCTAAATCCCTTCTTTATATATATATGTAACAATTTTATACTTTTTTTACACTTATATGACTCAAATAAATATTTTTCTCGATGTTGGCCTAAGAGGTAGGCAAAGCGGCCATCACATAGAATTCCCTTGATTTTTCTTTCTTTTGCTTTATGTGTTTTAATAATGACTTAATGACAAAGGTAGGGGAGGAATTTCACAAAATAATGTTTAGTAATTTCATTGTCATCGATGTTTTTATTCTTTGTTTCAATTTAACGACGTATAACAAAATATAGTCGAATAGAGCGAAAGTCTTAAAATTTCAAATTTTCAAATGAGATGAGCCACCTCAAAGGGTTGTCCGATTGATCTCAAATTTTGTATGAATTATTTTCTTACCCATCCTCATAATTTGAGAGGGTGTCACGAAGAAATTTGAATGGTCGTAAAATAAGGACTACCCTTGCTCACCACATGCCTGTCATTTACAACCTCCTCTTCATACTTCTATTTTCCTCTTTCAAATTAGTCTCCATACCTGCGATACATACGATTCTATTAAGGAGTTCATACCTCATAATAAAAATATTTATTTCGACCCTACGCAAAATTCGATTAAATTGCTAGTATTGTTTTTGGTTTGTGGGAAAATGAATATAATTATATGTAGCTATGTAAATTTTAACTTTGTATCGTATGTTAGTTTACAAGATACAATACTCTGATAGAAGAATATATAATAGATATTGTAACGAGGCTAATTCAGAGGAACCCTTGTAGTTTTGAACTGATCACTATAAAAGGTCAAAATTACTGAATTTATATTTATTTCACCCACTCATTAAGCCTGGAGTAAATCTATTTACAGGTAGATTTTTACCCAATTGATAACACTGATTAACAAAAATTTCCTCCCGTAAACTTAACAATGGATTCCAGTAGAGTTTTTTATACTCTGATTATCATGCAATTTCCCGATTTTACAGCACGTCAGAGTTTCGGGATATTATCGTTCAAAATGACGAAAAAGGCACTGTTTCGACCAATTTTTGAGCCCCATTAAATATTAAACAGCAATATTTGAAATCAAAATATTTTATTAGTTGAATAAAAGATTTCACTGTCGATAGTAACAGAATTGTTTTTATTTTAGGTTAAAAATAAAATAAAATGAGAGAGTCTTCTATTTTTTAAATAAAATAATTTTAATTATTTCTAGAGACTATAGTTTCGAAGGCATTGCCTTCATCATCAGATCTATCACAAATATTTCAAATTAGTTTACAAATTAAGATTTATACATAGAAAATTTAACATAGAATATTATATATTTTCAAAATTTTCTATGTATAAATCTTTATTGTACTAATATTTTGGTAGACTGATGATGAGCAATGTCGAAACAGTGTATAGATTAAAAATTATTTTAAAAAAACAGAAGACTCTCTCATTTATTTATTTTTAACCTAAAACAAAATATTTTGTTGACGTAATAGAATAGACCTTTTTCTTTGATTTTTAAATCATCACTTGTTTTTAGCTCAATTAGAACTTGATTTATAACTAAAAGACTAACACCATATGTTTTTTATTCTTTATAATTACGTAGTTTTAGTTTTTTAGTTATAACTCAAGTTCTAATTGAACTTCAAACAAGTGGTGATTTGAAAATCAAAGAGGAAGCTGTTTTTCTATTGCGTCAACAAAATATTAGTGATTTCAAATATTGCTGTTTAATCATTTAATGGGACTCGAAAATAGGTCAAAATAGATTTTTGTCATTTGTCGATAATATCTTAAAACTCTGATCTGTTATAAAAAATCGAGAAATGCATGATAATCAAGTATAAAACTCTACTAGAATCCATTGTTAGGTTTAGGGGAGTGTAAAAGGAATAGTAAATTTCACAGTTCGATTTTGTGAATTTAGCTAGAAAGTAATAGTTACATAGTTACATTTAAGCCCTTTTCACTCCTCTGATGAGAATTTGTTTTCACAGGAAAGCCAATAAAGTTAACAAAATTTGATTCAAAATCTAGCCACGACAATTTTTAAATCAAATAAATTTTCCTATAATTCTAATACAGTACATCATGTTTACAAAATATGATTAATTCTCAAAGAATTCGTCTAAAAAAGAACGATTCACAGTCATGAAACACTCTATGAGCAGCGAGACACCCAACCTACGGCCGCGGGCGGATCAAGCGCAGAAAATAATCCATGCGACTCCTATTGAATATTGTCAATTATTGACCAAATACCTTGTATTTTTCAGAATTATTAAAAGTATTTTTCTGTGTTTATTAACTACAATATTTCTGATATTGTTATATGTATACTGATTGAAAATCAATTGTATTTGTACATGACATCAGCGCGGCTTGTTGTATCAATACAATTATTAGATGTCTGCAAATTGGCCAATCGTCAATTGTTACGAGTGAAGTTAGAACATAATCATGCGGTTACTTGTGGTAAATTATTCTTGAGAGATGCTCACATATGTTTGTACTTTTTATTGATAATTTTTACTATTAATATCGACGAAAAACATAAAGTATGGATATTGATGCCGCGTTTTTCAGAAATGGACAAGCCGCATGCGCTTTTATGTGGCGCGAAGGGAAAATGCTTGTGCCGCCTATTGCGAGAAAATGGTTTATCTCTTATTTTAAAGAACATAACATCAAACGGCAATTACTGATTCCAGTACATGAACAGACATATAGCAAATACGTCGGTGATGTGCCCGCGAAAATAAAATTACAAATCATTCACCAAAAGTGAGAATTGGCGAGTTAGCAAACCTATTTATGCTAACGCGAAAAGCTGATCATCGTCAATTGAGTCAGCGAGTCTAGACTTCATCGCAAGTATGTCGCATAATGAACGAAAGTTCATCCATTTTCAGATGAAATTTGTTAAAAGGTAATTCTTAATGGCGGTAGTGGAAAGTATTACTTGAAAAAATGCGCTAAATCTGTACTAGTCTAGCGCTATCATAGCAGCTAATGTACGAAAAGTCGAAAGATTTAGGAAGTGAATCTTATGGTACCAGTAAAATCAAAAGCAAAGTCCAGTTCGAAATGTTTTTCCATTGCTTGCAGATGAATCTGCGGACGTTGACTTGATATGTGCGCATTAATGCTTGTATTCCATCCGTTGGGCATTAAATATGATTTTGAGAAGTTGCAGGGAGCTGCTGCCAATCGAAGAAGTATTAAAGCGAAGCTACTACGGGTGAAGATTGCTTTGAAGAAGTATCGAAGTTTACGATGATCTAAACCTTGACTGAATAAATTAGCAGCGCAGCTTACAGATGGCTTTCCATCTGCTGGTTGGTCAGCACAATGACACAATGGCGGGTGGAAAAAATCACAAGATGAAACAAGGATCACATGGTGGATATACATTATGTCAGCTACCAACAAAATCTTTAACAAATTTTAATTTAGATCATATTTGAAGGTGGTCTTACTAAAATCCATGTTAATGGTCATATTCACAGATGCAAAATGTTAAAGGTACACGAATTGAAGCCGAATATGGTGATGTGGTTTATCATGAAATCCGCTGGCGACTGCGGTAGGTACTAGCGATTTTGATTTGACGCTGAAATTGATATATTACTATGAAAAATCAACAACCAAATGCAATGGCTATTGTGTGGGATTTAGCTATACCATATGATTGCTGTGTAAATGACTAATCTCAAGTAGTAAAGACAGCTTATTTTGTATACAGTTATGTGCGTTTCAAACAAAATTAAAAACTTATTATGTGGAAAAAAGGACGGTGGCCACTTTCCGACTTGCCAGCACGTAAGAAAGAGAAAAATGATCATTTTCCAAGTGAAAAATTTTAAAGATGTGATATATGCAAAGTTTCGAAAATAGATTTGCAGATTTTTCACCGGATTAAAAATGAAATGGCATTTGAAAATCTTGCGTGGATGTTCCTACGGCGCCAGGTGATTTACAATTGAAATTAATTGAATTGCAATGCCAATACCATTACAGGATCTTTTTCGCGAGAAGTCATTGCCAGATTTTTATGCAGCGTTAGATTCTTATCCGAATTTGAGAAGCCTTGGAATGAAAATGACAACGGCATTTTGTATGCATTTTGTGAACAAACATTTCAACTTTAAAAAGAGCCAAACGAAAATCTCAGCAAACTTAAAGATGATCACCTTCTATTATGTTCAAGAGATTAGGCATTACTCAACTTGAACCCGTCTTCAAAATTAGTTTCTGAAAAACAACTTGTCAGACTTCACATTAATAAATGTTGGGACATGATTTTAATTCTTTAATTGCTGCTGCAATTCATTAATTCTAAAAACCATTAAAAAACGCAACATTTTCATAAAATTTATAAATATTTAAAAAAATGATCATAACAAACATATTCATGAGATATTGGAAAATGTTGAATTTTTACTAAAGGTGTTACTAATAATACCATTAAAAGAATCCGGCCCCGCGAAATCGTATGTCATGATGAATCCGGCCCACAGTTACTAAAAAAAGGTTTAGGCATTGCGCCAAGTACTGATCGCCAATATTCATTACTAATGCAATCTTAACTGAATAATAATTTCATATTGTATATTAATTACTTTAATTTATTTTCCCATGCTCTTAATATAATTTATAATTGTACTGTCTCGCGTTTTTCTAATCTAGGTATCAATTCCTTTGATCATTTATTTATTTATAATTATCAATCTACCTATTTTTTTCTAATTAGCCCTGAACTCAAAAACATTTAAATCTTGTCACCTGTCGTCTAACTCTATATATATAGATTCTTAAATAATCCATTTAACATTTCATTGAAAAAAATTGTTTTGATTGCATAAGTTTTTTTTCCTGCAGTTTGTTTGAAAAGATTTTTATTGTATGGCTTGGCTGTTAAAAATTATCAATAGAAACCTCGAAGTTAGATAAATCAATTTGTCATAAAAAAATCCGATAGTAGCAGGATTTGAAAATATATTTTAAGATCACTTTAAATTATAATTGATATTAATATTCAGCGTTTACTTTTAGCTTCCTAAAGACTTTTGCGTTTACTAATACTATGTTCTTTTTTAACCAATTCAAAAATCTGGTAGGAACTATTATTTCCAAAAAGATGAGTATAAAACTTTGGTCAGCTCTACCAATCTCAGCCATTAAACATCCCGGAACGATTGACAAAAAAACTTGGCTTGGTTTAGCAGACCAGGAGTAGCCTCGATTTTAACCCCCAAACCTGGAAACGGCTTACGAATGAAGTACACACATGTTATATAAATAAACCAAATTATCAAAGTGAGTATCTATTTATTATTAATAATGATTTTTAAAGAAAGAGAGAATGTTCCAAGAGGGCTAAATATAGTAAGATAAGTTCTATGAATAGTTTAGTTATAAAGGTCGTAAAAGCTAATTTATAAATAATATAATTGTATTAAAAAGTAGATAATAAATAAATAAAATCTAAATAATTATTATACGAAATAAAAATAATAAATAAAAAAACAACGGAACAATTAATTCATTTGAGGAAATCTTATTCAAATACAAATAGCATGTACGTTTATTATTGTAAAATAATATAAAATAATAAATTAAAACTAGTTTATTAAATCAATTTGAGCCGCGAAAGTTAAATAATGTAATCATTTTATTAAATACTAATAATAAACTTAAAAAATAAATAAATACTTTTTAAATTCAAGTATTAAGAAAAGAAATGAAAACACTTAAATGGTCTTATATTTAGTGTGTCCATCTCATAGATCAACGTTATGTTTCATTCGGGTTTTTAACTTTTTTATCAACATCATTTTTTAATGTTGAAGCATCAACAATCTGTTTTTTGCCATAAAAACCGATCGATTTTGTTCAAAGTTCTGGTATATGTATCGCAAGTTACATATGAGTTAATTAATATTAATTGTTTATCTAATTAAAGTTTTACGAATTGAGTTGATTTTTATTAATGAATACCTGATTAAAAAATAATTTAACAGGTGACTAAATTGATTGATTGGGAAGATTGAAGGAGACAATAGAAAGAGTGTGTCTTCTGCTGGAATTATAAATTTTATTTATAACGAGACTATAGTTTCGAGAGACTTGCCCTCTTCATCAGTCTATTACAATTGATTCACAGGAATTAATGTATGAATGGAAAGTGAGTTTTCATTTCATTCATACAATAATTCCTGTGAATCAATTGTAATAGACTGATGAAGAGGGCAAAGCTCTCGAAACTATCGTCTCGTTATAAATAAAATTTATAATTCCAGCAGAAGAGACATTCTTTTATTGTCTCCTTCAATATATAAAAATTCTGCTAGTCTCGGCACTAAAAACTTTCAATTTGATTGGGAAGATTATTTTTTTAATATGCATCGATAATTATTATTATTCTTTTTCTGATTTGATATTCATATTCGATCTAGATGAGCTCGCTGAGAAGATTCTAAAGAGTCAGCCAGGCTGACAAGACTATGACAAATGTTTTCGGCTAATTTTTATTATAACTTACATTGAGTTGGGACCGAGTAACATATGTTCAAAGTACTTCAGTTTTAAAAGTTTGACAATGGCAAGAAGAGTCGATATGAAGTTTACGAAGGATGTTTTAATTTGTTTCGTGTTCTATCCAGGATATTTGAAGCAATCTGCAGTTTTTCTTCAATATGTTTAATTTAAGGATCCACGTTTCGCATCCTTAGAGTAAAATTAATAATTACTTATTTCGAGTTTGAAACAAAAGGCCATATATGACTTCGATTATCAACGCCTTAATCGTAAAAGTGGTGGTGGCCGACAGAAATGAATCATATTACTCAAATTCAAAATCATTGATTTTTGTTTATTATTTATGGCTATCCAAAGAAACATGATTCGCCGAAGAATGGATACAATTACCTTACTTTGCTTAACTTAAGATTTCTCATATTTTCATTTTTCAAATCATTTTTTATTAGTTTTTTGATAAAAAGTTCTTATTAAAAAAAGAATTATCGGTTGGTGTGAATCGATGAAATAATCGGACAAATGATACTTTGTCTCGCCAAAGTTTCTCTCTCGGGATCAAATATGCTATGATCCTATGCACCTGATTGTAATATGCAAAATTATAACATTAACACCTTTTCGAATTCATGGTTTCAATTATTCCCCTGGGAGCACTTGAACATGGTGACGACCACAAATGGATTTTTTTTCATTAACTCTCTCTACCCTTACATCATTTATGTTACTGCTAACTAAACAAGAAAAAATGTTCTCTGGTCTCTATTCTTTAGTGACCTTCGTCACTGAAATGGATAAGCTGCTGGTATAATATATTTAATACGACACGGAAAGGTGCAACCATCTGAAAAGTAAAAGCGAAAGAGATGAAGAACCATGGTGTCCTTTTCAAATGTAGGTAGCCATTAATATATACAGAGAATGACATAATTTTGTTTCCGGTTTTGAAATAAATAAATTAGTGATTCCACCAGATCAGAGCTCTATAAATTAATTAAAAAAAAAAAAAATAGTATCCATTTTTGTCATAAATAGAGGAGGTTTACATCATATAAATGGTTAAATTTTCGATAATAACAGAGTTAAAATTTCTAAAAAAAATTTATTCAATTCGAGCTGTTATGGATTTTTTTTTACTTTATCATACGGAATTATGGAATATAATGGTGGATGAAAAAAGTTTTTTTCTTTTTTTGCTTTGTGTTTTTGAAAAATATATAAAAAGGGGCTACGACTATTTTAATAAAAAAATTAAGTGAATTCACTTCGTTTCGGTCTAGAATAAAACCATTAACTGGTACAACAAACATCGAAAAATTTATATTTAAGATATATTAAGTTTACCGAAATGTCAATGTTTTGCGATTTATGTGTTTCCAAATTCAGTATATTCTATCTCAAAAACTAATGAAAGTATCAAAAAGAAATAATACATTTAATATATCTTAAATCGAGATTAAGATCTGGTTAGTTTTTAGTACCAAACGCCTGAATATAGGCAACCCAATCGTCACCTCTTTTTCAAAGCTGAGTAAAATTTAGACTCTACCATAAAATAGTTGAGTTTTTTTAGAGTTCATCAATTGAAAAGTCAAAAAGTATTAAATTCATTATTATTACTATTTATTTATTTATTTATTATAAGCCTCTGTTAATTACTGTATGATCGCCTTTGATTGTATTTTTGTGTATAAAATTATGTCGGATAAAGTGAAATATACAGAGCTTGCTGGTCTCTTTCCTGTATATAGTCCTAATCATGTATTAAGAAGTACTTATAATGACATTCTATCCAGAGATGCCTACTAACAGACATTCTGAAAGAAATCTTGTCTTTAGACTCTGTCATTGTTACAATGAATTAGCACAAAAATTGGTTAACCCTCAGGAATTTTCTTTGGAAATTAATAAAGTAGCGACTTTATTCAAGAAGCTCACACTTATTTGTGAATAATTAATGTAATGCTTATGAATAATTTTGTAATATATGATGTTGATATATGTAATGAGTATTGTTGGTGTATAATTTTATAATTTTGTAAATTGAGGCTTTTAGAGGTTGAAAAAATGAATAAATAAATGAATAAAATAAATAAGGAAATTCAATGTAAAAAATCATTTGGCAATAGATTTTTCCTTATTAATTTTAAAATAACATGTAGATACAAAAGATGCCCAGAATTAAAATCTCTTACAATCCGAATTTC
The DNA here is from genome assembly GCA_024734495.1 of Forficula auricularia. Lineage (NCBI taxonomy): Eukaryota > Metazoa > Arthropoda > Insecta > Dermaptera > Forficulidae > Forficula > Forficula auricularia. The sequence goes on from JALMQS010000353.1 coordinate 7,774,908, forward strand.
AAGTTCCTAGCTTATTAGAATTATTAAAAATAATTTAGACGAGATGATTTAGGTTTTAAAATAAAACAATTAAATAAAAAATTAAAATCGTAAACTATTAATTTGTGTTTTTTATCATAAAAAAGCATTCAAAAAATTGTTTTCCACATCTCTGAAGTGGAGGTTTTGAAGCCAGAGAGCCCAATGGAAATAAAAATATTTCGATTGCGAATGAATCAGAAAATGATAATAAAATTCAATTCACAAATATAGAAATTTTCTCGAAACGTTTGCGGCTTTTAAATGAATGTTTTAAGATTTTTCTTATAAAAAATTTTATTTATTATTATTTCGATTATTTGCTCATAAGAATTGGAGATTTACGTTATTTCGTCATTGATCATATGATCGGAACTTGACCAAATTAATATGGGACCGTCGGTTAAAAAGTAGCATGATGTGGATATTTTGACGAAAAATTAAATATATAACATATTTTAGTGCTAGGGGTTCCTCAGAAATAAATATATGTGCTCTAGGGTTCGTCTCTCTATATAAGCTTGAGAAACACTGATCTTGTAAAAACACACCATAGGTATGAATGAAAATATTATTAATATCAATTAAGACTATGAATTATGTATTTTTAAAAGATGGCCACATAAAATAATAATGTTTAAAAAGTCTTAAGGTACTAGCAAAAAGTTAATGCCAGAGTATATAGAACAGACAATAATTCATAAGCCCAAAACTTTTTGCTGTTTATGTACCGATTCTAGCCAATCCCGTGCTCGTTTGACAAATCTGGCACCATTGTAAGAGATTGAATATTTTTATATTAAAATGACAGATAAATTACATTTTAAAAGTTAAAAAATTTCTATAAAAATCGTTTTACGTTACACCTTATGAAAATTATAATTTTGAAAAAATCTAGCCCATGCGCGCTTTATACATCTGTCGCTGGTTAAATAAATGCGCTGTTGTCAAATTGTTTTTAGTGTAAATTTGTTTTATACATTTTTCATTATTTATGTATTATTATCTCAGAATCTGTGTTTAACTATGAATCAAAATTGTCTTAAAATAAGTATTGGTTATTGTTTAATGTTGGTTTAGTTTTTTATACAAATGGTAAGAAGGGTTTCTTAATTATAATTAAATATGTATGTAACTTTCCGATATCCCGTATAGTGCAATGTATAAGAGTTTGAAAAACTCTATTTTTGAAATTTAATATCTCCGGAACTATATTGTTCATTAATTTCGTTTCGCCACCAATCGATGCAGAAGTATTTAAATAATAATCTTTCTAAATTTCAAAAAAAAAACATTTGGGGGAACAACTACCTTAAACCAAGAGTATGTATTGATTTTAAATGGAATATTGTGTATAAAATTTCGGATGATTACCTAGTGTTTTGCTTGAATGCGATAATATTCGCCTGAATGGCCTCTTTTGACATTTGACTGTCCTCGACGGGCACCATTTGCCCTTGAACTTGGAGCCTTCAGCACTGCAAGGCAGAGAAAGAGCCAGCCAGGAGTGAGCAGCCAGACGGTGGGTGCATCTAGCACACGGTTCGAGACACCGTGTGCACCTATGTAGTAATAACTTGGTTAGCAGAGCGTCGGAGCTCGAACCTCTAAGCTCTAAACGAGGTGACTACAAACTAGCAAAACTCACTTTTCATATTTAATAAGAAAAATAAATAAAAAAAAGTTTCTTTGTTTTTTCTTTTCGGCGTGCGTGAGGCTGGATGGGGACACACCCAGATCATTTTCAAACACTCGACATTTTGAATTTTGCATAACGAAACATGCTGACGTAGCTTTACGAAAAAAAAAAAAATATAACCATAGGTGTTTAGTGAACATGACATGACTATTGCTTACCACTCATTAATAACAAAAACCAATAAAATATTCAAAAATAATATTAAAAGTTTAGTACAATTTACAGTAGGTAATGTATAATGTAATTACATATCAGTATTGAAGCTGATGAAGCTTTTTTGTGATTAATAAGAGTTCAAATTTTATTAAAATCACACATAATCAATTATAATTATTTATTGAACAAGAATAAATAATACAATAAAACTACGACGTTTCGATCGACTTTTTCTCAAGGATGAGCACTCACTCTGATTTTATCGAAGTTGGTACTCATACTTGAGAAACATAGCAGAATAAGTTGATCGAAACGTTGTAGTTTTATTGTTTTATTTATTCGTGTTCAATAAATAATTTTAATTAATTATGTGTGATTTTAATAAAATTCTAACTCTTAATATAATATAATTATGATCTTTATTTAAGGAGGTCCTTTCGCTCCAGTTGAGTCAAAAGAAGTGTAGTATATAATATTTAATAAAATAATTTAAAATACAAATGAAAAATAATAGAATTAAAAAGTATGAAAGCCGTAAATGTTTGAAATAAAAACAATTATAAAAAATAATTAAATACAAAATTTAGTTTGATTTATTCAAATCAGCTGATAGTAACTCTTGTATGATTTGGCAATGCGTTGTATTTCTACTGTTTATGTTTACATCCAGACATAGCATTTATGTGATTTTTTAAAGTAAATATCTCAGTAAATTTGACGGTCAATGATATATTTTATTGCAAAAAAAGAAACCTGCATGTTTCAAAAAGCTAATTTTTAGGTTTTTTTAACTTTATCTATTCAACTAATAGTAGTATAATTCAAGAGAAAGTGTCAAGACCTTAATTTTACTAAGCCTCTAAGAAAGTTTTTACATTATAAAAAATGTTATTTTCAAAAATTTGCTCGCTAATGGGTGATTGAAACTTCACTAAAGCATAGATAGAGACTTAAACTATTATAAAAAATTAAGTTATAGTTATAATCTAATATTTTTATTTAACATTGGAGGCGAAAGGAACTCCTTAAGAGTTAAAATTTTATTAAAATCACACATTATTAATTGCGATCGTTCTCAAATATGAGGAGGACCCACTCCTGATATAGGTTAAAAAAATCGAAGTTAGTGCTCATACTTGAGAAGATCGCAGAATAAATTGATCGAAACGTCCTAGTTTTATTGTATTATTTATTCGTGTCCAATAAATAATTATAATTAATTATGTGTGATTTTAATAAAATTCTAACTCTTAATATAATGTAATTATTAGGGATCGGATTTTTATTTAAATAAAATATCAAATAGGCGAAAAACACAAATTATTTAATAACTAATATCTCTTAAAGATGTGAGTTTTTTTATTATTCAAAAAAGATGGTATTGTTTGAAAAATTATCATCACTTTGGTGAATATTTATAATTAAGAATTAAGATTTTAAAATTCCAAAAATTTAAAACTTTAATATTTCAAAATCTAAGATAGAATAGGTCTGGTTATTTCATATCAGAAGGGATCGCCTCCTCAAGAATCAAATCCATGTGTCAATCCTTTCCAAAGAGACGAGATCCTTCTGACATATAGGAGGATGATATATCGTAGCTATTATTTAATTAAATAAATTTCATTAAAATTTACTAGAAATAAAAAGTAACATTTCACTATGAACTGAATGCAATTTTCAGTTTTTTAATATTGAGTTTTTTTTTACTTTTCGAAAAAGATGAAATTATTTGAAAAATAAACATCTCAAAAAACATATCTATAACAATTTAAATGCTTAGATTATCAGCCTTTGAGATTTAAAAGTTTTAAATTTTTGGAATCTTAACTCTTAATTATATTATTTAATAACGTTTTTTATTAGAAAAAAACGCAAAACTAATAAAAACGATAGGCTTTAAATTAATAGAATATAACACATGCATTAAAAAAATTTAAAAAAATACTAAAATTATTCATAAACATGGAGCCTCCAGGGAAGTGTAAATGCATTTGCATTTGCAAATATTTCAAATTATCTAAAAATTAAATCTGATACAAAATAATTATAATGAATTATAAATAATTAATGATATAATAAATTTGAAGTGGAAAATGATAAGTACTACTTTGATTACAAAATGACGTAACACATCAGCAAATGTTTCTGGGTGCATCCTACTAAAATAAAAGAATTTTTGCAGCGCTTATTATGTTCACAAAAAATTACGTTTTTTATTAAAAAAGAGTGAAAAACAATTAAAAATGATCAGCTTTGGCAACTTTTCAACAAGGCGATGCTATCCAAAAAAGTACCCTTCATTTTTTGAAATTTTATTTTAATCTTCGATTTTTTGCAAATTTCATCGTAAACGGCATCATTTTTGTTATTTTTCAAATTTAACATTAGATTTTTTTAAATATATTTTGGACCTTCGCCCCAAACGGATACTGTTTTTGTGGGAGTGAGGGTAGGAGTCAGAAATTAAATCTTGTGACTTAAATTCCACAGTTCCTGAGATGGGAATCGACCATATTCCACAATAAATCAGCCTGTCCTATTAGAAAATCTCACTATTTCTTCTAATTCTATTGCTATAAGCAAGCTATGACTTGTTTATAGTATTCTTAGTTATCTTAGTGATCTTATAATATTGAGAGTTATTAGAAATGGATTAATCCAAAAATTCCCGAATCATCTTTATTTATGCATTTTTTGTATTATTACTATTTTAATAGTTCCTCAGCGAGAACAATTTTTATTCGACCAAAACTCGTCTGGACTTGTCTTTGACATCCTTGAACTGGAAGATATATCTACCAGGCAGGGACTTCAAACCATCTAACTGCACCCTTTTCGGAAAAATCATTCATTTTGATTGCCCCTTGAAACTATGCAACAATTTTATTTCATTTCGAGAACCAATATAATTTTTAAAACAAAAAAACGTTTTTTTGTAGAAATATTTTAAATAACGGAAAATAATTTGAAAATTTAAAGATCCTCTTGAAATTTTGAAGTCGATATTTATGCAAATACTCTAAATGTTTTAAATTTTAGGGATGCACCGCATCCACAACATCCATGAACCGCACGCCACAGCTCAAGATGTGTATTTTAAAATAGGGATTTTATATTTAGAAAAAATTAATGCACGGAAGAAAGGGACAAATAATAACTGTTTTAAATATCCAAAATTAAAACTTCTATGGTTACTTTTAAAAGATTTCAATAGTAAAAAAAATTTGAGAGCTTGGGAAACTAACGACAGTAAAAATTTATAATAAGAAAAATTAAATTTGAAAGATTAGATGCCTGATAAGACTGGAAATTTTTAAGATTTCAAAATCTTCGGTTATACGAATAAATATATGCTGCTCAACGACTTTCATATAAATTTCATTGTATTTATTGAAACATTAATGAGTGTTCACCCCTCTCTGACCCTGAAAAATTCTGGGGACATCGGTGAACTCAAGAAATAATTGATTGAGCTTCTTTCAAATTTTCCTTCCCAAATGACGATGCGCGATCTTTAAATTTATAAAACATTTCACATTTTTTTATTAAAATTACTGACAATAAACAATATGTGATTCTTGATAAATACTGAAAATATTCTTAAATCCAACTTAAAGAAAAAGTATAATAATCTTAAAAACACAGCAAGTATACTAGCTTGGCTTTCTTTTCCGAACCAAACGATTTTTCACCCCCACTCACCTCCTTATATTATACAAGGCTCAAATTCGCCCCTGTCTTGAATATTGCTCGCATTTGTGGAGAGGAGCCTCCAAGTATTCTCTTAATACCTTAGATGCAATTCAGAGGCGAGCTATCAGACTGATAGGCGATCCTACATTAACTGACACTCTCGACTCCCTAGCCCATCGTAGATCTGTCTCCGCCCTATCCCTTTTTTATAGATATTACCATGGCTTTTGTTCTGACGAAATAAAATCGATAATCCCACCAAAGGCCTCATTTGCCCGAAATACACGATTTTCTAAAATTCAACACCCCTACGCGCTTAAACTAGATACTAATCGAACAAACGCATTCGCCAATTCATTTATCCCTATGACATCTAGAGACTGGAATTCTCCTCCCCCGACCGTCTTTCCAGCTACTTATAACCTTCAATCTTTCAAGACCAGCATCCACAGATACCTTCGACTGCTACCCAATCCCTAAATCTCCCCTTATCTTCACGTTACAAGGGTCCACCACGGACTACAGAGGTTGTACCTTCTTGGTGCAACTTCTTCTTGTATCAATATCATTATAAAAAAAAAAAATACTTCAGTTGTGAACAAAAACTTTGCTCTAATATCTCAAACCGATAACTAAAAACTTTAAATTTTATATCTCTATATATCTCTGGGTATTGCTTTTATTGAGTTAGGTATTGCTACTACAGATAGGAAGAGCATTATAAGTATATGCATAAGTGAATGTAAAATGTTGATCGTATTTGTTTATTTAATCGAGCAAAGAATAGAGGTGTGTAAACAGATGTAAAGTAATGTATGCTGTCGAGTATCTCCCACACACCTAATATTCTACCAAACATTATGTTTTCCCACTTGGGGCGAACAAAAAATAATAATAAAATAAAAACTCCCATCTTAGTTTTTATTCTGTTTTTTATAATTAAAAATGCATCACTAGCCTCAGGCAAGAGTGGGAAGTAATCATTTACAACTAATTAGAAAATAAGAAATCAATTACATTGGAAAATCCTGAAAGTGTTTCTGTACATTAGACGAGTTGTTAAGAATAATTTTTATTATGATTCAAAGTCAAAGATCAGCTATTGCCCTGATAACTTTTTTGGACTTGAGATCAATTTCTGAGGGAGTAAAGACAACCCTTCTGACATGTAATTAAAATTATCAACGACAACTAGAATTAAACAGATCTGGTAATTTTTTCAAAAAATCTACCTTGCCATAATTATTATAGACAAAAATAATTTTTTTGACTAGCAATTACAATTGAATGTTGAGGAGAAATATTCATTTTTTGAATTGGAGATTTTGATATTATTTTTTGGTGTTTGAAGAGTAATTTAAAGTAGTTTCTTAATAGTCGAAATCAAGTGAATATTTTTTTTCATATGAAAAGGCTAGAATTTTAATTTTTGACCCTCCCCATTTTGGGTGGTTAGTTTTTGTATACATATTCTGTGGGCCCCAAAAAGGCTAGAAATGCAAAAACTAACCAAATTCTGTATACATAGTTTGGCCGAAAGGGCTAGAATTTTAATTTTTGACCCTCCCCCATTTTGGGTGGTTAGTTTTTGTATTTCTAGCCTTCTAGGGGCCCACGGAATATGTATGCAAAATTTGGTTGAGTTTGGTTGAAATGGCTATAATTTTCATTTTTGCCCCCCCCCCCCTTTTTTTCGTCTGATATAATGTTTAAAACACATTAAAAAAAAATTATGTTCTTTTCAAAAATATGTTCAGTTTTTTTCTAGTTAAATTTTTTCATTTTTTTATACCTCTTCAAAATGTGGTAGATCTTTATGGCCCACCCTGTATTATAATATAGGTACCTATATTATATACCTACAGCAAATCCTTTTTTCTTCACGAATTTGAAGTAACATTGTTCAAAAAAGATTTTCACTTTCTGGTTTTCATTGTTTTATAAGGAGACTTTCAAAATGATTGAATTAATAATTATAATTTTTTTAACACCTTCATTATCTAGCCTAATTTCTGAGGAAGGTATCTATAGTGTAAAAAAAGAGTTGAGTGTATAAATAATATATTATAATTGATGACGATTTACAGATTCTTATTCAAGTTTAATTTAATAATAATTTTCTAAGTGCTACTCTTAGTAAAATAGCGAATTAATATGAAAAATTATTATTATTATTTAAAAGTTGAAATATATTTATTATTTATGAGAAACGTTTGAATAATTAACCGAATGTTTTCTACATTTGATTCAATCGCGAACCTCAGACTCCAATAGCGTAATCCGCAGTAGTCTCGCGATAAACATATTTTTCAAATAAGCGCGGTCAAAAACAATTCTCATTGATTTATCAATTATTCTTTGATATATTAATGAGAAAAATTATAAAATTTGTTTTAATAATTATTTCTTATAAATTTTGCATTCTGAAAGTGAATTATTAATTCCAAATATCTTGAATAGATATCAGTCCCATCGTGATATCACCAATTATACAATCAATTCAATTTTAATTGAAAAGTTTTTGTTTTGCCGAGAGTAGCAGAGTTGTTGATTCACAAAGAGAAACAAAGAGGTTGTCCTCTGCTTGATGCAAATAAACATACACACATATATATATATCGAGATGATATATCTGTATATATATTATTTATTTGTTTGAGACTATAGTTTCGAAGACTTGGTCTTCATCATCAGTCTTTCTTCAATTATAAATGCTTTTCATGGAGTCAATATCATATGGATATCATATGGATATTGACTCCATGAAAAACATTTATAATTGAAGAAAGACTGATGATGAAGACCAAGTCTTCGAAACTATAGTCTCAAACAAATAAATAATATATACAGATATATCATCTCGATATATATATATATATGTGTATGTTTATTTGCATCAAGCAGAGGACAACCTCTTTGTTTCTCTTTGTTTCTCTATGTGAATCAATTCAACAATCATTTCGTTTTTATTCCACTGGTTACTTAATCCGTACATAACAAAAGACATGTATACAATTTTTATCTATAAAAATATTCCAAAAATGTCATCAAAGGAATGAATCTGCGAACAAAAAGTATGTTGTTTAGAGCGATGGGAAACAAGTTTCGAGTGGACAGACTACCTCCAACCAATTAGAATATCGTCGCAAGAAATTAACAAAAACAGGTTGTAACTAAATACAAAAGGAAGATAACAACTGGAATCTAAGCGTCTCATTTTTTTAGATAATTAGATATGAGGCATATTAAGTATCCCATCAGCTTTAGTTGCGCCATTTAGTAATGAAAAAGACAATTTTATTATATATTATTATTTGGAACAAGAGAAAGAGCATATCAGTCAGCAAAAAGTCGAAACGACCAGTTTCTAAATAAATTATACCATATAAGTATTGATTAAAGTCCATGTTTCTTCTCCGTTGATTCTATGGTAGGCGCTTCAAGTGATTTTATCTTGAATTCGAAAATTTTACTTTATTTCTTTCTTAGTGGTAAGAAATAACCGTCCATCTTTCAAGTCCCACTTCCGAAGGTACCTTCAACTCTGACTAATTTTTGAAATCTCTTCTCCCTCTTATGTTCAGGACGCAAGGGTCTTCTACGGGCTACAGAGGTTTCAGCTTTTTAGTAAAGCATCTTCTTGCATAAATATGATTAAAAAAATATTTAGCTTCACTTTTTTAACAATTAAATTTATTTCCAATTTTCTATATTTTCCTACCGGTAGCTCTCTGATGCTAGAAAGTTCAAAATCTAATCTCTAAAGATCTTTGTTTTAAACTTTGGCTCAGAACGAGCTTTCTACTATGATTTCTATTCTTCAGTAATCATGGAATTCGAAATTCGGACACAAAAAGAAACTAATTATATTTTGAAGAATGCAGAGCTTACCTAGTTTTAAAGTATAAAGCATATAAAGAAAAATATTTCTTAATTAAGAAAAAGAAGAAAAAAATTTGTTTTTCTATTTAAATGATTCTGCTAAGGAAGAAGAAAGTTTTAAACACTACTGTGAAGAGAGGAAGGAAGCATTTTGTTTCCTTCATTGACGCTTTGAAACCCTGAAGAAGGAGGGAAGAATCCTCCGAAACGTCGGTTTGAAAAGAAAGGAGGAAAGAATCCAATAAATTAAACCTTATTTGGATATGTGTTAATTTTTTCTTTCTTCACTACCCCTGGGCTGCCTTCCGTTACTTTCATTTAAAAAGATTTCTATTTATGTAATTCAAAAATAAATATTTTATTTTTTGAATAAACTTTCATTTAGGAGAATAAACGGTAAGAGTTATGCTGAAAAATGTCATTGAAAAATCAGTCATTAACTAATCCTTCTATAAAGGAAATGGCATCAAAAATTATTAATTCACCGAAACCACAAGCAGCGTACCGAGTCTTGAAAAAAGTTTCACGTTTTCCTATATTTTTTTTTCAAATAGTGAAAGCTTGAATTAAATTGAAATGTATTTTTTGACCTCAAAGCTAATAGCTATTTATTTAAATAATATAATGAATAATCGCAGACTTAAAGTCGGTTTAATCGAAAGGGAAGAACTGTTGCCGTCTTCAAGGGGCAAAAGAACTATTTTATCCCATTTAGTAATATAGATTTACTCTAAAGGACTAAATAAACTAAATCCGTTCTACTAAAAATCATGGCTTATATCCCGATGCTCTCTGATTTTATAGGAGGGTATTCATTAAGGAACTAAAAAAAAAAAAAAAATCGCAAAAAAATAATGAAATCTCTAAGGTTGCTATAATATTTAAGAAATAAATTAAAATAATAGAAAAATGTCAAGATAGAAAAGTGAATCCACTCTCGATATGAAGAAGAACAAATAAAAATATTACGACTATAATAAAACTAAAAATATAGTAACCCATCATTTATGACAAAATATAGTCCATTATTTAAAAAAGTAATACAGAAAGAACGACGTTATTTATTTAAATTTAAATAAAAAAAATAATAACATGAACAGTAGCCTTTTAGATTCTAGGATATTGTAAAATTGTATAATATAGATTCATAAAAAATACAAGTTTTACTTCAATGGATACGAATAAGGGTAATTTTTTTAGAGAAGTATTGAGTGAGTCCGTCGAGAAAATGGAACTATATATAAGAATGATTAAAAGCAAGCCTAGTTGGTAAAGCCGCTCTTCGGCTAGAGGAGAGAGACACGGGTTCGAATCCCGTCAGGTGCTCAATTCATTTTTCCTTTTCAAAAAATAATAAAATAATTTTCTAAATATGTAGAATTAACATAAGAAATTATTGATTACATTATTTAACTGTCGAGGCTTTAAAAGCAAGTAGTTTTTAAAAAAAATTATAAAAGAGAAAGTTATTTTTTCTTTTTTAATCTAACGTCACTGGTGACCAAATATTTCAAATAACTTAAAGGCCGAGGCCCGAGAATCAAAGATGTTATTAGATAACGGAAAGGAATCACCTCCTCAATACAGGCCTTACTCAGAAAATTCCATTCTGTCGCCAGAAGAATTTTACATTTGACTTTTTTATAGCTTTAGTAAAATTTTCTACTTAAACAAAATCCTACCTAAATGTCGAAAGGATTTCGTCTCTATGGTTGCTCGGAATGCAAACACAAGCGTTTGGCCTCTGAGAGAATCCCTTCTGATATAAAATAATTTTTGATTCTCGGCTTTTGAATCTATATCTATATATATAAAATTAAGGTTTTGTCTGTACTTTGCTCCAAATCACGCCAAATTTTGCTTGCACAAGTTTCAAACAAAGTTATGAACGAAAATACCCTCAACAAAATTCCTGTCTGTATGTCTGTCTGTTTCCGTCGATTCCGAAAAGTTGCTCACGATTCACGTCAAAACGGCTGAAGGGATTATTATGAAATTTCATATTTACATCCGATGTATTCTAACTTACGTTTTTAGCTATATAACGTTTTGATATTTTGACCCCAGAAGGGGGTTTGAGGGGGCGCACGAATGAAAATTATAAAATAACTCCTAGACTATTAACTCTACGGCAAATTTTATTATGAGCAAAGTTGTAGGTGGGTCACTTGAAGGCTAGAAATTCAAAAAATAACCACCCAATACGGGGAGGGGGGTCAAAAAATTGAAAATTCTTACCCTTAGAGCCAACTTAAGCAAATTTTGTATACATAATCTTTGGGTCACTGGAAGGCTAGAAAAAAAATAAAACTAGATGCGGGGGTGTGGTGCGGGGTGGGGTGCGGGGGTGCAGGATAGAGTGAAAGGTTTAGGTGCTGGTCCAGAGGCGTAATGGGGGGTTCGACACTAATTGGGCCCCATTCTGCTGTGACCAGAACAATTATCTGTACATATCTGTCTTGATCATATCAAAATGTTTAATTCGTGATCTCATATTAAATCTAAGCTCAAAAATGTCAATGACAATTTTTAGAAAGAAGAGTTTGGTCTGATGCCAAATTGTTCATATTTTAGTACTAATCAGATTATGGGTTTTCTAGGGTCAGTAGAAACATGTGAAAAATATAGATAAATGAAAAATAAAATTGAATTGTTAAACTAATAGGTCTTGAACAGTAAGTAGTAACTAATGAGCTGAAATTTGGAGCAAATGTTTTTATAAATAATGTGAACCTTTGTGTCAAATAAAAAAATGTCAAGTCATTAAGATTTTAAATGTGAAAATTAGAAAAATATCTCCTCTGAATAACTTTTTTAAGACCCGAAATAGTAACTGTAAAGGCCATAAGTGTATTAGCATACTGAATCGGGCCCCGAAAGATAATTTAATGATACTTAGGGGATAAGTAGGTACTAATAAAATAATAAGATCCAGAAAGTTTCAGATCCCTAACTCAAATGGTTTTTGAGAAAAAGCAAAATATGTATAAAACAGAAAAAAAAATCTCAGGATCTTATGACCATATTGATCTAAATTTTTAATATGTTTTGGGGACTGGTGATAGCTTCTAGGAAAAAAATTATGAGTTGTATAGGTTTATAAGATCCTTGAAAAAAAAATTGTTTTTATTTTAATTTTAATTTTTAACCGTGATACAATTTTGGCACAATTATGATACTATTTTTTTTTTCAAACCTTATCTATTTCCCTATAATATACTATGACCTTTTCAAACTTTGAAAAAAGGTACGTCATAGTAGAAAAAAATAAAAACTACTTTTTGGCCCAAATAATGATTTTTTTTATTTAGTTTGGATTTTTTCGGAAAGAAAATTTTCTTGTTTTCCATTAATTCGAAAATTTTCGGTTATATCTATGTCTCAGGTTAATAAAAATATATAAATAATCTAGTTTTATAATAGAAAGTTCTTCCAAAAACATTTGTTAAAACAACTATGAAATTCCTTATTGATATTTATATTTATTTACCTGTTCTAATTTTTGACTTGAGCAAAAAAATAATTATTTGTGAAACCCACCTAGAAAAATATATTTTTACTTATTATCTATTAAAATGTTTCACCTAGAACCGACACCAAATTCTTTAAAGTTTACAAAAAAATAATTGTTGTTTTGAAAGTGAAATATTGTTTTTAATAAATACAAATTCTATGAATATGAGTTAAATAATAAAATGAAATCGTTAAACATTTAAATAAAAAAATAAAAAATTAATTAATTATTTGGGCCAAAAAGAGGTTTTTATTTTTTTCTACTATGGCGTACCTTTTTTCAAAATTTGAAAAGGTCATAGTATTAGATATAGGTAAATAAATAAGGTTTGAAAAAAAATAAGCTGACGTGTTCTGATGTGGCCATCCACTTGACTTTACCATACACCCTGGTCTCTAAAATTATTTATAATCATGTAGGGGGTTAGTTTTTGCATTTTTATACTTCTGGTGTCCCACTGACTATATATACAAAATTTTGTTGAGTTTGGTAAATGACCCCTCATTTTGGGAATTTAGTTTAGTTTTTTTGACTTCTGGGGGTCCACTGATTATGTATACAAAATTTGGTTGATTTTGCTCAAACGACCTTGATTTTTCATTTTTATCCCCGCCCCCCCCCCCCATCCACCCCTCTTAATTTTGGGCCGATATGCACCAAAATCTAATCAGCTTTTAATCTCAATGGACCAAAATTACGTGTGAAATTTGGTTTCGATATTCACACTAGTTTTTGAGCTAGCTCGTCCACAAAAATTTGGTAACGCACAGACTAACAGACAGACTAACAGACATTTTGACAAAACAATTATTATCTCAAAAAATATAATTTTTTCGGTGTTCACTTATTAGGACTTTTTTGTAGAGCGAAATGCCATGGTTTTGCTCAATTTTTTTAATCAAAATAGTTTCAGCCGTTTTTGGGATATTTCGAAAAAAATAAGGAAAAAAACACTTTTTTCATGCACGATTACAATACTTGACCATACCCTGTATGGTAAAGTAAAAATAGTTTCATAATGCCAAAATTGTATCATGGTTAAATATTGAAATTAAAAGAAAATATATTAAAAATTTAGATCAATCGGTTCATAAGATCCTGAGAAAAAAAATTATGTTTTTTACATATTTTGCTTTTTCTCAAAAACCAAACCTGAAACTTTCAGGATCTTATTAATTTATTGGTATCTACTTATCCCCTAAGTATCATTAAATTATCTCTCAGGGGCAGAATCAGTATGCTTATATCCCTATGACCTTTCAGTGATTTGGCAATATATTTGGCATACTTACAACATATCCCGATAGTTTTAGAATAAAACTCTTAAGGGAGGTTGTAATTGTATGTCCTTTGATGCACACACCAAGGTTCTTTACAATTTTCTCCACATTCCAAACAGAAGAACTAAAACTGTAAAGTTTAAAATCTAATCAGTTCTTTATTTTTAAAATATAAATAAACATTTTAGTTAGTGGGTGAATTTTCCACGACCAACAAAATTAGTATAAAGTCTTAAAAATCCATACACTTTTTCCTCTAATTTAGTGGTTAAAATATAAGAAATTAATGTAGAAAGAAGCAGGAAGGAGATTGCTAAATAACGATCAAATGAAAGAGCTAAATGCTCTGGTCCATTATATTTTCATATTTCAATTATACTTTTTAAATTTTTTTTTCTGTCTCTCTGGCCTGTCAAGATTATTTATGAGAGTAATAATTATGCTCTGATTGTCCGAGGTCAATATACATATTTTATCATTCGTTATTGTAGTTTTTTGATCGCTTTCAATTATTCTTAATTGAAATCAAATTAAAGTTGTCATTAAATATGAAGTAGTCAGAGAGGGAGAAAAAAAAACAATTTAAAATAATCAGTTAATAGCTTTTTATCTGATTTAGATGGTTGATGTGTATATATGTACTTACGACCTCGAGATGGTTTTTCACTCATTTACTCTCTCTGGAAATTGTATAGTAATTTAATTATAATTTTTAATAATCATTATTATTGATAGAATCGTAAAATATCGAAACACAATTAATATTTTTACTAGTCAATAGTAGTAAATAAAATTTTCATTGTTAATTTATGATGATTTGAAAAAAAATATAAAAACTTTAAAGTAACAGGTATTGGAATGCATTAAGGAAGGCGAATGTGTACGCTTAAATCTTAAAGCCTATCATTTCCATAACCAGTAGTTCATATAGTAGACTGGGGGAAGACGCCCTAGTTTTTAACTTTAATTTATATAAAATAGCACAATGGTTTTATTTTTAACTAATCATTTTATCAACAATATATATGTACTTTTGTGATTAATAAAAAATAAGTTTCGCTTTGAAAAACTATTTTTTACCTAAAAAAAAAATAATTTGTAAACGTTTGTATTTCGGCATCTTACCCCAATCTTGGGGTAAGATGCCTTATGGGGAATCAATGTAAAGTGTTATTAAATCAATTCCAGTTTATTAAAATGTAATAAAATTACTTTTTAATGTTCTTTTATCCTTTTAAGTAATATTTGAAAACATTTTGGAGGTCATTTTCGTTCCATGATCCTCGATTAGACTTTCTTGTGTATGTCCGAAGCATTTCTGGAAAGTAATACAAACCAACATCTTACACCAACGCGAAAACTACGGCATCTTACCCTAAAAAAATGTTAGTCGTCTTCCCCCAAAGCATTGGACAAGACGCCGGCCTTCCTAGCACCGCAAAGCAGTGGCAAACGGGGGTTATTACACGACTAATAGGATTCCCACACTTCAAACTCACTAAAACTAACCGAGTTATTTCTCTTCTATCTAAGCTATGGCTACTATGAATAAGTAAAGCATGTTTGGATATGATTTCGGGTACTTACCAGAGCAATCAGAATGACAAAGTCATTTAAAAACACCAGGATTAGTGGAATTTATTCATAATTTAAAGAAGCCACTTCTGAACGTTGACAAATAGTTAAAATCACTTAAAAATGACCACTTTGAGACCCTCTTTAGACAGTCATTTTAAAGTGAATTATATTTTAAAAAATTAGCCTAATTCTATTTAAAAATATCTTTACAGTTACATCGTGCCTAGATGATAAAAAAATATTTTTATTTTCAGCCTCTCACAAAAATTCGACCCTTGTCAAAATAATTATTTAATTTGGGGGAAAATAAAATTATATAACTTCCAAATTTCATGTTTGTATCTTATTCAGTTTACGAACTACAATGGTCTGACAGGCAGACAGACATACAATGTATCGTCCTGAAGTAACCTGTGCCTGTGTGACCATAAACCACTTATAATGTTCAGTACTTTAGTGTCTTTTACTTGACAGTTATGTTTTCTCGTATATCTTTCTTTAAATATATTTACCTACCAACAGTGAGCCATGTCGGTCTTGATTCCATTAAAATGTTTAATTCGTGATTCCATGTTTATCGTAATCTAAGCTCAAATATTAATAATTATCATTTAATAACATTTAATATTATTTAATATTTTTACTGAAATTTGAAAAAAAGTTCTAGCCGTTTTTAAAATATTTCAAAAAAACGATGCAAATAACTTTACAAATTTTGGTAATTTGACAAAATTAGTTAACGAATTTAGAAAAATATACGGAGAGCAACGTACTCAGTTTAGCAAAGGTTTTTACACATCATTCTAATTTAATATTACTTCTTAACCAATATTTTTTAAACGTCTTAATCATTATAATATTACTCTCCTGAGGTTTTTAAATTTTAAAGCCTTCTATCTTCAAGTTTATAAAAATTACTTTCACTTTGTCACTCTTTAGTAAAAGCAAACGATGTATTTAATAGATTGAAATAAAATTTAAAACGGATTTTGTGGTTCTCAGAGCCCAAAAAGTAACAAAAATCCATTGTAAGGTGCCTATACTCCTGCATTTACCAATGGTAAAATCGCAGTGTAACCAAATTCAAAACTTAAGATAAATATGGGCTAAAAGAAGTATAGGAAGGTTTTGGTTAAAAATTAACAACCTAAAAGACTTTTTGAAAGATTTTTGCTTATTTAATTTTAAATCATATGTACCAATTTCATTACCATTTAAATTAAAAAAAAATTGATCCTCACTCCGGAAAAAATTTCTGGGTTAGTGTTTTGCTGTTTCCACGTTTCCTCTTTAGATGGAGTTTCTCTATTTGGAAATGATAAGTTTTATCAGTGAAAATTAATTTTTCCTATTGTACTAGAGATAAAATAGTTTCATTTTACTTTTATTTTATTTACCTCTTCTCTCTCTCTCTAATATCTCTTGTACCTTTCTTGTTTGTGAAGGTCAGGCGTGGAGATAGAGAGAAAAAATGTTGAAACCCAAGACAATAAAAAGTGAGTCATCTCATCCTTAAACAAATGCTAATTTATCACCACAAACGAACGGAAGTAAATGTTATGGGTCAAAAAAATACTCCCTTTTATGGAAAAAATAAAAGTAAAAATCATTAGCATGTTCGTTAAAAATAAAATATAACCCTTTAATTTACAACTATTTACTTGGAAACGTTAGTTTTTTTTTATTACTATCTATTTCTATAATTTAGTACTCATAAAGTCATAGGTTACTTTCAAAGTTTCGGCTAATAGGCAGAATGACTGATTTTGAAATGCTTTACGATTATATTGGAAATTATCTATTATTTCCAAAAAAATATCTAATTTTTGCAGATAATAAAGGATTGGTACAAAAAATTGCCATTTTAATTCTAAGATTTAAATTCCCGCCAAAACGCACCGTGATGAACGCATCTGTGGCGTCACATGTGTTATTTGTTTACTTTCCACAAAAGAAAAATATACGAAATAAGTGCCTTAATCTCGCAAGGAGAGATCAAAAAGCTCTAAATACTACAATTTATTTCTGTGAAGATCACTTTAACCTAAGTTTTTACTTTATTTCGTAGATTATAAAATGGTGGGTGCATAATGAACTTGTTTGAGTTTTAAATTTAATAATGAATTAAGTCTTTAAATTGTAAGTTTTTGTTCCGAGGGTAGCAGAATACTATATAATATTCGTCTAGATTAATTTGTAACAACGCTTAGAGAAATTTCTCTAAAAAAATTACGCTCTTGCCTAGAATCGAACCGACGAACTCTTGAACTATGGTCATTGGCTCTAGCGATTACACCATTGGGACATTAATATTTCTATCTTGATTTCTCTTACTAAAACTAGATATTTTTGATTTAGACTTTGTGTCGAGATAATATTGTATTCATTTGAACTCGAATGAAAATGAAAAAACACCAATTGATTTTAAATTAAAAAACATTAAATATGTATTAATTAACGAGGCAAATTTGAAATATAATTGTCAGCTAGGATTTTAAACTGACAGCTCCAATGGATTTTCATTAACCAGGCAAATTTGAAATATAATTTTAATTTGAACTCGAATTTTGAAATGAAAGACTCCAATTCATTTTAAATTAAGAAACATTAAATATATTTTTTGTAATTAATTAAATTAATTGAACCGCGTAAATTTGAATAATTTCCATGATTCAGCCTGCGAATTTTTTGCAGTTCATAAATCATTTCATTATTTTTGTTTTGAAAAGAAAAAATGAAATTTAAATTTAAATTTTAAATTTAAATATATTCATAATTATTCCCCCCCCCCCCCCCCCCGCCACTCAAAAATTAAAGAGGCGAAACTTTTAAGAGACGATGTATTTTCGGTAGTTTACGGGTATACATTTGGAGTGTGGTTTTTTAAGAGGAATAAAATTTTTGGACCGAGACGCTGCCCGCCAGGGCACCAGCCCGGAGGGTCGAGCTTCGAGGGCGTGCCGAAGGCACGCACGAAAAGCTCGTTTTTATATATTGAAGCAGACAATAAAAGAGTGTGTCTTCTGCTGGGATTTTAAAAATAAATATCAATTCCTGTGAATCAATTGTAATAGACTGATGAACAGGGCAAAGCCCTCGAAACTATAGTCTTGTGATAAATTTGAGTAAAATTTGTAATTCCGGCAGAAGACACACTCTTTTATTGTCTCCTTCAATTAAGTCTTTTGTACGGTTTGGTTAATTCATATCTAAAGTGGAAATTGACTCAGTTTATTTTATTTTATTAATTTATTAGTCCTTGTTTAATGAAAGAAACTCTCCCAGCATCAATAAATCAATTCTAGGCAAATTGGAACTATTTGCCTTGGTAAACCCTTGGTCCATGGCTACAGTTTCTTGGTAATGTTTTGACAACACAAAATTAAGAAAAAAATTTCTTTAGAGACGGACTGATATACTACCATGATCAAAAAATACCCGGTCAATATTAATATTATAAAAACTAAAACTTTATTCATCTTATTTGTAATCGTCGCCTTCGAAGTAGTCCCCATTGTCACCAATGCACTTATGCCAGCGTTTAATCCAGTTTTCGAATGCCCTCTGGAACTCAATTTTCGGTATAGTTAACAGTGCCTCCTTCGATTTTTCTTTTATCGCTTCAGTGGTATCAAAACGCGTTCCCCGAAGTGGTTTTTTAAAGTCGATTGAACAGGAAAAAGTCACAGTCAGCCAAATTAGGAGAATTTGGAGCTTGTTGCATGATATTTGTATTATTTTTGGCAAACATTTTTTTTCAGAAATAAATAAGAGACTACTTCAAATAAAAGAGTATTTATTGGAAATGTTTCCCTCCTTTTTCATTCTATCTTCATTGATCCTTTTGAACCCTTAAGAAGGAGGAAGATCCTCCAAAACGTTGGTTTTCAAAATATTTCCAATAAATATTCTTTTATTGAAAGTAGCCTCTTATTTATTTTAGGACTGCTTTCCATCCAAACCTGAGCTAATATTATTAGTTTACATGTTCATGAAATCAGGGCGATCTTAAAATTCGAATTACGCTATGGGGATTGTCAACTGTTGCTCAAACGATTTTAAGCAAAGTTAGCTTAGCTTTGATTATAATGTATTTTGGTGGATTGATTGGAAGATCCTAATCAAGTGATTTTCATAAACACCAATTTTATTCTTGGTTCCAGAGAGTGGGGTCCTTCCAAACCAATTAGAAACATTAATTATAAATTAATTAATTTAAAAATAGGATTTTAAGTCATGCATTCTTAATTTTCTTATTTTCTTATTAAATTGAAGGGTTGTTTTTGTTACAAGTATCAGGAACGGATTGATATTGATTGGAAATAAATATTATCGGAAAAGAGATTGTTTTTTTTTATTTAATTTGTTACAAGTATAATAAAACAATAATTTCAATAATTGTAATGAATTATGTGATGTATCTGTATTGAAAATTTGGGAATGAATGTTTCATGTGAAATGACAAATTCCTGTTCTTGAAAGAGATGTATGTATGATTTCAAACTATTGTATATTTTATTGTGTTATATAATTCTCTATAAAAAGAAAAAAATGTAAATAAAATGTTTCATTTCAATTTTAGAGCTACTGAAGATGGTCAACCAGTGGTAACCGAAACTGTATAGTTTATCAATTAAATAAATCAAATAGTTATTGAAATTATTGTTTTATTATACTTGTGACAAAAACAACCCTTCAATTTAATAAGAAAATTTAAATCAAGTCACTTAAGTTCTGGAAGAATTTTTAATAAATTAATTTTCTTATTAAAAAAACGTTTAATATGAACTGTAAGTGGTTTCAGTCGAACCTTTTATTTTTCAATAAGCAATTGAACCATCAAAGCATCAAATCTACGAAATGTTTTATACTCTAACTTATCTATTTCATTCAATAATCCTATTAATAATGATAAATATTAAAAAAATTCCAAAATAATTCTCAAAATGTAAAAAGAATTGATGGGAGTGAAATATTTTATAATAAAATATAAAACATTGATTTAACGTATTATTAATTAATTACTGACAGTTTAATTTATTATTGTCGAGTATGGAGAATTCGTGTATTTTAGGGTATAGAAAATTTAATTAAATATCTGTTTAATCATTTTTCCTTATGGCTGTGAATAAATATAGACATCAAGTGAAATTAACTATGGCTGTGAATATACCCTAAGTTCCAATGGCTGTGAATTTTATCATCAAAGCGCAATGGCTGTGAAATGAATTCTCCGTGAATGGTTAAACAATATTTTTAGAAATCCAACAAATTTTGTTGGGTTCATTAACTAATTCGAACGGGAGTTTTTGGTTCATTTACGTAATTGTCTGTATTTCAATACAAATGATGTCTAGAAAGGAAGGCCGTAGAACGTTCGTTCTGGTGTTAAAATGTTAGTATTTTGATCAATACTTTTTACTTATTTTTTAAATTATAATTGGCTTTGGGGAACAGAGCCCATGCAGCCAAGCTTCTTTTATATTGTTACGACAACATTTAGATTTTTGGTTGCAACCCTTCTTGACCAGAGAAAGGTTGACGATTTGTAGATTTATCTCGAAGAAGGTCCACGCAGAAAGTTCTTGGTAACGTGCCCAAGCGATTCAACCTGTTTCAGTCTTGGTGCTGATTTGATGGTAATTGAAGTAGGAAAGATGTATTTAAAGAAAAGAGTATTATTTAATATTGTTTTTTTTATTGGTTATTTATAAATTTACGTTTCTCCATGCTGATAGCTGGAGAGCTTAAAACTCTTCTCTCAACTCCAATTGACAACGGACCAGTGCCTCAACGGGCTTCAACTCAGAACTCTCACTGTCCAACTCTCTGACTGACTCAAGCCTGCTTGTAGGGTGGAAATTTTCCAATAATTTCCTATTGGCTAAATTCCTAATTAGCAGGAGGTATTTTAAAATATTAACCCCGCTCATTTAGAAATTTAGTCACTTGGAAAATTTCCACAGAAGGCTTGAATTTACAATCGACATGAGTTAAAAGCAATTTGACATTTATTAACCCAAACATATATAATATAAACTCATTTCACATTTATGTCCAGGAAGTGCAATTGTAAAGGCCCTTTCCTATTGTCAAATAGTCACGTTCGAAAAATAAAAAGGGAAGCCGCCTAAAAATATTACCCTTAAGAATAATTATATTTATATTTAAGGAAAAAATTCTCGACGGGCACAACAATACCATGATTAAAAATCAATTAAATTCAATAAAAATTCGAAAAAGAAAAAAGCTATATTTCAATTTTATGGTACACTTGATGAAAAAATTTGCCACTTTGAATAAAATTCCCTCCTCACCCAAAGGCCAAAAATGAGTTTTATTAAAGAGTACAGTTAAGCCGAATTCAAATAAATAATTTAATAGATCATTATATTTTTTAAATTTTGAACAAATAAACAGTAGATGGTTGATTGTTCCTTCTTCATTCATATTGCAAAAGGTGCACATTATGCTATCAAAAATACCTATTTTATGTAAATGTGCAGAGAAGCGTCAATGATGATTGAGGGGTTCGGGACTGTTTATAATTTTTATAAGAAAATTCTCAAATTTTTACCATCGAATCATTGAAGTATTAAATATTTATTCCCAAAATTTGAAGTTGATCGTCTGTCCCACTACCGACCGAGAAATAAATTATTAAAAATTGTCCTTTTAACATGGAAGTAAATGGACCGAGCTTTTAAAAGGGCTATAGCTTCTATACAAATTATACGATTTTCAACAAATTTATACAGATCAATAATTCAGCTTTTATGAATCGAATGATACATTTTTCAATAGATTTGACAGTCTAGTAAATTAGTTATTCATAAATGTAAAAATGAAAAGTTATTTGCAGCACTAGTGTAGTAATTCCAACTCTTTTTCTTGAAATCATTCTTGTGTAGAAAAAATTTATCTCATTCTTTTTATTAATATTATCAAAACTAAGATTTTTATTCGAAATTAACCTCATTATTAACAATTTTTTTATTAAAAAATTTAGTGGGAAGACGTTGTCACTCTGCAGAAATACAAAATAAAGTTTCGAAGTTCAACCAGATAGATAAGCTGTCTCTGAACTCCCTTAAACATTGACTAATATTGTATAAATATTTCGCCAAAAATGGAAATTGTCTTGCCACTGACTTTTTCTGATATTTAGGTGATTGCTTGATATCATTGATCAGTAGGGAGCCCAAAAAAATCTTTCTTCTTTTTTTAAATTTTAGGACTTAACAAGTTTTTTTTCGATATGTCCACCGATCTAAAATAAAAATAAAACACATTTGGAGATTTTAAAAAATGCCTTTTACGGACTTTTATGGTCTTTCAAGTCTATTTTGGGGGGAAAGTGAATATTCGGGGAATTTTTGGCCATTTTTTCAAATATTTTTTTCTAAATCATAATTTTTATACCTGTTATAATTATAAGACACTGCCTTTTAATGATCTGACAATTTTAAGCCAAATCGGAGTCATTGTCTAATTTCTTGTTTTTTCGAATCAAAATCTTTTTTTGAGAGATTGTCTTGATATGATTAATTCGAATGGAAAATCTTTAAACCACTCTAACGATTAAACAAACAATCTTAGCCATTTATCAAAAATAACCTTTTTTTTATTTATTGGCATCTGGTAAAAACCCATTTTGCCAGCCAAAATAGTCACATTATCTCTAAAAAAATAAAAAAATAAATAAATAGCAAACTAAAAACCTCATCAACAGTCTCACACTATCAAATCACTACGCATAATTTCTTCAAAAAATATCACAGCCCACCCTAGTATCACAATGTTTCAAATTATATAGATAGAAACTATTTAGTGCCTATATTATAGATTTCGAGATATAGACACTATATAGTTACTATATAGTTTGAAACATTGTGCCTGTGTAGATTTCGAGATATAGGCACTATATAATTACTATATAATTTGAAACATTGGGCTACTAAGGTGGGCTGTGATATTCTCGAAATCTATATAGACACTATATAGTTATTATATAGTTTGAAACATTGTGCTAGTAAGGCAGTGATATATAATGAATTGGAGAACCAAAAAAGAAGCTTTTTTGTTTGAAATTAAATATTGTTTTAAGATAGTTATTGGAAATAATTGAGAACCACCAATTTTCAGCACTAAACGTGAAATTTATATATATGTTTTATCGTTTTAACGCTTGTATCTACAATACTGAGCAACCTATTCATTTTTTTTAAGAATCAATATTTACAATAAAATATCCTAAAAGAAAGCTTATTATAACAAAATTAATCAGAAGGATATTTTAGAAGATGTTTTTAATCAGATGTTTTGGAATTTTATTCTTAACATACATAAAATTCGTGAATGTATATAGATTACTGATTTTTCCTGACAAAGACTATTTATTTATAAAATCACAGACTTATTCCGGACAAAAAGCGAGACTTTTTAGCCGACTTTTTTCGGAACTTTTTTGCGTTCTCTATTGATTAGTATAGAGCTCTAGTTTCCTTTAATATCTTTGACTACATGATCTGCTTTGTTGTTATCTGTAATTCCCGTATGCTCTTTAATCCAAATGAATCGACATTTTATTTTTTGTTGTTCCAGTTCTATTAAATTTTTAATGATTTTAATGAATAAATTAAGAAGAAATCAAGAAATTCCGGTTGAAAAAATGCAGAAAATTAGAAAAAAATCGAATCGTTATATGCGTTTGGAAATTATCTAAATTTGGTATATTCTTATATAACAAATTAAGTTCATTTTTTAGTACAAAAGGTTTTATTCCTTAGTAACATTTCCCTCAGTGGGCACTACTTTTTATTTCTGAATATATTTTCTAATGGGGATGAGATTTAAAAAACATCGATTTTTAACGACTGTTGTTTTATGAACGCCGTGGCTTCTGACTCATATGGAAAACGAGTGAATGGTTATAATAACTCAGCTGAAATTTGACATTTATGTTGCTGATTCCTACGTGAAACCGCTACGGCTGGCACGAGTTGAGCCAAGCCTTGCCCCATTCTCTAAGCCCAAATTGCTTCGGGTTTTAATTTAATTTATTGCGGCTCCATGCTTATGCGTTTTTATTATTATTGTTTTTTTTTTTTATTTTAGCTTATTTTCCCAACCGTTCAAATGCATGTAACTAACTCAATTTTTCAACCAAAACTAAATTGACTTTCTTTATTAATTTAATATTGAATGAACTTAAAGATGAAACTTCTGATTGTCTGAAAATTAATTAACTCAAACCAGCCAATTTACAGAGAATCTTGAAAAAGTCATTTAGAAAAAATATGTTTATCCATCATTTCAGGAACTTGAAAATAAAGGCTAAATTGTAGAGGCAGAAGCTGAAAGGTAAATAAAAAGACACGTTCTGATGTGGCCATCTACTTGATGACTTTATCATACAAACTGGCCCCTCACTTATATTTGATATTTAATAGATATTATTTATAATCATGTAGGGGGAAGGGGTAGTTTTTGCATTTTTATACTTCAGTGGGCCCACGGATTATGTATAGAAAATTTGGCTCAGTTTGGTACAAGGGTCTAGATTTTTTAATTTTTTGACCCTACAGCGGCCTCCCCCCATTTTGGGTGGTTAATTTTTGCATTTTTACTCTTCTGGTCTCCCACTGATTATGTATAGAAAATTTCGTTGAGTTTGCTCAAATGGCCTAGATTTTTAATTTTTAACCCCCTCCCCTCCACTCCCTTAGTTTTGGGTCGATATGCACCAAAACATAATCAGATCTTAATTTCAATGCACTCAAACTACGTGTGAAATTTGGTTTTGATATTCACACTAGTTTTTGAGCTAGCTTGTCCACAAAAATTTGGTAACGTACTAACAGACAGACTAACAGACATTTTGACAAAACAATTATTATCTCGAAAAACATAATTTTTTCGATGTTCACTTATTAGGGCTTTTTTGTAGACCGAAATTCCATGGTTTCGCTCAATTTTTTTTAATCAAAATAGTTTCAGTCGTTTTTGAGATATTTCCAAAAAAATAATAAAAAAAAAAACACTTTTTTCATGCACGATTACAATACTTGACCATATCCTGCATGGTAAAAGTAAAAATGTATTTTTGAAGAAAAAAAAATTGTGAAATTGTCTTGTACTGAAGCTTTTTACCACTATAGATTTCAATTCTGAAGGGGTGAATACAGCCCTTCAGACTTGTATAATAAAGATAATCTATAACGACTACAATTCAGAAGAAAACAAACTCGTGATCATTCCAATAGCCTGTCTGATTGTTATCAGTTTAAATTTTTGTGGTATATTAAGCTGTTGCATAAAATTTAAACAATTTATCTTTTTACCTTTATGACTGTAATTATCTGTAATGTTTATTTGTTTGTTGTTTTTTTACACGCAGGGTGGCCGAAGTATTAAATTCATCAAAAGTGAAAGCATTTTCTAGACTCTATACGATGTTCAAAAGTTTTATTGATCTGGTAATTTTTTGTCAGCGAACATTTCAAGATAGAAAATTAAAACTTGGAGCAAAAGTTCAGTTTATGGACACGAACAACATGGGTCTCATTACCTATAACCGGACTATAGCTTTCCATTTGACAATTTGATTTTTTCTAAATTTCTGCATTTTCAAACTGGAATCTCTGAACGCAGAAGAGAGTCGAATTCTTATCAGAGCTTGCAAATGATTTTTCTCCACATTTTAGACTTTTATAAACACGATGCCTTCCGAAATTACCGAGTAATAAATCATTGTTTGTGGACACGGTAACGCTAGAATACAAGTTCAGTGAAAGCTTGTTCTGGTGTATTTGTATTCCCAAAAACAAAGAAATAAGTAGATTTTTGGTCTTTTCAAATTCAGAACTCAAATGAAAAATCCAGAAAATCAGAAAACAAAAATTGTCTTAATGAACAAGTGTAGCTATAAATGAGCTGAAATAGAGCAGAAAAGAAAAGTACACTTTTATGCCAAGTTTTGACTTTCTAGCTCGTTCACAGTCTAAAATTTTCAAAGAGTATACCGCGTCTTGAAAAAGTTTTCACTTTTTCCTCCAATTTGTTGATTGCACTTATGCTTTGAGAAGTCCTTATATAGGGTTTATATTGTTGTAGTTTTTCAGTGTAGTTTTGTCGAGGGGTGAACCGCTCTTTGGAATTATGTGGAATTATTTTGGAATTCATTAGATAATGCACCTTCATCTATTGTCTTCTACTTGGAAATGAAAGTGGAAGTGGAACCCTTGAGTTTTGTAGTATTGGACTCCCGTACAACGCGGAGAATATGTTCCGAGTAATAAGTAATTATCCGGGACATACATTATCAGACTATAATTTAACAAATTGGCGGCGTTGGAACTTATTTGTTGATACTTCCGATAGTGAATAAATGTTAAATATACTGAGGTTCATACATATATTTTTACTTTACCATACAGGGTATGGTCAAGTAGGTATTGTAATCGTGCACAAAAAAATTGTTTGTTATTTTTTGTTTTTTGTTTTTTGCAAAATATCTCATAACTGCTGAAACTATTTTGATTTAGAAAATTAGGCGAAACCATGGCATTTCGGTCTACAAAAAAGCTCTAATAAGGGAACATCGAAAAAATTATATTTTTCGAGATAATAACTGTTTTGTCAAAATGTCTATTTTAGTTAGTTAGTCTGTTAGTCTGTTACCAAATTTTGTGGACGAGCTAGCTCAAAAACTAGTGTGTATATCAAAACCAAATTTCACAAGTAGTTTTGGTGCATTGAGATTAAGACCCAAAATTAAGGGGGGAGGGAGTTAAAATTTAAAATTATAACATTTTCAAACTAAAAAAACAAGAAAAATGAACCTATAATAACGAAAATATATTTTTTTGACGCCATAATTAGGGGTGGGGGGTCAAAAAATAAAAATCTAGGGCATTTGAGCAAACTCAACCAAATTTTATATACATAATCAGTGGGCTACCAGAATACTAAAAATGCAAAAACTAACCGCCCAAAATGGGGGGGCGAGGGGGATTGTAGGGTCAAAAAATTAAAATCTAGGCCCTTGTACCAAACTCAACCAGAAGTGTATGGTAAAGTCAAGTGGATGGCCACATCAGAACCTGTCAATTTATTATTTTTATTAAAAGTTGAAAAAAATGATTTTTCTGTAATATCTTTAAAATTGTTTTTTATTACCTACTATTTTTTTATAAGCCGCTGCTTCGTCAGTTTTCAAAAAATCAGAAACTATGTGAAAATGTTAAATTTATCTGACGCGTTATACGGGACTGTTTATCGCGCTATTTGAGTACTAATCTGAATTTTTTGTCGCGTTATACGAATTCCCATTTTACGGGAGCGCGTTATACGGGAGTCCACTTATTTCTTTAATTTTGTTGTTGTTTTTATTCTACCAGATAGGATTTCTCTATCTTTAAGTAAAGAAACCACAAGACCACAACGGCTCTAAAACCTTGTGTGTTGATGCGCTCTTCAACCCCAAAATAATAATAATAAAAGTAGTAGGCATATAAAAATGAATATTTTTTTACCCAACAGCAAGAGTAAAACGGTTTCTTTGATTGTTTTCTATTTACTTTTTTACTCTATTATATAAGCGCACACAAGATAACTGGACTTGGTATGCGCGTGGACGCTTAGTGTTCCTGTGGGATCACCGAAGCCTTATATTTAGAACTGAGTGGTAAGTCATTAACTGATTACCGCTGACAGTGATGTTTAGAATATAAAATCAATCAAGAGAGATAAATTTAAATGCTCAGTCATAACTCGTGATTGACTGGCGTATAGGAACTGTAATAGAAGCCATTCAATTGAAATTATTCTAACATGAGAATAAATGAAATTTTACCTGCCAGGCAATAAATATATAGAAATATGTTTTTCTTTAATCTTTGCTTGGATTATTTTATATTTAAAATAAAAATATAAGTATAATTTAATAACTATTATTTGTTCATAATTATTTTGAATTTTTTATTGGGCATCTGTTTATGGTAAGTTCGCAAAACCCTTTAATAGCGTTAAAAGCAAGAAAATGTCTTTCTAGAAATGAATTAATCGACCAATAGATTTTTGTTCATTTTTTTGGCCCCAAAGACCATAAGCCGTGTTTTTTTTTTTTAATACTATCGTTTACTTTCACCTAGATTTGACAAAGTTAAAGTAACTTTTTAAGCCTTTTATATAGAAGACCTCAAGGTGTCAAAACTTCGAGACAATGCAATAAAAGTGTCGATTCGATGGTTATTTGGAAATAATGACTTTGACCATGAAATTGGCCATAGCTGAGTTAACACATTTGGTTCCCCAGAATTGTAGAGAACCTTTCCTAAACGAGCTTGATAGTTTTGTTGACTTCTCAAAATGTAGCATCTTTGGGATCAATATTTTCTCTTATATAAATGAAAGTATAATAAAAAAATATATGGTAAATAAGTTCATTTAAAGAGAGCTTTGGGGCCCACTGGGAGCTCCACAGAAGAAAATTTTATATATTTTGATAGGCAGGAGCGGATCTAGGGGGGCAAGAGGGCACGTGCCCCCGGTGGTAAATTTTGAGAAGAGGAAATTTTTTTTGTAATGTAATTTTTAAAATACAATTGTGTTAGAATTTAAATGATTTATTCTTGACGCTATAAAACCATATTGTTGTTTATTATATCACATTTACTATTTTTATCACACTTTACTTGTTTTATATAGCATTTGGGGAGGGGAGAAACGGCAAATTCAAGCTTGCCCCCCCCCCCTGACAAAAGACCGGCTCTATTGATTACAAAGTTTAATATGATACGTTTTTATAAGAAATATTTAAAAGTAAAAAAATAGTAGATATTTTAAGCATATTTCTAGATTCAAGATAGAATTTTGAATTGTTGAATATTTCGAATAAATTTCAGGTATTTCAGGTAATATATAATTTTCTTATAAAGTATGAAATAGTAATATCAATATGAAAATGAGTGTTTCGCTATCAGAAATTATTTGTTAGTGTTTTTTTAACAAATTTAGAAATTTACTATTTTCGAAAACCTGAACCCCTTATAGCCAGTCCATTAGTTCATCAATAAATGGAAATAAATAAGTGTATAATTTATAAAAGATATAAGTTCACTACCCTTAATTTGTTAATTAACGAAACAGAGGAGAACAATTTATAATAAGGATTAGCAGGTTCTTTCTCTTCCAAACAATATGAGAAAATCTGGTAGAAATTATAATATATAGGTATGCTAAATAATCAAAGAGAACTTAAGCTAGGTAGGTCTACATATATTAAACATGTATTTAACATGAACTTTTTAATGGCTTTAGAATTAGACATGGTACCATGGTAGTATGATTATAAATTGTTAGAGAAATTTGAAATCTGCTATTCTTATAAGTAAATGGAGAACTGTTTGGTAAAGTTTCTACACCTCTTATATAATACTTTCCCATAAGACTTTAATTTTTAAGGTCATTACCTATATTGCGTGTATAAGGATTTATACATATATATATATATTTTATTTTGGCGGCCGTCACCAGCGATATTAAATCTGAACCATGACTTGATGGCTTGTTTTAAATTCGTAAGATAAAGTAATGAATTTTCCAATTTTAAAGATGAATCATTCATTCAGTTAATAATAGATGAATGGACTAAAAAGGAAATTACGACAGATATAATTAGAGAAAAAAATAACAGGTATTCTCATTTGAATTTATATAGAAAAAAAAACTTTTAAGATTTATACTCTGCTCGTTAAAAAAGCCTAACAGGAACATAAAACATTCCTCTGTTCAATTATTCTACTTTATAAATAAAATAAAATTTTTATTAATTTTAAAATCTCGTACCAAAATGTAAAAGGTGAAAAAATGGCCCTTGCTCGTATTTATTGTATCCCCTCTACAATCTCAAATTAAGTACGACACATCAATGTATTATTCAGCATATCTTCTACATAATAAAAATGAATTTCTGTTTCTTTGTAAGCGTAGATCTCTCAAATGCCTGGACCGATTTGGCTATTTTTTCTTTTTAAATGTTCGTAATAGTCCAATTCAGGTTAATATGTTAAAAAAAAATTTGGATAAGTTGCCCGGAAAATTGGAAAATTAAGGAAAAACTAAAAAAAATTCAGGTTAGCCAACATAGCTTGCCAAACAATAATAGAACTAAACTAGCAAACTAAACATGTGTTGGCGGCCCTTTTTGTCAGATTTTTGAGTGTCATTCATTCTTAATAGATCTAACCACATTATCGTTGAAGAAGAATTTAATACTGCAACAAAGATTTAAAAAAACTATCTATTTTTTTTAAAGTACATTTAAAAACAAAAATTAAAAAAAAAACGTCGTGATAACTACATTTTTGAAAAAGTTATTGTTATTTAAAAAAGATATTTTTTTCAAAAATTCCTAACTTCTTTAGGGTTGGGTGAAAAAAATTCTGAAAACCGTCTTTAATAGGGTATAAAAAAATAAAAAAAGTTACAGCCAAGCTTTTGATTATATATAGATGAAAAATATTTTATTTAAAATAAAATATGTTATTTAAAAATCATTTTTCTTAAAAATACCCTTGGGAATCTCACCTCATGTTTTTTCTATTGTATTTAAGATCCTCAGCCATTTCAAAAGAACTAAGCCTTTTGGCTTTTGTATCAAGTGTTTTTATAGATATCACATGTGTGGCATGTAAAAAATATTTTTTCGAGGAAACAACGCCAGCGCCTCTCTGGAGTGGGGGGGGGAGTTCCCGATAATAGCTTTTTAGAAATCTTTCAACTGTAAATATTATTTTTGGTTAAGGGAACAATAATTATAAATCTGCCCAAAAATTTAGATATACCAATCGGAGCACCAAACGGACATATGTTGCGAATATAGTTTCGATACGTCCAGTGGTTTAGGCTTGAAGCATAAGAGTTAGTCACAGCAACGCGTGGTCGGGTCAGCTATTATCTTTATATAATTTTAACCATAAAACGAGACGCTTCCCGCCAGGGACTAGGTGACGCCGAGCCGAAGGCCCGGGCTTCAGCTAGTTACCTATAATTATAAGTTATCAAATCAAACACTTTTATCACAATTAGGGCCAGTTGTATGCCGGTTTGTAAAGTCTTTTTGATAAAGTTAACAAATGGTAAACCTTAGAATTCACATTGTGCCCGATTTTTGGCCAATCAGATGAAAGTGCATGTCTTCTGATTGGCCTATCCGACCGGGCAAAAGGTGAATTCTAAGGTTATACCATTTGTTAACTTTAACAAAGACTTTACAAACCGACATACACCTGGCCCTTAGTGGTATGAGATGGCTGGTAAACATGACTTTTAACATTTTTAGGATACATTAACTTGTAATATAAAATATACATTATATAGTATTTTAAAGAGTGGAAGTATTGCATTCCGAGTTCTTTACACTTGACTTCCAAGGTTATAAAAGTTACTTTCACTTTGTCAATTCTATGTGAAAGTAAGCGATAATATTAATGGATATAAATCGAATATACTTATATCTTCTAACTTCAAATTGGGTCTAATCATTTTCAAAATAGGATTATTCAATTTCAAAATGGCAATTTTAGAAAAAAGGGACAACTTTTTTACGACTTAGTACGCTTTCCAAAAATTTTGCAAATGCTTGTGGGAGGAGTGAACTATCGCAGTCAACTAGGGTCAGAAGTGATGCTCTAGTAATATAATGAAGGTATAAATATAATAAACTCTTAAAATTTATTATTTTAATTATTTTGTCATAATTTCAAATTCATAATTTTAATATATACATAATAATATTTGTAATGAGTTATGAGTGGGTTAAAAAAGTAAACCAATTAATTAATAAAGATAAATTGAATAAAATACCTGTTAAATAGTCTTATCATAACAGATGCTCAAAATATCAGTGAAATCATTCAAAAAATACATCTTTTGCATTTGGGACCCGGACGTTGTGGATCTATATAGAAAGAGCCCAAAATCTAACCAGTTATCCGCAATATATACGTATACCAACATTTTTTTACCAAAGAAACTTTCTATGACTTTTCGTTCTTGATTTATCGTGAGTATCGGAATTCAGACACACCGGCACACAGGCAGAAAAAATAATGAATGAAAATATTTTTTCTTCGCGTTTCAGAAATTTTTATACACAATGAACAAAAAAAAAAATTGAGTGAATCCAGGCCTACTGAATAGGTAATAATCAAATTCAAAATAGGATTAATGCAGAGTAAAATAAATGGGGGATACCACATTACTACCTTCGCCTTTCTAGTATATTTAAAAAGAAACAGGCTCAGTGATAATCGCTGGTCAAACTAGGAAGCTATTTTCTGAATAGAGGAAGTAAATAAATAAATAATACAGAGACAGGCAATTTTTTTCAAATATTAACGATCTAAAAAATAATGAATTTGATTATTTAATGAGCCTGGAATGAGTTTTTTTTTTTATTTTTTATGATAACCTTAAACCTGAAAAGTTTCCAATTCACTCTTAATATGAAGGTCGACGAATATATTTATATATAGGAAATCTGTTAGAATTTTATTAATATATTTATTCATTAGATATCTATGAATCGGGAGTTTTAACTAAATCTAAAAATCAATCAATCATTCTATTCTAGCTATGAAATATTATCATTTAAATTTGCATGTTGGTTATCATTATTGGATATTTTATATAACTAGCCAAGTATTAAATAAGTAAATATAACTAAAAATCATAAATTTAAAAAAATAACATTAGTGTAAATAAACCTAGCGTTAGATGAAATTAAGTTTTAGAAAAAAAAATATTAACTAATATAAATACTCAAAAACTTTTCAATGTAAAACTTGATTAAATAATTTAATTTGATTGTATGTAAAGATTTTGTTGTTGTAGTGGTTTTTTTGAAATATATCAAAGATAGCCCTAATTTATTTTAATCAAGCGATATCAAGTCGTTAATACGTACGCTTTTATAGTGAATAAACTTTTATAATTTAAAAGATATTACTTTACCATACAGGGTATGGTCAAGTATTGTAATCGTGCATGAAAAAAATGGTTTTTTCCTTCTTTTTTTCGAAATATCTCAAAAACGGCTGAAACTATTTTGATTAAAAAAATTGAGCAAAACCATGGCATATTGGTCTACAAAAAAGCTCTAATAAGTAAACATCGAAAAACTTATATTTTTCGAGATAATAATTGTTTTGTCAAAATGTGTGTTAGTCTGGTTGTTTGTTAGTCTGTGCGTTACCAAATTTTTGTGGACGAGCTAGCTCAAAAACTAGTGTGAATATCGAAACCAAATTTCACACGTAGTTTTGGTCCAGTGAGATTAAGAGCTGATTAGGTTTTGGTGCATATCTACCCAAAATTAAGGGGGGTGGATGGGGGTTAAAAATTAAAAATCTAGGCCATTTGAGCAAACAACCAAATTTTGTATACATAATCAGTGGTACCCCAGAAGTCTAAAAACGCAAAAACTAACCGACCAAAATTAGGGGAGGGGGTCAAAAAATGAAAATCTTGGCCATTTACCAAACTCAACCAAATTTTGTATACATAATCAGTGGGATCCCACAAGTATAAAAATACAAAAACTAACCCCTCACCCTACATGATTATAAATAATTTTAGGAGCCAGGTTGTATGGTAAAGTATGGCCACATCAGAACACGTCAGTTTATTTTTGTTTAAAAGTTAGTAGGTTCGTGGGTGGTTAAATTTTCAGAACTCTATCTCAAATAGGCATCAATAAGAGTATCAGAACTAGATTTTATATTGAAATTAAGAGCTGATTAGATTTAGGTCAAAACGTGCTCACACAAATTTGACGGTTACTCTTGACATAATTAACATCTATTAAAAAATCATTATTAGGCTGCCTGTAATGTTCCTATAGACTTTAAAAACACTTCAGATTTTATAATTAATAAAATTAGTGATTCTAATAATTATGATGGTTTGATGTATAATGTATAGATATACATACAATCCTAACTCAAAGTAACAATGAAAGTGAAAATACCTACGGTCACTGAAAAAATTAAGCATTTTGTTTCAAACTCCTGTTCATTATAATAAATGTCAGAAACTAGTCTAGACAGAAATTCTAAAAGATTTTATTGAATGAAAATAGCTTGGGATTTTTGTGTTATCCTAGAGCAGTACATACTATATATATAGTATTTGTATATAAATCAGACATCTTCCCGAGGACAAAGCAAGGTCTGCTCTATATTCATAAAAATTAAAAATTATAATAATGGGCTATTTTATAGCTCATTATAATTGTGAGCCCTACATGCCTCTCCAACAATTTGTAAATTTTGTTATTTGCAACTAATAAAAAAAATTTAGGCCATGAAAATGTCTAGATTAGACCAGAAAAGTTAGTGTTGTTTAAAAACAAATAGAGAAAATGTTTTCTTCTCTTAGGGTCAGTTGTATGTCGGAAGGTAAAGTCTTTGTAAAAGTAGACAAAGGTAAAAACTAGAATGTGCCTTGTGCCCGGCCGGATGGCTAATCAGATGACACAGACTTTCATCTGATTGGCCATCCCGCCTGGCACAAGGTGAATTCTAAGTTTTTACCCTTTGTCAACTTTTACAAAGACTTTACCATCCGACATACAACTGCCCCTTAGTCGAAGTGAATTAGAAATTAGAGGTTTTTATTGACAATTTCCAAAAAATAAAAATGTTATTTATAACTTAAGACGGTAGATCATTAGGGATCGAAAATGGATAGTGAATTAAATAAAATAAATGAAGAATAATTAAATTAAATTATTGGTCCTTAAATATTAATTAATATAAATTATACAGTCACAGAAGTTTTGGAAGAATAATCATTAAGAATTTTTGTAATTAAATCAAATATCACAACATATTAATAATTTTTTTAGTTTAGTTTTTAAGTTGATTTTTAATGAATGAATTAAAAAATTTATTATGTATATTATAATATGTTATATTGCATTTTTATTTTATTCTTAATCCCAAAATTCTACCCTGTTCTGGTAATTGCATTTTATACTAAGTAAAGAGGAAAAGGTGAAAAAAATTTTCAAGATCGTTACGCTCTTTTATATATATTATCTTTATTATGAAATTTCAAATAAATCAATGAAAAAATTATGTTTATGAATTTTTGGATCAGAAGTTCTTGAGTTAGGTGCCAAAAATAAATAGAAATTGTTTAATTAATGAATCAAGGCCAACGCTGCGAAAAATGAACGAGGAAGAGATTCAAGAAATTCCATAATTAATATAAACATCAGGTATTAGTTTGGGTTAGAGGATCAGTGGCTAAGAGGATATAGGAGCTAAAGTTCTTATGACAAAACATCTACACATGGGAAGATCCCGGGTTCGAACCCCAGCTGATCCTTTTGTCTATAATAAAAATAATCTTTTCTTCGTTCCCTAAATTTTACTTTGTATAAATAGAAACATTTTGGCACAAAAATGAACTTTCTATGACTTTCCTTTCTTGAGCTATCAGTATGTACCGGAATTCAGACCGACACACAGATACAGAGACAGACAGAAAACAAATCATGGTTGAAAATGATATTTCTCCACCTTTCAGAGATTTATGAACCCAAAGCGCAAAAATAAAGAGTAATAGTGGGAAGAGAAGAATGAAGAGCTCAAAATTGTATTGAGAATTAAAAATGTATATATCTAAGAGCCTCCGGCACGCCTTTACAGCTCGCCCCTGGCGGGCAGCGTCTCGTATATCTATAACCAAGGATTGCCTGGAGATTCATAATAGAATATTATTCGACAAGATATTTTTCATCTACTATTTTCAAAAAAGACTAAAAAGTAATGCGTGTTAAGTTAGTATTAAAATGAAATAAAAGTACTAAATAACGCTCTTTCCTTAAGAATTAGTGTAATAGATTTGGCTCATCCTAATAGAGTGACTAAAGCAATTAGAGAAAATATGCTATCTTATGATTAAGCTTTAAAATTCAAAATTCATTTATTTGTTTTTACAGAATTTATCTTCATTTAACATATTACCTATTATATCTCTGTCTTTCTAAATTATGTGTATAATATTATTTTTAAATGTAACCAATTTGTAAAGGCCTCTTGCCGTCGAAAATAAATAAATAAAATAAAAAAGTGATGGGTTTTCAAATTTTAAATTATAATAAGTAGATTATTATCTATAATTCAGTGCATTTTTTTATTCTATTCTTAATGCCCAAAATTCCACCCTGTTCTGACCATCTCCAACCCTGAAGCTTAAATAACTATCCAGTCCAGACAATATGAATCCAAAACATGATCTACAGTTAAAGTCATCAGCAACACAGCAAGTGAACATCTATCTTATTAATTCTAAGTCATTAATCTGGTTTCTCCAATAATACAAGAATCGCACAAATAAATACATTTTGATATAATTTTTCTACTGTTTCTTAAATATTATTGTGAAAAATGAAACTAATAAGAAAAAGTAATTTAGGCTCTGAAGATGGTTACTTCAGGCTGAAACGTTGGCACTAAAAATAAATGTTTTATTTTTCATTAATCAATTTGCTGCATCGTTTTTCTATGTATATTTAATTGCTATTATTAAGAACATTAGAGAACAAGCTATATTAATAATTTTGGATTTAAATTAAATTTTTAAATATTAGTTTAATAATTTCTTTCGTGAAGATTTTTAATAAAATCTGATCAATTAATAATGAAAAATATATTTGTAAGAATAAAAAATTGTTTTTATGTTAAGAATTGTATATTATGTATTATGTAAACAGTGGAATAATAATACTTATAATAATAAAGAAGTAAAGAATCATTTTTTTATTATTATTATTTTTTTTTTTAATAAATATTGTGAAAGTTTTAATAAGTTATTAGTATTTTTATAGCAAAGATATAACAGGAGAATAATAATAAAATATTAATCTCTATTGCAATGGGCGTTTGATCTGAGAAGAGTGGGAAACTCTTAGAGAGTAGATTAAATTCAGATTTCTTTATATTGAAATATTGTGGACTTAATCAAATAACTAAAGAACTTACCGATTTTGAGAAGAATTTGTAATCTCCTATGCAAATGGAGATGATGAAGAGTGAGAGCACTTGGCCACGAGGGCCGGATGCGGCAGGTGGGCAGCAGGTCATCGTGGATTCACTTTCAAGCACTCTGTTAATTCGGTGACTTGAACGCCAGGCAACTGGAGACTTCAACGCTCGAGTGTTTGTTGTTTTTTGCTTTATGAGCCCGAAAACGGGGCGGTAGCGCGAATGCAAACAAAAAGCCGAAGCAGCCGCAGTGGCCAGACCGGTTCTGCCCGGCAACAGTGAGCGAGGCCCGCGAAGGCCTCAACTCAATCTGAATCGCTTATTCTCCCCGCACTGGCGCACTGACGGACGCAGGCGGGCTGGCACTGGCGGACTGACACTGACAACGCAGCTCCAACGCGCCCTCTGCAGATGCTCCCACCACAAACACTGAAAACATATCAAAAAACACAATCAGACCATCTCTTTCTCTACAGATGATTACTGAAAATTGAGTGAGCATCAACAACACATCGGTTGCTACCAGTCAACAAAAGAATCATGTTTTTTCATTCTTCCATTTCAACTTGGTCATTAAATGTCTTGAGATTACTAGACATAAATTCATAACATCTTATCCCCACAATGAAAATTCTTAATATTTGTCTAACAAAATAAAATTGTATTAAAAATAAACAGTAGAAATTTGATTAAGGTTTTTTCAAAGGAATATTTATTTCAGAATAATTATATTTAAATAAAGGAAAATTTAAACTTCTTTTACACCAGTGGTTCCTAACCTAAGGGTATTTACTCCTAAGGGGGTAAAATAGCTACTTGAAGGGGGTAATCAGACTAATTAATATATGTTGACGGTCAATTTTTCCGTTTTTAGGCGAGGCGAGGCGCGAATGGATATTTTTTTAACAGGGAGTAAAGACATCTTGCTTGGTCACAGAGGTAATGAAACTGAAAAGGTTAGGAACCACTGTTCTACACCATTTTACACACACATACCATACTAACACATAAACACATTTATATAAAAATAAAAATATTGCTTTATTAATTATAATATACATAGTTAATTAAAATGTTTTAGATTTTCATATTTTTCATTCTAGTAATAATCGTTTACAACGATTTATTCTTTTTACTTGACTTAGACAAAATTCGTAAGCTATAGGAATATTTTTTGAACATTTGGTCTTTTGAAAGTCTTTTTAAAAGATAGATTTGATTATATTAATTCTAAGTATGTAAGTAAATGATAGTTTAGGCAGAATGTAAGTTTTTAACTAAAATTCGTATTTCCATCACAAAATTTACTTTACTGTTGTGCTGTTAAATCAAACTCAATTAGTTATCAAATCGAAATATCACAGTGAGGTTTTTGATTTGAGTCGCCCAATTTATTCCCATTTATTCTAGATTTTTCAAATTCTTTTTTAATTTTCTCAAAAACAACGAATTTTTGAGAAACTCTCACATAATTATGACTTAAACACAAAAAGGATGGTGACATATCGATAGGGGAAATATATATTATGAGATATTGATTTAATTTATTTATTTATAGAAATCTCATTGAAATTCATTTAACGCCAAAGGATTCTTATCTCACTGCTACTATTGTATATAAATACTTACAAGATTTCTTCCAAAATAATATAGTATAGTTATTGTGATAAAAATGAATTTCCAGCATGATTCAAAATATTGTTCATAAACATGTTTTCATAACAAAGTTAGTGAAAAGTGTTAAGACAATATTTAAATCAAAAGTGTTAAATAAAGAATTAGAGAGTTGAAGTCAGTGAAATTCAAGGGTTGAATTACTGAACTTGGACCTTGAATAATCGAAGGTTATGATATTTAAAAACGATAGAAACAGTGAGCAAATCCGAATCACTAGAAAACTTTAATAAAAGTGTTGATCCGGTTTTGGGAAGTCGTGAGTGACTTGTTTCCTTCGGTTATTTTTGGAAATGATGAATCAGAAATTTATTTATATTATAATGGTAAATAAAATAATTATTCAATCAATTATCCCCCCTTAAAACATTAAAAGGAAATACGCGATTCGCAATAAGACAGCAACGCTTTACAATTAGTATTAAGAGTCCCCTGCCGTCCAAATCTCCCATTTTGATTAGAAAAGTACTTAAATATTAATTTCTAGGGAACTAATTGTTTTATTTTTTTACTAGTAGGTATACATTGAAATAGATAAGCTTATAGAGAGACGAGAAAATAATTATATTTCTTTTAATATTGTATATCTCAAAAATTTTAAAAAATTCGCACCCCCCGAAAAATCTAAAGTCCCCCGTGTGGTCGAAATCTCCCATTTTTTTATAAAAAAAATAAAATATTTATTCCCGAAAAAGTATTATACATACATTTTAATGGATGAGTTTGAGAAAATGAATTTATTTTTTATAATACTTATATCTGGAAAAAAATTAAAATTTGGGATCTTCTGAAAAATCTGTTAACAAAAAAAATTCTGAAAAGTGGCTTGTAGAATTTAATGTTATAAATTAAAGGGTTTGTTTAGTCACATAAAATAAATAAATAGAGTAATTTTAGACAATTAACATTATTTATTAGAGCAATTTATTAGATAGATTTACTAAACAGTTTCGGTCACCCTT
The DNA here is from genome assembly GCA_024734495.1 of Forficula auricularia. Lineage (NCBI taxonomy): Eukaryota > Metazoa > Arthropoda > Insecta > Dermaptera > Forficulidae > Forficula > Forficula auricularia. The sequence continues at coordinate 7,815,425 of JALMQS010000353.1, forward strand.
GGTAGACCATCTTCAGTAGTATTGAAAATTGAAACATTCTTTTATATATGCAATTATACAAAATAAAAACTATAAAATTTCACATTCATATCTTGAACGAAATTGTATGTATGAATGTGAAATTTTATGGTTTTTGTTTTGTATAATTGTATATATAAAAAAATGTTTCAATTTTCAGAACTACTGAAGATGGTCTATCAGGGGTAACCGAAACTGTAAGTAAATTTATCCAATAAATAATGTTAATTGTCTAAAATTAGTCTATTTATTTATTTTATGTGACTAAACAAATCCTTTAATTTATAAAATCAGATAAAATATTAGAATTAAAAAGACTGATGATGAAGATCTATAGTCTCTAACAGGTAAACATATATCAGTGGCGTGCGGTCCATGGATGCTGTGGATGCAGCGCATCCCTAAAATCTGAGAACGTCAAGAGTATCTTGACAGCGTGTCATATTAATTTCGTTTAGCTTTATTTCGCTTAGATTTAATTTAAAATTTATGAAACTTTTTAACGTTAGAATATGAATAGAATTTTCCAGATTTCAAATTTGAATCATTTTCGCTACATTATGTAATGCTTTGATTTTATGAGATTGAAAGTAAATTAGTTCCCATGTACTCGACGTCTGCCTTTCAATTAAAAATTATAAATTGATTAAAAAATTAATTGTGAATGATGAACTAAAATATGTTTTGACAGAAGTATTTGATTCCACTTGGCCGCTTTTTTAATTAATATTTTGTCTACCTTATTTTAAAATTGTTTTACAGAGAAACTGACGCGAAGGCTTGTCTAGCGTGCAGAGCACACAATCATGTTCAAACCTCTCGCGACACACTCGCTGTTTGCCAGTAGCAGTTGAGTCATTTAAGGTAGTTGTTCCGCCAAATGCGTTTTCTTAGGATTTTTTGAAATTTAGAAAGATTATTATTTAAATACTTCTGCATCGATTGGTGGCAAAACGAAATTTATGAACAATACAGTTCCGGAGATATTAAATGTCAAAAATCGAATTTTTCAGGCTCTTTAACAATGCACTATACGGGATATCGGAAAATTTACATACATATTTAATTATAGTTAGAGTACGTGGCTGTGATGAAACTGTATTAGATGAAGGAGGAGGTATCAGCCAAAGATGGAATCACTAGGTTCAATAAAACACCTTTAATAAAACGTTTCGGCCTTGGTTCGATCACATATGTGTACCGCATTTTGTGTATAACTCCTAATTAACTGAAGATGGCCAAATAAATTCAGGCCGAAACATTTTATTAAAGGTGTTTTATTAAAACCAGTGATTCCATCTTTGGCTGAAACCTCCTCCTTCATCTAATACACATTTAATTATAATTAAGAAATCCTTCTTACCATTTTTATAAAAAACTAAACCAACATTAAACAATAATCAATACATATTTTAACATAATTTTGATTCATAGTTACAACACAGTTTCTGAGATAATAAGGAATAAATAATTAAAAATGTATAAAATAAAATTTACACTAAAAACAATTTGGCAACAGCACATTTATTTAACCAGCGAAAGATGTATAAAGCGCGCATGCGCTAGATTTTTTCAAAATTATAATTTTCACAAGGTGTAACCTAGGCGTTGATTCATTTGTTAAAAAATAACAAAACGATTTTTATAGAAATAAATCGACCTTTAAAATGTATTTTATTGTCGCGAAACAACTACCTTAATAGATACAACTCGATCCTGGGAGCCTCTGGTATTTAGACAACTGATTCGGCAGATCAGTTAAGGGTAAAGGGTATGACGACCGCACGAGTGCAGGGCGCTTCGCTGCCTAGCATCTATTTGTACACTCAATATTAAAAAAAAACTGGATACTCGAAAATTAAAAGAAAAAAACGAATAAAATAATTTTTTATACATTATTATTATGAGAACATCAAAAATAAATTTATAATTAATTAGACAAAATATTAATAAAAACAAAGAGCCTAAGTGCAAGCTGTACTCGCAAACCATAGGTATCGTAATTTTTTCCATATTACATCCAAACTAATTATTTTTTAGCAACCAAAAAAATACTTATTGAAAGTACTCAGAGAAAGCATCTAAAGTAGAAAGGTGAATTATTCTTACTTGCCATTGGAAGTAATCAAAGTGAAGATAGACTGGCCGCTCTGTCTTTAATAATAAATGTACAAAATCTAATGTTAAATTTGAAAAATTATATTAAGCGGTTATTGATGAATTTTAAGAAGAATAAACTAAAATTTTCAAAAATGAAGGGTCCTTTTCTGGATAGCATCCTCTGTCTGAAAAGTCACCGCACGCCCCTGATAAATAAATATATATATATAACTCACCCTTATTCTGATAAATAATATAATTGATAATGATAATTTTAAAATAAAAAAAAAATAATAATAATAAAAAAACAAACATAAAAACATTAAAATTTCACTTCTTTTATTCTCTTTGTTAACGGCGGAAAAAAATTGATGAAGAATTTCCCGTGATGTTTAATTTAATAGGTACTTGAAAATTTCAGAACATAAAGGTGATAGTCACCTTAATTCTAGAACAATTTTGAAAATGTTTGTATGCGGTGGGGGGTTTCCAAAGAGCTCTACATGGCTAAATGAAGCACTTTTAATTACCATAGAAAGTTGACATTTCAGTTTGTTTAAGAAGGTTCTCTCTTAACGTCACTAAAAATCGAAAATCTTGGAAATTTCTTTATAAAGCAAAGTTGTGGGACGAGAATTTGTATGACTTTCTACATGTCTATATGAGGCACTTTTAATCAAGACATGCTTCGATGAAGCACTTCCCATAGTCCTAGATACTTGATTGGAGCACAGGTTTTTTTTAAGGTTTCAATTTCGGACAACTAATAATCTCATCCCGAGACGCTGCCCGCCAGGTACATCCGCCCGGAGGCCCAAGCTGTAAAGACGTGCCGAAGGCATGATTTCCTAACATCAAGGAGGCACTTTACTTTAATGAGTTTTTTTTCTAATTTATCATTTAATTCATATTATCTATTTCATTTGATATTTCTACATTTTCCTATAGGTATAATATAAAAAATTTCCTTTCTCTACAAATAAATATTCTCAATGACTTGCCTTGAGTATTTACTTAAAGGAAATTAAATACAATGTAATTGAATTAAATGCCGGTTGCATGTAAATAGGTAGATGTAACTTTCTAGAATAAAGAAGGTAAAGGTGTGTGTGTTTGTGATGAATGATCAAAGTAGCAGTCGTGGCCGAGTGGTTAAGGCGTCTGACTCGAAATCAGATTCCCTCTGGGAGCGTAGGTTCGAATCCTACCGGCTGCGCAATTACATTTTTTACCCCCGAACGGCGTATATACGGTCTGATTCGAGGGGTGCAAACCCTGACCTAGCCTACCCAAATAATACTCACAAAAGTTTAATCCGTAAACCAAATAATGAATCTTAGTAGTTTCTCAATGTTTTTGAATTTTTTTACAACAGATCATGCATTTGAGATATTTTTGATCTAATCCCCGTAATAGGTCATTTTGGTTTATTCTTAGATGCAATTCAGAGGCGAAAGCTATCAGACTAGGGTTACCATTTTGACCCGGAGTCTCCTGGTTTGGTGATCATTTTCGAGTTCCGGGTTTATGATGGAATTATTCGGGTCATTTCAAATAATAAATAATTAAACATTAAAATGCTACTTTAAAATACAAAATTTTTAAAACATTTCTTCCCCTTCCGGATCCTCCTCCGTCAGCGTTCCGCACGCAAACCTTTTAATTTACAATCATCCCCGCTCAGCATTATATTCCTCCCGGTCAGTTGTAATATTGGCAACCATATATCAGACTAATAGGAGAACCAACAATAACTGACTCTCTCGACCGATCGTGGGAACTATCTCCGCCCTTTCCCTTTTTTATACATTCTACAACGGTGTTTGTTCTTTACGAAATAAAATCAATAATCCGTCTAAAAGTATCATTTGCGGGAATTACACGAATTTCTAACATTCAACACCCTTTCGCATTTAAAATTAGATAATAAACGAACAAAAGCATTCGCCAATTTGTTTATCCCTCTATGACTTCTAGAGACTGAAACTCACTTCTCTCGCTTATCTTCCCCGTCACATTATAACCTTCTGTCTTTCAAGACCCACATCCGCAGATACCTTAAACTCAGACTCAATCCCTAAAATATATTTTTCTTTTCACGATACAAGGGCCCACCCTGGACCACAGTGGTTATACCTTTCTGATGCAACTTGTTTTTGTATCAATATCAAAAATTCTTGATCGGCATCAGTGGCTAAGGCACCGCGTATAGGTTCTAGGAATACCAAAGGGCCCAGAGGTTATAAAATGGGGTATCATTTAATGTGGGAGATGGGCAAATTCTCAGACAACAAAAGAGAAAAAAGTTTTTTGATTAAAACAATTAGTCGCACATGAATTTACAATAAGAAAGAACTTCATATAGTCACAATGTGATAACACCAAGGAAGATATATCTCAAAGGATTCAAAAAATATGAAATTGTTCAAGAGCAGTGTCTGCTAAACTGTGTGCTGCAAGAGATTTAAAAATATTTGAACTTAAGGCTTTGCTGGATTAGAAAATCCAGTCTTATCCATGCGGTAAGTTTTGAATTATTTTATAAAGAAAAAAGGATCAATTTCCAGACAATTGTTTCTGTTGTTCAGCAACTAAGAGATACAAATATAATTACAATTAGAGGCAAATTGAAGTCTTTCCCCGACAAGTTTAAACTGTGGACCAGAAAAATTAAAAACGCACAGCTTGATTGGTCTTAGGCCTACAGCATTTAACAAACAAATTTAAAATTATCTTTATTTAATTTAGAGCCGCATTTTGACTTAATTCTTTTTCAAAATCAATTGCATCATTATCCCTAATATTATATATTCTATAGTACCACCTAAGTATCTATATTATGTTGATTAAACAAGGTTATTTTATTATTACAATACTAAGAAATGATTTATTTTTATTCATAATGTTAAAGCATATTTTATTAAGGTTTTATTTAGTGTGCCACGAAACAAATCCTCCATACCTGGTGTGTCGTGAGGTAAAAATTTTTGACAGACACTGTTCTAGAGCCTTTTCGAATATTTTTTGATTGGAATTTATCAATAGAAGAAAAAAGGAAGGCGATAAAAAAGTTGAAGGATATTTACAAAAATGACATTGATGTTTGGTACTAGTGAAGATAAATTTAAGCATTTTTTAATATCTCTAAAAGACAAGGACACCATAAAAACCAAATCAAACATGTATCGAGCCGCTAAAGAAATGTTTTGAAGATTGTTGAAATATTATTGAAATTTTTTTCATAAATGTACAAAACTATTTGCTTTAATGAAGTCCAATTGAATATATTCTCTCTCTTTAAAACGAGTATCGTTTTGGTCCAAGTGCAAAAGGCCATTTCTAGAATAATAGAAATTAAGAAATTAATCTCAAATAGTCCGAAACAGGTCTGAACTTGTATTATAGTCAGGTTTGTATTTGGCATCCTTGCAATACACCTTAGCTCTAAAGAAAGAGAAATTGTTCTATCCACGCTCTTTGTAGTTATTTTCATCGATCAAATTCTAATGAAAGAATCGCTCACCTGTACACTAATGAGTATCTACTTTGTATGTATTTTGTTACAAGCCAACTTTTTGACTTTCCATTCTTGGCTATCGTGGGTATCGGAATTCAGACAAACAAAGAGAAAAAAATCATAGTTGAAAAATATATATCATGCTATTTTTTTGCATGTTGTAAAAATACACTTTGGGTGGTCTGGTTCCACGTCCCACCACTCAAATGGTCTGGGGTGAATATATTATGTTTATAATTGACTATAAATTATAATTTTTATAATTTCATTGTGGGTCAAAAATATTTTTTAACACATATGTATTTTTACCGCACTCACACCATGCGCAGTACCTGGTCCACCTGCTTAGATCAGCCAGACTGGCCATTCCTTGTACAACTATCATAGACGGTACTATTACGCATTAATTTCTAGTTGGGTCAAATCCGTACTCAAAAATGTGTCACCAGCTCTTGAACTATAACGAATTTCTACATTCTAATGTTTAATCAAGAACACCCGAGTTCTTTAACTGCACTGAATAATGTTGGGTTTGAATTTCAAAGATCAAATCCACAATCTTCAGAAGTCCGGATAATTAATGCAAGGATTTTCTTGTTTGTTGTAGAATTTGAAAAATATTCACTTTTAATAGATGGACATAAAAACTGAGTTCTTTTCGGTTTTTGAGATTCTCCCTCTTTCTTTCTTTTTTACATACTTAAAATTATCTTTTATTGACGTTTATAAATAAATAATTTCGAAAGATATGCTCGAGGCATTGAAATGGAAGCAATGGCCTACACTCACCCTCTCTATTGATTAGTTCATCTAGTGTTGTTGTGTGTTGTTGATGGAATCCTGTGGAGTGTTGTTTAGCAATAAGACTGGCTGATGCTGGTCAATTATTCATAAGAGCGACCGGTTTTCATGATCAAGGGCGCCTTCAGGGCCTTATAGGGAAAAGTGGTCGCAGCCCCCTCCGACACTCCTCTTCCTCTTCAGTCTTCACTTCACAATCGTGTTGGCTACCGCTCAATGGTCACTGCAACCATCAACAGCCATTTTACATATTTAATTATATTTATGGAACATTTATGTCATTTGTTTCAAAGTACATTGTAGTAATGTTTTTTATTTATCATCTTAATCATCTGTAAATGTTTTTGATTTTGAAGGCAAGAATTACCCTGAATATTATATTATAAAAAATAATTGTTAGAAAAAACTGACTTCAAAAAAATTAAATGCGACAAATAAAATAATAAGAACTCAATAATAAAATAAAATGCACTAAAAGGTATAAAATAATTATCTAATTTAGTTACAGCTAAACGATGAAATAGTTACATGAAATCACTTTTTGAAGTCGGGGCCAAACATATACATTTTATGAATCGAACTCGACGGATCTTACTTAGTACGTTTGGCGGGTAATAAAGACAACATCGCGTAAGCTCGCTTATATAGTTTGTTTGGCACCGACTTCAAAAAGTGATTTCATGTAACAATTTCATCTTTTAGTTGTAACTAAATTAGATAATTATTTTATACCTTTTAGTGCATTTTATTTTAATTTTCAGTTCTTATTATTTTATTTGTTGTATTTAATTTTTTTGAAGTGGGTTTTTTTTCTAAAAATTATTTTTATTTTTCTCTTTTTAGTGATATTAAGAATAGCGACTTATGATAATACCTTGCATGCATCTGAAATTGATAATAAAATTCAATTCATAAATATAGAAATTATCTCGAAACGTTAGCGGGTTTTAGATGAACGTTTTAAGATTGTTTTTTTTTTTTTTTTTTTTTTTATATATATAAAAGTTTTTATATATTATAATTTGGATTATTTGCTCATAAGAATTGGAGATTTCCGTTATTTTGTCATTGATCATATTATCAGAACTTGACCAAATTAATATGGTATCACCGCTAAAGTATCCTCTTTCCAATAAAAAAAGAATCATCGTAATCGGTCCATAAACATAGAAGTTATGCGTGTACATACATAACAAAAAAGGTCCAATACCAATGAAAAAAACGGGACCAATCGGGTACTAGACTAAACCCAATGAAAAAAAATATCAAAATCGGTCCACATGGTAAAGAGAAAAATGTAAAATGTAAATGTTCAAACTCAAAAAAAAACACACATTCCGTTGAATTGATAACCTCCTCCTTTTTTCAGCCGGTTAAAAAAAGATCGCCCACAAATTCGATATACAAAAGTATCTTTGAATCTACTAGCAAATGAGCAATTCTTATATATGGGGCATTCCAGCCCAAATCGGACGGTTTGAAAAATTTTAATTTTTGATATCCTTCATTTTTTGACATTTTTGCCAGTACCTCACAATCAAAAAACTCTTCCTGGTAAATTATGAAATTTTTTGATCACCGGTTAAAAGATATCGAATTTCGGTTTTTCGCTCATAACTTCTTCAAAAATGGTCCAAATTCGAATTTTTTTTAATTTTTTTCTTTTTACATACTTTTTAGAAAAAATACAAAAAAATTATTTAAAGTGTTTTGATATGTAATTTTTGAGTTTGAAAATTTTAATCTTGTTTTTGAAACTGTACCTATGTAGGGTTCAAAAATAATTTAAAATAAAAAATTTTCAAACAAAAATCGAAGAAAATGGATATTTACCATAGAATGTTGTTAGAGTTCGTGGCTGTGATGAAACGGTAATAGATGAAAAAGGAGGTATCAGCCAAAGTTGGATGCGCTGGGTTCAATAAAACACCCTGAATAAAACGTTTCGGCCTGAATTTATTTGGCCATCTTCAATTAATTGGGCTACAAAATTTAAAAATAGATGTTAACATTGATCTATTTACAAGAAATCATAAGTTGGTGTTATCTATTACACTTGATGGAATGGAGCCAGGTGGCCCGGATTGTTGTTACTGGCACACGGGTTCGATTCCTGAGGGGGTGAAAAACAACCAACTTATGTTTTCTTGTAAATTTGAATCTATTACCATCGGCAAATTGATATCTTTTATATTAAATTAGGAAAAGTCATTCCATCGCCCTTTAAATCTCTTCAAAATTCGAAACACTCAACGACCTTTATTTAAATTATATGGCATGGCTATATGTTTAAATTTAGAATCATTGGATCGCGAAATTTTACAAATTAAGATAACAATCTTTGAGTAAAATATTTTATGCGTGTACATATGTCAGAGAAGTTCGCATCCTGCAGGTGAGCCAGGTGGCCCAGATTGCTGTTACTGGCACTCTGGTTCGATTCCCGAGGGGGTGAAAAACAACCCCTCTGACATAATTAAAAATATTCCATTCCATTGAATTTAATAGATGACACCAACTTATGATTTCTTGAAAATTTGAATCTATTACCATCGGCAAATTAATATCTTTCATATTGATCTATTTGTAAATTTTGTAGCCCAATTAACTGAAGATGGCCAAATAAATTTAGGCCGAAACGTATTATTCAGGGTGTTTTATTGAACCCACTGCATCCAACTTTGGCTGATACCTCCTCCTTAATCTAATACATATATCATATCATCATTGAGTATACAGTCATAAGACTGGTTTGATGAAACAATCCGTTTCCACTCGACTCTGTTCCCCGCCAGCTGTTTGACCTCTCTAAATGTCTGGCATCCCATATCCCCAATTATTTGGTTGAAATATTCTAATCTGGGCCTTCCCCTTCCCCTTTTTCTTTCCCCCCTCCCCCTCCAATATATCCCTAAGCCGTCCCCCATGTCTCAGTGTGTGCCCCATCATCTGACCTCTTCTCTTCTTCAGACTCTTCCACAAGGTTCTTCTTTCTCCGATTCTTCCAAGAACTTCTTCATTTGTAATTTTATCCATCCATTTAATATTCATCATTCTTCTGTAGCACCACATTTCGAAAGCCTCTAATCTCTTTCTCTCCGCTTCTCTAATTGTCCAGGTTTCACACCCGTACATGGCTATGCTCCATACATATGTCATCAATAGCATCTTCCTTATCATAGAAGTCTCATATTTAAAAGGAGATATGATTGATTGCTAATAAGACCAAAATTCAGAGGGTTTCGTAAATAATTATAAATTATTTGATGAAATATTAAATATAAGAAAGGGGTGGTGTCCGGTAAAGTCATGCGGATGGCCCCATCAATTTATTATAAATTCGATTAAATTTCGAATCTTGAAATATAAAACAGAATTCATTTAACGATTGCTATAATAAAGTGAAGTTATTATAATTTTAAATATGTAAAGATATTTTCTCTTTTACAAGTGTATGTAGATTGTGAAGCTTGTTCTGCTGCTGCTCCTCTGTCTCTTCTCAATCATTAATTGCCTCTGGTTTCTATACTTGGTAGGCTTCTTTCTCTATGGAAATGAATTTGCTCACGCATCCAACTTCTCTGAAATCGTTTTCAGACAGGTTGGCTGCTCGCTTGCTTCTTTCTTGCTCTGCTCGTTCAGTTCCATCATAACTTGTTGTGTTCTTTCCTTCTTTCTTTTTCTTTCCGTCCGGACCAGTTTCACTCGAGACTGAACGATGCAACAGGCAAATTGTCTACCTTCTTCAATGCATCATCCCTTTTCATTTCAATATGAGAAGAAAGTGAATCATCATTATTTCAATAATTTTACAATCACTTGAACTAAAAAAAATGGCGTTTTTGTTTCGAAAGTAAGACTAGAGATTATTAATATCGATACAATGTTTGTGAGAGCATTTTGTAGCTTATAAACTAAATAAGAAACAAATTTGAAATTTACATAATACTTAATATATACCTACTTGTATTTTATATTTTAAATACAGTAATAAATAATAAAATAGTGGCCAATATCTCAGTGTAACATATTTTATTTAACCATTCTCCGAAGTTTCGTATAAAAGCTAGGTAATATTTGTTAACTAGCCTATGTAAGGCAAATTCAAGCTTGCCCCCCCCAAGCTTGCCCCCCCCCCTGACAAAAGACCTAAATCCGGCTTTGTCCACTCTGTCTAGAATGTCGACGGAAGGTTAAATTTAAAAAATATTACACCCAAATATTGGCCACTATTTTATTTTCCATCTATAAAGAACATACTTAGAATGTAACGGTGTGTGTATATCTTTACATCTTAATAATATATAAAATTATACAGGGTAAAGATCTACTTACCACATTTTGAAAAGGTATAAAAAAATGAAAAAATTTAACTAGAAAAAACTGAATATATTTTTGAAAAGAACGTAAAATAATTTTTTTTATAAATCTGTTTTAAACATTATTTCAAAGAAAAATAAGCTGACGTGTTCTGATGTGGCCATCCACTTGCCATTACCATACAACCTGGCCCCTCACTTATATTTAATATTTAATAAAATTATTTATAATCGTGTAGGGGAGGGGGGTTAGTTTTTGCATTTTTATACTTCTTGGGTCCCACTGATTATGTATACAAAATTTGGTTGAGTTTGCTCAAATGTCCTAGATTTTTAATTTTTGACCTCCTCCCCCCCCCATTCTGGGTGGTTAGTTTTTCCATTTTTAGTCTTCTGGGGGTTCACTGATTATGTATACAAAATTTGGTTGAGTTTGGTAAATGGCCATGATTTTCATTTTTTGACCTTACACCCCCCCCCCCTCCGCCATTTTGGGCTGTTAGTTTTTTAATTTTTAAACTTCTGGGGTCCCAGTGATTATGTATACAAAATTTGGTCAAATGGACTAGATTTTTAATTTTTAACCCCCTCCACCCCCCTTAATTTTGGGTCGATATGCACCAAAATCTAATCAGCTCTTAATCTCAATGGACCAAAACTACGTGTGAAATTTGGTTTCGATATTCACACTAGTTTTTGAGCTAGCTTGTCCACAAAATTTGGTAATGCACAGACTAACTAACAGACTAACAGACATTTTGACAAAAAATTATTATCTCGAAAAATATAATTTTTTCGATGTTCACTTATTTGGGCTTTTTTGTAGAGCGAAATGTCATGGTTTCGCTCAATTTTTTTAATTGAAATAGTTTAAGCCGTTTTTGAGATATTTCGAAAAAAGAAGGAAAAAACCACTTTTTTCATGCACGATTACAATACTTGACCATACCCTGTATGGTAAAGTAAAAAGGGGAGGGTCAAAAATGAAAATTCTAGCCCTTTCGACCAAACTCAACAAAATTTTGTATACATAGTTTGGTCGAAAGGGCTAGTATTTTCATTTTTGACCCCCCCCCCCCCCTTTTTTTGTCTGATATAATCTTTAAAACACATTTAAAAAAATATATTTTATGTTTTTTCAAAAATATATTCATATTTTTTTTAGTTAAATTTTTTCCATTTTTTTATACCTCTTCAAAATGTGGTAGATCTTTATGCCCCGTACCCTGTAGTTGGATTTATATTTAAGTTTAAAAAAAATAATCGTCAAAATCAAACAAATTAATTCGAATACTAAAAAACAATGAACGTTATTAAAAAATGTATTAAAAATCCCTTGGTCTCGATATAGGATGATTATATATATATATATAAATCAGGGGTGCCCACAGGGGGAGGGGGTGTTAAGACGCAGAGTGAGTCTTTGAAATTTCTGGAGGGGGTTGAAAATTGTTGCAAAATTAGGATTATATTCTAAAAATAAAAACGGTCAAGTTTCTAATTTTAATAAAAGATAATAAAAACCTCTTCTAATTCTTTAAAAGTGAATAAAATATTATGTACAAGGGAGGGGTATTTTTCGGAAACTGGGGGGCTGATTCATGAGGGTGAGGGGATGGGCACCCCTGTATAAACATACTATACCTATATATATTTTAAGACAGTTCATTGTTTTTTTATATTGAAACTAATTTGTTTGATTTCGACGATTATTTTATTTTTTTCAACTTAAATATAAAACCAACTATATATAATTCTCTATTTGCTATTTGATGCTGTTGATTTTGTGAGCTAACCAGCCAAACGCCATTGAACTATCCAAGGACTTAGATAGAATAAAAAGAAAAAGAAAAACTGCAAAGGCCCATAATGACAAAGCAACCAACGTCTTGCTCACTCTTAAATGAGCTTTAAAAATGCATCCACTGTTCTCTTAAGACAACTCGATATTAAAAGAAGAGAGAAAAAATAGAAAAGAAAATTGCAAGATTAAAATCAAGGCCTTTCCGAGAGCTGCTGCACTCGAGAGAACTCCAACTGATCCAATTTGCTCCGAGGCTGGCTTTTGTCTTCGATTCAATCGACTCATGAGGAGAGAGATTTCATCTCCCAAGATATTCGCAGCTTCATTTATTTTTGTCTCACCTCCAAAGGCTTTCATCAACTATCAGTTAATCATCTTCTGCATTCTATATCCCATTCAATCTATCAGCCATAATCTCTTCAAGATAGCAAGCATATAAATATTACTTGGCAATCAGATATTACTAGGAGATACAGTAGGGTTTTGACATATACCTAATTAAAAGTAATCCATTCCAACTCGAATAGATAACCTCTTGTGATTTTCTTTGAAAATTTAAATCTATTTCTATCGGCAACTAGAATTCTTATACAGTGAAACCCCTCAAATCCAAACTAATTGGGGCTGTAGTCTGTTCGGATTAGCCAAAAGCTGGTGGTTTGGATATCTTATTGAAGAAAATGGTTCTCTGTCCATCCTTGAGAAGCTGAAGATGTTACAATAAAAGACGTTATTTACTGGGTTGCAGAATCGTGGCAATATACAAGTGTGAACTTACTGCAGGAGATCTTGGAAGAAGCTTTGCCCAAGCCTCGAGTTTGAGAAAACACCTACACAAACTTAAATTTGTTAAATTCGTTCGGATTTCCCGGGATTTTGGATTTCCTGGGTTCGGATTTGAGGGATTTCACTGTATACTCACTTTGGAAAACTTATTTCATTATCCTTCGAAATTTCAAGAAATTAAAAATTCGAAAGACTCAACCACTTTTATTTAAACTATACGGCATGGCTTTGAGTTAAAATTTAGAATCACTAGATCTCGAAATTTTACAAAAAAAAATTTAAATTTTTGAGCGCAATTATATATCTCAGAGAAATTCACCTCACAGGGTTGCTATTATTGGCACTCAGATTCGATTTAAAAAAAACAACATTTCTGTCATATAATTAAAAATAATCCATCCGATCTCGGATCTAATAGATGACACTCTCTTGTGATTTTCTTAGAAAATTTATAATCTATTTCTATCAGCAACTTGAACACATATACCCTATGCGCAAGCCGGGCTGCCAAATTAACCAAATTTATGGGAAAGGTACCAAGATTTGGAAAAGTTTTCACTTTTTTCTTCATTTTATTTTTAGTTTTATATTGAGACAAACTATTTCTTCATATAGTTAACCCTCGTATAACATGGTATTCGTACAACACAGTTTCGCCTTACTTCCCAGAAAGCAAAACTTCTTCTAAGTTCTCTCCGCTTATTTTTAAACACTCTTGGTCTTGTTTGTTATTTACATATATGTCAAAAGTAAGACTTTAATCTTGCTTTATTTTATTTTTAATTCCATTTATTCTGTTCAAAGCAGTGTGTAAGCAAGCGCTTCTTAAACTTTTTCATTTGCAACCCCATTTTGCTTGAGAAATTTCTCGCAACCACAGATTATATAGTTATATAGAAATTAACAAACATTTTTACTAATAAATCATATAGAAATTTATTTTAAAGTAAATCTTTGTTAAACATACATATTTAGTAATTTTTTAATTTATTAAAACTAATTAAATTTTAATATTAATCAAATATATAATCGCTTGTTTCTTATTACAAAAAGAATCAAATCTTGGTTGAATATTTGATACAGGGTGGGACGTAGAGCGTCATCATCATCATTTTACAAATTTAATTGGTATTTTGATTTTATGATGCTGATTTTATTAATGCTGAGAATCTTACTTCACATAAATATATAGTACAAAATGGCAAAAGTCTATTTGAAACGGCCATTTCAGAAATTGTTGGAAATTATGCCCTAACCCCAAGCCAAAATTCATTCAATGAGAGATGTACATCGAATTAACTATGCTTTAATTTTTGGTTTGCACTCCATTATAATTTTTTTATTGTCATTGTCGTTTTATATTTTGCGAGCTCAAAATTTAGTTTCGCGACCCTAGTTTGCTGTAAGCAAATTGGTTACTAATAAAAACCGAAACGTCAAAAATCCAATATAGAATGATTATTCCTCAAGTACTAAATGAGAATCAATCGCTATTTTTGATTTTAAATCGATTCCTCTATGTCTTCAGCAATGGTTACTAATAAAAACCGAAACGTCAAAAATCCAATATAGAATGATTATTCCTCAAGTACTAGATGAGAATCAATCGCTATTTTTGGTTTAAAATCGATTCCTCTATGTCTTCAGCAATGGTTACTAATAAAAACCGAAACGTCAAAAATCCAATATAGAATGATTATTCCTCAAGTACTAAATGAGAATCAATCGCTATTTTTGATTTTAAGTCGATTCCTCTATGTCTTCAGCAATGGTTACCAATAAAAACCGAAACGTCAAAAATCCAATATAGAATGATTATTCCTCAAGTACTAAATGAGAATCAATCGCTATTTTTGATTTTAAGTCGATTCCTCTATGTCTTCAGCAATGGTTACCAATAAAAACCGAAACGTCAAAAATCCAATATAGAATGGTTATTCCTCAAGTACTAAATGAGAATCAATCGCTATTTTTGATTTTAAGTCGATTCCTCTATGTCTTCAGCAAAGGTAACGATAAAAAAACAACGCAGTTGCTATGGTTACTTATAAAATTTCCTCCCAAATTTTTAGCATTTCACAGAGAGAGCCTATCCATTCTTACTTAAGCAAGTTTAAATGAGCTATATTAAGACGATCAAATGAATACATTTTAAACAATTTAAAATAAAAAATTAAAAAAAGTACTATCTTACTCTAGAGTAAAGTACTTTAAAATATAATTTTACTAAAAACTTCATTTAACCTTTTTTGTGGTCCCCAAGGTACTTAATTAGGCTATTAAATTTTATCAAAATTGGTTAAGTCATTTTCAAGATATTTAGAAAAAACTAGAAAAGTACTGAAATAAAGTACTAATGTTTGTGGGCCGATATGTACCAAAAACTAATCAGCGCTTCATTTTGTTAAACTAATGATAGGTTTTCAATTTCATTTCAATCGGTTTAACGGTGTGGAAAAAATCGTGGGCCAAATAAACGATAACATACATACATACATACATCCATACATCCATCCATCCATCCATACATACGCACGCACTAAATGAAAAAATGGCACTTTTTGGCCTCTCGACGAGACCCCATGTAATTTTTGACAAAACCGTCACCTGCTAAAATTCAATCTAATTGAATACTACAATTTGTGACTTTAATTGAGTCCATGGGTTCCGTAGTCTTTACCTGAGGACCCTTGGAAGTCGCGCTTGCCGCGAGACCGATTACAATACTTTCCCCATGCTTCGCATTGGATAAAGTAAAAATATTATTACAATTTTCTACATCTTATTTGTGCGAATTCGGATTTTCAGCATTAACCAATATACGAAAAACGAAAAAAATGATTGAGACGTTTAAATGTAGATGACGAAATGAGCGTGGCTTTATCATTTTTACGACCAAATATAAACGAAATTATCAAAAATCATCAAGCTCAAATTTCGCCTTAAATGTATTCTTATAATTAATTTGTAATTAATCACTCAATGAACATCATGTTGTTTTTGTAGTACATATTATTTTACTTTACATTGAAAATTATTATCTAAAGCTATTTTACACACTAACACAGGGTTTTATAGGTAAAAGTAAAATTATTTTAAACTATTGTTAGTGTGCCGCCAAATTTTGAAATTGTTAAAAGTGTGCCGCAACAAAGAAAAGGTTGAGAATCATTAGTTTATGTAAACACATGATTGTAAAATTCGAAGAAGAATAATGGGACTAATAAGCCCTGGCCCGCTAATAAAACTATCTCTCTATCTAGGTATCTATCGATCTAATTTGTTCTTATTGCCTCCTGCAAAACGATAATCGTTAATTGGAAATAATAATTCTAAAGACAAAAAAATACCTTACCAAGCGTGATTCGTGATTTTGCTAATATTGCTTAATTATTTTTAAATGCTCTCTCGTTAATATTACAGGTAAGAACTTGTTTTTTGTTCATATTTCCGTTGCTCGTCAATCTAATAAATAACATGAGCAAGGATCGGGAGAATGGGCAGGATTAATTTTAATTGACGTTTTTAATGATAGCCAGCAAGCCAATAGCAAAATGGGATCGCATCACTTGACAACCAACCACTCTTTCTTCTTGCCTGTTTGTTCTCGCTGCTTCTTCTTTTTCTTTTTTAATCCGTTTTTCCTTTTCTTTTCTTTTTTTCATTTATTTATGTGAGAATCAGGCCAGACTGGTAAAGAGAATCCGGATCCGGTCTTCCAAGTCCAACCTGGCTTTCGTTTCTATTCGATAATAAAAATAAAATCATATACTCCTTTGTCTTATTTCTTCTGCAGATATCGAGAAAACAATGTTTACGGACTAGCTTCGGAATATACGAGTATCTTGCTGCATATCAGCTCGGAAAACTTCATGTTACAACTAAATAAACAAGGTTCAATTTCGCCTCTATCTCGAATATGGACACGGACCTTCAAGCATTCTACTTGTCACCCTAGACCAGTGCACCTATGATCTTCAAACCTTCAAAACCAGGGTGCATAGACACCTACGTCTACACCCTCTCACTTAAACAACTTTCCCTTCTCTTCGGTAATGCAAGGGTCTTTCGAGATCCATAGGGGCTACATCTTTACTGGTGCACCTCCTTCTTGCATTCGATTGCATTAAAAAAAAAAAAAAAGTGGTTCCCAACCTGGGGGCGATCGCCCACAAGTGGGCTATTCGGGTTATCAGGGAGGGAAATAAATAAGTGGGGGAGATTTGGGGGCGATGAGTATTCAAAGGGGGAAAAATTAAAATAATTATTTCAATTCTTTGTTCTTCAAAAATCTGTAAAATGTTTTAATTTTTTTCTATTTTATTTAAGCCTCTCAGACTATTATTTAAGGAGATAGAGACGTTTAAAGATTTTAAAGACAAAAAATTTCGGAAATTTTTTAAAAATTTTATGAATTCGATTGTTTTAAGAGTGACCGGATAAAACTGATTTGGTTGTTTTTATATACGGTAATAAAATTGTTGAAAATAATAAATCTGCTTTATTATTTACACTTTACTTCAAATTAAAATTAGGCACACAATCAAAATGAAAAGGGGGCGATAGGTCTTAGTCAACCTCCAGAAAGGGAGATGGCCCACAAAAGTCTGGGAACCACTGCCTAGACCAGTTACCTAAACCAGTGGTTTTTAACCGGTGGTCCGTGGTCCCTGAAAGTGGTCCGCGAAGTCATTCTAAAATTATTAAATAAATTACGAGTGCGCGTCCACTTTTCTGCGTTTGGTACGCTGAATCCAATTATTGACGGGCAGTGTGCTGAGATTAAAAGAGAAATATGTTGGGCGTCTCTGTCGCATCTGACTTGTCTTGGAATGAACACATCTCCTCTGTGGCGAAATCTGCAGCAAGGAAGATTGGCTACTTATTCAGGTCCAAGCGATTTTTCAAGCCCCCACATCTTCTCACCATCTACAAGGCCCAAATCCGGCCCTGTCTCGAATACGGCTCTCATCTATGGAGAGGAGCCTCTAAATATTCTCTTCCTACCCTGGATGCAATTCAAAAACGAGCCGTCAGGCTAATTGACGATTCTACCCTCACCGACTCCCTCGACTCGCCAGCTCATCGAAGAAATGTCTCTGCCCTTTTCCTTTTCTATAGATACTATCACGGCAGGTGCTCCGATGAGATAAAATCAATAATTCCCCCAAAGCATGCTTTGCACGTAGCACGCGTTTTGCCGACTTCCAACACTCTTTCGCGGTCAAATTAGAAAAGTGCTGGACCACTTCATTCGCCAATACATATATCCCCACAACTTCAAGGAACTGGAACTCTCTCCCAGCCTCCATCTTTCCCAGCACTTATAATCTTCAAACCTTCAAAACCCGAGTGCATAAACACCTACGTCTACACCCTCTCACTTAATCAACTTTCCCTTCTCTTCGGTAATGCAAGAGTCTTTCGAGATTCATAAGGGCTGCATCTTTACTGGTGCACCCCTTCTTGCATTCGATTGCATTAAAAAAAAAAAAAAAAAAAAAAAAAGAACATTACACTTCATTTGTGTAAAACTTGAAAAAATGAATTCAATCGGTATTTTCCTTACTGCAAGAGCAAAGGTATTCGGAAACTGATCCGCAATTCATTCATTCATTGTAAACATTTCTGAAGTGCCTGATGAAATCCAAGAATAATGATAATTGAAATGCAACACGATAGTAATTGCAATGATATATTCGAGACAGGAATTAAAC
This sequence comes from Forficula auricularia, assembly GCA_024734495.1. NCBI lineage: Eukaryota > Metazoa > Arthropoda > Insecta > Dermaptera > Forficulidae > Forficula > Forficula auricularia. The sequence goes on from JALMQS010000353.1 coordinate 7,834,487, forward strand.
TGGAAGATTTTTAGAGCCAAAAGCAATTTCTTTCCCCTAAAATTCGAGAAATTGCTTTAGGTTACCTAACCTTATTTTCAACTACATACTTATGCGAGCTCTCGGCTCTATTGTTAAATAAAAATAAACATCGAAATCTTTTGGATGCCAGTGCCAATATTCGTTTGGCTTTGAGTAACACACTGAAACAAGGATTCAGCTATTAATAAACAGAATGGAGTCACAAAAATCGCACTGAAATATGTGAAATTTTCGCAAATAATAAATATTCTCGGTTTTGATTAATTTTATACGTATTTTATTTATAGAACGCCATTATAATAATTTATATTAAACCTGCAAACAGTTGGTGGTTCATGGCAAGACAAAAAATTAATCAAATGGTCCCTCATCACCAAAATATTAAGAAAGACTGCCCTAGTTGATATTCAGAAACGAGCTAGTAAAGTAATACATTACTACTTATACAAACTAAATTTTACCTGAATTCAAAAACCGTATTCAAATTTTAATCAAATTATTATTTTGGTGAAAATTGAATTTTTGTAAGGTGGAAAATAAAAAATAATGAATATTATGTTGTTGTGGTAAAAATCCGAAATTGCCTCATCTTTTCTTATCAACGAGAAATAAGAGGGAGTTTGATATCTCAAGTAATTTGGAAGAAAATACCTGTACGGAATCGTCGATAAACGTGACCGCCTCGCATTTGGGGGCTAATTTATATATACTTTCCAAATGTTTGTTCTGGCGAGTTAAAGTCATTATCCTTCCCTAAGGACCCATCCACAAATTACGTCATAAGGTATGGGGGAGGGGTCAACAAAGTGTGACATCGTGGGACAAGGAGGGGGCGAGTCATAAGCTTCGTGACGTCACATATATAAATCTAAAGTATTAAAACTCAAATATAACGAAAAACCTTTAACATGTCCATGGACTCAAGATTATTAAATTTTGTATCGTTCATTTGATTTGTTATGTTTTGTAAAATTTCTAAAATGCTTGATTTATTATTGATTTTATGAAAAGAGATTTTAAATCAGTGGCGATTAGTGACTTTTCAACCAGGGATGCTATCCAAAAAACTACCTTGATTTTTTGAAATTTTATTTTAATTTTTGCTTTTTTTGGAAATTCCATCGAATACAGCTTCATTTTCGTTATTTTTCAAATTTAACATAAGATTTTTAAAAAATATATTTTGAGACCTTAGCCCCAAATGGATACTGCTTTGTGTGAGTGAGGATAGGAGTCAGAAATTAATTCTAGCAAGCTATGACTTATTGTCTATTGCATTCTTAGTTATTTCCGATCTTATATATTAGAGTTCTTACAAATGTCCAAAGATTCTCTTTTTTATAATAATAGTTTTTATAAAAATAGTTCCTCATAGAGAACAATTTTTATTCGACCAAAACTCGTCTGGACTTGTTTTGACATGCTTGAACTGGAAGATATATCTACCAGGCAGGGACTTAAAACCTTCTATCGGCACCCTTTTCGGAAAAATCATTCACTTTAAGGTAGTTGTTTCGCGACAATACTTGCAAAAAGTTAATGCTAGAGTATATAGAACAGACAATAGGGAATCATAATTCATAAGCCCGGAATTTTTGTTGTTTATGTACCAGTATTAGCCAATCCCGTGCTCGTTTGACAAATCTGGCAACACTGTTCGAGCTTGTATACAGGGTGATTCACGGTCGATGGCACGCTAGACGTTTATGGAAAACGGAACGGAGGATTTTTCTAAAAATTTAGCACCTTTCATTTATCGATCTAAAATATTTTCAGCATTGCGACGTTTTGGCTTCCATCGGAAAGTCATAGCAACTTTATTTTTTTGAATGGAACACCCCGTATATTAACACGTTTTTAGAACCGCTCTTTTATTAAATTACTTTTTTGTTAATATTGTCCTAAACCTATCTCTATCGGATTTTTAGATAAAAAATAATTTGTGTTAAATATGGTCCAAAACATGGCCCTAATTAAACTTAAATAAATTTCATTCACGGTGCTATCAATTCATGAAAAGTTGATATTTTGGTGGTAGTTTAGACAGACCCGAAGTATTTAATTTAGGTCGAGAAATCGACTCCATATTATACAGGGCGCGCTAAGATTACTATTATTTCCGTTATTCATAAAAGGGGTCAAAAGTTCGTTTTTTCAAACAAGACCTCCGTATATTACTCAATAAATTGAAAGACGAAGAAAAATGCTTTAAGACGATATATCATGTCCCTATACCTAAAACATCAAGTTTTCTTAATAAAGCCGCTTTTTCGTAAAAAATTAGAATTTAATGAATTTAATTTTAACTAACCATGGAAATATCAAGCTTATGACAGTTTGTTGACTTTTCCTCATGGAACATATGACACTATGAATTCTCTTCCCGCCCCACAACCGAAGCCATCAATTCCGCCAGCCCTTCCTGAAGACTTGGATATCTATCTAGAGAATCTAGAGAATGATAATGATATTAATAGACACTTTTCTTACAAATATCAATTATTAGCTAGAACCGTTGGTGAACTCTACATAAAAAGAATGACTCGATTCTTTCTTATTACGAATTCCGATAATAAAGAAAATTCTCGTACTCCACAACATCCTAGAAATATTAAACAATTTATTCATTTTTGACTGAATCCAGAAATATCATCCCTCTTTTCAGAAAGGAAAAATTACTTGTAAACAATATATATACTGTGAATATATAAGAACTCTTTATTGTAGATATTGAATTAATAATAGATCCAAATGAGACACAAGTAGAACATATTTTAAGCATATCTTCAGGGCTTCCAAAAGAAATGAATGGATCACATATTCTTAAATCCCTTTATCTATTAAAATGTAAAGAATTTCTCATTAAAAATAAAGTTATTTTACCATCGAAATTTATTAAACATTCTATCTAATATGTATGTGTTAATATTGTTCAAATATTTGGAAAGACGGAAAATATAGTATTAAAGTAAATCATAAAAAACCAGGAAAAAAAGTTACAATTTTACTAAAGACTTAAAATCAAAAAGACTAAATTATTTTATGGCAAACCACTCAAGCTTGAGTTTCTTAAAGTTTAGGGGTGTCTGGCAGGGGGTAGCAACTGTCATAAGTGTCCGGCAATGGATGACGAGATTTCTAAAGTTATCCCGAAGAAAATATAAAAAAATTGAGCTTTATACTTTAATGAATTTAAAGTACTATTTTATACACCTTTATTACCTGTTACCTGCCAAAGTAACCACAACCCAAACTCTATAGTCGCTGGTCGTTCTTACCTGTATAGGGGACATGCACAGAAAAACTTTCAGCTTTTATAAAATAACGAAGGTCTCGCCGTCGTGGGCTCTTGGGCTATAAGATGATCCATTAATTTTGGTCCTATGATCAATCAAAATGTTAATATTTATTGTGCCAAGTTTCATGTTTATAGATCCACCATTTCTAAGTTTAAATATCCAATATTTTACAGCTAATCTATTCACATATATAATACGAAATGGTTAAAGTACTGTATTGCTTTTGAAATTTATTTCTTGTTGTATTGTAGATATATTGTTTAGTGAACTCTATTTTAAAGAAAAGAAATACGTATCTAAGTTTCAAACCTGCCAATAAAGTACTAGATCTATAAGAATTTGAATATATATATCATTATAATCATAAAAATGTTTTTCTATGTTAGGGAACCAAAAAAAATAACAAAAAAGCAGTGAAATGGAAAAAAGGTTGAGAAACCCATTAGACTAACCAAATACAAACCATTATAATATAGTAATTTATTCTAGTTCTAACGCTTTTCCCTTTCTTTGCTCTTAATGAAGAGATACCTAAACAGAGAGAGAACGAAACTAAGAGTAAGAGGAATACTTGTTTCGGCCTTGGTCTGACCTGAGCTCTACATTAAGTGAATCTGTTCTAGTAATAACGGTTTGTATAGCCAAGTGATCTATTTCACGCATCAAATTATATTCTCATTTAAATAAATAACAGAAATTCACTTTTTCTATAAATTCCCCTAAAGATCGAATTAGAGAAAAAGTGAGTCAAGCAGGGACGTACCCCCCCCCCCCCAAGGGCAAGGGTCATGGGATGAGTAACGGCAACGAAAAACCGTTTCTTATGACAAACTAACCGTAATTAAATATATTTAATATGTTTAATCAAGAATTATGTTTTTTTTAATTTCTTGAAGTACCTATTTGATTTAATATCATCGGAATACTTCACAATACTATATTCTATAGAAAATAAATGTGAAAGTAAAAAAATAAAAGCAATACAATACAATCGTGTCTGTTAAATAATACTATCCCCCACCCCCCGTATTTTTTCGATCACATTTTTTGAAACATTATTATATTTATTATGTTTTAAACACAAGAGCACCTATTATTTCCTTGAGTTTAAAGATGTTTTATTATATTAAATATAATGAGAATTTTGTTAAATTTTTTACTCAATAAAAGTACATATTTGACACTTGGTCCCTATAACTTACTTTATCATTTTATTTTTTTGATAGCAATCCTTCAAATATATTATAGTAGTTTGTCTTCAATTTTAATTTTTAGTGCATAAAAAAATTTATTTTGCCAATTTTTACTGCATATTTGCATATTTCAGCGTATTCTGCATATTACTTAGATATTTCAGCATTTTTAACTGCATATTTTGGCAGTTTTTACTGTATAAAATCCGGTCTCTGCGTTATGGGCAAGAATAAATATAAATATATTTCGGGCGACGAGCCGAGTTTAAATTGATAACAAAATATAAAATAGGAAAATATTAATTTGAACATATGGGAGGTAATTTTTACGTTTACAAAAAACGGAATCCTTACGTCAATGTTCAAATAATTTTATATTTAGTTATCAAATGTAAATTGGTGTGGATGGGGTCTTCACTCGAAAAATATTTTCATTCTTGCTCGTAAGCAATATTTCTTTTATTTGTGGAACCTACCTAGTAATCCATTTTTAATTTTAATTTTAATTAATAAATATCTTTCACCCTTGGAACTACACCATTTTCCCTGAATAAAATTAATAGTTGTTTCTAAAAAAAAATCAATTGTGAACAAAATTTTATAAACTATGATCTCAAATTATTTAATAACTACCTATGGATTTTAATAAAAATAATTTATATTTATTTTTATTAATTTTTCTCCCTAATACTATTTAATATTATATATAAAACAATTTATTTTATCCCGCTGTAAAATAAAATAACTAATGTAATAAGTAAGGTCAGGTGGGGTAACTGGGCCAGCTTCTTTTGTTTTCCCAAGGATAGTATTCCATATTTTTGGCTATAACTAAGCTTCCTCACAATTTATAGATCTCGTGACTATATTAATTGAAAGATGAAATTTTCTTCAAATAATCATGATACTTTCAACTTTTAATTATTCAAAATTTTGGAATTATCTTAAGTTGAATGTAAAGTTTTGCGGTTGGCTCAGTTAAACGCGTTGTGGGGTAATTGGACCAGCCCAGCCTATTTGCTGTTTTTTTAATTTTTAACATCTTTTGAGCAGTTGGACATGTTTCCCTATCCCTCAAGGCCCTGGCCGTAGGTAGAATTAGTCTCATTTGTATATGGATTAAAAATAATCAAAGATGTAAGCGATTCGGGGTAATTGGGCCCTGACTAGGCTGGCCCAGTTGCACTAATACCTCTATTTTTTTATTCTAAGTTTAAACGCCAAGTATAATTTTTCAAATAAGTTCCTTATGCTTAAGAAAGCCTTAATTAAGTACTTACTCAAGTCTCAATATTTTCAAGGAACTGGGTAAGGCAACTAGGTAAGAAGTAAGCACATAACTAGGTAAATAAGTAAATAAGTAATTAACTTAACTAAGTACTTAAGTATAAAATAAACTTAAAGAAATTTCTCTAATTCAGGAACACTGAAAATTTCCCACCAAAATGAAAAAGTGAATTGCGTTAAAAAATGCGGTAAAATTAAAAAGCTCTGGGGTTACAGGACCTATGGCCTAGTTGCCCCCGGCCCCAGTTACCCCACCTGACCTTAATAGTTTATTTGTGAAACCTACCTAGTAATCAATTTTTAATTTTAAAAATTACTAACTTCAAAAAAGAACTAACTTAAATGCTGACCTAAATTAAATTAATCTATAAAATAATATTTCTATAGAAATAATGAGAGAATGTCGTCTACTAAATCCGAGGTATTATTGATATTAATCAATGGAGAATTGATGGGAGGAAGCCCATGGATAATTAATTTGATTTAAGAAAAAAATTCTATTGATTTTTCTATTAAGAAAGAGCAAATTTCGAGCACTGCTGAAGAAAAGAAAAAGGAAGTATGTTTCTGTATGTTTCAGGGTGATTCAAGGTCGATGGCAGGTTAGGCGTTTATGGAAAACCAAACGCAGGATTTTTTTGAAAATTTACCACCTTACATTTTCTTTCCTGTTCTACCGATCTAAAATATTTTCAGCATTTCAACGTTTCGCCTTCCATCGAAAAGTCGTAGTAACTTTTTTTTTAATGGAATACCCTGTATATTAACACGTTTTTAGAACCGCCCTTTTATCAAATTATTATTTTGTACAATAAGAACTTTGTTTCTCTTTGTGTATAAAAATTTCGTTTGAATAATCAAGATTTGCGATCATTTTGGGAGATTTTTTTAAACATCGTCAATAGACTGTTTATAAGTTACTTATAAATAGTCAACAAACTGTCATAAGCTTGATATTTCCATGGTTAGTTAAAATTAAATTTATTAAAATATAATTTTTCACAAAAAGAGGCTTTATTACAAAAACTTGGTGTTTTAGGTATAGGGACATGATAGATAGTCTTAAAGCATTTTTCTTCCTCTTTCAATTTATTGAGTAATATACAGGGGTCTCATTTGAAAAAATGAACTTTTGACCCCTTTTATGAATAACGTAAATAATAGTAATCTTAGCACGTCCTGAATAATATGGAGTCGATTTTTCGGCGTAAATTAAATACTTCGGGTCTGTCTAAACGACCACCAAAATATTAACATTTCATCAATTGAGAGCACTAATTTAATTAAGTTTAATTAGGGCCATGTTTAGGACCATATTTAACACAAATTATTTTTTATCTTGAATACCGATAGAGAATAGGTATAGGACAATATTAACAAAAAAGCATTTAAATAAAAGAGCGGTTCTAAAAACGTGTTAATATACGGGGTGTTCCATTTAAAAAATTAAGTTGCTACGACTTTTCGATGGAAGCCGAAACGACGCAATGCTGAAAATATTTTAGATCGATAGAACAGGTAAGAAAATATAACCGAAATGACCGTGAATCACCCTGTATACATGTATATTATAATAAAAAATGTTTGTAATGAACTGATTGTGGGTTTTATAGTAAATAAAACAGGGGTACCCCCACCCCTTATTTTATTAATTTCTAAATAATTAGAAGAGCCTTTTATTACCTTTTTGTTAGCATATAAAAATAATTTTGCAACGATTTTCAACACCCCACCCCACAGGAATTTAAATGACACTTTCTGTGACTTAACCCTCCACCCCTGTAGGCACCCCTGAATAAAGTGTTTAATTTAATTTTTTTTTTTATTATAGGCAATCAGAAATTACATATTTACAGGATTTCTATGAGCCAATTTTCTATGTGAAATATTTACAATAGTTACAAGGTAGTCTCCTATGAGACTAGACAAGATAATGAAAAGAAAAGAAAAAAGAAAAATTATATAAATTTGTTATTATTCAGGATTGTGGAGATCCTGGGGCCATCTTCTTTTCAGACGTCTTCTTTCGGGGATCTGGACAAATGAGTGGAGGGTCTGATTAGGGTGTGATGCCAATTTTCCAACGTGGATGTTGGCTCTTTTTCTAACGACTTCTTCCACATAGGGCACTCGGAGATCTTCGTGGAGTATCTTATTTGAAATAAACCACGGTGCATCAGTACTTATTCTAAGGAATTTTGACTGGAATTTTTGTATTATATTTATATTGGACTTACATGAGCAGCCCCATAGCTCAATTCCGTATGTCCAAATAGGCTTTATAATCACTTTATAAATTAAAAGTTTATTTTCCAGTGAGGTAGAAGATTTTCTGTCAATGAGCCAGTGCATTTGCCTAACTTTAAGGTCCATTTCTTTTTTTTTTTTTTTAATGTGTTTCCTCCAAGTAAGCTTTGAGTCTAGGTGAAGTCTTATATACTTAATGCTGGAACTTTGAGGAACGGTTTTATTGTTGATCTTGATCGGGGGACTTGTTTTTCTGTTTAATGAGAAGGTTATATGCTGTGATTTACTCTCATTTATCTTCATTCGCCATTTCTCGAATCATATGTTTATTTTATCAAGATGATTTTGAAGAAGATATCAAGTTTTCATTGGATCTTTGTCCGAGGTAGTATGGCTGTGTCATCTGCAAAGGTGGCGACATGGCATTCTTGAGAAGTTGGAAGGTCTGAGGTGTATAGCAGGTAGAGAAATATTAAAAAATATTTTAAATATATTTTAAAAAAATTAAAAAATATTTAAAAAATTGTTTAAAATATTTAAAAATATTTTAAAAATATTTTAAAAAAATTAAAAAATATTTTAAAAATATTTTAAAAAAATTAAAAAAATATTTTAAAAATTTTTAAAAAATTGAAAAATATTTTAAAAATATTTAAAAAATTTTAAAAATATTTATTATTTCGTTTATATCTCAAAAGCGATTAAAAATATTCGGATAAAAAAATTAAACAAATTCATAGCTAAGATTGTAAAAAACGATAGTTTTAGGGAACACACTGCTATTATTAAAAAATATTTAGCATCAATTTTTCTTTAATCGATAAATGATACTTTTTTGTGGGTATTTGCCCAAGTTTACCAACATTTCGATTTTTGAAAAAACTTGTGTGTGATTACAAAAGTTCTCCATACTACGGTGTAAGATATCTTCTTCTTCTTCTTCCTTTTATGTAGGTCGGGGACCTGTATTTTCTAGGGCGTCACTCCATCTTTTCATTGGACGGCCTCGGCTTCTTCTTCTAATTGGAACATTGTCTCTTACCCTTCTGACAATTCTGTCTTTATTCATTCTTGAGATGTGCGCATTCCACTCTATTCTTCTCCTCTGAACCCAGTCGCCGATGTTTTGGATTTCGCATTTCTCCCGGATATCTCGATTTCTGATTTTGTCCAACCTAGATTTATTCATTATTCTTCTTAAGGTCTTCATTTCAGTAGTTTCCAATATTTGCCTGGTCTTGGCAGTGTCAGATCTTGTTTCAGCTGGATAGGTCAATATTGGGCGTACTACGCTTTTGTATATAAGCACCTTGGGTTCTATTCTTAAAAAATCATCCCGATATTCTGGATGCCTTAAGGCAGTGGTTCTTAACCTAAGGGTCGCGACCCAAATTTGGGTCGCGAAGTATATTCTTTGGGTCACGCAGAGTCGTTAAAAAATATTTAATTATTTAACTACATTTATTTTCAATAATTTTATAAATATATCTTAATTTTTTCAAGTACTTTTACTAAGGGCAGGTTGTATGTCGGTTGGTAAACTCTTATTAACCGTTGGCAAAGGGTAAATGGCTGGGATGTCCAATCAGATGACAGGCACTTTCATCTGATTGGCCATTCCAGCCATTTACCCTTTGCCAACGGTTAAAAGAGATTACCAACCGACATACAACCGGCCCTAAGTAAAACAATACTTTACCCATGCTTTGCATGAATTGTAAAATTGAAGAAAAATTTCTCAAGTATGAATTAAAAAAAGGTAATGAAAAAAATTTAGCTTTTTTTGGGTCGCGACATGAACATATTTCTCACATGTGGGTCGCGACTTAAAAAGGTTAAGAACCACTGCCTTAAGGGACTGTTGTCCAACTTCTAAAAGTAAGATTGAATGAATGAACTTTGAATGATTCATTTTTCGATGATATACTATATAATATAATTTTATTTTTTATAAGCTATATATATTATAATGAGGTGTTAATGTGACATTATATCAACTGGTGTAGGCACCACACCACTTTCACATTTGTTTCTCCCTTATTTGAAATCACCATTACCAATTTACATTTTCTTCCTTTATTTCAATGGATTTGAAATTTATACACGACTAATAACTTAATAACTTATGACGATTGATAAGTAAACCAATTTAAGAAAAAATAAACGAAAAATCTTCCATGTAAATGTCAACTTCCGTTGTTCCGATTTCAACCAAAATCTTGCTGTACTCCTTCTAGCCTATGACGAGCTTAACTTTCGAATTTCGTAGCTCTTAGACTGACTTAATGATGGCAATGGTGAGTCAAACGTTGGAAAAAAATTGAATTTTATTTTAGTTTCATTCAATTCTGGCTACAAATAAAATTCGACCTTTTTACCTGAATTCAAAATTTATATACATTAATATTTGCTTTTAATTAAACCCAGGTACTACGTAAAGAATAGGATAGGAAAGCTGTCCGCCTGTATCTATGCAACCGAAAGACGCCTCTGGATCATACTAGCCTACCATACAGGCGTCCCTGTTAAATGAAATTTGACGGCCTTATCCCATGAGCTTATTTCCTGTTTATCTAATAAATTAACAGTGACGGCGCTAGGGGTGAGTTGGGCGATCGAAAAAATCTAAGTTGATAAAATAAAAAAAGGTAAACCATCGCATTCAATATTATAGACTTTATATATTAAAAATATAATAATTATACGTTATATCTAATTTTTTTATTGTAATGATATTGATACAAGAAGAAGTTGCACCAAGAAGGTACAACCTCTGAAGTCCGTGGTGGACCCTTGTAACGCGAAGATAAGGGGAGATTTAGGGATTGTGTAGCAGTCGAAGGTATCTGTGGATGCTGGTCTTGAAAGATTGAAGGTTATAAGTAGCTGGAAAGACGGTCGGGGGAAGAGGGTTCCAGTCTCTAGATGTCATAGAGATAAATGAATTGGCGAATGCGTTTGTTCGATTAGTATCTAGTTTAAGCGCGTAGGGGCGTTTGAATTTTAGAAAATCGTGTATTTCGCGCAAATGAAACTGTTGGTGGGATTATCGATTTTATTTCGTCAGAACAAAAGCCATGGTAATATCTATAAAAAAGGGAAAGGGCGGAGCCAGATCTACGATGGGCTAGGGAGTCGAGAGTGTCAGTTAATGTAGGATCGCCTATCAGTCTGATAGCTCGCCTCTGAATTGCATCTAAGGTATTAAGAGAATACTTGGAGGCTCCTCTCAACAAATGCGAGCAATATTCAAGACAGGGGCGAATTTGAGCCTTGTATAATATAAGGAGTTGAGTGGGGGTGAAAAATCGTTTGGTTCGGAAAAGAAAGCCAAGCTTACATGCTGCAGCTTTTGCTACTGAGATAATATGGTCATTCCAAGAGTGGTCAGAAACTAAGGTGACACGCTAACATTGATATTTTATTACGGAATTCCAATGAGCTCGAATCAAAGGAAATGTCCGGAAGGTTCCTATCTGCGCGCCTAGAAATTAGGCAGCATTGTGTTTTGCTAGCATTAAAGTTTACCAAATTGTGAGATCCCCATTTTTTAAGCATGCTTAAATCTGAATTTATTGAGGAGGCTATGTTTGCGCGATTGTCTAGTAAGGATTGAGCGTTGTGGAGGGTGCTATCGTCAGCGTAACAATGTGTTGGATTGGAGGGCAGATTTAATAGGTCATTGATATAGATAATAAAGAGCGTGGGAGAGATGACTGAGCCCTGAGGAACTCCAGCATTAGTATTAAAGGACGAGGATGATATTCCGTCAACTTCGACTTTAATAGAGCGGTTTGAGAGAAAGCTATCAAGCAACTAGCAGAGGCTCGGGGGAGGCCAAATGCAGGTAATTTGGCAAGAAGATTTTTGTGCCAGACTTGATCGAAGGCCTTTGAAATGTCTAAGCCTATTACGAAAGTCTCTTTACCAGTCTCTAGTGCTTTATTCCAAATATGAGTTATATATGCTAAAATATCGCCGGTGGAGCGAAATTGTCTAAAGCCGTATTGACTATCATGAATTAGTTTATTAGATTCTAAATGGTGAAGAACTTGCTCATTAATGATTTTTTCCATGATTTTAGAAAGAACCGAAGTTATGGCGATCGGACGATAATTGGCTACATTTGAAGAATCTCCTTTTTTTTTAATTGGTTGAATTCTTGCTGTTTTCCAGCTCTCCGGAAATGAGCCAGTGGTATATGAAAGTTTGAAAATTTTTGAGAGAATAGGAGCAAGTTCAGGCGCGCAATTTTTGATTATACTGGTGGGAATGTTGTCTGGGCCAGCGGCTGAATTAACATTTAGGTTTTTTATTACTTTTAATATTTTTGGTATTCTGAATTTAATATCCGACATAATATTGGTGCTAGGGGTATAGGGCGGGGGTCAAGTCCCTTGTCGTCTAGGGTGGCATTGGTCGCGAAGAATGAAGCGAATGCTTCAGCTTTAGAGAGGGCGTCAGTGGCTATTGAGCCGCTGGCAAGATTAAGGGGGAAACGAAGATTTGGAGGAGTTGGTAGTTAATTTCCTCGTGAGATGCCAGAATCGATTTTTATTAGATGGGCATGCTGATAATCGGTCAGCCCATTTTTCGTCTAGAGACTTCTTGGTTTCATTAATAATTTTGTTACACTGGTTACGAGATTTTGAAAAAGCAATTCGTTTGATGTCCGTTTGGCAGGAAAGCCATTCATTGAATGCTTTATTTTTTTCACGAACAGCTTCGGCGCATCGCTTGTTAAACCAGGGTTTTGAATAATTTTTCCCATTTACATAGGGAACACACTGTTCAATGCCCATCTGAATTACTTCTTCAAATACAGAAGCACATTCAGAAGCATTTTTATTTTTTAATGCGTCATTCCAAGGGAATTGTCCAAAGAAGCTACCATCTCATCGAAGTTGGCTCTATTAAATAGCCATATTTTTTTTAATTTGTTGGCTCTTAGGCTTAGACAAGTTGAAAGGAACATTAATTTTTATCAGAGTGTAGTCGGATTTATTCAGAGGGACGGATATAGAGAATGTGAATGTCGATGGGTCACTTGTCAGGAATAGATCAAGAAGATACGCCGTGTTTTTGGGATTGTCAGGTATTCTAGTAGGACAGTCGATGATTTGAGTGAGATTGCAGGCTATAGAAAAATTATAGGCTTCGCGACCAGCGCGCGTGTTGGAGCTGGAATGGGTCAACCAATCCTTATTATGGACATTGAAATCTCCAAGAAAAGAAATTTCTTAATTGAGAAATTGTGATTGAATTTGGTCGCAAAATTTACCGAGATAGTTGAAAAATTCTGAAAATTTCGAATCATTAGGGGACCTATATATTGCACATAGGAATCTGGAAGATGAATATTTGAGGAAATTTTAAGCCATATCGCATCGAATTTATCTGATTCCAATGAGGAAAAACGCTGGCAGGGATATCGTCACGAACGTAGCAGCAGACACCATTATAGCGACGAAACATGGTGTGGAGAATATATTTGCGAAATTGAAGATCAGGGGCGTTAGATTTATTTTGATCAATTTGGGTCTCGCTAGAGGGTTGGTCGTTTTCAAGATGGTGGAATACAGAGGCTTCATTACTAAAGAGGCCGCGGATGTTTGTATAATGCAGGGTTAGCGTGACATGATAGAGGGGTCGGTGTGGATTATTTGATGTGGTAGTCAGAAATAATAGAATAGAATAGAAATCGGTATCACAAGTTAGACAAAGAAAGTTAGAAATCATCAATAGCTAAATAGATGAAATCCAATTAACTCAGGCTATGACTTGAGCAGTGGTAAATTCTCCGATTAGATAATTAATTAATTATCTCCCACGTAATTATTTATTTATTTTATTAATTGCCTGAGGAAGTAGAAAAATATACTACGAAACGTAGCAACATTTTGAAAATTTAACTTCTAATTTTATTTGAAGTCCAAGTATCCAATAAACAGTAACAAAAAATTAAAAAAGAATATCTAAATTATACAAAAATCTATATTACTCGAAATAATGTACATTTTTGCTGCCCAGCTCAGGGCTCCAATTTTTTCTGCCGGGTCGCCCAACTGAAAAAAAAGCTTCCACTGGAATTTCATGAAAATAGATGGAATTTTTCAAAATTTCTCGATTTACTCGAGGCTCAATCGCCCACATTATTTATTTTAAAATTTAGAATAAGAGAAGGCCAATTTTAACCTTGAATCATAGATAGTCAGGGGCGTCCGCAGAAAAATTTTCAGGGCTTGCAAATCTTGGGGACAAATAATTACATTATTTATTTTTATTTAAATATTTAATTTTTTTCAGTTTTTTTACAAATAGAATACACTAATACAGTAGTGATTAAATATAAAAACATAACGGTGAGTTAAACATAATTTAGTTAGACCGGGGGGGGAGTTAGGGCTGTTACAGAATTTTTTATTCGATCCCAGGAAGAAGGGCATGTGCTCCCTCTTGCCCCCTCCCCCGCGGAAGCCCATGATTATAGTAGATATATTTATTTTATTTGTTGAAGGAGAAAAGAGCGTGTCTTCTGATGGAATTATAAATTTTTAATTTATTTATAACGAATTATAATTCCAGCAGAAGACACAATTTTTTATTGTCTCCTTCAATTTATAAAAATTCTGCTACTCTCGGCAAAATACTTTCAATTTATTTTATTTGTCAGAATCGTATGCCAAACTTGATTTTCGAACCCTTGACTTAAGGAGGTTCGGGACAGGAGCTCTATCTGGTTGATCTACGAAAAAATATTTTGTATTTCTGCAGAGTGACAACTTCTGCTTATTAAATTTTGTAATAAAAAAAATTGTTAATAATGAGGTTAATTTCGAATACAAATCGTTGTTTTGGTAATATTAATAAAAAGAATATTGAGATAAATTTTTTCTCATTATAAAAAGATTTATTTAACACAAAAACGATTTAAAGAAATAGAGTTGGAATTCTACAATAGTGCTTTTGTTATATTCTGTTGGCTGGAAATAACTTTTTTTTTTTTTTTAAACATTTATGATAACTAATTAACTAGACTGTCAAATCTTGTATCATTCAATTCATAAAAGTTGAATTATTGATCTGTATAAATTTGTTGAAAATTGTATAATTTGTAAAGAAGTTATAGCCCTTTTAAAAGCTCGGTCCATTTACTTCCATGTTATAAAGACAATTTTCAATAATTTATTTCTCGGGAATGGGACAGACGATCAACTTCAAATTTCGGTAATAAATATTTAATACATCAATGATTCGATGGTAAAAATTTGGGAATTTTCTTATAAAAATGATAAACAGTCTCGAACCCCCTTAACCCTAATAGGGACGAAAATCCTTCTTTCATATATTAATATTATTATTGTTTCTCAGACATACCTATCTTCTCTTAATCTTGAATCGCTCCTTTTCTAATATATTAAGTTAAGCTATTTCAACAATTGTGCCTTCACTCTAATTATCTGAACCATTACTTTTTAATTAATGTATTTCATACTTTTTTATTTTTCAACTCTTATAGGAATTTATAGTTACTTGCTACTTTATATCTCGTTAAACATGTTAATATGCCCATGGAATAATTAAAATTTAGAAATAAAAAAATTTTATTCGAGCATAAAGTTAATAAACTCTAACTATTGTCTATAAAATGAAAACTATTTTACCCTCAGGGAGGTTCAATGAGCGCTTTGCTTCTATTTGCAAACATACACCAAGGTCTCTGTCTCTCTATATATATGTATATATTTTTTCTTTCACTTCCACTTGTTATATAATCATTTAATCATATTATCTGACTAAATTACAACACAAATATTATAGTTTGAAAACTAATTTAGGGCGTGGCGGTAGTTTTTATTAGTGTCTTCTTTTATTTTTTTACTTTACCATTTTCAAGTAATATAAATCATCCAGGAAAAGTGGGTGTTTTCAAAATATCTCGAAAAAATCTTTATGCTAGTTTGATGAAAAAATGACATTCCTGATTTCAAAAAAGGCTCTAATTGTGAGTTTCGAAAAAATATATTTTAAGAGAAATTAATTATATTTGGGGTACCAAATTTTGTGCGTGCACACTTTTGCTCTTAAACTAATAAATATATCAAAAGGAAATTTCAATTATTTAATGTTATTTAATGTATAAGAGAATGGTTGGTTGAGGTATATTTTTGTAACTTCTGAAGTTGGGTTAGATTGAAAATTTCATTCACTTGCTAGTAGAATTTTCAATCGAGTTTAGTACAAGCTTAAATTTGATTGCTGAATATAGTACATTTTGGAGAGATTTCATCTCTAGGCTTAAGGCAAGTGCTGTACAATTCGACAACAAGACGAAATCCATGAGGCAAACCCCCATCGACCCGATCATCTTGGATGGCCACCCTTTAGAAGATGTCGACGAATACATATATCTGGAAAGACTCTTGTCAATGTCCAGTTATTTGATGCCGGAACTTTTGAGGAGAAGACGGGCTGGCTAGGCTGCTTATGGAATTATTAAAACGGTCATCGAGGCAACAAACGATCAGAAGCTTAAGGCCATGTTGTTCGACTCGACAGTGATAGCTGCTCTCACATATGCTAGTGAAACATGGACCTTAACAAAAGTCCATGAAAACAAGATAAACACCATCCAGACAGCACTAGAGTGGAGATTCGTCAGGATAACGCCCTGGGACCAATGTCAGCGCGGTCTCCACAACTCAGACATTCGAAAGAGGTCTGAGTTTAAAGACATGCTGGCGCACATCGATAAGACTAAACATAATTGGGCGGGTCATCTCATGAGAAGGAGTGACTCAAGATGGAGTACGGCTCTCAACTGTGGATACCAAGAGATATTAAAAGACCAGTAGACAGACCGCATATCCCTTCGGCGGATTGGCTCTCAATCAAGAACTCCACAAGGGCAGATCAAGGAGGCGTAAGACTTCACTGGACCACACTGGTGCGTGATAGACGACGATGGCGTGAGATTTGGGACCCGCGTGCACCGAACCGCCGCACTGAGAAACGGGTCGCCTAAGTAATCTAAGTAAGTAAAGTAGAACAGCCCTAATTTTACCTAGCTGGGTGTGAGATAGTACTCCTCCTACGACCATCTGCAAAATTTTTGGAAATCGTGCCGAGTTGAAAAAGATTTGACATATATAAGCAATTAAAAAGAATTTATATTTTAAGGACAATGTGATCTTAGTGAAAATTTTTCTTAATGATAATTATGTATATATTGCATGTCAGGGAGTTTCATCCCCTTGGGATTGAACCCAAGCGCTAACGTTGGTATCCGGACTGTTAGCTTAGCATAGAAATTAATTGCCTCCGACATACAAAAATAATAAAAGCAAAGAAATTTTACTTGATTCATTTAAGAATATTGAAAAGTTTTTGTTTTGCCGAGAGTAGCAGAGTTGTTGATTCACAAAGAGAAACAAAGAGGTTGTCCTCTGCTTGATGCAAATAAACATATACATAAAGTTTAGGGAAAGCGGTGTTGGTTTATAGTGAAACATATTAAACAAAGGAATTATTATTTAACGGGTTATAGTGGTGTTTCACAAAGAGGAAATAAAATTAAAAAAATTAAAAAATCTTTTAAATTATTTTGGAGATTTTTTATTTATCTCTATACATATTTCGGGCATTAATAACATCGATACAATGTAAAATTTTTATATTCAGTGTTCTGTTTAACCTCCTGATGAAGGGTTCATAGCCCGAAATATGTATAGAGATAAATAAAAAATCTCCAAAATAATTTAAAAGATTTTTTAATTTTTTAATTTTATTTCCTCTTTGTGAAACACCACTATAACCCGTTAAATAATAATTCCTTTGTAAACATATACACATATATATCAAGATGATATATCTGTAAATATATTATTTATTTGTTTGAGACTATAGTTTCGAAGACTTGGTCTTCATCATCAGTCTTTCTTCAATTATAAATGTTTTTCATGGAGTCAATATCAATAAAGTTTAGGGAAAGCGGTGTTGGTTTATAGTGAAACATATTAAACAAAGGAATTATTATTTAACGGGTTATAGTGGTGTTTCACAAAGAGGAAATAAAATTAAAAAAATTAAAAAAATCTTTTAAATTATTTTGGAGATTTTTTATTTATCTCTATACATATTTCGGGCTATGAACCCTTCATCAGGAGGTTAAACAAAACACTGAATATAAAAAATTTTTTACATTGTATCGATGTTATCTTAGTACAGGGCGAGTGGAGGGGGTGAGCCAATGGGAGTTGAAAGAATTGAGTGGTTGAATTTAAAGGTATGTGGCAGGTAGAAAAAGGGTTATTGAACGAATTGTCTGGACAAGGTCAGGTACATTTCAAATAGGATGTCTTAGTTCGAAATTTATTTGTATAGAATTCTGGGAATACCTGTTAAAGGAATTTGTTTAAGGGTTTTAGAATATATAAATTTAGACACAAGAAGCGGATTTGCAAGGTTAATTCGAAGATGAGAACAGTAGAACAAATGTTTAGTAAGGAATGAATGAATTTCAGTTAGATTTGGTTTATTAATAGATCAATTATTAATCTAAATTTATTAGTCTAAATTTATATATTCTAAAACCCTTAAACAAATTCCTTTAACAGGTATTCCCAGAATTCTATACAAATAAATTTCGAACTAAGACATCCTATTTGAAATGTACCTGACCTTGTCCAGACAATTCGTTCAATAACCCTTTTTCTACCTGCCACATACCTTTAAATTCAACCACTCAATTCTTTCAACTCCCATTGGCTCACCCCTCCACTCGCCCTGTACTAAGATAACATCGATACAATGTAAAAATTTTTTATATTCAGTGTTCTGTTTAACCTCCTGATGAAGGGTTCATAGCCCGAAATATGTATAGAGATAAATAAAAAATCTCCAAAATAATTTAAAAGATTTTTTTAATTTTTTAATTTTATTTCCTCTTTGTGAAACACCACTATAACCCGTTAAATAATAATTCCTTTGAGTCAATATCATTTGGATATTGAAAACTTGGTGTTCTTTCGTCACTGCTGGAAGGCTAGGAACTAATAAATTTAGTTCCTAGCCTTCCATGAAAAACATTTATAATTGAAGAAAGACTGATGATGAAGACCAAGTCTTCGAAACTATAGTCTCAAACAAATAAATAATATATTTACAGATATATCATCTTGATATATATGTGTATATGTTTATTTGCATCAAGCAGAGGACAACCTCTTTGTTTCTCTTTGTCATTTAAGAATAATCTGAAGAATTCTGCTTTGGCTGAAGCAATGTTGAAATTTTAAAAAATACCACCATTTTCAAAAAAATTCAAAAAAATTTCTTTTCTTGATATAATTGAAAGTAATTAATAATGTTTTCTATCACTTGCAAACTTTTTGCATACTCTGCAAAAATATGAAATTTGATTTTTCCATATTTATATTTCATGGTCGGTTGAGAACATTCTCTTTCGGTGTTTTTATTAATAGAAAAAAATAAAATAATAAAAATAATAATAAAATACACTGATCATATTTCTATTTTTGAATGATATAATATAGGAGAGGGTGTATATTTTTGGGTGGTGTTGGTAATTATTTAGTGATTAGTTGTGATTGAGAATGGAGAGGGAAGCAGGTCCACAATTGCCCTTGAAGTTGAAGCTGAGGCGGCCACACCCGGACCAGTTTGACCAGCAGATATCACTCAGCCAGCAGTCACCAGTCACCAGTGGTCACTGTGGTCAAATGGTCATTCCTCCTCTTCATAACATCCCCCTCTCTTCTTTCTTTCTTTGATGACACATTCTGATCAAACTTAACAACGTTTCGAATCCAATCACTTTAATCATTTTCAAGTGCTGTATAATTAATTGATGCTATTTCAATAGCAATTCAAAACAAGAATTTAAGACTGATAACGTTGGGCCCTCTGAGGGAAATATCATCTAAACCAGGGCTGTCCAACCCGCGGGCTGCATGTGGCCCAGCACTGCAAAAAATGCGACCTGACATAAAATCATAAAATTATTGGATAAAAAATACTTGGTAGGTTTCACATTAAGAACATTTTTTATCCAATAATTTTAAAAATTGTTTCACCAAGTACCAACACCAAATTCATTAAAAACTATAAAATCATAAACTACTAGAAATTGTATCTGAAAGAATTTGCCATCTGATGATTTTTTTTCTCTAAAATGAGAAATCAGAAAATCAACTGAAAAGTTCTCGAAAGATAAAAGTGATCATTTTAAATTTTGAATCTGGAACTATATTTCAAGATTTTCGGAAAAATAATCACCATTTTGGTCTATTTTCGACTCGATTTTAATTAAATATAAATTTTTTACCTGCAAACTTTCTGATTGAATGTATAGAAATACAATTAGGATACTGAACTGAAGAAAAATATAATAATGTCTCTTTATTAGAATTTTATAATAATTATCTACCCAGAAACAAATATTACAGGCTTCATTATATTCATGATATAACTTTTTGTAATTGTAAGTAAAAATGTATTTACACGAGAAGATATTTTCAAGAAAAAACTTTCCTAAATGTAAAACTAGAAGAAGTAAAAAAATAATCAAGTTCTTATTTTTAAATACAAATCTTCATATCATATTTAAATTTTCTAAAATATTGATTATTTCAGTAATTAAAACTTCTACAATAAAACCTCGTATTTTGAAGATATATATTTTTAAAGATATTAATTATTTAGTCATAATGTCTGTTAGTGATTGTGTGGTTGGGTAGTATATTTTTTTAACCAATATAATAATAATTGGTCATAATACCTGTAAAACTGGATTTGATTTTGTAAATTTGTGATGGAATTTATTACAATTAGAAGACTATTTGTTATTTTATTTATTAAATATTTATTTAAAAGTTTATTCCTATAAAATGTTGATTATTAATTAAATAGGAAAAGTTAAGTTAAAATCACTTGACGCAGACGTTAGTTCTTTAAAAACATTCTCATATCAATTGGGCATGTCTTGCATACGTTTTTATTTTATTCGCAATTATTTTTCTGATATCTAATCAAGATCTAATCGGGATTATTTTCTATTTTTTTCATTGAAATGGATTTATTTCATTTCGAGCCGAGCACCCAGCGGGCCAAGTGCTTAATATTTGTGTTTTATGGGTGTCGAGTTTTGTGTATTTCTTTTGACAACTGCTTTTTTGATCAAACCTTTGTTCAAACCTTCATGAAAGACAAGGTAAACATTTAAATACAATTTTGAAAATCTTTTGGATAATTTAATGATTCCAAAAATAAAAAAGACCTCATATCTACATTATATATTCTTTGTTATGGTGAATAAAATTATTCTACAGTATTAACTATAATTTTTTTATTAAGAAATAGTATTAGTATATTTTATCTGCGGCCCGAGAATTCTTTTTTCTTCAAATGTGGCCCGAGTAAGCCAAGAGACCCCTGATCTAAACAATATTTTATTTAGGGGCTTTAGACGAATAAATTATCGTATTTTCAGGGCAAATGCTATTTTTACTTTCATTTAACCAAAATAAGGAAACACGCTTATTTATTTCACTACAATATTATAAATAAACTTTAAAACTGAGGATTGAATGGAAAACAGCCCTGGGATAAATAAAAAAAATTATTCGCAATAAAATACATTTATTGTAAAGTTTTCTTTTTACAACTTTAAAACCGACGTTTCGAAGGATTTTCTCTCCTTCATATTATCAATGATGGAAGCATGTAATAATTTTCTTTCTTGAATCCTTTTTCAACACCAACGAGCACTGAAAAAAGAGGGAATAACAAAAATTATTACATGCATCCTTCATTGACACTTTGAACCCTAAAGAAGGAGGGAAGATCCTCCGAAACGTAGGTTCAAAAGTTGTAAAAACAAAATGTTCCAATAGATATTTTTCTCTTGGCAATTATCTTTTTATTTATTCCTTAATTTCCTTCCATTCAATGGTATGTTTTTTATTCTATCAGTGTTCGACTCCGAGAAAAAACATCTAATATATTAAATTTAAAAATTTTAATTGGATACGAAAGTTTTTATTCAGTCAGAATGTAAGTTTCTATCGAAAATTTTCATTCGAGCGGTTCGCGCGTGTAAAAATTCCCCCAAAAGCTATCTATCTGACTGTGGAAGCGATCACTCAAAAATGTAAATCTTAACGATATAAAATTATATAATTTAAGTTAGTTATCGACTCAAGATATCACAAAACATTTTAATTCAAACCAACCAACTGGAAGGACACTTTTACTTATAATATTTTTTGGATGGTTTAAACATGTGTGTTAAATATTACCTATTAAGATTATTTTTGTCAATTTTGAGTTATATATTTTTATTTAAAAATAATAATAATATAATAATAATAATAATAATGAAAACAAAGTTAAAAAGTTTGGTATAATACAAGGGTCTAGATTATAATTTTTTGACCCCCGCCCCCAATTTTGGGGGTTTGTTTTTGCATTTTTAGACTTCTGGAGTCCCACTGATTATGTATACAAAATTTGGTTTAGTTTGCTCAAATTGCCTAGATTTTTATTTATTCACCCCTCCACTCTAATTTTGGCTCCAGAAAAAAAAATATTTTTGTTATTTTAGGTTCATTTTATAGTATATTTCATTTTCCTTGTTTTTTTTAGTTCGAAAATATTATAATTTTAATTTTTAACCTCCTCCACACCCCTTAATTTTGGGTCGATATGCACCAAAATCTAATCAGCTCTTAATCTCAATGGATCAAAATTACATGTGAAATTTGGTTTTGATATTCACACTAGTTTTTGAGCTAGCTCGTCCACAAAAATTTGGTAACGCACAGACTAACAGAATAACAAACAGAATAACTAACAGACAAACTATGGTATAGTAAAGTAAAAAGATACAAACTTGGAAATTACAAGTTATATGTTTCCATTTTCCCCGAAATAAATAAATCATATTAAAATTTTAATCGAATGATTAATTTGGAAAGGGTCGATTTTTTTCATTGAAAATGCTGTATTTCCAAAAGGATACTTTTAACTAGGATTAGAGTGATTTTTAAAAAATTTGTTCGCTTTAAAATGGTCATATGATTGGGCCCCAAGTTCTTGATGATTTTTGTGCAAGTCAAGTACTTAAATTAAAATTCTGAAAAATCTTGAAATTAGTTCATTATTTCGTTATCAACGATAATTAAGAACAAATTAGATATATCAAGTATTTTGGAAAAATAATCTTTTTTATGCTGGCAACCTTCCTTCTCTGCGATACGATGTATTGAATTCACAGTGTGACGGGTCATTCAGATAATATTTCTTGCGGAACCATCGGTATGCGACTACATTTCATACTTGTCCGGCTTATTTGTTTATTTTGATGAAAAGAATCCGAAAATAAATAGTCAGGTACATTTTCTTGTTACATCTTTTTGTCGAGATTCAGTTAATTGAATACGTAATGCGCCAAGAGATGGCATGAATACCCTGAATGAGCAAATCACATCGAGAAGCGGGACACTTTCTCGTTTATAAATTCTCTATTTTTAAATTGAAAGTTTTTTGCCGAGAATTCCTGTGAATCAATTGTAATAGACTGATGAAGAGGGTAAAGCTCTCGAAACTATAGTCTTGTTATAAATAAATTAAAAATTTATAATTCCAGCAGAAGACACACTCTTTTATTGTCTCCTTCAAACTCTATTTTTATTTAATTATTTTCTTTAATCATATAAATACTCATTCATTCTTTTAATCTCTATTCCTTATGACAACTGAATTTAAATTGAAAGTTTTTGTGCCGAGAGTAGCAGAATTTTTATATTTTGAAGGAGACAATAAAAGAGTGTGTCTTCTGCTGGAATTATAAATTTTATTTATTTATAACGAGACTATAGTTTCGAGGGCTTTGCCCTCTTTATCAGTCTATACAATGGATTCACAGGAATTAATTTATAATTTATTAATTATGAATATGAATAGTCTCGTTATACATAAATAAAATTTATAATTCCAGCAGAAGACACACTCTTTTATTGTCTCCTTCAACAAATGAATTTATTTGAATATATGGTCAATTAAATAGAAGAATATCTTTATAATATAAGCTGTTATGATAGAATAATTTTATTACACATATGCTAAAGTCCAGAAAATTTGAAGAATTCGACTTGGGTAAAATATTTTTGAAAAATAATCTTAAGGATATTTTAAAAAACAATAAATTATCTAACATTCTTTTCATATGTAAAATTAACGTTAAAAAATTAGGGAGAAATGGGAAGACTTTTTCAAGACTCGATACAATCCTCTCAAAATATTGGCGATTTAATATATATATAATGTATATGTTTTATAAAACTATTTAATCTAGAAAATGATACAGTTTATGATTCCAAACTTATGTGCTAAATTTCAGTTCATTAGGTTCGGAACTTTCCATAAAAGGATTCGATTTTTGTCTAAATTTTTGCATTTTTCAATCAAAATTCTGAAGCTTAAGATCCTGCAATCTATTAATCAGTGGTTTGTTTTGGAAATACATGCATTTTAACTCCTAAACGACTTTCTTAAAACATTATTGAGTTATAGAGTTTCAGAGAATCCAGACAGGAGCAATTTATTTAAGGGGAAGAAACATTTTTCCTAAACGTTTGAAGTCAAAGTGAACTAATGCCGTTGAGTTGACTGATGAATTATATTATATAAAATAAACTGCAACGGATCGTTGCTAAACTTTATCCAAATTCATTTGAAATATTAATATGTTTATTCCTTTATTATTAATCAGATATCACTTGCTATTTGCAGTTCATGTTGACTTTAATTCAAACATAATGATCGATTCTTATTTAAAAGTCGAGGAATAACCATTCTACATTCGATTTTTGACATTTCGGTTATTATTGGTAATCATTGGTGAAGACATGGAGGAATCGATCTTAAAATCAAAAATAGCGATCGATTCTCATCTAATACTTGAGGAATAACAATTCTACATTAGATGTTTGACCCTTCGATTATTATTGGTAACCATTGCTGAAGACATGGAGGAATCGACTTAAAATCAAAAATAACAATCGATTATTATCTAATACTAGAGGAATCAACCTTATTGCATTCCATGTTTGATGTTGGCATTAATAGTCAAAACATCAAACATTGAATACAATAAGGTTATTCCTCTAGTATTAGATAATAATCGATTGTTATTTTTGATTTTAAGTCGGTTCCTCCATGTCTTCAGCAATGGTTACCAATACTAATCGAAGCGTCAAAAATCTAATGTAGAATTGTTATTCCTCAATTAATAGTTGAGAATCAATCGCTATTTTTGATTTTAAGTCGATTCCACCATGTCTTCAGCAATGGTTACCAATAAAAACCGAAACGTCAAAATTCCAATTTAGAATGGTTATTCCTCAAGTACTTAGATGAGAATCAATCGCTATTTTTGATTTTAACTCGATTCCTCTATGTCTTCAGCAATGGTTACCTATAAAAACCGAAAAAAGTACTGAAATAAAGTACTAATGTTTGTGGGCCGATATGTACCAAAAACTAATCAGCTCTTCATTTTGTTAAACTAATGGTAGGTTTTCAATTTCATTTCAATCGGTGCAACGGTGTGGAAAAAATCGTGGGCCAAAAAAACGATAACATACATCCATCCATTCATACATCCATCCATCCATCCATACATCCATCCATCCATACATCTGCACGCACTAAATGAAAAAATCGCGCTTTTTGGCTTCTCGACGAGACCCCATGTAATTTTTGGCAAAACCCTCACGTGCTAAAATTCAGCCTAATTGACTACTACAATTTGTGACTTTAATTTAGACCATGAGTTCCGTAGTCTTTGCCTGACGACCCTTTGAAGCCACGCTTGCCTCGAGACCGATTACAATACCTTCCCCATGCTTCGCATTGGATAAAGTAAAAATATTTTTTGTTTTGAAAAGTATAATGGTTCTCGAAATGAAATAAAATTGTTGCATAGTTTCAAGAGGCAATTAAGGTAGTTGTTTCGCCATATTATGGGTTTTCTTAGGATTTTTTGAAATTTAGAGAGATTATTATTTAATAGTGGATATAAGATTTTATATAAAAGATTTTATTTATCATAATTTCGATTATTTGCTCATAAGAATTGGAAATTTACGTCATTTCGTCGTTGATTCTATCATCAGAACTTGACCAAATTAATATGGCACCATTCCTAAGATATTCCATTTCCAATAAAAAAGAATCATCGAAATCGGTTCATAAACAAAGAAGTTAGGCCTGAACAAACCTAACAAAAAAGGTCTAATACCAATGAAAAAAATAATTTTTAAGAAAAAAATAAAAACCGACTTCAAAAAATTAAATGCAACAAATAAAATACACTAAAAGGTATAAAATAATTATTATCTTATTTAGTTACAACTAAACGACGAAATATTAACATGAAATTACTTTTTGAAGTCGGTGCCAAACAAACTATACCTATAAGCGAGTCGTACCCGCTAAATCGTACTTAGTACCGTCGGAGTGCGTATGCTCACTAAAAGGTATAGTTGTTTGGCACCAACTTCAAAAAGTAATTTCATGTTAATATTTCGTCGTTTAGTTGTAACTAAATAAGATAATAATTATTTTATACCTTTTAGTGTATTTTATTTGTTGCATTTAATTTTTTGAAGTCGGTTTTTATTTTTTCTTAAAAATTATCTTTATTTTATCTTTTTAGTGATGTTATTAATAGTGATCATATCATCAGAACTTGACCAAATTAATATGACACCATCCCTAAGACACCCCCTTTCGGATAAAAAAAGAACCATCGAAATCGGTTCATAAACAAAGAGGTTAGGCCTGAACAAACTAAAAAAAGGTCTAAACCAATAAAAAATGGGACCAATCGGAAGCTAGACTGGACCCAATGCAAACAAAATTTCAAAATCGGTTCACAATTGGCGGAGATATGAGGTAACATAGACACAAAAAAAAAAAAAAAAAATCAGTCGAATAGAGAACCTCCTCCTTTTTTGAAGTCGGTTAAAAATATAGTTTAGATCACGGGTGTCCAACCTTTTGGCTTACTCGGGTCACATTTGAAGTAAAAAAAATTTCTCGGGCCGCAGAAAAAAATATACTAATACTATTAATATTTCTTAATCAAAAATGATAGTTAATACTGTAAAATAATGATATTCAAAATAACAAAGAATACATAATATAGATATGAGAAGTTTTTTATTTTTGGAATCATTAAATTATCCAAAAGATTATAAAAATTGTATTTAAATGTTTACCTTGTCTATCATGAAGGTTTGAACAATTCTCAAAAAAGCAGTTGTCAAAAGAAATACACAAATCGCGACACTCAATAAAACACAAATATTAAGCACTTGACCCGCTGGGTGCTCGACTCGAAATGAAATAAATGCATTTCAATGCAAAAGAAGAGCAAAGGAAAAGAATCCCGTTACTTGATTAGATATCAGAAAGGAAAATAATTCCAGATAAAATAAAAACGTATGCAAGACATGCCCAATTGATTTGATATTGTTTTTAAAGAACTAAAGTGTGCGTCAAGTGATTTTCACTTAACTTTTCCTAATTAATTAAAAATCAACATTTTAGAGGAATAAACTTTTAAATAAACATTTAATAAATAAAATAACAAACAATCATCTAATTGTAATAAATTCCATCACAAATTCACAAAATCAAATACAGTTTTACAGGTATTATGACCACCTATTATTATTGGTTTAAAATATACACTACCCAACCACACAATCACTAACAGACATTATGACTAAATATAATTAATATCTTTAAAAATAGTATAAATCTTCAATATACGGTATCTAAATTGTATTATTTCTATACTTTCAATCAGAAAGTTTGTAGGTAAAAAATGTATATCTAATGAAAATCGAGTCGAAAATAGACTAAAATGGTGATTATTTTTCCGAAAATCTTGAAATATAGTTCCAGATTAAAAATTTAAAATTATCAATTTTATTTTTCGAGAACTTTTAAGTTGAAATTTCAGATTTCTTATTTTAGAGAAAAAAATCATCAGGGCAAATTGTTTCAGATACAATTTCTAGTAATTAGATATAATGTTTTAAAGAAGTTTATGATTTTATGTCGGGCCGCATTCATTGCAGTGCTGGGCCACACTGAGGCCCGCGGGTTGGACAGCTCTGGTTTTAGATAGTAGCGAATCATTTTTGCAAACACTCAATTATTTACGAAAAAAGAGACAAAAATAAATTATGAAATATTATATATTTCACCTTCGATGAACTGGGCGGTCGATCACTACATATTATCTCTTGTCTTTCTCATCATCTTCAGATGTTGAAAAAAGCTTTTTTGACTGAATATCTATAAGTGGATATCGATGAGGCAGTCCAAAAAAAGAAGAAGATAATTTACACTATCTTTTTATTCATAAAACCGACGTTATTACATTATAATTCTGCTGAGAATGAAATACAATATATTATTGTTACTGACACTGAAAGAGGAGACAGAGGGGAATTCCGCATTGGATTTCCTTCGCTGACTTTTCAAAACCCTGAAGAAGGAGGGAATAGCCTCCGAAACGTCAGTTTTATGAATTAAAAAGATAGTGTAAATTATCTTCTTCTTTTTTTGGACTGCCTTATCGATATCCACTTAATTCACTTATCAGTCCGTCTCCAAAAATTACTCCAATCTTAATATCTATAAGACTTGACATAAACATTAGTAGCAACTCCCCCCACCACCCCTGTTACTACATACTAATTTAGTCATCAATACCTATGTAGTAAACGAAATAGATCCCTTTAATTCACGGAAAATTCAAATTTTATTTAATCCAAATCAAATTCTTATAATTTGAAATATCAGAGTAAAATCCGAATTCTTATAAGCGGACTTCGAGTGAGCCTGAAGACGTATGTATCAGTGAGAGTGGTTTTGATTTTTTGGAATACGGATAGAACGAGAGACCAGTGAGCTGAAAGAGATCCTACCTAACATTTCCACTTGCTTGATGACCACCTATCCAAAATATTAATCCATCTCGTGTTTCTTAAGTACCAAAATTTAAGTAATTGGATTAACTAATATTATACATATACGATCACCTATCCATGAATCTACCACAGAGACGACGCACCTTAAGCTTAACTTTGTGTTTTTTCCATGTCTCCATGGCTTATAGATAGAGATAACTTTTATAGATGAAATGAGGAATTAAATTTTATTTTATACCTAATTTCGTCCGTGTCTATACAAGTTGAGACCCATTTATAAAATTAATTCAATTACCCATTCAATATTTCTCCGTTTGGCCGTCTTTAGAATAACCGACACCAACAACAAAGTTAATTAATTATATAAAATAAAATAAATTTATTAAAAAAAAATTGACACGTTCTGATGTGGCCATCCACTTGACTTTACCATACTTCGCTGCTTGAGTTTAGTACAAGGGCCTAGATTTTCATTTTTTGACCCTACAACCCCCACCCCCATTTCGGAAGGTTAGTTTTTGAGCATCGCTCGGTGTTCCGATTAAATGAGATTAAATAAAAATATGAAGATGAATGAAATTTAATTTATCAATGAGACATTTACTCTACTCTACCATTTTTCATTAAATTGAATTATCACATTACACCCCTATATTTTCAAAATTTTGAATTTAATGCAGTATAATTTATTCATCATGTAACCACCGACTATGAAGGAATTTTTAAAATTTGACTTCTAATGGATTTAAAAGTAGTCAAATAGAGGTTTAAGAGCTTATAATCCCAGAAAATAGAAATTCGGGCTGCTTATTTTTTTCGTATTGAATGAGCTTAGTAAGAAGGGATTTTTAACAATACAAATTTTAAGGGTTTGAAAATAATTACAAAAAACTCACGCACGGATGTTTCAAATTTCAACTGTTTTCAATATATGATGCAAAAAGCAGCATATCCAAAAATTATTGGAAAACTCGAAAAAAATAGTTTTTCAAAAAATACGCTATTTATTTTGATATTACAGCATGCGTAACCTCCCATCTACTAAAAAAATTTTAAAATTTTAGTACCATCGAAAATAGGTTTTGTACCCTATAATTTTTTAGCCACTTTTACATTTCGAAAATATTTTAAAATTCTATAAATATAAAATTTTCATTCATTGAAGAAAATAATTAATTTAGAGAAACTCGAAACAAGCTAAAGAAAAATTATTATTCTTCTACAAACGAGAGAGAGAGAAAAAAATGAAAATAAATAAATATTTGAAGAAGTAGAAAAAATACATTTTTTTCTTTGATCATTTAAAAATTTATGGATAGGATTGCAGGAAAATGGGGTCGCCAACTCTCTACGCCATAATAAAGTTTTCGTGAGAATATAATTAAAATCGCAGTAAACTGCAACGGATAGTTAGTTGCTAGACTTTATCTATAGTCGTTTTAAAATCCATGCTTCGCTATAGATAAAGTATTCAAAAATTATAGTGAATATAGAAGCTCAAAATTGAGTATGTTGGTTACATCTCAATTATTCAATCCTTCATATCTCAATAGTTTTATCAAATTATCTTTTATTTAATAAAATATTAAGAATTTTATTCTGAATAAAATGAGACCCTAATTTTGAAAATCGGTTTACAATTAATCGAGTTATGATGTTTTTTTATTGTCATTATTATAGGTTAGTTATAGTTAATTGGATGAGATGAAATCGGCAATCATCAAATTTTGAATATTTGAATTTAAACTTTATTCATTTCCCAATGCTGCCATCTAACATCTATTTGTTCAACTCGCTTGTCAAATTAATTATGAAAGTTCGTGGATTGGAATCAAGCACCATCTTTTTTTCATTTACTAAAGAATAACTAACCATAACTAAAACCACCATAACTTGGTTAATAATTAACCAACATGTAAAAATAAGGTGTCATTTTGTTTATAAATAAATTATTAAAATTTTATTAAATATAAGATAATTTAAAAAAGTACCAATTATTGATAAATAAAAAATTAAAAATTGACAGGGCCGCCATTTTAAAAATTTAAGCCTGTAATTTTTCCCTTATTAGCTGCAAGTGAAGACGCGCCTACTTAAAATTACTGAAAAAGATTTTGGGATATACATTTCAGATGAAAGAAACAAGGAAAGTTAGACATTTTTTATTAATTTTAATCCGCAAATTTGAAAATTAATTGCAAAGAACGCTTTTTTTGTTATATCCTGTTATTTGACTCGTTTAAGCGTTATAAGTATTAAATAAAATAAGCCTTATATTCATTTTAAAAATGTATTAATTAAAATTGTTTCATTTAATTTTTATTAAATTTAAAAAATTATTAGCTAATCTTAAAAAGTACAATTTTAGAAATCAGTTGATATAATATTAATTTAAAATAAGATTGAAGTAGTTTTTGGAGACGGGCTGATAAGTGAATTGAGTGGATAATGATGAAGCATTCAGGGTTTTGAAGAATTTGAGGGTATATGACACCGAAACCTAGGTTTATGAATAAAAAAGATAGTTTAAATTATCTCTCTTTATTTTAATTTTGGAATGCGTCATCAATATTCACTTAATTTAAAATATTACTCAAAAATTTGACCAACGATTTAGTCAGCGAAATTTATATATAATCCAGACATCCTGATCACTAAACACTTGTTTCTTAACTTTTTAAAAATTTAATTTAATTTAATATAATAAATCAATTTGCCTTAATTTTTATGTAAGATGAAAAATATTAGATGATAAATCCGCTCAAAATCCACCATTTAATGGAAAACTTTTTTCAATCTCGTTCCGTTTATTTATTATAAATTTTGCATTTACTCATTTGAATTCAATTACTCTCAAAGCTATTTATATTATAGGAGAATTATATGGATCATTTCCTGTCAGGATAATTCTGTATATCTATAAATCTAAGAGTTTTATCAAAAAAGTGGTCTAAGTAAACGTTCAAGTCAATAAAATTTCCTAGAGAATAAGATAGAAATCAAGTTTTTAAGATCAGTGCTTTTCATTTTATCATGGGAAAAACTGAGATTCTTTTCAAAAAATTGCAGTTTTTCAAAACTTCAACCTAATTGCGGCACGGGTTACCATTATCAAATTAAGATCCAACTTTGTTTAAATTGTAGCAAATTTAATCTAGTTTAAAAATATATAGAATGATCTTTGTCGAAAACGTGCTCCATCATGATCGAAATGGGAAAAAATCGAAAAAAAAGTGCGAGTTTTTGGGTTTTTCGGCCACCGAAAGTTGTCCCCCACACTTTCGAGGTCGGAAACTTAGATTTGGCATACCCACACCATACCAAACGATCCTATAAACAAATCTTTTCCCGCAATTAATGTAAGCTGAAACCTCCCTATATAGTGGTCTTTGCGGGGTTTTCTAACAAAATGTATAAATCGACCTGGAATTTTTAAATTGGCATAACTCCAGACGATTTGAAAATAAAATCATTTTAAAGGAAATTGAATGCTCTACAACTTCTTTTCTGAGGACTTTTATTGTAAAGCGAAAGGCTAAGGTGATAGAGATAAAAGTTTGACGAAAAATATGAGAAATTTTATTTTTTTCATACATAAACGATATTCGCGGGCAAATATCTAAAAAACCATAAGAAATAGAGAAAATAAATAGAAACAATCTTTTAGTAAATATTATAAGCTTTTATTTTGCTAAGAATAACTTTTTCCCTACGACTCACCGTTTTGTAGATATAAACAAAAAACCAAAAAACGGGACATTTCCAACCTCCTGTAGCTAGGACTGGGGACTTTTAGTATTTTTACCTCCTAACTAGCCCAAACACATTCCATAAAAAAAATTCTCTCCTCTGAAATGTTTTCTATAATCCATTCGTTGACTGGACTAATAGGTAAAGTAGCTATTTTGAGGAGTAAATTAAAAAAATTCACTTTTATTTGATACATGTTTTTTCTAAGTATTTATTTAAATTTTTATTTTATTTATAATGTAATTTGATTTTCTTTAATTTCATCGAATGTCATAAGTGGATTTCAAGAAGCGGATCAATTGGCCTTTCATTTTCGCTTGCGTGTTGAATCTATGTGACGTAAGTTTTTATTTTTATTTATTTCCAAAACAAAGAGCAGGTAGGACAAAGAATTAATATGCATTTATTATCAAAATATGACCTATTTCGGTTGCTAACCTTGGCCTTGGCGGAACCAGTGCTTGTCCTTGCACTTGGCACTTGGGAGACGCCCCGGACCCTGGAGGCTGGACCAATATATAAATCCCGTAGGGGCCCTGGCAAATCATCCAGTCTTCTGCTGCAAGACCAGAACACTAAACCCATCATCATCATGTACAAGCTCGTGAGTACATTTCTTTATTTTGTTCAGAAACTTTTTTAAGTATTTTTTTTTGTCGAAAAATACAAATTTTGTTTTCAAACGTCCACTCTTCAAAACTGTATCATTGCCTGATATAAAGTAATAAACAGTCTATACTAGAAATCTATGAAAGAAATTTTTTCAAAATCTAAATATGATCAAACATTCAGACAGGCAGAGAATAGGAATATTTATTTTTGGATTTTGGTATCATCAACAAACTCAAAAACTATGAAATGTTACATTAAAAAAGTTTGTTTTAGTTTGAAAATTTTATAATTTTAATTTTTTAAGAACTACCCCTTCCCCTTAATTTTGGGTTCGATTTTAACCAAAATCTAATCAGTTCCTAATCTCAATATAAAAAACTACATATGAAATTTCGTTTTGATATACGTACACTTTAGTTTTTGAGCTAGAACACAAAATTTAGTAACGAGCCAACTATCGTAGTAACAGATATTTTGACAAAATAATTAAAATCTAGTAAAATATAATTGTTTTATGTTCACTCGTATTAAACTTTTTTCTAGCTCAAAACGTCATGGATTTGTTCAATTTTTTTTCGTAATTAGTTTGAGCCGTTTATTTGAGATATTTTGAAATAACGAAGCAAAAAAAACAATTTTTGTAATACTAGACCAGGGGTGTCCAACCTTTTGGCTTACATGGGTCTCTGAAGAAAAAAATTGTCTCCGTCAGCGGATAAAATGTTATTATTCTATTGATATTTGTTATTCAAAAAGATAGTTAATAATGTAGAAATAAGAACTTTATTATTTTTTAGCTCATAGTGAACTTCTAATTTTACTTTTCGTAAATTTTATACTTGAAAATAGCTTCAAGAATATGTAAATACATAACTCCATACTTACAAAAAGTGTTATTAATTTATATTTTTCCTGGCTAGATAATTAATATAAAATTCTAATAAAGATACAATATTCAAATTTTCTTTCTGATCGGTATCTAATTGTTGTTTTAGAACATTCAATCAGAAAGTTTGCTAATAGAAAATTTATTTCTAATGAAAATGGAGTCAAAAATAGATCGAAATGATGATTATTTTATCGGAAATCTTTAAATCTAGTTCCAAATTCAAAATTGAAAATGAACACTTTTATTTTTAGAAAACTTCACAGTAGATTTTCAGATTTCTTATTTTAGAAAAAAAAAATTATCAGGGCAAATTGTTTTGTGTTTTCCAATATCTACATATAAATCTCAATGTTTTAAAGAATTTTATGACTTTATATTGGGCCACGGGTTGGATGACAGCCGTAGTTTAAATAGAATGTGATTAAAGAAGGATATGAGAAATGTAATTTTTATTTTAAAAGGGTCACGGATATAATAATCCCTGACTATCCATTATCTATTGACATGTAAGAACATGCAAAGATCTAATAGACAAGTCTTGACAAGTTTTAGTCCAGGAGAGAAATTATCAATTAATTGTGATTGTTCTAGAAAACCCCAATTCCTTGTCTCCTTGTAATAGAATTATGATAACTATGGACTTGGATATTGTCGTAGCAAATAAATTACTGAAATTATAAATATTTTAGAAAATGAAAATATGAGAAGAAGAAGAATTTTTAAATATTCGAAACTTCATTATTTTTTTATCTTATATAGTTGAGCTTATAATTTTGCTTTTAGTGAATTTTATTCTTGAAAAAGCTTCATCGTATTGTACAAATGTACATTCATATTTCGAAAAAGAGAATAAATATATCTCTACACATAAATCTCAATGTTTTAAGGAAGTTTATGATTTTACGTTGGGCCACACTCATTGCATTGCTGGGCCTCATGTGGCATGTTGGACACTCCAGTACTAGACGATACCATGTATGGTAAAGTAAAAATATCGACTTTTTTTAATAATAGTACTCTTCGACGAATTAATGATCATATCGGTTTGGATAGATCCAATCGCCTTGGTTCTTCAGTTAGGATGTCCAATTAGGGCCGATTTTCGTATGACTAGGTTCGCGCCGCGACATATCCTAACCAAAGCTCCGACCCGAACTAGATCTGCATACAAGCCAAACAACATTTATTTTAAAACTACTTAAATATTCGCCTGGCCATAATAAGCCAAGATCGGTTCGAGATTAGATATAAAATTAATCCACACTATCATTAGAGGGCCCATTTTTTTCCTCACCTGGACCGATATTGAAAACTGTTACTGATAATAATTGTGTCTATTTGTATTTGTTGTAGTTGTTTGTTGTATTGGCCCTTCTGGCTGTGGCTTCTGCCCAATACATTGCCGGCTCTTACTACGCCAGCCCCGGAGTCTACTCCGCTGCCGCCCCCGTCGCCTACGCCTCCCCCTACGCCTACAGCGCTTACGGAGGATACTACTTCTAAACAGCTGGTATGATTTGCAACTTATTATTTATAAAGATACTTCCAAAACTTAACTAACCGTGTAATTTATATTTCTTTAACTTCAAAAGGTACCTATTCGTCACACGAAATAAAATTAATATATCTAATTGAAAAATAATTTTTTCCGGGTGTAGCAGAGTTGTTGATTCATAATTAGAAATCGTGTCCGCTGCTTGATGCAAATAAACATATACATAATATATATAATGAATTTATATGCATAATACTATATATTATATAAATATCAGTGGCGTGCAGTTCATGGATGCTGTGTATGCGGCGCATCCCTAAAATGTCAAACATTTAGAGTATTTTCATAAATATATAAGGTCGACTTCAAAATTTCAGGAGGATCTTTAAATTTTCAAATTATTCTATAAAAAACATTTTTTGTTTTGAAAAGTATCTATATTGGTTCTCTAAATGAAATAAAATTGTTGCATAGTTTCAAGAGGCAATTAAAATGTATGATTTTTCCGAAAAGGGTGCCGATAGAAGGTTTGAACTACCTGCCTGGTATATCTACCAGTTCAAGGATGTCAAAGACAAGCTCAGACGAGTTTTAGCCGAATAAAAATTGTTCTCCCTGAGGAATAATTAAAATAGTAATAATACAAAAAAGTAATAAATAAAGATGATTCGAGAATCTTTGGACTAATCGATTTCTAAAAACTCTGAATATATAATATTGGAAGCTACTAAGAATGCTATAGACAAGCTTACATCATAACTTGCTTATAGCAATCGAATTAGGAGAAATTGAAGATTTTCTTATAGGACAGGCTGATTCATTGTGGAAAATGGTCGATTTCTATCTCAGGGACTGGGTAGTTTAAGTCACAAAAATTTATTTCTGTATCTTAACCTCACTCACACAAAGCAGTATCCGTTTGGGGCGAAGGTCTCAAAATATATATTTTTTAATTTAATGTTAAATTCAAATGAATTTTATAGAAAATCAATATGCTAATCCTTCCTATGAACAAGTTACTATTTTTATTCTTCATTACATTAAAAATGAATTCTGATTTTCTCTCGTAGCTGTCCACTTAAACAAATTAAATTATGAACGGTAAATTTTGCTTAAATCATTGTTCTGAAGAAAGCTTTAAATAAAACCAACGCTTTAGGCTGGTTTTGAGTGTTAATTACTATAATAGTCTCATCTCTGATAACCAGTTTTAATATCCAAAAGAAGGATAATTCCATTCATTTATTCATCTGAATCTATTTTTAATATTTCTTTTTAATTAAAAATATCTAAAATATTTGTTTTCTTTGTTTCAGATCCCAATGTAAAGACCCTCGCAATCTCTTCTACTTTCTCTTAAAATTGATTGTCAATATCTTATTGTTTGTTTTTCTTTAAAATGTGAAATAAAATATCTTTCTTTTTAAGTTTAATGTAGAAAACTGTCTTTTTATTTTTTAAATATTGAATTATCAATCCACAATTCCACACAAATCCATTTTCAGCTAATTCTTCAATTATGTTTCGTTTGGCATATGACAATGATTGAAAGTGTAACTTGAAGGTTTCAAACAAAAATATAAAGGGATCTAAGGATATCATGAAAAATATACAGTAGAGCGTTGATAGTCCGGATGTCAAAAATCCGGATTCAATTACAGTGGAAAAAAAACTTGAAGTGAATTCATACTACATACATATTTGTCAAACAAAAGCGTTGATGCGACAAAGGTTCGCGGGGCCTGACAATGGCTAAGAATGTACTTTAGATTTTCTTTAAATACATAATATGTATGTTGCGCATATTGTATCTTGCCCCTAATAGCACAAGCTCATGTTTCAAAGCTTCTCTAGTGACTACATAATGCTTATATAGATTTCGAAGAATCTAATGTGCATAGTGCACTACATAGTTACTATATAGTTTCAAACATTTGTGCTACTAGGGACATAATGTATGCTAACGTTCTTTCATTATAATACATTATAAGTTCATATTAATTAATGGTTTTATTTATCTGCTCCAATTATTCTAACCAGCTAAAGTGAATTATTGACGATTTTAGCATGTTTTCTTTTTGTTATAAGCTCAAACGACCTTCTTTTTGGTTCCTTTCGAAAATCGGACAGGGTCCGGTCACAATCAATCCGGATTATCTACGCTCTATTGTACCTATATGAAATTTAACTGAGATCGAAGGTAACAGGTTAAATCTTATTCATTTACTAAAACTTTAATAACTTGTGAATCGACTGTAAAATTTAAATTGAAAAGAGTCCGATTTGCGATTAAAAATAATAATAATAATAATCATCATATTGTAAAACCATGTAAACTCACTTTCTAGCCCTGATCTAATGAAATATCAAAATAAATCCAGTTCTTTAAAAAAAATCATAATATGTACATGTACCGGGTGATTCAATAAGGGTGACGAGGTACCGTATCTCAGGAACTAATAATCGTAGAAGTTTGGGAAAAAAATCCTTCAGAGGAAATCGACCAAGAAAAATTGCTGGAAATATTTTTTAAGTTCATACGTCCACCGCTAGGTGGCTAAATAGCTTCGATCGTATAAAAAATGCAATTTTCTCAAAAATTTTCCAATATAAGTTTAGAAATGAATACTCTCACGTTAATGCCACCATAATAGTCCATCTTTTTGATAAATGACTTTTTATTGTAGGACGTAAAATAAAGGCGGGAGGGGATGCTAAACTTTTATGGACTGTAGTGTCTATAACTTAAGTTTGACTTAACGGAATTTTGTTAACAAGGTCTGGTTCAAGAAAGGAAGGTTTGGTGAATAAAATAAAAAACCATCCATGCCATTCTAGTTCTTGCCGCCCTCGCTAAGGGGCGTGTTTTATAAAGTTAACCGTTTTATTAATTTTGCTCCAAAATCTTAAATGGAACCGTATAATTATTTTATTAGATTCAGAAAGTAGATCAAATTTGCAACAAAATATGTTCAAACCGCATGTCGATATCTTCTTTCGTTTAACAGTTATTGCTTAAAGAATATTTTATTAACGAATTTATTAAAGAAACAAAATAGGTAATTGAGTTTTCAATTTTTTTTAAGTTTCATAGTCAAGCATGCCATGGAAAAATAAAAAACAGTTTAAAACTTTGTTCTTATTTTCATTTAATCACAACAATAATGATAATAACGCTTTTTTCCTAATGCTTTTCTGTGTCGCCTGTGAGTAGGTATTAAATTTCAAAAATGTCTAAT
Source organism: Forficula auricularia (assembly GCA_024734495.1). Lineage (NCBI taxonomy): Eukaryota > Metazoa > Arthropoda > Insecta > Dermaptera > Forficulidae > Forficula > Forficula auricularia. Next base: position 7,873,548 of record JALMQS010000353.1, read on the forward strand.
TTCTTAGAAGGCCGTGAAAGACTTGGTTGACAGTTTCTATGGAAACGGCGATTTTTCACAAATAGATGTTAATGTTGTAATTGTTATTTTTTTTTTTTTTGGCTTTTCGGCAAACTTTCTCAGCCATAAGCCCAATTACGATACTAGCTATATTTTTAAAATTTGTCTCTACCCCGGGGGTCAGATTTTAGCTGGCTGCCTCGAGTCGGATTCGAACCCGGGTCCCCTGGTTAGCTCGCTGTCACGCTACCGCTAGCCTACCGACCCCCGTAATTGTTATTTTATTGTGTGTTATGTTATATCATTATTGTTGTGATTAGATGAAAATAAGAACAAAGTTTTAAACTGTTTTTTTATTTGTCCATGGCATGCTTGACTACGAAACTTAAAAAAAAATTGAAAACTCAATTACCTATTTTGTTTCTTTAATAAATTCGTTAATAAAATATTCTTTAAGCAATAACTGTTAAACGAATGAAGATATCGACATGCGGTTTGAACATAATTTGTTGCAAATTTGATCTACTTTCTGAATCTACTAAAATATTTATACGGTTCTATTTAAGATTTCGGAGCAAAATTAATAAAACGTTTAACTTTATAAAACACGCCCCTTAGCGAGGGCGGCAAGAACTAGAATGGCATGGATGTTTTTTTATTTTATTCATCAAACCTTCCTTTCTTGAACCAGACCTTGTTAACAAATTTCCGTTAAGTCAAACTTAAGTTATAGACACTAGAGTCCATAAAAGTTTAGCATCCCTTCCCGCCTTTATTTTACGTCCTACAATAAAAAGTCATTTATCAAAAAGATGGACTATTATTGTGGCATTAACGTGAGAGTATTCATTTCTAAACTTATATTGGAAAATTTTCGAGAAAATTGCATTTTTTATTCGATCGAAGCTATTTAGCCACCTAGCGGTGGACGTATGAACTTAAAAAATATTTCCAGCAATTTTTCTTGGCCGATTTCCTCTGAAGGATTTTTTTCCAAACTTCTACGATTATTAGTTCCTGAGATACGGTACCTCGTCACCCTTATTGAATCACCCGGTACAGTGTATAAGTGATTTGTGAAACCACATTTCTGTTTTTTGTGCGAGCAAAAAATGTAAATTCTTTGAAGAAGGATATCATTAAAGGCTCGAAAGTTCGGTGGAAGGCTGAATAAATTAAATAAATACCTTACACCGAGATTTTGGTCAGAATTCTATTTATATTAACTAAAGTATATAAACATTCATAAAACGCTTACTAATAATTCAAAAGTTTGAGAAAAGCTCTCCAATTTTTTTAATGAAAATAATAACGCAACACAAGTTCTACTAAACTAATTTAGAGTTGATTTATTATTTTCTTTAAAATAACTAGATTTTACACTATGTTTTTTAAGATTTTTATTATATATTCATTAATTTGAATATTTATTAATGAACAAGTACATCAATTTGATAACTTTTTAGAAATAAGTGAATTTAGTTTAGTGAAAAATTATCGCATAAGTTTACATCAAATTTTTAAACGTAACACCATATATTATTATTTTTAATCTAAGATAGAGTTCTTGTTGTTTTGAGGTTGAATGAAGATGATTAATCTAAAATTAGTAAGATTTATAATAGAGTCAAAATATTATTTGCATTGAATTATTAACAACTTGTATTGTAAATTGAATGAATAGAAAATCAATTGGATTTTTACCTCTTAGGTCGAAACATATCTACTCTCCTCGCAGCTATCCACGAAGGCAAGAAGAGATACATTTTTTTCTCGCAGACACTTGACTAGAACAAACAAGAGAAAACAAAAATAAAAAATAAACCTCATTTATTTTATACTAGGGAGTGAAATAAGTATAATTTTAAATAGGATTTATTTTCTGTCCTAGAAGAATTGGTTGTTTAAAGCCTAAATTACACTACCCAAGTTTCATGCAAGTTTTCACTCAAGTAGTTTTTCTAAAAAACTTGCTCTGGAAAAGACAACTTAGCGCCGGAAAAGATTTCAATGAGAGAAATTTGTTTGAAACTTGTATAGTTTCATTCAGACTTGGAATAGAATACAAAAAAGAAAATCTTGAATCAGCACTGAACTGAATCATATAACAGAAGTTCAGATTGCCGATAGAAAGCAAACTTTTTAAATCACAAGATCTAATAAAACAGATACATATGAATCCCTCACACAGGATAGCCAATTGGGCCGAATTGGTATTTTTGGCACTTTAGGTTAGATTGAACACAATGAACACAACAGTTCTAACATATGATAAAAATTATCCATGACAGCTCGGATTTATTAGATAACACTGTCTCGAGAATTATTTGTAAACATCATAATTAATAGGGGAGTCGGGTTGGCCGAGCTGGCTAAGGCGCTGGCCCCATTTCAGTACCGTTGATGGCGATGTTCAAGCGAGAGGCCCGGGTTCAAGCCTGGCTAGCATATCAAATTTCGACGGGCTAAAACTCGGCTCCCTCACTAACCCTACTACACTTTACTGATGTGCTGTCTAAATGGGCTTTGTTCCCGGTGACAATAAATAAATTAAAAAAAAAATTAATGAGGTTTAACTTTATATAGTCAGATGGGATAATTTAATAAAAAAATTTAATATATTTTTTATGACTATAAATATGAATTAAATTAACGGGTGTGAATTAGAAATTTTTTTGATCAAGTCTTGTATTGTTTCTATATATGGCCGCTGCTTGGGTAAGAGGCAAAAGATAGCGCCCTTTTCCATGATACAAAATTTGTAAATTAAACAAAATAGTTAATTTCAATTCAAAAAATGTTTATATACTTAATATAAAAAATGTAAATATTTTAATGACTTTTTGGCATTTAATTTTGCCAGAGTCGGATTAGGCCTACTAAAATTATCACGAGTCGGAGTCGAGTAGTATTTTACCGATTCCGCAGCCCTGTGAAAAACAAACGATAGAAATATCATTTAAAATAATTTTTCTTCCCGTTTAAAACATTATTAATAATAAATAAAAAAAAAATGGATATTTTTGAATAAATTCAATACCTACACCAGTACTTGATAAGCTACGCTCGCCGAACGTGACCAATAAAATGTATATACCTGTTTAAATATATAGTTGAACAATTTATAGATCGAGGATAAAAGGATTTTATCACGTAATTGACAATCCTAGAACATTGGCTTCAACAATACAGGAAAGCCGGTTTGGTTGCATAACCTAAAAGCGACAGGCGTTGCCATTGGTTAATCAAACTCACTATATTAAATGCTTAAATTTTATAATCGACTGAAAAACATAAAAAACTTCATTTTTAATGTAATGAAGAATAAAATGATGAATAAACTTCACATAACCTCACTATTCAAAATGAAAGTTCATAAAATTTCCTACAAATTTCATTATTTAGGTTTTTCTCCGACCAACACGTTCGGGCTCAAGCGCAAAATCCAAGCTTTCGACCTGGATTCAGAGCCCCAAAAAACATATACTACATATGCAAAAAATCAGAACTACCCCAAAACTTTCCCCATAGGGGCCCATTTGACTATGTTTATTTTCAATCAGTTTTGTTGATGTATGTTAACGCCTGTTCCACTGAAAATATAGTTTGACAATATGTTACTAGTTGCAATCAAGTGACCGCGAAATTTTTTAATGATGAAGAAAGAATCTTGGAACATTTTTGGTATGCCATGTATCAGATAGATGCCTTGGAAGTCAGGTTTGAATTTTCGTCATTCAAGTTCAATTCCCGAAGATGTGAAAAAACCTTCTGATATAATAAAAAATACTCCTAATCGATAACAGCTCGGATTTAGTAGTTGAGCACTTCTCTTGAGTTTCTATAGAGAAAATTATTTTGAATTCCACAAAAAATTCTACCTTTCCAGAAATAATCATACGATGAAAATTTTAATAGAATTTTAGATTTTGAGGAAAATTAATAGGTATATATAACTTGTAGATTTCAAGTTTTTATCTCATTTTTAAATGGACATATCTATAGACAGATAGACACTTATAAGATCCCGTTTGAATTTTGAACAGAATTCTAATGGTTCATTTAATATAAAAACAAAATTCGGGTGCGTACCTAAGACCATACGACAGAAGTAATAACTTATATAAAATTTATAGTTCTAAAATTCTAAAATTATTTTTTGAAAAGGAATAATTAATATATTTTCCGACAATGATTGAACTGGTACTATACCACAGCCCAACCGTGATGAGTGACGTGACGCGTGATGTGACGCATGACGGCTCAATCTCATTTACTGCCAAAGAAAATAAAAATGTAAATGAACACCAAAATTAAAATATAAGATAATAATTTGAGCTTGGAGTTAATGGTGCAGCGCCATCTGTGGCTAGACACAGACCCCGACCGTAACGCGTGATGCTTGATTCGTGACGGCTCAATCGCATTTACTACCAAGTAAAATAAAAAGTGTGCAAGGAGCGCCAAAAGAAGTTATCACTTCAAAAAAAAAGAATTGTAGCGTCGACGTAATAAAGAAGCGTCCCCGATTTTTCGGTAGTAACAATGAACAGCATCCAGTAGTTAGACTCACTATTGCAACTTCTTCTTCTTCTTCCTTTTCTTCCTGACGGAAGTGTCGTGACCCCAGACTTCCATCTATTAAGACTAATTGCAACTAGTGGTCCGTTAATTTCGTCAAAGTTTTGAGTTCAACTTAATTTTTCTGCAGGGTTTCGCTTTAAAACAGGTTTAAAGGAAACAATATTGTCGTTTAGGGTAGGTCTGCTAAATCAAGCGCATGTTCGAAACATTCATTAGCGATGATCAAATCACTTTTCGAACTAACTAACTCTGAAAATCTCTTGAGAGTAAAAAGAAACAACTTCCCCAACATTTAATGGACAAGTTAATCTTGAGTAGATCAAGACGTTAATCTGCTGCTGTTACTCTTATATTTTTAAAATAGATTTTTCCTAAAATAGTGTGAGAAGTACTGTCATGTTAAAAAAACATAACCTAAAATTTTGGCACCGTTCATATGTATAGAGTGTTTACGAGGCTAAAACTTTTTGTGTGGATTGTCGCGAAAGAACTATCTTAATTTTATTCTGAAACGTAAAAAGAGGGATTTTCAATTTACTTCGATATACTATGATTTACTTTAACAAAACTATTAAAATATTAGGCATTAGATCAAATATTACGATTATTTCCTAATTATGTTTATTAGTTACGCATAATATATAATTAAATATTTATTTAATTGGAATTTTTATAAATAGAGAGAATGCATTTAATTTATATATTATATTAAATATTTTAAAATGTGACAAGATATTTTCGTCCCTGGCTGTTTAGGGTCTCTTCGGTTGTAATGGGCTGAACGTGGCTGTTGGCCAGGACACGTTCTTGGCCAAGGGCACCGGAACAACACATACAGACAGACACGCTTAAGATGGCAACAGAACATGAAACCATTCAGAAATTGACATTGATTCCATCCATACAGGGGATTCGATTTCCCATGAATATTTCACATACTCTTTAAATTTATTCAATTCATTATAAAATTGATTAATTAATTGAGTAAAGATATATATTATATGAATAAATATATTATTATTTTCAATTTGCAAAAGGATTACTATATAAGTTCGGTAACAAAGATATTTTAGTCAAAGGACTTTCATTCGCTAAGAATCGAGCTCATGAGTCAAATCGCTATTCAATGAGAGGAAACTCATCGAAGTTAGATATCTTCGAAATTTGAAAAAAAAAATTTTCTAGATCCAAGACCCTCACTTGATTGTCTTTTTCTAAATTTATTATAAACTAGTACTTTAACACTGTATTTCTGATTTAGTCTTCAAATAATGTTAGGATGAAGTGTACAACATTTCAAATTAAATTTCTTAGCAAGATCTAATGTCGAGAGAAGATTGGTTAGATTTCTGAGGGAATCAAGCCCCTCTTGACATTAAATCAAACATATCTAATAACAGTCTTGTATAATGCATTTAAATTAAATTTAATGTTGTGACTTTTATCAATTCTTTGTGTTTAAGTAATATTAGAAATTATAATAGGGATTTATCTTTCCGGCGATATGATTTTAGTTAATCTAAGAACTCTTTGGGGTTGAATCATTAATAGTGGTTTAGAAAAGTAATTCAAAACTTATAGAAAAATAAATTTAAATAATAATCTATATCCGACTACAGAGCTGCGAAAAATGAACGAGGAAGAGATTAAAAGATTAAATAATAAGCTGACGTGTTCTGATGTGGCCATCCACTTGACTTTACCATACAACCTGGCTCCTCACTTATTTAATAAAATTATTTATAATCATGTAGGGGAAGGGGGTTAGTTTTCATTTTTAGACTCCTAGGGGAAACTGATTATGTATACAAAATTTGGTTGAGTTTGGTAAATGGCCAAGATTTTCATTTTTTGAACCCCCCATTTTGGGCGGTTAGTTTTTGCATTTTTAGTCTTCTGGGGACCCACTGATTATGTATACAAAATTTGGTTGAGTTTGGTAAATGGCCAAGATTTTCATTTTTTGACCCTCCGCCCCCCCCCCCCCCCCCCCATTTAGGGCGGTTAGATTTTTCATTTTTAGACTTCTGTGGTCCCACTGATTATGTATACAAAATTTGGTTGAGTTGGCTCAAACGACTTAGATTTTTAATTTTTAACCCCCCTCCTACCCCCTTAATTTTTGGGTCTATATGCACCAAAATCTAATCAGCTCTTAATCTCAATGGACCAAAACTACGTGTGAAATTTTGTATCGATATTCACACTAGTTTTTGAGGTAACTCGTCCACAAAAATTTGGTAACGCACAGACTAACTAACTAACTAACTAACTAACAGAGAGACTAACAGACATTTTGACAAAACAATTATTATCTCGAAAAATATAATTTTTCGATGTTCACTTATTTGGGCAATTTTGTAGAGCGAAATGCCATGGTTTCGCTCAATTATTTTAATCGAAATAGTTTCAGCCGTTTTTGAGATATTTCGAAAAAAGAAGCAAAAAAAAAAACACTTTTTTCATGTACGATTACAGTACTTGACCATACCCTGTAAAAATATTTTTTTATTTCAGACCCCACCAAAAATTTACTCTTTTTAAAATAATCATTCGAATAAAATAAAAAATAAAAAGAAAATATAAATTAATTAATAAAAAAAATAAATAAACAAAAAATGAGTAGGTACATATAACTTGTAAATTTCATACCTATATGTATGTGGCTTAGTTTACGGGCTACAATGTAGACGGAGGCTTAAAGACAGACAGACAGATATTCTAGTGAAATTTCTAGAAACATTTATTTAAAGAAGAAAAAAACCCACTTTTTTCATGCACGATTACAAAACTTAACCATACCCTGTAAAGTAAAGTAAAAATGAAATCCAAATTCATATTGACATTATATAATAGCTTGGGTTAGGGGATCAGTGACCGAGAGGATAAGAGCTAAGGCTCTTATGAAGGCATCACAGCGCACATGCGAAGATCCCGGGTTCGAATCCCGGCTGATCCTTTTGTTTATAAAATAAAAATCTTTTCTACGTTCCCTAATTTAATTTAATTAAATAATAATAATTTATAATTTTACGATACTTATCTCTGATCATTAGTGTAACCACCAAATTCCTCACGAAGTTTCTCTGATGAAATTATTCAATTAGAATTAATTAAGAAGACCTTTTAATTAATATGGTGAATTTTTCAATTAGTGCGCTTTTAAATAAAATAGTTCTTGAAAGAATTAAAGAAAAGAGAACTTTTGACAGATCGTGGAATATTCAAAAGAGCGTACACATTAAGGGGCCAGGGATTAGGTAGGGATATTTTAGAGCGGAAAAAAAGAACAAAGGAAAGATCTAGAATATATTTTTCTGCAAAAAATGAAGGTTATGTCTTTTAAAGAAGTAAAACAATTTGATTAAATCGAATTTGAAGTTGAACTAATCTTAAAGATGATAATACGCTTTTGAAAAATATTTCGGAAATGATGATCTCATTGAACTCGAGCTAACAACGAGCATACTAATACGAGACGAAGGAATGAAGTTGCCAAGAAAATAAATCAACACTAAAGAACTTAAAAAAAAACTTTCAAAATGTAGAATCTGTCAAATGAGGTTTGATGGAATTTTACAATGGAAAAAATCACGAGATTATAATAATTCACTTTAAATTTGCGGAGAGTGTTGTCTTGAAAAAAAGATTTCATTTTTCCTTCCAATTTCTTAATAAGTATTATAATCAATTAATTAAGAGATATCTGGGGATTAATTTTATGCTCATTATTCATTTTCAGAGGGATAACTGTAGTTTAATTGCCTGCTTATATTTATTTAGCGAAATTTTTTCAGATCACAGGATATGAGAATTAGTTGGTAATTATGGAAAGAGATGTTAGACCTAAACCATCTCAATTTCACATTTTTAATGAGAAAATCTCATGAGATTAAACGACGTTTTGACTTATTTGTGGAGTCGTTTTCAATAAACAGACTTCTCCCACAGTAGTTAAAAACAGCCTCACAAATAGATGTCAAGAGATTTTCTCATTAAAAATGTGCAATCTAGATGGTTTTAGCGGAAGTTTCTCTTTCGATTAACAACTCAACCTACTAGGTAGTTAATAACAGCAAACTATATATTATAAAATTTGTATAGGATAATAAAATTAGTGCCAGCTCAACGCACTTTGCAGTCTATGCAAGACAGAGAAGCGCTTGATCCCAAGGCCGCCAATGACACAGGCACCTCGGACGCAAAAGGAGAATTTTAAGTGAAACCATTACAGTCTCAAGAAAAAAAAACAATATCTAGGCTCGAAAAATTTCATTTTGGTTATTATTCGTGTTTAGAAATGTGTGATATGTGGAGGAATATAAAATTAAATGTCTGTAAACCGATACCCACGATAATTCAAAAACGAAAAGAGGGTTGTGATGTCAAATATTTTGACTCTAGAATGAACTTTATATGTTTTTCCATTCTTGTGGGTACCGGAATCTATCACTCATTTCTAAACACAATAATTTCCCGAGTGTACCGAACACTAAATGTGGGTTTTCAACTAACATACGAGTATTATATGATACGAAGAATAAATAGATTTTTTTTTCTATTTAAATGTATTATACAGGGTGGGACATAAGATCTACCACATTTTGAAGAGGTATAAAAAATGAAAAAAACTGAATTTATTTTTGAAAATAATATAAAATATTTTTTTATGTGTTTTAAACATTATCAGACAAAGGGAGGGAGGGGGGGGGGGTCAAAAATGAAAACTCTAGCCATTTCATTCAAAATCAACCAAATTTTTTATACATATTCTGTATGCTCCAAAAAGGCTAGAGATGCAAAAACCAACCATCCAAAATGGGGGAGAGGGTCAAAAATGAAAATTCTAGCCCTTTTGACCAAACTCAACCAAATTTTGTATACATATTTTATGGACACCCAGAAGGCTAGAAATGCAAAAACTAACCAAATTTTGTATACATAGTTTGGTCGAAAGGGCTATAATTTTCATTTTTGACCCCCCATCCCCCATTTTGAGTGGTTAGTTTTTGCATTTCTATCCTTCTGGGGGTCCACAGAATATGTATATAAAATTTGATTGAGTTTGGTCGAAAAGGCTAGAATTTTCATTTTTGAGCCCCCCCCCTGATATAATGTTTAAAACATATTAAAAAAAAATATTTATGTTCTTTTCAAAAATACGTATATTCAGTTTTTTTCTAGTTAAATTTTTCATTTTTAATACCTTTTTAAAATGTGGTAGATCTTTATGCTTCACACTGAATCTACCTAATCTTATTAAACGAGTAAAAAATTGGATATCTGTTTCCAACTTTGTGCCCAGAAATGATTCAGGCCGGAGAGGGCCGAAACGTTGACATAAAAATTAACTTTTATTTCAATTTATTCAATTCAATTTAATACTGGCAATGGAAATTAATCTTATTACATTAATTTAAAATTAAAAATTATATTTATATACATACTGCTTTTAACTAACACACACAAATTCCCGAACAAAGCTCAATCCACCAAGTACTTCATTTTAATACGGAAATATCGAGGAATTGACTATGTGCATTATTCATTATTTGAATGATAACTGTTACCTGATTGAGTGTCCACATTTTACTTAGAAAAATTCATTTTACCATTATAAAAAAAGACTAGGGTATTTTCAGTAATATTACCCGACACAAAAAATATAGAAAATCACTTTTTCATATTAAAAAAAAACAAAAATTAGTTTCTTCTGTTGCCGTTAATGATGTCATTCCTTATTCACAGAAGAAGCCACCACCGCACCTTCTTTGGACATTATATTCTAGCACGATCTTTCTCTCTCTTTGTCTATTTCTTTCAATCTTTGTTTCTATTGAATATTAAAATTCAAAATTTAAAAACAAAATTGCTTAAGATTTAGAAATAAATGAATATTTATAAAATGACATATATTTGAAATTTTATATTATTTTTTTTAATTAAAAAATAATATGTAAAACGGAATTGGTTTGAAGTAAATATATTTATAAATTACATAGGTATGAGAGTGTTATGTGACCTTGAAACATTCCAAAGTGTTTTATATTTAATACATTATTCATTAATTGTAACACTGCTATGAATATTGTAGATGTAGATTAATCTATCTAAACAGATGAATACTAGATAACAAATACCTGCCAAAATTCTTGTATTCAGAAGATTTTTTAAAAACAATTTTTTTCTAAAAATTCATCAATTATCATCAAGAAGTTTCTATGCCGAATAAATGTTTCTAGAAATTTCACTAGAATATCTGCATGTCTGTCTTTAAGCCTCCGTCTACATTGTAGCCCGTAAACTAAGCCACATACATATATGAAATTTACAAGTTATATGTACCTACTCATTTTTTGTTTATTTATTTTTTTATTATTTAATTTATATTTTTTTTTATTTTTATTTTATTCGAATGATTATTTTAAAAAGAGTAAATTTTTGGTGGGGTCTGAAATAAAAAAATATTTTTACAGGGTATGGTCAAGTACTGTAATCGTACATGAAAAAAGTGTTTTTTTTTTGCTTCTTTTTTTCAAAATATCTCAAAAACGGCTGAAACTATTTTGATTAAAAAAATTGGGCGAAACCATGGCATTTCGGTCTACAAAAAAGCCTAATAAGTGAACATCGAAAAAATTATATTTTTGAGATAATAACTAGTTTGTCAAAATGTTTGTTAGTCTGTTAGTTAGTTGGTCTGTTAGTACGTGTGTTACCAAATTTTTGTGGACGAGCTAGCTCAAAAACTAGTAAGAATATCAAAACCAAATTTTACAGGTAGTTTTGGTGCATTGAGATTAAGATCTTGTTAGATTTCGGTGCATATCGACCCAAAATTAAGGGGGTGGGAGGGGGAGGGTTAAAATTTAAAATTATAATATTTTCAAACAAAAAAACAAGAAAAATGAAATATACTATAAAATGAACCTTTAATAACAAAAATATTTTTTCCTGGCGCCTAAATTAGGGGGGGGGGTGAAAAAATAAAAATCTAAGCCATTTGAGAGAAACTCATCCAAATTTTATATATATAACCAGTGAGACCCCAGAAATCTAAAAATGCAAAAGCAAAGCGGCAAAAATAAGGGGAGGCGGAGGGGGGGGGGAAATGAAAATCAAACTCAACCAGAAATGTATGGTAAAGTCAAGTTGATGGCCACATCATAACGTGTCAATTTATTTTATCTTAAGGTGTAAAGTATTATTAAGAAGAAATACACTTAATTATTTTAAATTATTTCGCTTTAAAATAAGGTTGTGAGAGAGCTACAGATTGGAAATTTCAATCAACCATTTCAAATTATAAAAAATTTCTTTAAATTTGTAAAGTTTCTCCATATTAAATAAGTATGCATTTAGAATAACAAGCATTTGAGAATATAATAATTTTTCTGTTGCCTGTTGGCCTATGGTCAGTTCAAAGTATTACCGAGCGACGGGTCATTCAGCTAATAATAGATATAGAATATATATATTTAATAGGAAAGCCTCGGAATGCGATTCCAACTCACCCTAGGCTAATTTTTTAATTAACCGCTCAGTCATGCAATATGATATCAGCGAAAATGAAATACTGAATAGAATTTTATTGAGTCTTTTCAGTAAAAATCTTGAATCTTTTTTTAATTTGATTTATGGGCCCAAATTTCTTTGGGCGCTAAAAATAAGCTTTCTGAAGTATTCAAATCACATCATACAGAAAAAGCGGAAAATAAAAATTAATAGGAGCTGATTTTCCATCTTCATTCCTGCATGAATGTAAAAAGATGTATAATAAAGTCTAAAGCCCGAATATTCCAAAATAAAAAAAATTTTTGAGAAAATAATAGAATAAAAAAAACATTCTATAAAAAAATGACGAAAAAAATATTTGTCAAAAAAATAAAATGAAAATGAAAATACCCAAGCTTATCCCTTCAAAAGCTTGGCATTTATCTACGCTCCTCTGTTTAATGATTCTATCGAAGGAATTTTATACTAAAAATATAGGAAAAATACATATAAAAATTCCATATTTTATCAAATAGATTAAAAGTCTATTCAGTCTTTTCAAATATAAATGAACAATATATTTAGAATTAAAATTAAATAAATTATTTTTTAAATTTCCCAAAAATATCAAATATATACTCAAAATATATAAAAATAAAGCCATTTCAAGCTCTCCATGTCTACTTTTAAATATTAAGTGGATTAAAACTGTCTTCTGATATTTTATGTAGAAATGAAGAATATATTTAGTATTAAAATTAATTTTTTTTTTAATTTCACAAAGGTATCAAATATATACTCAATGTATACGTAAATCTAATTATAAAGGCATTTCAAGCATTCTTTGTAGTTTTTCAAAGTTCCGAATAGAAAATTTAATACGAGTTCAAGATATTCGAGATATAACGGTCAAACCAAACAAGACTTTCAAAATTAAACAAATGATTTTCTGCATCTTTTAATTTCCGCTACTGGAAGTCTTAAATTTAAATTATCTAGTATTTTTATATGATTTTCTTAGGAAGAATATTGTTATTAGGATAATATATACAGTACCTACAATAATACTCTGAACTCACGTGATAGTTGGGAGCGAGCGGTAACTATGTAAGTCGAATTCTCGTAAGTCGCAGTAAAATTTTGCATATAAATTTATAAATTATATTTAATTGGGACCGGAGACTAAAGAAAACAATAATTTATAAAAAAAATGTGTAATTAAATCTTAGATAATACTAGGGGTGGATTTATTACGCGCCGCGACACCACTACTTTACACCCCCTTCCTTTATTTCAATCGGATTAAAAATTTGACACAACTAATAACGCATGACACTTGATAAATACACTAAATTTTAAAAAAATTGTTAACTCGTTTTTGAGAAAATAAAAAAAAAACGAAAAATCTTTCCGGTTTTCCGATTTCAACCAAAAGTTTCATGTACTCCTTCTAGCCTATATCAAGCTTAAGTTTCGAATTTCGTATCTCTGATACTTATGGTTGCGAAACGCAGGGGGCGTACATTCTTAGGTACGTAAACAACAACTTCCGGTTTTTCTATTTTAGCCAAAATCTTGTGATACTTCTTGTAGCCTCTAGATAGCTTAAGTTTCAAATTTCAAGGATCTGAGACTTTCCGAAGACGAGATATGAATGATTAAAATATTTATTTTACGACACTCCTAATTTACAACCCCTTCCTTTATTCCAATCGGATTAAAAATTTGACACAACTATTAACTCATGACACTTGATAAATACACTAATTTTTAAAAAAATCTTTATAGTCGTTTTTGAGAAAATCAAAAAAAAAACGAGATAAATGAAGGGGTGTAAATTAGTAGTATCACGATGACTTCAAATAAATGGAAATGTGAAAGTTGTGTGGTGACCACACCAGTTAATTTACATTATACTTTCGTGAATTTACATTTCATTACATCTAAGGTAAGCTAAATTTTTACGGAGGAAAGAGGACATATAGTAGGCTGATTGCGTCCCTGGAGGAAATGGATTCCAACAGAAATCACTGAGGTTGTTCTCTACTTGATCCAAATAAATATATAATTTTATTCTGAATATAAATATGTTTAATTTTTCATTAATTTTTATTAATTCAATAAAACTGTATAATACATTATTTCAATTTCCTTTTAATAATTAATTAAATTAAAACCTACTGATAGTTTATTACAAATATTAATATATATTAAAATTAGGAAATTAAGTTAATTAGGAGAGTATAACGGAATTGGAATAATTATCGGAAAAGAGGTTTTTTTATTTAATTAGTTTTTTCCTCTTATTAAAAACAAGGACTAAAAAGATGATCAAGGGACAGTCGATGGTGGAGAAGTAATCTCCGGAGTCGAATCCAAATACAATGTATACATTAATTCATGTAAAATAATTGGTTTAATAAGTTAATTAGGAGAGTATAATGGAATTGGAATAATTATCGGAAAAGAGGTTTTTATTTAATTAGTTTTTCCTCTTATTAAAAAAAAGACTAAAAAGATGATCAAGGGACAGTCGATGGTGGAGAAGTAATCTCCGGAGTCGAATCCAAATACAATGTATACATTAATTCATGTAAAATAATTGGTTTAATAAGTTAATTAGGGATATTTTTTATTGAAGATTAAATTATTAAATTATTTTTAAATTGAAAGGTTTTTTAGTCACAAACTAATAAAAGACAATAATTTCAGTTAATTATCATTATTTATTTTATTGATTCACCAAACAGTTTCGGTCACCACTGTTTGACCATCTTCAGTATTACTAAAAATTGGAAAAATAAAACATTTCGTAAATTTTTTTAAACAATTACACAATACAAAAATATAGAAGTTTGAATTTATACATACAATTTCGTTCAAGATCTGTAAATTGTCACTTTGTATACATCTTGATCTTGAACGAAATTGTATAATATTTTTTGTATTGTGTAATTGTTAAAAAAAATTTACAAATTGTTTCATTTTTCCAATTTTTAGTACTACTGAAGATGGTCAACCAGTGGTGACCGAAACTATTTGGTGAATCAATAAAATTAATAATAATAATTAACTGAAATTATTGTCTTTTATTAGTTTGTGACTAAAAAACATTTCAATTTAAAAATAATTTAAAAAATTAAGTCACTTAAGTTTTGAAGAATCTTAAAATAATTTATTAAAAATAATATTAATAAACCTAATTAATAAAGTAAGGAGTGTAGTTTCACAGTGAATGAAATAAAACTCAAAGAGGCTTATACAAACTCAATATATTTTGGATTATTAGTCCATCATCAGGAGTTTACAGATTACAAACTAATAATATTTGAACATGCGATCGCAAAATATAACATCTAAATCATACATACAACAACACAAGAAAAACATCAACATTTAACAATGATAAATTTATTATTGTTAAATATTAATGTTTTTCTTGTATTATATGTATGATTTAGATGTTATATTTTGCGATCGCATGTTCAAATATTATTAGTTTGTAATCTTTAAACTCCTGATGATGGACTAATAATCCGAAATATAATGAGTTTGTATAAACCTCTTTTGAGTTTTATTTCCACAGTGAACCTACACTCCCTTTACTTTATTAATTAATATCATGTTTCACCTAAAACCTATGCCTATATCACTTGTAAAAAAAGCAAAAAATTACTGAGCAAAGCTTGGTGTTCCAGGTACTGTAAATTAATGTAGATTTATTATTTTCTTTCCTAAAAAATTATTTTAAAATTATTTTGTTTGCTAAAAAAATCAAAATATTTTTTTTTATATTATTACAATACGCAAAAAAAGGTATTGCAATCTTAAAGAATTGATTTAATTAATTGATGTCTTATGAATGGAGTGTTAATGAAAATCCTAATAAGGGGCGACTGGGGAATCCCAGCTGTTGACAGTCGCATCTTCTGAGGACATGGCCTGTCTGACCGACGCCTATAAAATGAGCCACCGCCACCAAGAAGGCATTTGTTGTGTGGTCATCACCCAAACCTCTTCTAAACAATAAGCCAACATGCTTAAGCTTGTGAGTAGATTTTCTTATTTACTTTAGGAATAAGAAACAATGGTGCTGGTTTCTAAATGAAATAATTAATATTCAAAGAATTTAATTACTTCCAACTTATTTGGGGATCCAATAATTAAATCCATTGAGAATTTTTCAATTTGTTTTTGTTTTTTTCATATTTGTGTGTATAAATGTCTTAAATATCGTGGGTTTACTTGTGTTCATCCCAAAATCCTGACACCCCAAAATCTCGACAACTCCGAAATCCCGACAGCCCCAAAATCCACACATTTGAAAAATTTATTTATTATTTTGATATTTGATATGTACTTAATTAGGTTAATATAGTCAAATACATATAGATAGTATGTATATTTGTGCAAATATCAAAAGGGTTAATAAAAAATCGTAATTAAGCCTGAATTTCACATGTTGGGATTTTAAATTTTCGGGATTTGGGGCGTCGGGATTTTGGGTGCCACCCGGTTTATTTATGTGAAAAAATTTCCCTCATTCTCTCCCTGTCAACCACAAAAACGCTTTTAATATCTCAAGTATTTCGGAAGAAAAAAAGATAACTACGAAACCATTGGTGTGTCTGGCTCGGTCTTGCCCGGCTTATTTCTAGTTAAACATTGTTTTGTGAGCCTTAATAGAACCATGATTTTCTCTTTCTATCAATTTCCTTTCAGCATTTTCGAAAAAATAAAATAAAAAAAAATTAAATTAGGTATTTATAAGTTTTTGCGCGATTACAATTACAATATACTTACTACTATACTATGATAAAGAAAAGTTGGATTCGTACCTTATATGTTCATAAATACTTGTGATATCAAAGTCGTTTTTATTTGTCATTGCTAAGGAAAGAATGAGGGAATTCGGGAAATTTATTTTCATAATTTGAAGTTAAGGCACTTCTGAAAGTAGATATGTACAAATATCACCTGAAAATTACCAATTTAAGAATCTGCCTCACCCTCAGTTAAAAAAAAAAATAATAATAATAATCTAATTCTATTTAAAGGGATTCGGGACTTTTATAAGAAAATTCTCAAATTTTTACCAACGATATATTAAATATTTATTCCTGAAATTTTTAGATGATTGTCTGTCCCATTATCGAAAAATAAATTATTAAAAATTGTCCTTTTAACATGGAAGTAAATTGACCGAGCTTTTAAAAGGGCTATAACTTCTATATAAATTATACCATTTTCAACAAATTTACACAGATCAATAATTAAACTTTTATGAATCGATTGATACATTTTTCAATAGTTTTGACAGTCTAGTTAATTAGTTATTCATAAATGTAAAAATAAAAAGTTATTACCAGCCAACAGAATATAACAAAAGCACTAGTGTAGAATTCCAAATCTATATCTTGAAATCGTTTTTGTGTTAAATAAATGTTTTTATAATGAGAAAAAATTTATCTCAATATTAATTTTATTAATATTATTAAAACAAAGATTTTTATTCGAAATTAACCTCATTATTAACAATTTTCTTAATAAAAAATTTAGTAGGCAGACAAGGTGGGCTTCGAATTCCAATTATGCCCTCTTGAAGGGTGTTCGACCAATCTCAAATAATCATTCGATTAAAATTCTAATAGTATTTTTATTTCGAGGAAAATGAGTCAATATAATTTGTAAATTTCAAAGGATATCCGAGAGGAGTCATCTACTTATCTACTAGAATGGACAATTTTTATTATATTATGTCAGAAGGGTTATGTTTATCTCGTCGAGAATTGAACCTGAGTGCCAAAAATAACAATCCGTACCAAATAGAAACCTGTGAGATGAACGCTTCTGATATAATTATGTAAAGCGCGTAATTTTGATCTCATCTATTTAATCTTTAGGTATTTGTAAAATTTCGAGGTATAGTGATTATTTTAAACAAATGCCATTTAATTTAAACAGAGATGGATGAGTTTTTCAAATTTTGAATTTCTTTATAATTCAAACTGTAGTGGTATGACTTATGAGCTCAAATTTCAGATAGTAGTAGACTTTAAATATTTAATAAATAATACGAGATCTATTTTATTTTAATAAATACCTACATTATTTTCATAAAATTCTTTGTTTGAAAAAAACTTTTTTGGCTTTATTTCCCCCGAAAAATTTCTGCATACAAGGTTTATTCTAAGAAAAATAATATATTATATTCCTACGATTTGAATAATAAAGATGAATTCCATATTGCTTAGATGAACTGTATCTTTTTCGATTATTCTAAAATTGAGCATATTTTATTAGTTGTTTTTATATCATTCCATATAAAGAAATGCAGCTGACAAGTCTGGTCATAGTAATAAATGCAACAAATAAAATACACTAAAAGGAATAAAATAATTATTATCTTATTTAGTTACAACTAAACGACGAAATATTAACATGAAATTACTTTTTGAAGTCGGTGCCAAACATATATGGTACATTTTATTAATCGCACTCGACGGATCTTACTTAGTACGTTTGGCGGGTACGCTCGCTTATAGGTATAGTTTGTTTGGCACCGACTTCAAAAAGTAATTTCATGTTAATATTTCGTCGTTTAGTTGTAACTAAATAAGATAATAATTATTTTATACCTTTTAGTGTATTTTATTTGTTGCATTTAATTTTTTGAAGTCGGTTTTATTTTTTCTTAAAAATTATTTTTATTTTTCTCTTTTTAGTGATGTTATTAATAGTGACTTAATATATATATATTTTTTATAAAAGATTTTATTTATTATAATTTCGATTATTTGGTCATAAGAATTGGAGATTTACATTATTTCATCTTTGATCCTATCATCAAAACTTGACCAAATTAATATGGCGCCATCCCTAAGATACCTCCTTTCCAATAAAAAAGAATCATCGAAATCGGTTCATAAACAAAGAAGTTAGGCCTAAACAAACCTAACAAAAAAGGTCTAATAGCAATGAAAAAAAAACGGGACCAATCGGAAGCTAGACTGAACCTATTGCAAAATAAATTTCAAAATCGGTTAACAATTGGCGGAGATATGAGGTAACATAGACACAAAAAAAAATCAGTCGAATAGAGAACCTCCTCCTTTTTGAAGTCGGTTAAAAAGTATAGTAAGTGTCCCATTTTAGTTAGATACTTTTGAACGGATCCCTAAAATGATTTTTTTTCTTTTGTGAAAAAAAGCATGGAATTGCGAGTGTTTTTAGAAATTATATAAAAAACTAAAGGAAATATTCATTTTTAGATAAAATTAGATGAAAAAGTGAAAATTTTCAAGACTCGCTGATTGCAGTTTAGGTGAATTAATTTTCTTACCTGGAGTGAAAAGGCCGTTCTTAGAATAATAAAAAATAAGAAATTATTCTCTTATCGTCTGAATCTGAAACAGGTGGGCTTGTATTTGGCATCATAGCAATGTCTTACCTTTATAGGAAGAGAATCATTCTAACCGCACCCTTTCTAGTCATTTTCCTCGATCAGGCTCTAATGAAAGAATCGCTCACCCACATATTTATTAAATAATAAAAAATGTGAAACTTATTTACGACACAGACGCCCTTTTAAGTAATTAATAATAAACTTAAATATAAAATACATTGTTCATTTATGCCTATATTATAACATCGCTTTAAAATCTCAATAAAATCATTCAAAAAAATTATGATAAACTAGAAAACCTTAATCTAATCAATTCTTCGCGTTGTAAATATAAACATTGTAGAACAAACTTTCTACGACTTAATACAGACTGACAAACAGAAAGAAATCATGGTGGAAAATTATTTTTCTCCAGTCATTTTTAAACACATTGAAATTTGTTTCATGAA
Source organism: Forficula auricularia (assembly GCA_024734495.1). NCBI lineage: Eukaryota > Metazoa > Arthropoda > Insecta > Dermaptera > Forficulidae > Forficula > Forficula auricularia. The sequence continues at coordinate 7,893,480 of JALMQS010000353.1, forward strand.
TTCAATACTATATAGGATAGTACGTACTGAATAAAATGAACTGTTTCCGATAGATTTTGTTATTTTGTACAGGTGGTGTTTTTAGCTGTGCTGCTCGTAGTTCTCGGCTCAGCCATCGCTAAGCCTCAATATTGGCCGGTTGCTTCTCTACCCTATTATTCATATGGCACGTACTACGATTATCCATTTGCCTACGCCGCACCATACGGATATTATTACGCCTATTGACATTGGTAAGATCCGGAATACTAATAATATTTATGCTCTTTCTTGGATATTAATTTAAAAATGTGTTAAATGGTGAAGAAATAACTATTGTAACTCTAGCTGTTATAAAGGTATTCAGCGAAACGCGTTTTAACTAGTAAGAACGCGTTCTTGATAAAAACGGGTTTTTACTGCAACATATATATATATTATATTATATATAGGTGTTTTAGGGCGCATCAACAACAAGAGTTATTAACGCCTCAAATACAAGACAACCTAGAAACGTCTTAAATAAATAATATCACAGTCTAAGGACAAATAAAATAACAAGATAAATTTTATAAAATAACAACAAAATAGAGCTATACAAAATAACAACAAAGATAATACTATATAAAATAACAACAAAATAGAGCTATTATACAATATAACAACAAAGATAAACTATATAAAATAACAACAAAAGCTGTAAAGGGGCTATTTAATAAATATACAACAGAATAAATTAGTATAATCAAAGAAGTAGAAGAGAGATATTTGAGACATGTTTAAAAAGATTAATATCATGCAAATACCCAAGCAGGTTCTCATAGCAATCCATATCAGAGAGAATATCCCTGATGTTTTCATTTTCAAGTTTATATTTTATCCTTTAGTATTGTAATGTGGGCAATCCACTAATAAGTTGGGATACATCAATTCTCTGCCACATACAATACACCAAGGTGGAGCTTCTCTATTAATTAAAAGCTATGAGAAAAGAAACAATGACCAATTCTCAAAGGAGTTATTATTGTTTGTTCTCTCCTACTATTATATTTGTGTTTTAACAGTGGAGTAATATTTGGTTTGATTATTTTTAAAAATTATTTTTCAATTTCCTCCCATTCATTTTCCCATTTCTTCAGGATTATGTTTTTGAAAATAACTTTATATCCTCATAGCACAAATTGAGTGAAATCGTAAGTTAATTTATTCTCTCCCTTTTTTGCTAGTCGATCGACTTCCTCGTTTCCTAAAATTTTCTTGTGGCTAGGGATCCACATGAAGTAATTACTTTATCCTTTCTGATAAGATCTTGGTGTATTATTTGGATTTTTTGGATAATAGGGTGAAATATATATATAAATTTTGGATTGCTAATAAGGCACTTAATGAATCTGATAAGATTATTGTTGTTACTCCTTTGATTTTTTAATTTGAAAAGTGCGAGTTCAATTGCCTTCAGCTCAGCATTATATACTCGTATACTTGTAATGGGCGAAAGTTTAAAATGGCCAGATGAACTGTCCATTTTAAATGCACATCCCGCATTTTTTTCGAATTTTGATCCATCTGTAAATATCAGTGAGAAGTTCGGATATCTGTTAGTTATGTTAGTTTCGATTTTTCTAGGGGGGCACTGCCCCTCCCCCCACACTATCTACGCCCATGGTCACCATTAAGCAAATATATTGTACGTACAACCCATGTATTAAAAATATTTATCAAAAGAAATTTCTACTACGCGGAATTTTTTTTTATTAGAAATTAAATCCTCTGAATGAAATATTTTTATTTTATTATTATCATTCTTAAAATTGATTTGAAATAAAATATATTTATTCGTCAAATAGTTTTATAATATTATTTTTTACAATATGTCGTATATACTATTCATTATAGCAGTCTGTATATTTCTTTTATGGTGTTGTTATAAAGTATTTAGGATGTATTTAGTGGTTTTATTCTCTTGGATGCATAGCGTATTCCATTACTTGGTGTATAAAAAAACTTTTCTAGTACTTAATTTTAGCCCGGTAGGTTGAAAAATGAAGAGAGACAATTAATATTTTTTGTTTGGAAGCAGATTTTTTTACTCGTCGACTTAAAATTTTAGTTTATAATTTATTATTTATTGTAATTATAACCTTTAAAAAATGAATTGGGAATTTTCTCAGTCTGACTTGATTGGTCAGACTAATTAAAAAATGAAACTCTGTGGATAATTCACATACACACAAATTACAAAAGAAGGAACTTCAAAATACTTTTTTATTAAGATCTGGCGCGCAGTAAATTACAGAATCCGACGTGATGGACCTGAGTATTTGCTGGGATGGCTTGATTAATAATTTAAAACTCCTGTGACGAATTTAATTAAAAAAAAAAAAAAAAAAAAAATATTAATAATATGTAAATATATTAATGACGTTCCGAACTATGTTTTTTAAAAAGGAAAAAAAAAAAAAAAAAGAACTTTGTATATATTTTGTAAAAATTTTGGGACTGATAATGACCATATTTATAAATTTGTAAATAATTGTAATATAAATTTTAAAAAAAATAACCAACAACTATACCGATATGCGCAACGATATTCTGCGCATCCAATGATTGGTGGGGACATGTTATACATTCATTCATTTATATATATCTCATTAACATATGGATCATCAATTGCTTTTTACTGTTTTCTATTCGAAATGAAAAAGAATTTTTATAATGTTTTTTTGGCATTGTCAAAGGAGACAGAAAGTAACTATTTTTTGAACTACTTTCATTGACTTTTTGTTGTAAGTAGAGTTATGATTATTATTTTTGTTTTGTGTATATTGTTTTTATATTATGAATGATTTGTGAAAATCCCAATACTAATTAATGTTCGTCTTCCCTCAATTATATAGACCCTGAAGAAGGAGAGAATAAATCTCCGAAACGTCGGTTTTAACAAATAAATGTAAAATAATAAAACCTCTATAGTCTTATTTTTTACAACCACCGTGGACTGCTTTCATCAACATCCAATTACATATTTATACCAGTCCGTCTCCTAAAGAAAATCTCTATCAATAAAAATAATTTTTAGAAAAAAACCGACTTCAAAAAATAAAATGCAACAAATAAAATAATAAGAACTCAAAAATTAAATAAAATGCACTAAAAGGTATACAATAATTATCTTATTTAGTTACAACTAAACGATGAAATTGTTACATGAAATCACTTTTGAAGTCGGTGCTAAACAAACTATATAACCGAGCTTACCCGACAAACGTACTAAGTAAGATCCGTCGAGTTCGATTCATAAAATGTATATGTTTGGCACCGACTTCAAAAAGGGATTTCATGTAACAATTTCATCGTTTAGTTATAACTAACCTTTTAGTGCATTTTATTTAATTTACGAGTTCTCATTATTTTATTTGTTACATTAATTTTTTAAAGTCGGTTTTTTTATAAAAATTATTTTTTATAGGTACATATTGTTATTATATACATATAGTAGTACATGCATGCCCAAATGCCCTCGGACTAAATGTCAGAATTGATCTTTTGGGACTCTGGACGGGACCCCATATAATTTTTGGCAACCCCGCCAGGTCCTAAATTCAAACTGGTTAAATACTAAATTTTATGACTTTGATTGAGTCTTTACCTGAGGACCCTTTGATGTCGATCTTGCCATCTTTCGAGATGGATAAAGTAGAAAAAAATGAAACCGAGGTTTTCTAGAAAAAGTTTCTCACAGCTGAGAGTACAAAAAAGTGTTTTTTTTTAATATCTATGATATCTGCGTAAAGTGGTCGGAATCTTAAATATTTTAAGAAGTATTATTAGTGTTTACTTACTTCATTCTGGTACTTTTTTTTACTATAAATAATTTTGGCTATTTATTAAACAATCCTTGTGACCTTATAAAAATTTATTTTTGTTCTTAACAAAACAGTCATCATTGACCAAAGGCTTAAAACAAAGTATTAAAAATATTTATCAAAGATTTCTTCTATCCAAAAATTTTTTTTATTTGAAATTAAATCTTGTGAGTGAAATATTTTTATTTTTTTATTATGATTCTAAAATTGATTTGAAATAAAATATTCTCTGAATTTACTAATTTATGGAATAGTTTCCTTATGTTATTATGCAAATTATATTAGAACAAATAGCAGTGGCTCTTTTTGCTGTACTAGTTTTGTTGTGTTTTCTTTTAACAATGGCAATCCTTTTTCTTTTTCTTTTTCGTAAATCTATTGCTATTTATGATAATAAATATTATAAAGACACATATTGTAACACAAGATGATGCTCATCTTTAATATAAGGCATTTTAATTACAACAATCTTTTTTTTAAGATGATTTTTTTACCATATAGTTTATTGTTTCATCTTTTATTATATATAATTATAATTTTAACCTATAAAAATGTATCAATAAGAACTGGAATTTTTCAGTCTGACTTGATGAAGTCAGACTAACACTAACGCATAATTAAAAAAAGTGGTCCCTAAACAAGAGACGAATTTTTATTACAGAGTGCATATTGATTGTAACAAAATTAGTTTCTTGTTAAAGACCCTTTTTTATACGAGTGTTCCATAATTCAACGATAAACCGTGAACAGGGGATAGGTCAGTTTATGACGGTCCAGAATCTAAAAAAAATTAATAAAAATCTCATAGTTTTCGAGTTATAGAAATTTTGTTGAAAATCGTGAAAAATCGCTACATTGTATTAAATATTGAAACGCTGTGGCTACAAATTCCATATTTTATGATTATAATTTTTGTTACGCAATCCTGATTAACTCTGCAATTGATCAGAATCCCAGATCTGGACCGTCAAAAATGATTTTTTGCTAAATAAATATCTCAGAAAATATTATTTTTATGAGAATTAATAATAGAATCGTTAAAGTCATTTATATGGCAAATTTTGAAAATATATAAATGCTTGGAAGAAAGTAGGTACTCTAAAAAAAAATTAATTTAAAAATCTATCTTTAATATAATTTAGCCAAATATTTTAAATTCAATACATCGCAGCATTTTGGTTGATCCTACAAAAACTCGACTCTCCCAGGATCGGGTTAGGCTAGTGGTTAGCGTATCAGCCTGCTAACCAAGTGGGGGTCCCTGGTTCTAATCCGACTCGAGGCATCCGGCTAAAATCTGATCCCTGGGTAGTGACAAATTAAAAAAATAATAATAAGTATCGTAAATTGGCTTATGGCTAGAAAGATCGAAAAGCCACAAAAAAGGCAGCTCTAGCCGCAGAGCATAATGAGTGAAATTTTGTTTCTTTTTTCCTTCAATTTAACCATGAAATCAATCATACATTTTTCATTTATTAATTAAGAATTCAACTGAATAAATGTGTTAATTTAAAAACTTTTTTCTTAATTTCAGATTTTCGACAAGAAAATATTTTTAATAGCAAATCAAGAAATTCCTTACCAAAACAACTACAACAACCACAACAAAATCAACAGAAGCCAATCAGAAGTTTGAAGTTTTACATGAAGAAAGAAATCATCTCGGAAGAATTATCTATTTTATTATTAATGAACAGAAACGAAAAATTATTATAAGCTGCAAAATATGTATTAATAAAAAATTTAACTGTACCTACTATTGGTTAACTTTATAAAGAATATATAATATATGAAACTTACATCAAAAACTTTTAAATTTTAACATTGTGTTATGTGAATTAGTTTTTAATTCTTATGAACGCAACAATGAAAAAAAGACCAAAAAGTTTAATTTGAAAAATATTTTGAAAAATAAACTAAATATATCTTAAATAATAATAGACGAATTATTAAATATTCCTCATAAAATATTCGTTAAAAACCCGGTCAGTGTTTCATAAATTTCACCCATCCATTTTGGGCCCCGAAAGAAGGGAAAGTTTCGCTTATTCAATTCCCTCCTTTATTAATGTGCCAAGCTTTGCCAGTTTCCCAAATTTCAGAATTCTAGCTTGATTGTATTTTCACTAAATGTTAATTAAGCCAATAATAAATTCCACCCCTACATTTTAGGTCCGGAAAAAGGGAAAGTTTCACTTTTTCGATTTTTTTCTTTAATTGTAGCCCAAAATCTACCAGCATGCCAAATTTCAGAATTCTGGGATCAGCGGAGGTACTTTAGGTTTTTGATATCTCAGTGAGTGAGTGAGTCAGTGTTAAAAATGGCACTTTTCAGACGTTAATAACTCAAGAACTATAATAGTTTTATTCATGAAATTTTGGATACTAGGTGTTGCAGTGGGCCTTATTAGACATAAATATACACATGGCGGTGCGTCGCCGTTTTTTCAAACTTGCCCGACACACTGCCATGTGTCTAGATTATATTCATATGTGGGTATCTGGGGGCACGGCAGTGCCCAAGCCAGAGTCGATAGAGCGGGGATGCGTGCACTGCCAGACTACCCTTTACAGGAAACAACTCAGGCCATTTTGACGCCTCTGTAACTTCGTAATGGAAACCTCTACATGGCTGAAATTTTTTCTCAGAATACTGGTCCATAAGCTTAACTAAATTACAAAATTTCATATTTCTACTGTTTATACCATCCAAGTTACAAGAAGCCAAAGATAGAGATTTTTCGTCACTCACTCACTCACTCACTGACTGACTCACTCACACATCAAAATTCTAGAGTACTTCCGCTAACCCCAGAATTCTGAAATTTGGCAGGCAGGTAGAGTTTGGGGTACAATTAATGGGAAAAATCCAAAATTCGAAACTTTCCCTTCTTCAGGACCTAAAATGAAGGGGTGAAATTTATAGACTTAATTATCATATACTAAAAATTCAATGAACCTAGAATGCTGAAATTTGGCATACTGGTGAAGCTTGACACATTAATAAAGGACGAAATTGAAAAATCGAAATTTTTCCTTCTTCGGGGCCCGAAATGGATGGGTGAAATTTATGAAAGACCGACCGGGTTTTTAACGAATATTTTATGAGGAATATTTAATAATTATTACTATGTATGTCACGAATTACTAGTTACCATATCATGGGATCTTAATAAGAGGAGGCCCTATCAAACAATAATAATAATAATTTAATGCGTAAAAGCCAAGTTTTAGGAAAATAATTTCAACTAAAAATGTGAAATCAATAAAAAATATAGAGGGACATGTGAAATGAAAAACATGCGTTTTAATTGAAGTTACTAATATATTCTCGACTCATTTAATAAATTGATGATGTTGAACTTGGCAGCACATTAGATCTCACTACTTTTTTTGGCAAACGGATTTTATTAATCGAACTTGGCCTTTTTTCACACAAGTGTTTTTGTTGAGATATTTATTTACATCAAGTAGAAGGCGCCCGCCCTCTTTGATATACTTTTGAAAATTAGCAACTCAGCTACTCTCCGCAAGAAAATCTTTTCAATATTAATTTGAATTTCCTATAGTGAATCCAAAATCATAAAATTGTTGCTTAGGTTGTTTTTCATTGAGAAACTAAATAATTTTGATGAAAAATTAAAATTACATTTGTCGGATATAATATAAATCTTTTTTAAAGATAAATTACTAATAAATCAATCTGTAGAAATAGATATTTTCGTGATTTTGTTTTTCTTGAAATTTTTGATATTTTATTAAAGAGTAGGTATATAAGCAAAACTTCCGTTTGACTTTGCTTTTATTCCACTAACATAAAAATGATTTTCATAAAATTTGGTTTAAGTGTAGCTATTTTGAATTTGGTTTGGCTTGCGGACTTTTTCTTTCTGAGTGCTATGCCCAAATATTTGGAAAAGCAATATCATTCATTTTCATCATACCACACTTTTTTAAACGACTTCAAAAAAGGAGGAGGTTCTCTATTCGACTGATTTTTTTTTTGTGTCTATGTTACCTCATATCTCCGTCAATTGTAAACCGATTTTGAAAAAAAAATTTGCATTGGGTTCAGTCTAGCTTCCAATTGGTCCCGTTTTTTTTCATTGGTAGTAGACCTTTTTTGTTAGGTTTGTTCAGGCCTAACTTCTTTGTTTATGAACCGATTTCGATGATTCTTTTTTTTATTGGAAAGGGGATATCATAGGGATGGTGCCATATTAATTTGGTCAAGTTCTGATGATATGATCACTATTAATAACATCACTAAAAAAGAGAAAAATAAAAATAATTTTTAAGAAAAAATAAAACCGACTTCAAAAAAACTAAATGCAACAAATAAAATACACTAAAAGGTATAAAATAATTATTATCTTATTTAGTTACAACTAAACGACGAAATATTAACATGAAATTACTTTTTGAAGTCGGTGCCAAACAAACTATACCTATAAGCGAGCGTACCCGCCAAACGTACTAAGTAAGATCTAGTCGAATGCGATTCATACAAGGTATATGTTTGGCACCGACTTCAAAAAAGTAATTTCATGTTAATATTTCGTCTTTTAGTTGTAACTAAATAAGATAATAATTATTTTATACCTTTTAGTGTATTTTATTTGTTGCATTTAATTTTTTTGAAGTCGGTTTTATTTTTTCTTAAAAATTATTGATAATATTATTTTTCTATTATTATTTCGAAATATATAAATAAAACATGTCATTTAACTACTATTTTTTTTCTATTAAGTTTAGTAACAAATTCACTTTATCCGTAAAAAATAAGGTCCATGTTAAAAAACTATTTTCCTTAAAGTAGTTCAAAGAATTTAATTTTACTGACCATGTGATGTGATGTGATAAGAGTACTCCCAATGGGTAAGTGAGTTGATAGTAGGAGTACAATTCAGATTTACTCTTTTAAATATTATATTAAATTAAAAACAATTCGCCATCCAAGGAAAACAAGTTATATAAATTATTTTACCGAAAATCAAAAGTTGTGTTAATATTTTAGGTGAATTATTTGGGGAGGAGTTGAATTTTTGGTGATGTCGAAAATAATGATTTTTTTTATTATAGAGTTTCAGGTATCCTTGTAAAGGTCTCTAAGTAGAATTGTATTTAAAATGACGATATAAGAAAGAGCTCCGAATTGGTCATATTTAGATGATTTTTAGGGTCCGATTAAAAAGTAAAACGGGGTCCTATTATTGAGGTACGTGCCTCTCTGTCTTTTCGTCACGTAGACCATTTATTTCTAAATATGTTTAAAATTTGAAATTTATAAGTTTTATACCTATATATATATATATATATATATATATATATATATATATATATATATATATATATATATATATATGTTCCAGTAAAACGCCGCTTTTTAGTAAGAACGGGTTCGTACTCTTTTAAACGCGTTTCACTCAATACCTTTGTGGGAACTTAGAGTCTACTGATGTTGGTTGACTTTGCCTCAAAGGTCTACAATCTTCATTGTTGGCCTTCCGCCTCATTTTAAAATAAACACCTAAAATGAGGCGGAAGGACAAAAGTGAAGATTCTAGACCTTGGACCATACTCAATTAACATCAGTAAATTCCTGGGTTGCCAGCCAAAGGTATTCAGTGAAACTTGCGTTTTAACTGAAGTAAGAACCCGTTTTTACTGTAAACGGGTTTTTAAGCAAATCAAAAATTGTGTAATAAAATTTTAATCGAATGATTTTTGGGGGAAAGGTTGAATTTTAAGTGGGGTCAAAAATAAAAAAGTCTGAGATATCACTCGTAAATATATTTTCGAATAGAAATAGGTTTAATTTTTTGAATTTATTTCGATTTAAAATGATGGTGTGAGAGAGCTTCTCCAAATTGACTATTTTTATGTTATTTTAATAGCTGTCGGCAGACAGCAGAAACAGTTACACTTATATTATTAAAAAATTTCACCAATTCACTCATTTCGTCGATACATGGATTTGATATCTCAAATAATTTCAAAGTTATAACTTATAAGGAACGGAAACTTCAGTATGAAATCTGATTCGTAGAAGGCTTTGCCGAACAAAATTCTTTTTCGTTTTCGAGAATAATAAAATGTAAATTATCAAACGAAAATGAATAACGGTCCATCATGATGTTAAAAACCTTCCGGTGATTTTGAAAAGTTTCCTCTTAGTTTTCGGTCTCGTCCTATAGTTTGAATACCGATGATATAGATAAATATGTTGTTGTGTCAGACCAGAATATATTCGTAGGCATATTGTCAGGATTATTATAAATCATTGCAAAAAGTAATATCACTCGATTTTCCACTTTAGAGAAATCTTTCTCAATGCTGCGAGTGTTGCAGTAGTCTCGCTCACTCTGGTCACGCCCTGTTACCTATATTACGAAGGTGTACACAAATATATCACTTTAAAGGAACCAGGTGCTGTAGTAAAAAAAAAAAGATACAGGATGAAGATTTCAAATATGCAACGAAGACAATAGCAGCCGAAAAATAAATTTCAAGTAAAAACACGAGAAATTTATTATACAAATGACCTTGATCTTTTGATATGAATCATTTGATCAGAGGTCGTTGAAAGAGTAGAAAAAATGTTTGAAATGCACCCGGATTTTGGTAAATAGAGTACAAATTACAGAGAGAGAAATGATTCGATGAAATAGTAAGGTCACAGTCGTCATTTAAATGTATAAAGGCGATTATTAATTAATAAATGAAGGTGTAATTTCTCAATTGTTGAGAAAGTTTGGATTAAATAAAGAAGGCTAGATATCAATTAGACACAAAATAAAAATGATTAATCACGATGATAAATATAATTATAAATTTCTATTGAAACCCTCACCAAATCAACATCATACTATTTCATAATTTAATCAATTAAATTTCGTTTATTACTTAAACGATAACGAATAAATATTTATATTAGAGATTTTGGACAGGAAATTATTTTTCATAGCAAATATAGAATTCCACCACTCCCTTAAAAGAAATAACAAGAAATCTACCAGTGTACCAGTTATTCAGTAGATTTAGCCTAATAAAGAAATAATTATTATTATTTATCAAGAGAATCGAAAATTTATTATAATTGGCAATAAACTTTAATAAATTGTAATAGTGATTATGTTTATGAAGAAAATATTGTGAAGCAAAAAATAATGAGCTACTTATCAAATGAGATATGCCATTTCAGTACCTTTTTTATCTTTCAAAATACTTAAGATATCAAATTTGTTCTTTTTGAAGTTAATTAGTCAAATTATGGAATTTTTTTCCTAATTTCAAATTAAAAGCCACTTATGAACGCATACAAACTCACTCACACTATTAGATCGGAATCAATCGCTATTTTTGATTTTAAGTCGATTCCTCTGTCTTCAAAAATGGTTACCAGTAAAAACCGAAACGTCAAAAATCCAATATTGAAAGCATTTCACAGAGAGAAGCCTATCCATTCTTACTTATGTTATGTTAAATGAGCTATATAAAACGATCAAATGAATAAATTTGAATTTAAAAAAGTACTATCTTACTCTAGAGTAAAGTACTTTAAAATATAATTTTACTAAAAACTTTATTAAACTTTTTTTGTGGTTCCCAAGGTACTTAATTAGGATATTAAATTTCATCAAAATAGGTCAAGTCATTTTCAAGATATTTAGAAAAAACTAATAAAGTACCGAAATAAAGTACTAATGATTGTGGACCGATATATACCAAAAACTAATCAGTGCTTCATTTTGTTAAACTAATGGTAGATTTTCAATTTCATTTCAATCGGTAAAGCGGTGTGGAAAAAATCGTGGGCCATAAAACGATAACATACATACATACATACATACATCCGCACGCACTAAATGAAATAAAGTAAAAATCGCACTTTTTAGCCTCTCGACGAGACCCCATGCAATTTTTGGTAAAACCGTCACGTGCTAAAATTCAACCTAATTGAATACTACAATTTGTGATTTTAATTGAGTTAATAGGTTCCGTAGTTTTTACCTGAGGACTCTTTGAAGTCGCGCTTGCCGCGAGACCGATTACAATACTTTCCCCATGCTTCGCATTGGATAAAGTAAAAATTTACTCAAATATAGATATAATCTTTATCATTAAGCGATAAAGAGAAGCTAAATCTAAATATACAGTCAAGCCATATTTTTTTAACCGACTTCAAAAAAGGAGAGGTTCTCTATTCGACTGAATTTTTTTTTACTTTATTTTTTTTGTGCCTATGTTACCTCATATCTCCGCCAATTGTCAACCGATTTTGAAAAAAAAATTTTGCATTGGGTCCAGTCTAGCTTCCGATTGGTCCCATTTTTTTTTTCGTTTTTTACTTTATCCAATGCAAAGCATGGGTAAAGTATTGTAATCGCTCTCGGGGCAAGCGTGGCTTCAAAGGGTCCTCAGGTAAAGACTACGGAACGCATGGACTCAATTAAAGTCACAAATTGTAGTATTCAATTAGGTTGAATTTTAGCACGTGACGGTTTTGCCAAAAATTACAAGGGGTCTCGTCGAGAGGCCAAAAAGTGCGATTTTTTCATTTAGTGCGTGCGGGTGGATGTATTTATGGATGTATGGATGGATGGATGGATGTCTGTTATCGCTTTTTTGGCCCACGATTTTTTCCACACCGTTGCACCGATTGAAATGAAATTGAAAACCTACCATTAGTTTAACAAAATGAAGCGCTGATTAGTTTTTGGTACATATCGGCCACAAACATTAGTACTTTATTTCAGTACTTTTTTAGTTTTTTCTAAATATCTTGAAAATGACATAACCAATTTTGATGAAATTTAATATCCTAATTAAGTACCTTGGGGACCACAAAAAAGGTTAAATAAAGTTTTTAGTAAAATTATATTTTAAAGTACTTTACTCTAGAGTAAGATGGTATTTTTTTAATTTTTTTAATTCTTTAAAATTTATTCGTTTGAAAGTTTTAATATAGCTCATTTAGCCTTGCTTAAGTAAGAATGGATAGGCTTCTCTCTGTGAAATGCTAAAAATTTGGGAGGAATTTTTATGAGTAACCATAGCAATTGCGTTGTTTTCTTATCCGTTACCTTTGCTGAAGACACAGAGAAATCGATTTTAAACCAAAAATAGCGATTGATTCTCATCTAGTATTTGAGGAATAATCATTCTATATTGGATTTTTGACGTTTCGGTTTTTATTAGTAACCATTGCTGAAGACATAGAGAAATCGACTTTAAACCAAAAATAGCGATTGATTCTCATCTAGTATTTGAGGAATAATCATTCTATATTGGATTTTTGACGTTTCGGTTTTTATTAGTAACCATTGCTGAAGACATAGAGGAATCGACTTTAAACCAAAAATAGCGATTGATTCTCATCTAGTATTTGAGGAATAATCATTCTATATTGGATTTTTGACGTTTCGGTTTTTATTAGTAACCATTGCTGAAAACACAGAGAAATCGATTTTACACCAAAAATAGCGATTGATTCTCATCTAGTACTTGAGGAATAGTCATTCTATATTGGATTTTTGACGTTTCGGTTTTTATTAGTAACCATTGCTGAAGACATGGAGGAATCGACTTAAAATAAAAAATAGCGATTGATTCTCATCTAATACTTGAGGAATAATCATTCTATATTGGATTTTTGACGTTTCGGTTTTTATTAGTAACCATTGCTGAAGACATAGAGGAATCGACTTAAAATCAAAAATATGGATTGATTCTCATCTAGTACTTGAGGAATAATCATTCTATATTGGATTTTTGACGTTTCGGTTTTTATTGGTAACCATTGCTGAAGACATAGAGGAATCGACTTAAAATCAAAAATAGCCATCGATTCTCATCTAATACTTGAGGAATAACAATTCTACATTAAGTTTTTGACGTTTCGATTATTATTGGTAACCATTGCTGAGGACATGGAGGAATCGACTTAAAATCTAAAATAACGATCGATTCTTATCTAATACTAGAGGAATAACCTTATTGCATTCCATTTTTGATGTTTTGATTATTAATGGAAACCTCTACTGAAAATGTAGAAGAATAGACTTAAAATCAAAAAGACTAAATTCTTTTTTGGTAAACAACTCAAGCTTGAGTAAAGGTAAAGACTACGGAACGCATGGACTCAATTAAAGTCACAAATTGTAGTATTCAATTAGGTTGAATTTTAGCACGTGACGGTTTTGCCAAAAATTACAAGGGGTCTCGTCGAGAGGCCAAAAAGTGCGATTTTTTCATTTAGTGCGTGCGGGTGGATGTATTTATGGATGTATGGATGGATGGATGGATGTCTGTTATCGCTTTTTTGGCCCACGATTTTTTCCACACCGTTGCACCGATTGAAATGAAATTGAAAACCTACCATTAGTTTAACAAAATGAAGCGCTGATTAGTTTTTGGTACATATCGGCCACAAACATTAGTACTTTATTTCAGTACTTTTTTAGTTTTTTCTAAATATCTTGAAAATGACATAACCAATTTTGATGAAATTTAATATCCTAATTAAGTACCTTGGGGACCACAAAAAAGGTTAAATAAAGTTTTTAGTAAAATTATATTTTAAAGTACTTTACTCTAGAGTAAGATGGTACTTTTTTTAATTTTTTTAATTCTTTAAAATTTATTCGTTTGAAAGTTTTAATATAGCTCATTTAGCCTTGCTTAAGTAAGAATGGATAGGCTTCTCTCTGTGAAATGCTAAAAATTTGGGAGGAATTTTTATGAGTAACCATAGCAACTGCGTTGTTTTCTTATCCGTTACCTTTGCTGAAGACACAGAGAAATCGATTTTAAACCAAAAATAGCGATTGATTCTCATCTAGTATTTGAGGAATAATCATTCTATATTGGATTTTTGACGTTTCGGTTTTTATTAGTAACCATTGCTGAAGACATAGAGAAATCGACTTTAAACCAAAAATAGCGATTGATTCTCATCTAGTATTTGAGGAATAATCATTCTATATTGGATTTTTGACGTTTCGGTTTTTATTAGTAACCATTGCTGAAGACATAGAGGAATCGACTTTAAACCAAAAATAGCGATTGATTCTCATCTAGTATTTGAGGAATAATCATTCTATATTGGATTTTTGACGTTTCGGTTTTTATTAGTAACCATTGCTGAAAACATAGAGAAATCGATTTTACACCAAAAATAGCGATTGATTCTCATCTAGTACTTGAGGAATAGTCATTCTATATTGGATTTTTGACGTTTCGGTTTTTATTAGTAACCATTGCTGAAGACATGGAGGAATCGACTTAAAATAAAAAATAGCGATTGATTCTCATCTAATACTTGAGGAATAATCATTCTATATTGGATTTTTGACGTTTCGGTTTTTATTAGTAACCATTGCTGAAGACATAGAGGAATCGACTTAAAATCAAAAATATGCGATTGATTCTCATCTAGTACTTGAGGAATAATCATTCTATATTGGATTTTTGACGTTTCGGTTTTTATTGGTAACCATTGCTGAAGACATAGAGGAATCGACTTAAAATCAAAAATAGCCATCGATTCTCATCTAATACTTGAGGAATAACAATTCTACATTAAGTTTTTGACGTTTCGATTATTATTGGTAACCATTGCTGAAGACATGGAGGAATCGACTTAAAATCTAAAATAACGATCGATTCTTATCTAATACTAGAGGAATAACCTTATTGCATTCCATTTTTGATGTTTTGACTATTAATGGAAACCTCTACTGAAAATGTAGAAGAATAGACTTAAAATCAAAAAGACTAAATTCTTTTTGGTAAACAACTCAAGCTTGAGTTGTTTGCCATAAAAGAATTTAGTCTTTTTGATTTTAAGTCCATTCTTCTACATTTTCAGTAGAGGTTTCCATTAATAATCAAAACATCAAAAATGGAATGCAATAAGGTTATTCCTCTAGTATTAGATAAGAATCGATCGTTATTTTAGATTTTAAGTCGATTCCTCCATGTCTTCAGCAATGGTTACCAATAATAATCGAAACGTCAAAAACTTAATGTAGAATTGTTATTCCTCAAGTATTAGATGAGAATCGATGGCTATTTTTGATTTTAAGTCGATTCCTCTATGTCTTCAGCAATGGTTACAATAATAACCGAAATGTCAAAAATACAATGTGGAATGGTTATTCCTCGACTCTTAAATGAGAATTATTTTTGAATTAATGTCAATATGAACTACAAATTGCAAGTGATATCTGATTAATAATAAAGGAACAAACATATTAATATTTCAAATGAATTTGGATAAAGTTTAGCAACAATCCGTTGCAGTTTATTTTAATAGGTATTAGACCTTTTTTATTAGGTTTGTTTAGACCCAACCTCTTTGTTTATGAACCGATTTCGATGGTTCTTTTTTTATCCGAAAGGGGGTGTCTTAAGGATGGTGTCATATTAATTTGGTCAAGTTCTGATGATATGATCACTATTAATAACATCACTAAAAAGAGAAAAATAAAAATAATTTTTAAGAAAAAAATAAAAACCGACTTCAAAAAATTAAATGCAACAAATAAAATACACTAAAAGGTATAAAATAATTATTATCTTATTTAGTTACAACTAAACGACGAAATATTAACGTGAAATTACTTTTTGAAGTTGGTGCCAAACATACCTTTTATGAATCGCACTCGACGGATCTTACTTAGTACGTTTTGCGGGTACGCTCGCTTATAGGTATAGTTTGTTTGGTACCGACTTCAAAAAGTAATTTCATGTTAATATTTCGTCGTTTAGTTGTAACTAAATAAGATAATAATTATTTTTATACCTTTTAGTGTATTTTATTTGTTGCATTTAATTTTTTGAAGTCGGTTTTTATTTTTTTCTTAAAAATTATTTTTTTTAAGTAGAATATTTGAGGGCTTCTCAAAAGTAAAGGGCAATTGAATGATTATTTATTTGAAGAGATTTTTGTTTTTCAAGGGTAGCAGTGTTGTTGATTCATTTGAACTTCATCGTCACACTTTACCTATTATTTCTCATCTGTTCAAATACCCGAATGGAAATATATAAATTCGTCTGAATCGTATCTTATGTGACCAGCTTGTTATTACAACAAAACCTAATTTATCCATATCCAATCGGCTTTTTGAACTTACAAGAAATAACAGAATATTTCTAATTAAAAAGACTGATGATCATGGTCAAAACATTGAAACCATAGTCTATAACAAATAAATTATATAAGTATATGCATAATTACCAGTGGCATGCGGTTCATGGATGCTATAGATGCTGCGCATCCTAAAATTTCAAACATTAATACTATTTTCATAAATTCAGGAGGATGATTTAAATTTTCAGAATTATTGTCCGTTATTTTCAAATATTCCTATAAAAAACATTTTTTGTTTTGAAAATTATATTCGTTCTCGAAATTAAATTAAATTGTTGCATAGTTTCAAGGGTTAATTAAAATGAATGATTTTCCGAAAAGGGTGCCGATGGAAGGTTTGAGGTCCCTGCCTGGAATATCTTCCAGTTCAAGGATTTCAAAAGACAAGTTAAGACGAGTTTTAGTCGAATAAAATTGTTCTCGCTGAGGAACTATTAAAATAGAATTAATACAAAAAAAGAAATAAATAATGATGATTCGAAAATTTCTGGACTAATCACTTTTATAAGAACTCTCAATATATAAAATCGGAAATAACTAAGAGTGCTTAAGACAAGTCATAGTTTACTTATAGCAATAGAATTAGGAGAAAATAAAGATTTTCTTATAGGACAGGCTGATTCATTGTGGGGACTGTAGGAGTTTTAAGTCACAAGATTTAATTTCTGACTCCTACCCTCATTCACAGAAAGGAGTATCCATTTGCGGCGAAAGGTACCAAAAATATATTTTTTGAAAATCTAATGATAAATCGATGAAATTTGCAAAAAAAGCAAAGATTAAAATAAAATTTCAAAAAATGAAGGACACTTTTTTGACAGCATCCCCTGGTTGAAAAGTCACCAACCGCCACTGATTTACATAATATACTTATTTTCGTTATATATATGGTACATATGTATAAATATATGTTTATTTCCATTTAGCAGGGGAAAGCATCATTGATTTCTCTCTAGGAATGAGTATTCCAGATGTTAATATAAATGTTGAAATTGTAGGAGAGTTAAGATTTCTAAAGAAAATAACGAGCGTTTGTCAACTATTGTATTCGAGGTGTCATTGATAATTTTTTAAAAGTTGAAGATTAAATCTTTGAGTAAAAATGTTTACGTTTGCTATATATTATGTCAGATGTGGGTCCCACAAGCCAAGTGGCCGAATACCATTTTAGGCATAAGAGTTTGATTTCCGAAGGGTGAATAAAAAACCCTTCTGATTATAATGACAAATTATTCACAACACCTCGGTAGATTGACTCGTGATTTTCTTTCTTAAATTAATTCACTAGTCAAACTTCAGGCTCGTGCTTAATAATTGCGTAGTTGTAACCTTGTCAAAAAACAATAGAGCTCGCACTTCAAAAAGAAAGAGACTGAAAAAGATATTAAGGAAATAAAATTTGATTTATTTAATATTCACAAGATGTTCTGTATGTTATGAAGGCGTTCTTGCCCTCAGGTCATGCGCTGGACATGGAAAGACAGACGGACACACAGCGCGGACAGAGAATTCTATAAAGGAGGCCAAGGAAACCTGAACCGGACCCGAACGATGTAGATCACCGATTGACTAAGCGACGAGTAGGGTGCATTTATTCTTTCTTAAGGCTAGGTGGGATATTATGTTAGTAGAAACATTTCTAGAAAATGAGAATAAATAATAATTTAAACATAACTACCATTATATTACTTACTATTACGGTTCGCTTGGCAAGCAAAGCTCGTCGGACTCGTGGGTACAGAATTTTTCTTATTTGTGTTTATGTGGTAAATGTCTGAAAAGTGTAGAAAAATACTTTTCATGCATGAATTTTGATAGGTTTTTCTGGGTGTAAGTATATTTAGATTTTGATACCAACTTAATAATTCATGAACAGAATGTCGTGCGAAATCATTTTTTTGGAGTTAAAATTCGCAAGAGAGGATAAATTTCCATTAAAGAATATATTTTGGATGTTTAAAGAAATTTATTAGACAAAACAAAGAGATAATAAAATCGTCCGAGATGCATTTTCTAATGGAAAATTCGTCTATTGATGATAGAAATTACACTTTTCCCAAAAAATCCAAAAATTCCAAAATCTCCAAAGAAAGTGAGAGAAGTGAGATTTATTTGCATAATTTATAACTATATGTGGGAGGATCTCGTCTCTATCGAAAGCCCATCTGCCTGGATAGCTATTAGATTAGCTTATTCAATTTCCATATATATGTTCTAGTAAAAAACTCGTTTTTAGTAAGAACGGGTTCTTACTTTAGTTAAAAACGTAGCATTTCACAGAATAAAATCTCTTGGCTCGACAACCCTTCATGGGTCTTGGCCTACTGAATTGGTTGCTGTCCTAATTGGAAACAGTACCGAGGGGTCAAGTGGTTAGCTCAACGCACATCTACAACCTTCGTTTCAGTTTTCTTAACCGAGATTCGCTACTTCTCAATCAAGCAGCTACTCATTTATCCTCACGAGGCTGAGTGAACCCCGTTCCAGACCCTATACTTACAGAAAAATTTCTGAGCATAGCCGGGAATCGAACCCGGGACCTCCGGGTTGCCAGTCAGTTACTCTGACCATTAGACCACGGAGACGGTAGCTCACAGAGATACCTTTTCTGGCAACTAGATTTTACTGATGTTGGTTGAGTTTGTTTCAAAAGTCTAGAATTTTCATTTTTGACTTTCCGTCTCATTTTGGGTGTTTATTTTCAAAAAATTTTAAACGAAAATGTCCAAAATTAGAAGAAAAGTTGTAGAGAATGTAATTTTTTGAAATTTTCGTTTAAAAAATTTTGAAAATAAACGCCCAAAATGAGGCGGAAGGTCAAAAATGAAATTCTAAAGATTTGAACCAAACAAACTCAACCAATATCAGTAAACTCTAGTTGCCACAAAGGTATTCCATGAAACGCGGTTTAACTGCAACATTATATAGCTGTGTGTGTGTGTGTGTGTGTGTGTGTGTGTGTGTGTTAGCCCCCTAGGACAAAATCTAGGTTGCGCCACTGATTATAATAACAGTTCTAAAATGGTTGCAGCCATTAAGCTATAATTTCCACAAAATTGGACATAATAAGCTTTAAATTTTTAGCTGAATTTCACCATTTCTAATTAGCTACAACCATTTGCAGAAAAAATTCCAATTCAACAAACTTTTTTACAATGAGGAGTTCAGATTTTATTTAAATTTTTAATTACACGATTTTTAAATAAAAGCACTTATAAATTTCACATAAACTATGTTATTTAAATTACAGAATATCGGCCATTCTTTGAGATGAAATTATTCTTACATACAAAGACCAGTTAAGAAATTCCAGTCAAAGATCTATAAATCTTCATTGTAAAATTGTTCCGACCACTGATTCAAAGTTCAAAAAATTACTTGTATTTAATTGTAATATATTATATTATTTACTATTACAAGTTATAAGAATACAATAAAATGCAAATTCAAGTCGGTGCAACACCTGTAGGTTAGAATTGGCTGTTGCATGGTAGAAGAAGAGGGGAAATATTCAGGGTTGGGTCAGAGGCCAAGGTAGGAATTTGTGGAACAGGGTCTTAAACTTAAACGATTGAAGAGTGTAGAACTGAAACCAGGAAGGGGGGTTTATTTTTTTAACATCTTTCACATAACTAACTGGCCACACATGAATATTTTGAGGAGGGAGTTCGAATTTTTGTGAGATCAAATGTAAAAAATAGTTTGTTTTTTTTATCATGGAATCTGAGATATATAGTATTTCCATCCTTGTAAAGATTTCATTAAGTGGATTAAAACATTAATTTAAATGAAGGCCACAAAGTAGAAATTTTTAATTGAAAAGAGTTTGTTTTCCCGAGAGTAGCAGAGAATGTTGGCTTATAAAAAGAAATCAATAAGGTTGTCCTTTGATTGATGGAAATAATAAAATATATAGATATTTATATTCGTTATATATATGTTTATTTGCATCAAGGAGAGGACAGCCTCAATGATTTTTCTTTATATAGATGGTTTTTATAACTGTTTTTGTAAGTGTTCAGAAACCACCTAAAATTTTGAAAAAAAAATTGAAAAATTATTTTGTCTCTATTAGCTAACGACAAATAACAACAGCTTTTGTTATCTATGTAATTTGGAAGATATAATCGTTTTTCTCGAATATACAAAAAAAGTCTGCGACTCGCAGTTGGCCTATTTATTTTAATCATATCTTAACTAATAAAGCGTGTAGTTTCACAGTGAATGAAATAAAACTCAAAAAAGGTTGATACAAACTCAATATATTTCGGATTATTAGTCCATCATCAGGAGTTTACAGCTTAAAGTTTTTAAAAGTTTTAAGCTGTAAGCTCCTGATGATGGACTAATAATCCGAAATATATTGAGTTTGTGTTTATAAACCTCTTTGAGTTTTATTTCATTCACTGTTGAAACTACACACCCTTTACTTTTTTAATTAATACTCACGTTTCACCTAAAACACACACCACTTTCTCTAAGTAAAAAAATCACATCTTACTTTAGAAGGATAACAGGCCCTTAAGGCATCCAGAATATCGGGATGTCTCTAATGATACCGTGTGGACCAACAAATTTTTAAGAATAGAACCCAAGGTGCGTATATACAAAAGCGTAGTACGCCCAATATTGACCTATGCAGCTGAAACAAGATCTGACACTGCCAAGACCAGGCAAATATTGGAAACTACTGAAATGAAGACCTTAAGAAGAATAATGAATAAAACTAGGTTGGACAAAATCAGAAATCGAGATATCCGGGAGAAATGCGAAATCCAAAACATCGGCGACTGGGTTCAGAGGAGAAGAATAGAGTGGAATGCGCACATCTCAAGAATGAATGAAGACAGAATTGTCAGAAGGGTGAGAGACAATGTACCAATTGGAAGAAGAAGCCGAGGTCGTCCAATGAAAAGATGGAGTGACGCCCTGGAAAATACAGGTCCCCGACCTACATAAAAGGAAAAAGAGAAGCGAAGAAGATATCTTACACCGTAGTATTTTATTTTTTATTTTTTATTTATTTATTTATTACACCGTAGTATGGAGAACTTTTGTAATCACAAAGTTTTTTCAAAAATCGAAATGTTAGTAAACTTGGGTAAATACCCACAAAAAAGTATCGTTTATCGATTAAAGAAAAATTGATGCTGAATATTTTTTAATAATACCAGTGTGTTCCCTAAAACTATCGTTTTTTACAATCTTAGCTATGAATTTGTTTATTTTTTTATCCGAATATTTTTAATCGATTTTGAGATAATATAAACGAAAATCGTATTCTTTTCTGCAGAAATATAAATATATTAAAATATATCTGGTAATATAAATAATATTATATAACTACCATATGTTACAAAAGAGTTAAGGTGTCACTGGCGGTCGATGACATTTCAGCCGGGGGATTCTGTCAAAAAATATAACCCTTCAATTTTTAAAATTTTATTTTTATTTTTCGCTCCTTTTTGTAAAATTCATCGATAAACGTTGAATTTTTAATTATTTTCCAAATTTAATATTAGATTTTTTATAACACGGTATGAAAATTCTCTTGACGTTTAGAAATTTTAGGGATGCGGCGCATCCACAGTATCCATGGACCGCACGCCACTATTAGGTGTATATGATAAAGTCTTGTGGTGTGTTTAAGATAAGGCAATTAAAAAAAAAAAAAAAAATTAAAGCGGAAATCATTTCAAAAATCGTAATTTATTTTTTCAAATACTTGAGTAGATAGTAGCATGTATGTAGATTTTCCTGGATCTAATAAGACAATAATAGTTAAATCGACGTACCTTTCACTTAGGCGTGTCACATTTGGTAACCTTTTAGTAAATGAAAAAACCTTCGAAACGAGAATACTTTTTGGACAAGCTCTGACCCATGACCATCGATTCTGGTCATTCGGGTTCTGCAATTGAGAAAGAGAGTCTAGTAAGTCTAGTTCAACCCGTCCAATCCCAATTTCATATGTGAAATCTACCAAGGTTCTAGACATCTTCAAAATTTTTATGAGTTTCAACTATCAGGCCAAATTTGATTGAAGTATTGCACTTTTTAACCGACTTCAAAAAAGGAGGAGGTTCTCTATTCGACTGAATTTTTTTTTGTGTCTATGTTACCTCATATCTCCGCCAATTGTGAACCGATTTTGAAGATTTTTTGCATTGGGTTCAGTCTAGCTTCCCTATTGATCCGTTTTTGTTTTTTTTTCATTGGTATTAGACCGTTTTTGTTAGGTTTGTTCAGGCCTAACTTCTTTGTTTATGAACCGATTTCGATGATTCTTTTTTATTGGAAAGGGGGGTATCTTAGGGATGATGCCATATTAATTGGTCGATCAATGACGAAATAACGTAAATATCCAATTCTTATGAGCAAATAATCGAAATTTTGATAAATAAAATCTTTTATCATTCATTTAAAACCAAAAGGTTTCGAGAGAATTTCTACATTTATGAATTGAATTTTATTATCATTTTCTGATGGGGGAAATGAGGGGATGGATTAGAAATATGGAATTGGAATAATTATCGGAAAAGATGTTTTTTTATTTAATTAGTTTTTTTCCTCTTATTAAAAACAAGGACCAAAAAGATGATCAAGGAGAGTCGATGGTGGAGAAGTAATCTCCGGAGTCGAAGCTCAAATACAATGTATACGTTAATTCATGTAAAATAAATGGTTTATCATTTTCTGATTCATTCGCGTGACGCTTTCTCTTACGAGATGCATGAAAGGTATTATATTAAGTCACTATTAATAACATCACTAAAAAGAGAAAAATAAAAATAATTTTTATAAAAAAAAATAAAACCGACTTCAAAAAACTTAAATGCAACAAATAAAATAAAATACACTATAAGGTATAAAATAATTATCTTATTTAGTTACAACTAAACGACGAAATATTAAAATGAAATTACTTTTTGAAGTCGGTGCAAAACATATACATTTTATGAATCGCACTTGACGGATCTTACTTAGTACGTTTGGCGGGTACGCTCTCTTATAGGTATAGTTTGTTTGGCACCGACTTCAAAAAGTAATTTCATGTTAATATTTCGTCGCTTAGTTGTAACTAAATATGATAATTATTTTATACCTTTTAGTGTATTTTAATTGATTTTTAAGTTATTATTATTTTATTTATTGCATTCAAGTTTTTTGAAGTCGATTTTTTTATTTTTTATAATATTATTTATGTTATTTATTTTACTTTTTTGTATTATTTAAAAAAAAATATATGACTTATCGATAGATTTTACACTTCAATATCACGTCAATGACCTGTACATATTTTTTAATATGAATTTATTTTATAATTCAATTTACTGATATATACGCTTATAGAAAATATGTACAATGTTTTATAAACAAATATATAAACAGAACAGGATTGAATGAAAGGCAGTCCAGAAATAAATATGATACTATTTCCTTCCAATAAAGAGTATTTACTGGAAATGATTTCCCTTTTAATATTTTTAAACTGGCGTTTTGCAGGATCTTCTCTTCTACTTTAGGGTCGAAAATTCTATAAGTAGATTATTTTTATGATATAAATGCTTTATAAATTCAAATTTTATAGGTGTTAAAAGGGAAAATTAAAAAAAAATAATGGTTTCTCTGGAACTATTACGGAGCTCATAATTTGAAATTTGATAGGAAGGTTACTTATAATTAGAGACCGGATTCCTATGCAATTGTATATTTTGTTTGCCGCTACATACGACCCAGGGGATCAATTATCTATCCGAATCTTTTTTTTTTTTTTTTTTAATGCAATCGAATGCAAGAAGGGGTGCACCAGTAAAGATGCAGCCCCTATGGATCTCGAAAGACCCTTGCATTACCGAAGAGAAGGGAAAGTTGATTAAGTGAGAGGGTGCAGACGTAGGTGTCTATGCACTCCGGTTTTGAAGGTTTGAAGATTATAGGTGCTGGGAAAGATAGAGGCTGGGAGAGAGTTCCAGTTCCTTGAAGTCATGGGGATATATGTATTCGCGAATGAAGTGGTCCGGCACTTTTCTAATTTGACTGCGAGAGAGTGTTGGGAGTCGGCAAAACGCATGCTACGTGCAAAGCATGCTTTGGGGGGAATTATTGATTTTATCTCATCAAAGCACCTGCCGTGATAGTATTTATAGAAAAGGGAAAGGGCAGAGACATTTCTTCGATGAGCCAGCGAGTCGAGGGAGTCGGTGAGGGTAGAATCGTCAATTAGCATGACGGCTCGTTTCTGAATTGCATCCAGGGGTAGCAAGAGAATATTTTGAAGCTCCTCTCCATAGATGAGAGCCGTATTCGAGACAGGGGCGGATTTGGGCCTTGTAGATGGTGAGAAGTTGTAGGGGTTTGTAAAATCGCTTGGACCTGAATAAGAAGCCAATCTTCCTTGCTGCAGATTTCGCCACAGAGGAGATGTGTTCATTCCAAGACAGGTCAGATGCGACAGAGACGCCCAACATGGATAGGCTGTCACACATTTTAAGGGTATTCGAATCGAAGTGAATATCAGGGAAATCTTTATTTTCGCGCCTAGAAATTAGACAACATTGATCATTCATCTAGGATACTGTGGGTTAAATTTTATGCTGCATATTTTTGCATATTTGAGTAAAATTGCATAAAATTCCATATTTTAATGATTTTTTGTCGAATTTTGCCTATTTTGCGCCAAATACAGATTTTTCAAAAGTAAATTTTAGGAGAAAGAATGAAAAAAAATGAAGAAATATATATATAAAGTTCCTTTAAATTTGCCCCTATCACATCTGAGCATGTGGAGTGCTTCTTTTCATCGTATAAATCAATTTTAATAATTAATATACAAAAATAAAAGCAATACAATACAATCGTGTCTAAAGATAAGAGTAAATAAATACTATATGTAATATTCATTTACTATGAGTTAAGGATTCTTGGTCACTTGTTTCACATTAAATCCTTAACCCATAGTAAATGAATATTACATATAGTATTTATTTACTCTTATCTTTATTAAAGATGTTTCGCTTTGCACCAACACCACAAACTCTACTAATTAACAATCGTGTCTGTTAAATAAAACTACCCCCCCCCCTCCCGTATTTTTTCGATCACATTTTTTGAAACATTATTATATTATTATGTTGATTTTATTCAAGTGCACCTATTATTTCTTTGAGTTTAAAGATTTTTTTATATATTAACCCTTTGCACTAGTATTTATTTTTGAGAAGGCTACCATGCCAACCAACTCGGAATTATCATGTCGCCGGAGCGGCAAATATATTATATAAATATTATATAAATATAATGAGAATTTTGTGAAATTTTTTTACGCAATAAAAGTACATATTAGACACTTGGGGTCTATAGCTTACTTTATCATTTTATTTCTTTCATTGCACTACTTCAAATTTATAGTCTTTTTGTCTTCAATTTTAATTTTTTAGTACATAAAAAAATTTATTTTGACAATTTTTACTGCATATATTTGCATATTTCACCGTATTTTGCATATTGCATATTTCAGCCTTTTTAACTCCATATTTTATTGCATATTTTGGCAGTTTTTACGTCATAAAAATACGGTCTCTAATAATTATAAGCTATGGTCTGTTTATGAAAAACTCCTCCTGCCAGCGTTTTTTAGTTCTACAAGAACAAAAAAGTTCACACCTACCCGTTACCCAGTTATTAATATTTTATAAATCTTGAATTAATTTAAAAAATGTAACGGGTCATCCGGGAATGGAATTATTAATCTGAATCTCTAAATTTTTTTAAATAATAATTTGTGAGAATTTTTATTCCAACAACCATTTAATTTAGAAAAGAATATGCACTTAACCATTGTATTTATTACTTATTAAATTATTATACTAGAAAATCCTTAGAGACAAAGTGGTGGAAAAATTCCCTTGTATTTTCAATCGAATATAATTATTTCAAATTTTTTTCATGATTAATAATTGGGCTCAAAGTTGTATGATCATTCATAATCATCTTATTCAGTATATAGTTGTTCGTTAATAGTTGACGCCGAATGTTTAGGGGCATTTCTTTGGCCTCAATTAGCAGGGAGTTAATAGGAGTGGATCTGAGAGCTCCGAGGAATATTCTTAGGCATCTGTTTTGTATTTGGTCTAATTTTAATAGAACGGATAAGGAGGTATTATGAAAGATTTGAGAACCATAATCAAGGACAGGTCTAATTAAAGATCTGTATAGGCTCTAGGAGGATGATGGAGGAGGGGTCAGAACCCCAGCTGGTTTTTGAAATTGTTTTAAGAATTACATTGTTTTTACATTTTTTAATTATAGCATTAATATGAGGTCTACATGTTAGTTTGTGGTCAAGTAGAAGGCCCAGGAATTTAAGAGAGGTTTTCACTTCAAATTCGCTATTATTAAGACTGATAAAAGAAGGGATCTCAACTTTATATTTTCTAGTAAAAATCATAGCATGAGTTTTGTCATATGCAATTTCCAGACCTTTTTGAGGAGAAACTTAATTATGTTGTCCAATGTTGAAGATAATCTGTTCGAGTTTGTTTCTATAGAATTAGAGGACGTATAAATTATCAAATCGTTTGAAAACATCAAGAACTTAACATCCGGACCTATTTGCTTTTCTAGGTCTTTAATATATAAACTGAATAAAAGTGGGTACAAAATAAGCCCTTGGGGGAGACCACATGTAGCTCTTCGAGGGCCTAATGAGGAAGACTTGTTAAAGATAAAGTTTTCGCGGGAGTGGTACAATTTGCAAACGAAATTAACAAGTTTATTGCGGGGATTTAAAGAAAAGAGATCATCAGCTAATAAATCAATATTTACTCTATCACTTCTTGTTCTTAATATTGAATTTAAGTTAAGTTCATTTAACTCTTCTATCCTCGGTGTTCGTGGGCAGCAATTAAATTCTCTACTACATTCTTTTTTAATTTCTTCACAATGCCAATAACATTGACTATTCATTAAAGCATTCTTCAACACACATTTCCGCATCGTCAACACTATCGAAGCAGCAACAAAAGGCTCCTAAAATAAAATAAATAAAAAGGAAACATTAATAAAAACAATAAAAAAGTAAAATTCTATTAATTTGAAATAAATTCATACCCATTGTATATATCTTATTTATTTTGTTTCTCTGTTTTAATTTTTAAATTACAATCGACGCCGACCCTTGGCTCTGTAATACTGGCGGCAGTATTATTTTCATTATCTGGACTGCCGCCATTTCTTGCTAAGGATGGTTGTTGATCTTCCCAGCTTATGTGACGGGGGTTTCACATCATATTTTCACTAGTTCTTAAAATAGAATGTAAGTTATCAGTTACCTCTGCTGCCCTTGGTGTTGGTGGGCAGCAATTAAAAATTATATTACAATCTTTTTTTATTCCGTCACAACTATTAAAACAGCAATAACATAATAAAGCCCTTAAAATAAAATAAATAAAAAGGAAACATCAATAAAAACAATAAAAAAGTAAAATTTATTAATTTGAAATAAATTCATACCCATTGTATATATCTTATTTATTATTTTGCTTTTCTGTGATTTTTTTCTTCTTTTCATTTAAAAGTTGTGGAGCTGTTTTAATATCGACGCCGATGCTTGGCTCTGTAATAATGGCGGCAGTATTACTCCCATTATCTGGACTGCCGCCATTTCTTGCTAACGATGCGATGGTTGATCTTCCCAGCTTATCTGACGGGGGTTTGACGTCATATTTTCCCTCGTTCTTAAAATAGAATGTAAGTTATCAGGTTAGCTCTGCTGCCCTTGGTGTTGGTGGGCAGCATTTAAAAATTCTATTACAATCTTTTTTTATTCCGTCACAACTATTAAAACAGCAATAACATAATAAGGCCCCTAAAATAAAATAAATAAAATGGAAACATCAATAAAAACAATAAAAAAGTAAAATTTATTAATTTGAAATAAATTCATACCCATTGTATATATCAATTCATTATTTTTCTTATTGTTTTTTTTCTGCTTTTAATTTAAAATTTTTAAAAGCACTTTAATCGCATAGCAACGAATTTAGTGTTGCTTATAGCCATATATAGAAGTAGATACATGACGTTGCTAGGGTTCGATTTAGGTGGAGGGGTTGTGGACTGAGGATATTCTCACACTAAAATATAGTCTGGAAGTGTGAACACTCACATTAGCTTATTTTAGAATCAAATTTCAAATCAAATGTCAGGAAGGTCTTGATTAACGCTCCTAGATAATAGCATTGTGTTTTGCTCACATTAAAGTTTCCAAGGTGTGAGATCCCTACTTTCAATTAGAATATCGCCATATCAACATGGTTTTCTAAAAGGCCGTTCAACTACAACTAAAACTTGCTTATCTACGATAACTTCGTAAAGGTTCATCTACAGGTTATTCAATCTACACCAATCTGAACAAAGCCTTTGACACAGTCAGTCAGCACCTTGTTCTTCTTCTCAAATTAGAACCTATTGGTGCACATGGCCATAAGCTTTTTTTTCTTCTTCTTCTTTGGATATCAAGTTGTATTCAAGGAAGAATAATTAAATTAAGCAAACAGTACATTCCATCAAAATGCATTCCTTCCCCCCCCCCGAATATGACAATCAAAACTTACGGATTCCAAACTTCCGATCCAAATCATTTTCATGAATCTTGGCTGGCCACGAATTAAGTTCATTTACCCTATTAATAGCCAAGCCGCACGAAAACAATCCAAACCAAAATTCAGAATCCATACATCCCGATTGTCACTCAAAATGTAAAGAATGCATTCTAAGTGAAAAACCCATTCTCTCAACTTATAATAATCATTTTTGGCGAATTCAACTTGGCTCCACTCTAGGTTTCTTAGGTTAGTATTCTAAAAAGTCTCTCTTTCTCTTTTGATTTAATTCTATTTCCATTTCAAGACAATATTTATTCATGTCTGTGTCTGTTTCTCTTTTAGCTGAAGATGGGAGGTTGGTTTGTGAGGGCGGAGGCTTCACGACCCATCTCTTCAAGGTGTCTACAAGTCAGGACTACGGTAAGCATTCTTACAGTTGAGATTTAAATTTATTCAAATAAAAATAATATTATATTTTAATTTTAATTTTGACATCGACATAGACTCATTTTACTTTTATAATTTAACTCAATTAATAATTTAATTTCCAATCATAATGATTTATTATTATCTATCTATTTATTAATTTATTTTCTTCTATTTTATGGTTTAATTACCTGTTGATATGGTGCTGACGTCACTTGTCTAATTTGCTCATAATGTTATATTCTTCAATTCCATCAATTCTAGTGAGTATGAATTGGTATATAGGTGTTACAATTTTCAGTTCACACTTAACAAATTCGCGTGCTCTAAAGCACTATCTGCCCCTGTTTACTTTCTTTTAGTACATACTACTTGGATAAATGGTTTCACCTGAGACAGTATGTACTAAATGAAAGTTCTTACTAATGTGTAATTTGAGATGATTACTAGCGTAAATTTATGATAATTTATTTAAAATTTGGAGCGATATGTTTAATGGATATCTAGATTTATCAATTCTAAATTATATAAAATTTCTATTAGTATTTGTGTTATTATTTTTTATTTTTTTTCTATGAACTTTTCTCCCATATGCTTATGAAATTATATAATTATTCATTCATAAAAAAATGAAAAAAAAAATAGATTTCCAAGGAAATCGTGAAATAAAATTTTTAAATCATTCGAAATAAAATAAAATATAATTTTAAAAATTACTCTATAAATGAGAGAGATTGTTTGTTTCATTTTAGGCAAAGGAGATCTTTATACCAGTCGTGATCATTACTTTAATCTGATCGAAACGATGAATTTCGCAATAGTGATACTCTACTAGAGATACAGAGAGAAAGATGGAGTGAATTGGTGCAACCTAATAGTCCAAGACCCACGCAACAGATAATGGATCAGTTGACAGGACTTCAACTAGCCTGTTAGGAAACCCAATCGCTTCTAGCAAATTATGAACAACTAATATACTCGTAATTTTTTGAATCTACGAAATTTCACCCAACGATAGCTAAAGAAAAGGAAGTAAACAAAGATCAGCCTAGAATGTATCTACAAAAAGAAGAATTGGAATGAAAAATGAATTAAATCAGAAAAAAATGAATTGTTTTTTTCGGTTCATTGCGTATCAGCCATTAGAAATTGAATAGAAATATAGGGAGTTTATGAACTGTTTTATATCTACTGAGCTGAAATTTGATCCATTAGTTTGTATTAGTTAATGCCTTTGTGCTAAGTTTCAATTAACTAGTTCAGCTAGAGTAATAAATTTACTGAATTATTATATTAATATTGTTTATTTGTGCTTATATTTGCCTTAAGGGAGTTCGAGACAGCTTATCTATCTGGTTGATCTTCGAAAAAATATTTTGTATTTCTGCAGAGTGACAACGTCTGCCTACTAAATCTTTTAATAAAAAAAAATTGTTAATAATGAGGTTAATTTCGAATAAAAATCTTTTATTGATTAATATTAATAAAAAGAATATTGAGATAAATTTTTTCTCATTATAAAAACTATTTATTTAACACAAAAACGATTTCAAGAAATAGAGTTGGAATTATACACTAGTGCTTTTGTTATATTCTGTTGACTACAAATAACTTTTTATTTTTACATTTATGAATAACTAATTAACTAGACTGTCAAATCTATTGAAAAATCTATCATTCGATTCACACAAGTTGAATTATTGATCTGTATAAATTTTGAAAATGTTGAAAATGGTATAATTTGTATAGAAGTTATAGGCCTTTTAAAAGCTCGGTCCAGTCACTTCCATGTTAAAAGGACAATTTTCAATAATTTATTTCTCGGTAATGAGACAGACGATCAACTTCAAATTTCGGTAATAAATATTTAATATTAGTGAATAAATATTTTAACAATCGAGAATATTTTAGTGGTGAAATATTTGAATACATCAATGATTCGATGGTAAAGATTTGAGAATTTTCTTATAAAAATGATAAACAGTCCCGAACCCTTTTAAACTTATTTTCAAGTATTAATTTTTCTATCTGTGGCATCTGAAATTCTCACGATACACAAGAACAGAATGTCGTAAATGTTTGTTCTGGTGCCAAAATGTTTGTATTTCCAGACTGAAGAACTGATTAGCTTTTGATTTTTCTAGCATAGAACTAAAGAATGCTTGACTGAAAAAAAAGTAAGAAATCAGGAAAAAAATTGAACTATTAAAATAATAATTTAGCACACAAATGTTTTTATTATAAATCGGATCTTTATGTCAAGTTCCAAATTTATTAGTAGCTCCCACCATTCACGCCAAAATTTGCAGCAAGCTTAAGGACTCTTGACTCCAGTGGCGTAGCCAGAAAATTTTCAAAGGAAAATATTTAGTGGGAATTTTTTTTATTAAATCAAATAGGTACTTCAAGAAATTAAAAAAAAACATAATTCTTGATTACACATATAAAATATATTTAATTACGGTTAGTTTGTCATAAGAAACGGTTTGTCGTTGCCGTTACTCATCCCATGAACCTTGCCCTTGGGGGGGGGAGAGTGGTACGCCCCTTCTTGACTCACTTTTTCTCTAATTCGATCTTTAGATTAATTTATAGAAAAAGTGAATTTCTGTTATTTATTTAAATGAGAATATAATTTGATGCGTAAAATAGATCACTTGGCTATAAACCGTTATAACTAGAACAGATTCACTTAATGTAGGGCCCAGGTCAGACCAAGGCCGAAACAAGTATTCCTCTTACTCTTGGTTTCGTTCTCTCTCTGTTTAGGTATCTCTTCATTAAGACCAATGAAAGGGAAAAGCGTTAGAACTAGAATAAATTACTATATAATGGTTTGTATTTGGTTAGTCTAATGGGTTTCTCAACCTTTTTTTCCATTTCACTCCTTTTTTGTTATTTTTTATAGTTCCCTAACATAGAAAAAATATTTTTATGATTATAATGATATATATATTCAAATTCTTATAGATCTAGTACTTTATTAGCAGGTTTGAAACGTATTTCTTTTCTTTAAAATAGAGTTCACTAAACAATATACCTACAAAACAACTAGAAATAAATTTCAAAAGCAATACAGTACTAACATTTTGTATTATATATGTGAATAGATTAGCTGTAAAAAATTGGATATTTAAACTTAGAAATGGTGGATCTATAAACCTGAAACTTGGCACAATAAATATTAAAATTTTAATTGATTGATCATAATATTATACTAGAAAATACTTATAGACAAAGTGGTGGAAAAATTCCCTTGTATTTTCAGTCTAATATAAATATTTCAATTTCATATCTAATAATATACTATTATTTGAATAAATTTTTAATGAATTTTAGTTATAAATTATGTTCCCTGATGAAGATGAAAGAGATCTATGTTTGGATCCAAATTTTGGAATTCCAATTTCAAAGTAAAATATCTTGGAAAAGTGAATCTAAATTTAAGCATATAATATAGTTTAAAAGGAATTTGGGGAGTGTTTCGAATTTCTTCAAAACTCAACGCAATGGAATGACTAATAGCTTTTTGGCACATGTATTTAATTCACAAGGGGTGAATAGTACAACTCTTTTGGGAAGTATGAAAAACTATCTCGAATTAATTATTAGAAGACACTTACATACAGGGATTTTGCTATTTAGATATTTATCTGAAAATTATCACTTTTGCTCTTTAGATTGAATTTTTGGAAGCATTTCCTTTTGTAGTTAGCTATTTTTATATTTTTTATAAAAAGAAAAATTGTATATATAAATAATCTGAACCAAGTTTCAACTACTAATTCTGGAGACTAAACTGGATATTCTATTGAAGAATGCCTAGAAATTGTACAATTATGTTATGAAATTAAACGGATTACACAAATCTACAAATTTTTTTCCTTGTCCTAAGATTTATTTCATGATTTTTCTATTCATTGTGATTCAAAATAAAGGTAAAATTCCATATAAAGTTTGCTTTCGTAGTGGTTATAATAATAGTAAACGAGGAAAAAGCCCATTTTGACCTATTTTCGAGTCCCATTAGATATTAGCCAGCAATATTTGAAATCTCATATTTTGTTGACGTAATAAAAAACAGTTTCCTCTTTGATTTTCAAATTACTACTTGTTTGTAGCTCAATCAGAGCTGGAGTTATAAACAAAAAATAAGACAATATGTTTTTATCTATGTTTATTTTCCTTTATAAGCACGTAGTTTTAGTTTTTTAGTTATAACTAGAGTTCTAATTGAGCTAAAACAAGTGGTAATTTGAAAATCAAAGAAGAAGCTGTTTTCTATTACGTCAACAAAATATTTTGATCTCAAAAATTTCTGTTTAATATCTAATGGGACTCGAAAATAGGTCAAAATATCCTTTTTCGTCGTTTTGAACGATAATATCTTGAAACTCTGACAAATTGTAAAAAATCGAGAAATTGCATGAAAATCAGCGTAGAAAACTACTGGAATCCATTGTTAGGTTTACGGGTACAAATTTTTGTCGACCTGTGTTATTCCAAATGAATTAAAATTACTTTTCTAACAAAAGTGTACAATTTATAAGTGTTAGGTTACAAAGAAAGATCTAAGGGTGGAGGAAAGTAGAGGGTAAATTAGAGGGACGGTAAATTAGTGGAAAGAAAAAATTATCAAAATAATGTTAAAGATTAAATGGGAGAATTGCAAACGTGTAAAGAAGAAAAGAGCTCAGATGATAGGGAACCTATATTTATGTTAAGGGATATTTTAGAGGGAGAAGTAGGAAATAAAATAAGAAGACCTATCTTGAAGTCTTGGAGTATTTTCTCCAAATTAAGAAAGATTAGAAAAGTGAGACTTAAGAGAAGTACAAAAATTGGCATAGTGTAGAGTTGTGTGGTGGTTGGTGGTTGAGTCAAACCAGTCTTAAGATTGTATACTCGATGATGATGAAGATGATAAGCATAAAGGGGGTAAAAATTATTTTAGCCCAGTGCGACGGAAGAGTTAATTTGGATCATGTTCTGAAATTGTGTAGATCAGCTTAATTAAAGCTGGCTAGATGATAAATTAAAGTTCATCAGTTTGAAAGAACGATAAGCAATTTGAAATTTTCCATTGCTTTTGGGGCATCCTATATGTCATAATATATCTATTGCAGTGTTAGTTAAATATAAAGGAGTATGGATAAATAAATAATAGTTATAGTACGAATAGTCGGCGTAGGTGTCTTTTATACTTTCCCAGCTATGAATAAATTATACTTTTATTTTAATCGGTTCTATTTCTGTAAAGCTTAAAAAAATTATTGAATGCTTGCACAGAGCGTTTATGTGGGTGGGTGGGTGTCTAATGGTTAATGCCTAAGTGGGAATA
The DNA here is from genome assembly GCA_024734495.1 of Forficula auricularia. Lineage (NCBI taxonomy): Eukaryota > Metazoa > Arthropoda > Insecta > Dermaptera > Forficulidae > Forficula > Forficula auricularia. Next base: position 7,928,856 of record JALMQS010000353.1, read on the forward strand.
ATCCTAAATACTAACCTTGAGCATTTGACCCGTTCCGTTACATAGGAAACGGGTATCGATGGTTGGTCGCCGCGGGCGCCCTGGGTTCACTTCGCTCACCTATTCAAAGCAAAATAGAAAATTATATTATTAATCGAAATGAGAGGAAATCCACTGCAGTGGATGCCTATTAACATAATATCGAGGACATATTTTATTATATGCTCTTGCATTATAAATTGCTTATTATATTTTGCTTGGATGAATTTCATTAGAAACATATTGAATTTAGAATGATAATTATTACTAGGTACGAAAATTTTCAAAATTATTTTTGCTCTTTGTGTTGATGTATGGTAAGTAATATATGTCTAGAACGTGGAGAAAAATCATCTTCTAAAATTATATTTTTCTGTCTGTGTATCTGGATTCAGATTCCTAGAATAACTTAAAATGAAAATTTAGAAAAAATTTGTTCTTATATTAAACTATTTCTATTTCCAATGCGGAGAACTGATTAGATTTTGGGCTTTCAACCTACAGATCTTCCCGTTAAAAAATGTAAAATTATTCAAAAAATGATATTTTTTGAGACAGTACAATAGATAAAAATAATAAACAATCAAATGGTCTGTTTTGCACTATTCATCACAAATGAAAACAAAATTTAAAGTTATATTATCGAGTATAGGTAAGTAAAAACCAGTGGCTAATCGAGGGGGGGGGGCGGACTCCCCAGGGGTCTGATCAGGAAATGGGTCTCCAAAGAACCTTTGGTAATCCTTTTCATTGAAAATGCAATAGCTAAAAACATTAATTTTGGTGAAGCAACAAAAAAATTTCAGAAGTCAAAGCTCGCAAAAAAGTTTAACTTTTTTTATTGACAAAAAAGTTAAAAAACCTTTTTATAAAACATCAAAAATGGCAGAGTAATAAGCTTTTTACTTTATCCAATGCGAAGCATGGGGAAAGTATTGTAATCGGTCTGGCGGCAAGCGCGACTTCAAAGGGTCCTCAGGTAAAAACTACGGAACCCATGGACTCAATTAAGGTCACAAATTGAAGTATTCAATGAGATTGAATTTTAGCACGTGACGGTTTTGCCAAAAATTACCTGGAATCTCGCCGAGAGGCCAAAAAGTACCATTTTTTTGGGAAGTGCGTGGGGATGGATGTACCATATGTGTGTTATCGTTTTTTTCGTCCACGATTTTTTCCACACCGTTAAACTGATTGAATTGAAATTGAAAACCTACCATATTTTAACAAAATGAAGCGCTGATTAGTTTTTGGTACATATCGGTCCACAAACATTACTACTTTATTTAAGTACTTTTTTAGTTTTTTCTAAATATCTTGAAAATGACTTAACCAATTTTGATGAAATTTAATATCCTAATTAAGTACCTTGGGGACCACAAAAAAGGTTAAATAAAGTTTTTAGTAAAATCATATTTTAAAGTACTTTACTATAGAATAAAATAGTACTTTTTTTAATTTTTTATTTTAAATTCTTTAAAATTTATTAATTTGATCGTTTTAAGATGGCTCATTTAACCTAACTTAAGTAAGAATGGTTAGGCTTCTCGCTGTGAAAGAGTAAAAATTTGGGAGGAAATTTTATAAGTAACCATAGCAACCGCGTTGTTTTCTTATCCGTTACCATTGCTGAAGACATGGAGGAATCGAGTTAAAATCAAAAATAGCGATTGATTCTCATCTAGTTCTTGAGGAATAACCATTTTATATTGGACTTTTGACGTTTCGATTTTTATTGGTAACCATTGCTGAAGACATAGAGGAATCGAGTTAAAATCAAAAATAGCGATTGATTCTCATCTAGTACTTGAGGAATAACCATTCTATATTGGATTTTTGACGTTTCGGTTTTTATTGGTAACCATTGCTGAAGACATAGGGGAATCGAGTTAAAATCAAAAATAGCTATTGATTCTCATCTAGTACTTGAGGAATAACCATTCTATATTGGATTTTTGACGTTTCGGTTTTTATTGGTAACCATTGCTGAAGACATAGAGGAATCGACTTAAAACCAAAAATATCGATTTATTTTCATCTAGTACTTGAGGAATAACCATTCTATATTGGATTTTTGACGTTTCGGTTTTTATTGGTAACCATTGCTGAAGACATAGGGGAATCGAGTTAAAATCAAAATAGCTATTGATTCTCATCTAGTATTTGAGGAATAACCATTCTATATTGGATTTTTGACGTTTCGGTTTTTATTGGTAACCATTGCTGAAGACATAGAGGAATCGACTTAAAACCAAAAATATCGATTTATTTTCATCTAGTACTCGAAAAATAACCATTTTATATTGGATTTTTGACGTTTCGGTTTTTATTAGTAACCATTGCTGAAGACATGGAGGAATCGACTTAAAATCAAAAATAACTCAAGTTTGCGTTGTTTGCCATAAAAGAATTTAGTCTTTTTGATTTTAAGTCGATTCTTGCACGTTTTCAGTAGAGGTTGCCTTTAATAGTCAAAACATCAAAAATGGAATGCAATAAGGTTATTCCTCTAGTATTAGATAAGAATCGATCGTTATTTTTGATTTTAAGTCAATTCCTCCATGTCTTCAGCAATGGTTACCAATAATAATCGAAGCGTCAAAAATCTAATGTAGATTGGTCATTCCTCGACTGTTAAATGAGAATCGATCATTATTTTTGAATTAAAGTTAACATGAACTGCAAATAGCAAGTATATCTGCTTAATAATAAAGGAATAAACTAATATTTCAAATGAATTTGGATAAAGTTTAGCAAGGATCCGTTGCAGTTTATTTAAATATACTTATGTTTGTTTGTTAGCTGTAAGTTGTTTTTTCTTTAGGCTTAATATTTTCTGGTTTTTTCTTTTAAATATTAACTATTTAATTTTAATTAAATAAGTGTTAAAAATATATTTGTGTTGACATTTTGTATGGCGATCATTCCAATAAGGGGAGGAGCAGGATGATTTCCGCCCTGGGCCTCGATAGCTGTATGTAGGCCTATGAGTAAAATTTGTATTTTATTAAATATATAAATTTTTCAGAAGAACAATAAAACGAAGTGTTATATTAAAAGATCAATAGCAATCTTTAGCTGTTTTATTACAGCTTCTTCAGGCTCTATAAAGAAACAAATATAATTCATTCAAATTATTTACTTATACTATCTCAAATTAATCCAAAAAAAAAAAAAAAAAATATATAAAACAATCACATTGATCAATTTTTCTAAACACTTTGTCGGTTCATTTAGCCTTGCCATTCAGTTATACATATAAAGTATTGTATTTTTAACCGACTTCAAAAAAAGGAGGAGGTTCTCTATTCGACTGAATTTTTTTTTTTTTTGTGCCTATGTTACCTCATATCTCCGCCAATTGTGAACTGATTTTGAAAAAAATTTTGCATTGGGTCCAGCCTACCTTCCGATCGGTCCCATTTTTTTTTTTCATAGGTATTAAACCTTTTTTGTTAGGTTTGTTCAGTGACTAACTTCTTTGTTTATGAACCGATTTCGATGATTCTTTTTTTATTGGAAAGGGGTATCTTAGGGATGGTGCAATATTAATTTGGTCAAGTTCTGATGATAGGATCACTATTAATAACATCACTAAAAAGAGAAAAAAATAATTTTTAAGAAAAAATTAAAACCGACTTCAAAAAATTAAATGCAACAAATAAAATACACTAAAAGGTATAAAATAATTATTATCTTATTTAGTTACAACTAAACGACGAAATATTAACATGAAATTTCTTTTTTAAGTCGGTGCCAAACATATACCTTTTATGAATCACTCCTCGACGGATCTTACTTAGTACGTTTGGTGGGTACGCTCGCTTATAGGTATACTTTTGTTTGGCACTGACTTAAAAAGTAATTTCATGTTAATATTTCGTCGTTTAGTTGTAACTAAATAAGATAATAATTATTTTATACCTTTTAGTGTATTTTATTTGTTGCATTTAATTTTTTTGAAGTCGGTTTTATTTTTAAAAATTTAAATAAAATTTTTTTTGTGAAAAACAAAGATTTAAGTATCTTTTGGGTGTCTTTTTTTGCTACTGGCCCGGCAAGCTTAGTTAGCGCTTGGGTTCGATTCCTAAGGGGACGAACCTCTCTGATATGCAATGTAAAAATATTCAACTAATATCTATGATGTCCTTTAAAGTTAAATTCATTTAATAAAATTTTTTTATCTTATTAAGATAGTTCTTTCACAAATGCGACAATTCAAGAAGTCTTCGAAACTTGGAATATAAGTCATTAAAAGCATAATAAACACACTGTTAAAATTTGAAGACGATTTACCACACCAAACATGAAATAATTGCAATAAAAATAAAATTTTTACATAAGGTAGATTGGGAAAGGGTGAGAAAATGATCATTATTTTATTTTTTTTCATTGAAGGACTTTGACCATCTTGATGAAAAACTAATATTTGTTAGAATAAGATATTCGGAGTAACATACAAAAAAATTGAAATTGAAAATTGTTTCTAATATAATTAAACTACTTCCAATTCTTGAATATTTAAGGCAATAAAAAGGATGCATTTTCGGGAGTATTATTTAATAAAATAAGCTGACGTGTTCTGATGTGGCCATCCACTTGACTTTACCATACAACCTGGCCCCTCACTTATATTTAATATTTAATAAAATTATTTATAATCATGTAGGGGTGTGGGGGCTAGTTTTTGCATTTTTAGACTCCTAGAGCCCACTGATTATGTATACAAAATTTTGTTGAGTTTGGTACAAGGGTCTATATTTTCATTTTTTGACCGTACCCCCCCACCACCCATTTTCGGCCGTTAGTTTTTGCATTTTTAGATCTCTGGGGTCGCACTGATTACGTATCCAAAATTTGATTGAGTTTGGTAAAAGCCCAAGATTTTCATTTTTTGGCCTTACACTCCCCCCATTTTGGGCAGTTAGTTTTTACATTTTTAGACTTCTGGGGTCCCACTGATTATGTATACAAACTTTGGTTGAGTTTTCTCAATTGGCCTATATTTTTAATTTGTAACCCCACCCCTCCACCCCCCTTAATTTTGGGTCGATATGCACCAAAATCGAATCAGCTCTTAATCTCAATGGACCAAAACTACATTTGAAATTTGGTTTCGATATTCAGCCTAGTTTTTGAGCTAGCTCATCCACAAAAATTTGGTAACGCACAGACTAACGGACAACCGGACAACCAGACTAACAGACATTTTGACAAAACAATTATTATTTGAAATATTTCGAAAAAAAGAAGAAAAAAAACACTTTTTTCATGCACGATTACAATACTTGACCATACCCTGTTTGCTAAAGTAGAAATACTAATGTAGTATCCAAGTTTATTCAAGAATGTTAGTTTAAAAATTTTAATTAAATTCTTAAATATTATCCAAAAGTATTTTTGACTCTTCTTTATGATCATAAATATTTAGCAAATAAATATCTCAGACAACTTAAATTTCATAAATAAATAAATATATATTTTTTTTTACCAAAATCTAATAAATATTTCTAAGGCTGCCTTCCATAGGGCATAGGGTGTCATGGAAGGCCTCCCGTCGACAGACTGACCGTGAATAAATTTAATTTAAACAAATAATAATATAAACAAATAAACAAACTTAAAAGTAAATAAATATCTTACCTTTAGTTTAGTTAAAAATTATATAAATTGCTTAATTAAAATTCCCGAATTCCATAGTGATGTTTGATCACAATTTAGTAAATCAAGGCTATTTTAAAAGAACTCTGATTCAGATAAAATAAATAAAGTTAGAAAGTAAGATCCTGCTCTATATTATGTGTCAATTGAATATTACTATTTAAATGAAACGGAACTAGTGCAAATGTAAAAAATGAATAAAATGTAAATAAATTATAAAGATAATCGTTAATATATGGAGTTATTTAATGCAAAAATCTACAGCGAAGAGAATCAAACGTATGTATTTTATTTCCCTGAGAATGTCCTTGGCAAAAAAGACCACACTGCTTAAGATGATAAAACTAAATTTATGGTGGAATAAATATTATTACTATTAACTTCTATAGCAGATTTAATGGTGAATAATGTAAGACCTAGTGTTGTACTAGCATTAATCTATTTAATTTAAGTTTTAGCAGTTATAGATACATAGTGTGTTGCATCTCGGAGTACCTTCTTTTAGTTATTCCCAATCAATTCCAGTAGGATGAAAGCTATGACTAGAAATAGGACAGCTGTATATATCCCTTCAAAAACAGGATTTAAATGTTTTTTAACATGTTTGTTTATACGCAACCAGTGCTTTCATGATGCCATAATTGATCATTCTAGATCTAGATTTTTTTTTTTTTTTTTTTTTTTTTGACTTTTCGGCCATGGTAGCCATAAGCCATTTACGATACTATTTATTTTTATTTTTTAAATTTGTCTCTACCTCGGGGGTCAGATTTTAGCCGGATGCCTCGAGCCGGATTCGAACTCGGGTCCTCTTGGTTAGCTGGCTGACATGCTACCGCCTAGCCTACCCGACCCCCCTCTAGATCTAGATTATGCTATACCTAACCAGAAATAAATGTGAAAAGAAAATAGGCCACAGCTGAAAATGTTCCAAAAATATGTTTCTTTGAAAAAGTATTAGAACCTATTCTTAAATTCCTTATTAAAATGACAATTTGCAAGTGCGCAAGTATTTTAGAAGTGGATTGATGAAATATCAATTTTTAAAATATAAACTGTAATATCCCTCCCCTTTAAAAAAATTGTTCCAAATTTACTTTTAATACTTACTAATTTAGCATTGTGGATTTGCTGCTTTGCTATAGATGTGTTGTTTACAAAAAAAAAAAAGAATTTGGTTTTTTGGATTTTAAGTGGATCTCCCATGTTTTCAGCAATGGTTATTAATAATAATTGAAACGTAAAAATACAATGTAGAATGGTTATTTCTCAAGTAGGTATTAGATGAAAATCGATGGTCACTTTTTATTTTAAGTCAATATTGACTTCAAATAGCCGTTGATGTCTGATTTAGGAATAAACATATTAATATAATATTTCAAAAGTCTAGAACAATCCGTTGCAGTTTATTTCTTAATATTCTTGAATAACATTTTTTCCGGTGACGTTATTTTTGGACATTTTTTTCATAAATTTTATGCTCAGCCGTGAAAGATTGTCGGTCTATATATATCGAATTTTTTTTTTTAATAAATTTTATTAAACCAATTATTTTACATGAATTAATGTATACATTGTATTTTAGCTTCGACTCCGGAGATTATTTCTCCACCATCGAGTGTCCTTGATCATCTTTAGTCCTTGTTTTTAGTAAGAGGAAAACTAATTAAAGAAAAAACCTCTTTTTCCGATAATTATTCCAATACCATATTGCGGAAATTAATCCATCCAATTAATCCTCCTTTTCCTCAGCGATCGAATTTGAAATCAATTCCTTGTCGATTACTTTTCTGATAGATTTTTTATCTGTGATCTATATGTTTTGTATAAACTGATGAGAAATAATTTAGTCTCCAAACACACTGTAAATTCTCATTAAAAATATATTATACAATCAAGGTGCTCGTTCAAAACTTCTCTTGATTTTTGCAAAGAAAGCACTTTCTCAAAGTGCATAATTTATCTATGAAATATTTGACCCAGTGGAACATGAGCGTATATATTAACATTAAGAAGAGGCTGAAGAGAGGACCATCAACGTACAAGACATTTTTAGGAAGGTCACAATGAACTAGGGGTAGTATTAAGAAAAATATAATAAAAGAATTTAAACAAATTTAGAAGGTTAGTGAAAAAAAGCACGTAAAGTTTAAAAAGATAATATAATCCTATTTTATTGTAAAATATTTCATAACAAAATATACCGAGTAAAAGAAAATGTACTTACATGCATTTAGATAATAATAATAATTAATTTAAATTTATTTTTTTACTTTACCATGCAGGGTATGGTCAAGTATTGTAATCGTGCATAAAAAAAGTGGTTTTTTTCCATCTTTCGAAATATCTCAAAAATGGCTGAAACTATTTTGATTAAAAAAATTGAGCAAAACCATAGCCTTTCGGTTTACAAAAAAGTCCAAATAAGTGAATATCGAAAAAATTATATTTTTCGAGATAATAATTGTTTTGCCAAAATGTCTGTTAGTCTGGTTGTCCGGTTGTCCGTTAGTCTGTGCGTTACCAAATTTGTGTGGACGAGCTAGCTCAAAAACTAGTGTGAATATCGAAACCAAATTTCACATGTAGTTTTGGTCCATTGAGATTAAGAGCTGATAAGATTTTGGTGCATATCGACCCAAAATTAAGGGTGGTGTAGGATCAAAAATGAAAATCTTGGCAATTTACCAAACTCAACCAAATTTTGTATACATAATCAGCGGGACCCCAGAAGTCTAAAAATGCAAAAACTAACCGCCCAAAATGGGTGGGGGTCAAAAATGAAAATCTTGGCCATTTACCAAACTCAACCAATTTTTGCATACATAATCAGTGGGACCCCAGAAGTCTAAAAATGCAAAAACTAACGGCCCAAAATGGGGGGAGTGTACGGTCAAAAAATGAAAATATAGGCCCTTGTACCAAACTCAACCAAATTTTGTATACATAATCAGTGGGACCCCAGAAGTCTAAACTAACCCCCAAAATGGGGGGGGGGGGGTGTAGGGTCAAAAAATGAAAATCTTGGGCATATACCAAACTCAACCAAATTTTGGATACATAATCAGTGGGCTCCCAGGAGTCTAAAAATCCAAAAACTAACCCCCCCACCCCTACATGATTATAAATAATTTGATTAAATATTAAATATAAGTGAGGGGCCAAGTTGTATGGTAAAGTCAAGTGGATGGCCACATCAGAACACGTCAGCTTATTTAGTGTGCAGACCTTAGGATTTTTCTTTTTAAATTTCTTTTAAAAAAATTCGGTGATTCGGAGGATCGTACCTGCTCCCTCAGGGTTTAAAAGGGTCAACGATGGAAACTCCGTGTATATTAATATTATTTTTATTTGCAATTAAGGTAGTTCTTTTGTGACAATCCACACAAAACGTTTTAGCCTCGTAACCACTCTATACATATGAACTGTGCTAAAATCTTAGGTTATGTTTTCTTAACGTGACTGTACTTCTCACACTACTATATCCTCTTTATGAATGGATCGTTTCCAAGCCATTGATCTTATATCCCCTCCACTAAAATTAATCGCCCAAATATGTTGTTTTTTTTCTATTTTTTATCAAAACTACTAGGTAAATAATTTCAACTTTTTTTTAAGTTACTCCGAATATATTATTCTAACAAATATTAGTTTTTCATCAAGATGGTGAAAGTCTTTCAATGAAAAAAATAAAATAATGACCATTTTACCACCCTTTCCCAATGCTATCCATATGCAGAAAAATTTCATTTTTAATTTCAATTATTTCATCTTTGGTGTGGTAAATCGTCTTCAAATTTTAACAATGTATTTTATTATGCTTTTAATGACTTATATTCCAAGTTTCGAAGACTTCTTTAATAAAAAAAAAATAATAATAATTTAATTTTAGCTGCAAATAAAAATTTTACCTGATATTAAAAGTAAAAATTATATTAATAAATCCCTTTTAATTAAAGCAAAAAATTAGTGAGCATCGCTCGGTCAGCCTGCTATTAAACAATTTAATCAAAAAGCATTAACAAATTTCTTTCCAATATAATTAATAAATAATCATTTTTTTACAAGTTGATTCATAAGCTCGATTTCTAGTTTAAGTATCGTTTCTTAATGAATGATTAAGACAGGAATCATAATTCTTAAAAATCCTATTTTCCAATGATTGCTGGTCATCTGATTTGTGAACCCCATGATGAAGGTGTTCCAGAGTCAAAGGGTGGTGGCGATGGTGGCAGAGAAAGAGTTCTCTGATTGGCTAGCTAAGAATCTATCACGTGTCGTATATAAACCCACCCGCAGCCTCCAGACAGGACACTCTCTTTACTCGTGTTACGGACCAGCGTTCTTGGTGAGTCGCCTTCTTTTTTTCCCATTCTTTCACACTTTACTAATCTTACTTGCTTATCAATTCAGATGAAATGTTCAATTAAGGTTGCTCGGACAGTACCCCGCAAGTCAAAATAAAATCTAAATTTTTTTTCGATTAAAATTAAAAATTTTAACACATAAATTAATTATTTTAATTTAGATGTTAGCTAACATCATTTTTAATCGCATATATGAAATAATTTAATTAATAAATAAATATCTTTTGACTCGAGTCACGTGAGTTATTTATTTTTAAGTCAAGCGGACTGATATTTTCGATCATTTAGATTTGAATATTTACAAAACCCTGGATCAAAACGTCACCTACGATAATTTATCTATATAAATAAAAAAATTTTGTTTTTCTTCTCATCATACGATTTGGCTAGATTAATCGAAATATATGCTTTCACCCAACATTCCATATTCCTTGCGTGTTATAAATCCGATTTTTAATAATTAATTACACGAAAACCCTTGGTCAGATCTTTTTAAAAAAATTATTTTATACGTATTTGTTAACAATTAATAACATATTAAAAATTCATATTTTTAATCCAACATTACCTAATATCCGAGCAACCTTAAGTTGCGACTTATTTCAAATGATAAGGGTGGAAAAAATTATACTTTGGTGGTTTTCCAGATTTTTAAAAAAATAAATTTTTGGTCAAAATTATAATTTTTAATTAAAAGTTGAAATATTATTTAAATCACATATAATTAATTATAATTATTTATTGATCACAAAAAAATAATACTAATATAACTCGTTCTCAAGAATGAAAATCTGAGTGGGTGCTCATACTTGAAACTATCGCAGAATAATCACATCAAAACGTCGTAGTTATATTATATTATTTGTTATTTGTGTTCAAGAAAAGTAATAATTCATATATATTGAGTGAAACAAATTTCAACCTTTGAAAAAATTAATCACATAAATACAATCTTTAAAAGCTACATATCTAATATGATTTTTAATTTTTATTTAATTTAAAAATTAGCATATCACAATATATCCCAGCGATTATTGTCAAGTATGATGAAAAGTTCACTTGTGCTTGTTTATTCGAGATGTAGGGATTAAAAATAATTCTGTTAATTTTTATGAAAAATTAAAATTATATTTATTTGGCTATTTTTGAATAACATTGATCGACAAAAATTGAACATTTCGATAGAAAAACCAAGCATTTATCCTAGTAGAGTTTTTTACGCTGGTTTTCAAGGTTTTTTAACATTTTTTTTTCAATAGTTCAAGGTTTCGAGATGTTTTTGTAGTTCCGCATGAGGCAATTTTCGTCAATTTTTAGGCGACATATTATATGAAACAGTAATATTTGCAATTAAACTATTTTATTAAAAAGTCTCTTTCATTTCTCATACTATCATTTCAAATTTAGCGCATTTCTAGCTCGATTTATAAAAAAAAATAATAATGTAGTTTTCGTTTTTACGTTTCGATCCAGTTTTAATTGAGTTATAAGCAAACGTAAAATTAGAAATAATAAGATCAAGATTTTTTCTGTTAATAAATTAAAATATAAATGCAAATATTGCTATACCATATATATGCCCTCGAAAATGGGTCAAAATCGCTTTTTCGGAGTTTTTATCAAAGGTATCTCAAATTCCTGATCTGTTATAAAAAAAATAATAAATTCATGGAGTATCATCATATAAAACTCAACTAGGATAAATTGTTAGGTTTTCTATTGAAAATTTCTGTTGAGCAGTCTAATTACTATTAATTAATAAAGTAAAGGGAGTGTTGTTTCACATTAAATGAAATAAAACTCAAAGAGGTTTATTTCATTCACTGTGAAACTACATTCCCTTTACTTATTCAGTAATATCTTGTTTCACCTAAAACCTACACCACTTTCCCTAAGTAATACTAATTACTATGATTACAACTGAAACATCACCTGCAAAAAATTACATCTTGATTACTAAATTCATAACAGTAAATCTTTAACATGCAACTAATTTTATTTTTTAGTAAAACTCTCTTTTGCAATTTTTATATTTTACAAAATCTTGTACCTCCCTAATATAACATATAGGTATATTAGCATATTCGTGACAGACATTTTTATTAAACTATATTATTTTTATTAGGTGTTTTATAATTTAAATCTATTATTTTTTTTTTTATTTTAAAATTTAAATTTGATTAAAAAAACAAGATAAATAATTCATATACATTTACCAATAATATATTAAAATATCTAATACAACTGCACCGGTTGTATAATCGTGGGTTATTTTATGCTCATTATAACGCAACCAGAATTTGGCAAAGCTTTTTTTGTCTATATTCAATAAAAGTGTCCTTGCATCTGCATAAGCGTTATTTAAGGGAGAGGTGAAAAAAAAACCAAGGGCGACAGGAAAACAGTCGGGGCTTAAAAGTAGCTACTGGGGCGATTTTACCGTTCCAATTAGAGCAACATTAAAACGAGTTTTTTTTTCAACTTCTACGTCTTTGTCTCTTTTCACTAAATACCCACTATTCGATAATTTATTCATTTTCCTGATATATTTCGTAATCGTATTTTATTGATTATTAATACTTAAAGGTTAAATGATTATAAAAATATTTTTCTAATTTATTGGACTTAAAGATATTTGATATATTTATTCAGAATTAGTTTGATTATTTGATGATAATATATTAATTGCGCTTTGTCCATACCTATATGACACCTGAAAAAGATGCCCGGATTTCAATTTTCATCTGAAAACCATTTTCTAGCTATTTTAATAGGAATTGAAAAAAATTAGATCTTTTAAGTTTTGAGGAGTCCAATATGATCAAGTGGTCTGGCTGTGCGTTATTTTAATATCAATATCTCAAAAACAATGAATCCCAGAGTAAACGAATTTCAACCTTAAGCGAAATCACTTTTAAAAATGTCATTTTTGAACTCACTGTAACTATTTATTATAAATAAATCGATCTTTAAAAAGTTTCGTAAATTGTAGTTTAAGGTAGTTCTTTCACAAACGCAAACATTTAAGAAGTCTTCGAAACTTGGAATATAAGTCATTAAAAGCATAATAAACACACTGTTAAAATTTGAAGACGATTTACCACACCAAACATGAAATAATTGCGATTAAAAATGAAATTTTTGTATATTGTAGATTGGAAAGAATTGGGTAAATGATCATTATTTTATTTTTTTTCATTGAAGGACTTTCCAATATGATCATAACTTAATGAAAAACTAATATTTGTTAGAATAATATATTCGGAGTAACTTAAAAAAATTGAAATTATTTACCACGTAGTTTTGATAAAAAAAAAAAAAATCATATTTGGGCGATTATTTTTAGTGGAAGGGATAAAATATCAATGGCTTGGAAACCATCAGTTCATAAATAGAATATAGTAGCATGTAGTACAGTCACGTTAAAAAACATAACCTAAAATTTTAATTCCGTTCATATTTATAGAGTGGTTACGAGGCTAAAACTGTTTGTGTGGATTGTCGCGAAAGAACCTACTTAAAGGCTGATAAATTAAATTACAACATGATATGATTGGAAAACAAAATTACTTCTTCTTTAGAGGTTCAAGACCTAAAATTCCGTGTTTTGATAAAAAAATAGTCACTGTGTTCTTTTTTTTTGTTAATTTAACAAAAAAAAATCAAAAATCAAATGAATTTTATATAGTTTAAAAAATATTGTCAAGTAGAGGGTTTTAGCCCTATAGCCACAACCTTAGCTACCACCTTGAGGAAAATTTTTGTGATGAACTTAAATGCGTTTCATTGTGTCTTTGTTTTTTTTGTTTTTTTTGAAATTTTAAAATATGATTAATAAAAAATAAACAGTAATAGTGGAATATGGCACCATACCATATTCGACTTTATATTTTTCTTAATCATATTATAAAATTTAAAAAAAAACCTTGAAACTCATTTAAGCCATCTCAAATGTATCATACTATACTAGTTTATTTAAATTCTTTGTTTATGTATCCGGTTCTTTGGTCATTACTATCCTTCAGATTAAAAGTAGAAATAATTTAATTTATATAGGTCAGTTAGTGAAAGTAAAAAAACAAACTATTTCGTTAGGTAGATTAAAATCAATAAATTAATTTCAATTATAAACTAATTTTTAATTATTAAGTAGATATCTTTATTAATTTGAAAAAAGTTTCTTTTGCCTAGAGTAGAAGAGTGGTTGATTTTTAAGAATAAATCATCTCATTGAGGGTGTCCTCTGCTTGATGCAAATAAATGAATAGAAATATATATCTGTATATATATGTGTGTGTGTGTATTTATTTGCATCAAGCAGAAGACACCCTCACTGATTTCACTTAAAAGTGTCTTTATAGTTAAAATCTATTTTCGTCTGAATATTCAAATAAATTTCGTCAAATTAAGACTTCCAGAAAGATGTGTGAACTACTACTTTTCACGAAAATTTGAAAATTAAAAATTAATTAAATTGATTTTTTAGCTAGGATCCGTTAGAGATAAGATAAAATATGGATAAAAGGTTATGGTGGGTGGGGGGGGGTATTTTTACATTGAAAGAGTAAGGAAAACTCTATCTCCAAATGAAAATAAAGTAATAATTGGCTCTACAGTCACTCTGTATGATAATAGTATTTTATTAAATTTTATTGAAATCCGGTTTTTTTATTACTTAATGTACATTCAGACAATCAATCAAAAATTGTGAAAATAGTTTTTAAAACTGTGATATCAATAAACATAACTGAATAAATGATTTGTCAAAATATGAAAAGGTCATAGTTTCTTAATTGTGCCAAAATTGTATCATTGTTAAAAATTGAAATTAAAAGAAATTTTTTATTTTTCAAGGATCTAATTAACCTATAAAGAACATAATTTTTTTCCTAGAAGCTATTATTAGTCCTCAAAACATATTAAAAATTTAGATCAATCGGTTCATAAGATCCTGAGAAAAAATTGTTTTCTGTTTCTTACATATTTTGCTTTATCTCAAAACTAATTGAGTTAGGGATCTGAAACTTTCAGGATCTTATTATTTTATTAGTATCTACATATCCCCTAAATATCATCAAATTATCTTTCTGGGGCCGATTCAGTAAGCTTATATCCATATGGCCTTTATATATTTAATAGGTATATGATAATTTAGCATTTGTGTAATATCAGTTGCCTAACTTTAGGCACTGACTTTAAGAACTTGACGAAGTTTGATTTATTTTACTGGTATTTTTCTTATGAAATTTAAAAAAATTATTAAATATACTTTTCCAAAATCTAGTTTCTTTTATGGTTCCTATTTGGACAAATGCTGATTCAACATATGCTCAAAGGATAGTCATTGATTGAGCAACATTGACTGATTTGATAGATAATTTTTCATTCAACCTGATATACATCTCTAAGGTAGTTTAGATTGTAAATTGGAGGTCAAATATAATTTTCTTTTTAGGAACCTACATAATTATACATGAATACCTATCCAAAAATTTATCATTATCCAAACGCTGTCATGTTAATTGAATATATTATACTAGTCAATTTCAAAGGTAAAAGAGTCTATATCAAAATTAATTTTTTAATGTTTAAGTTAAAACTTGATCCTATATTTAGGAAAAGCGAAGTATTATAAAATAATAAAACAGGCTGTTTAAATTACCCGAATATTATAATAGTAACTTTAATTTAGTAGTAAATCGAGGAATTAGTATTACAAATGAAACTTTGGATTACATTATTAACTAAATTTACTTTCATGAAAGAATTCGATTAGAAACGTAATCCTTGAGTAAAATGTAACCAATTGAATTGATAGATAGAATTACTAATGAGGAAGTTTCAAAAAGCATTAAATAAAAGGAACTTTGTGGAAGAATCTGAAGAAAGGAGCTTGAATTATAGGGGAAATCTTAGGGGGATGTTGGTACATAATTTTTATAGAGGAAAGAAAAGATCTTTTTGAAATTAACTTAATATTTTAGAAGTGTTGATTTCAAATTCTGATTTTGTTTTTTTCTCAGTTCATTGGTATATCCTATAACGGAATGTCGACAGTAAAAAATATAGCTCCCATGCTCAGAGAATGCCCTAAGAATCTCGTAACTAGACACTAATCATTTAAAATCTACTGATAAAAATAGTCTAGTTGATTAAAAAAGAGCCTCTTCACAATAAATAACATATCTCTAAGCCTGAATTACCGTATACTAAGCAGCTTTTTAAAATTAGAAGTAGTATCCTAGAAAATCCCTATGGACTTATACCATATACTACATATATAACCAGTGGCGTGCGGTCCATGGATGCTGTGGATGAGGCGCATCCCTAAGATTTCAAACATTTAGAGTATTTTCATAAAATAAAGATTTAAAGAAGTATTTTCATAAAATAAAGATAGACTTCAAAATTTTCAGGAATAGCTCTCAATATATAAGATCGAAAATAACTAAGAGTACTATAGGCAAGTCAGAGCTTGCTTAGAGCGCAATAGAATTAGGAGAAATTTAAGATTTTCTTATAAGACAGGCTGATTCATTGTGGAAGTCGATTTCCATCTCGGAGACTGTTTAAGTCACAAGAATTAGTTTCTGACTCTTACCCTCACTCAAACAAAGCAGTATCCGTTTGGGGCGAAGGTCCCAAAATATATTTTTAAAAAAACTAATGTTAAATTTGAAAAATAACGAAAATGATGCCGTTCGATGAAATTCGATGAAATTTGCAAAAAAAGCGAAGATTAAAATAAAATTTCAAAAATGAAGGGTAGTTTTTGGACAGCATCCCCTAGTTGAAAATTCGATACATTCACCGCATATTTCGCAGATGGTAGGAGGGAGTTTAGCTATAGCCTAATGACAGGAAGTCAGGGGTATAGCCACCAAGTAAAAAATTTAAATATATTAAACAATGAAACATGTTTTAATTAATTAAGTTGAAAAAATATTATTTGAAACTAAGTACTAATGGTTTTGAAAATAAAAAATAAATTTAATAAATTTAAATTTAAGCACCTGTTTGTTTATGGCTTTATCATAAATCAAATCATCCAAAAATTGTTATTTACTGAATTTTTGAACTGGAAATTATCTTAGAGATGAGAAAAAAAATCCCATTAATTCTTCACATTGGAAATACAAACAATTTTGCATCAGAATGAACTTTCTAAAAATTAGTTCTTGAGTTATCGTGGCTAATGCAATCAAAATTTACTAGTTGCAAGAATTAATAGTTGAAAATCATTAAAAAAACCTGCTTGGTATACCGGGTAATATATATTTATAAAATACAACATTTATATTTCACTTGAACTTAAGCATATATATCTAATTACATCCTAAATATGTCATTTGGCCTTTAAATTTAATTGTTTATTATTAAAATTAATGGGTCTTTTCTTATGCTGCTCCGGATGATTGTATTTAATAAAATGATATATTTTTTCAAAATTCAAAAAATTACTTGCTTTTAATTGAAAATATTTAATACTTATATTACTAATGAGATTAAATCTACATAATTACCTTTTTCAACTTGATCTAGTCGGAATGCCTAGTCGGTTGTGCGCAAGCAACTAAAAATAAAAGAAAAAAATAATTTAATATGATAAAATTACTTGATGGAAAAGGAACGTGTTGGCTAATGAATAAAAATAAATCTTTTAAAATAAGTAGTCCCCAGAGAAAGACAGAGAATGACAAAATTGCTTTATTATATATTTAAGATAATCAGTGAATTTATATTAAGCTCAAATAATAATAAAAAAATTTATAAATACCTTATTTGAGTATTGATCCGCTGGACATAGTTGTTCTATGATGTCTCGCTCGTCTGCGACTGAAAGAAAATCGAACGAAAGAAATTCATTTGGCGATAAGATATCCTCGAGCGGCCGGGGTTTCGAAGAATTTTTTTCAAAAACAATTCATACGAATTAGTTTATCACTTTCACACACACAAACACACTCACACCAATACAAACAGATTTATAAGTTAGATGTGGTCCAGATCTTCGCCCCAGGTGACATCTAAGCTCTACTAAGAGTCTTTTTAGTAACAAGATATAGGTATTTAGATATGTTTAAGCTTTGCTCATTAAATCGATTCGATTTATTTTTTCATTTTTCATAAAACTAGAAAACCCGAAATCGAATGAAAAAATAAAAAATACAAACATTTTTACGCACTTACTCTTACCGTAGGAATTGGAATGCCAAATGGTGGTGGTTTTAATAAATAAATAAATAAATAAATCTTTATTCCTACTGCTGCTCAAGTCCTCGGTGGCTAGGTCCTCCAAACATCAATACAATCTAATTACCTCAATTTAACAAATAAAAAAAAAAAAAAAAAAAAAAAAATAGAAATGTATACTTACTCATTAACAAATAGCTGATCCATAGATTTCAATCAAAAGAGAAAAAGTAATTAGCCATAAGTTTTTAAGGAAACCTGGTCAAAACTTAAACAAGGATGCTACGAACTTTCTCTACCTCAGCTAATCTCTGCTTGTGAGACCTAAATAAAATTTTGTACAAATCTAGGACATAAGGACTTGACAAAATTCATAATTGATATAATCATAGGGGGCAGAGGACTATAATCCCAAGTAGTAATAAACAGACTATTCCACAAATCAATGCCAGATCCTACAAATGAATGCAAACCTACATTAATATCTGAACTAACTAACTCGATATTAGGGTGCTCCTTATTTTGGATATTTTTGAATATTTATGCTGACAGGGGCTCATATGGTTAGAAATAAATAAATAAAAATATCTCCCAAGTTTCAAGTCTCTATCTCAATTTTAACCTAGTACTACACAGCGATTAAGTTTCCCATCTATGGTAAATAACATGGGGTTTTGGCATTGAACGATCAATTTTTTATTTAGGCCAAAGTAATGGTTCAAAAAATTTGAAACTCTGTAGACTTTATCCTTATAATAGTAGCTATCCTTCAGAATTTTTATAGATTTTTAGCTATTACAATTTTGGAGTTACATCTAGATAAAATACTGCTATATCTTAGTATTAGTAAGTTATAGACTCCAAAATTATAATAGCTAAAAATCTGTAAAAATTCTGAAGGATAGCTACTATTATAAGGATAAAATCTACAGAGTTTCAAATTTTTTAAACCGTTACTTTGGCCGAAATAAAAAATTGATCGTTCAATGACAAAAACACCCAAGTTATTTAGATAGGAAACTTAATCGTTGTGTAGCACTAGGTTAAAATTGAGATAGAGACTTGAAACTTAGGGATATTTTTATTTATTTATTTCTAACCATATGAGCCCCTGTCAGTGTAAATATCCAAAATAAACAGCACCCTACTCGATATGTTGCTCAAAATGTAGAATTTTATTTAAGATACTTCTACAATTTACTACTAACAACTTAAATCTCTGATTTCTATCTCCAACAATTGTCCTCTTACCCCTCCATCTAGTTTTTTTGATATTCTATATCTATATATCAATAAATTTTCACTTTATAAACAATAACTTGATTTTTTGATTATACCATTTAATAATTGGATAAAAATATTAATTTTTGCAGATAACGCTAAAATGTTGGGGGTGTTGACTGTGTTAGCGAGTGTAGCCCTTTCGGTGAGCGCCGGAGGAGGATCCCATGTAGCTGTGAACTTACCCTATTTGAACCCAGCAGGTGTGCAATATGTTTCCGGACCAGCCCTCGCTGAGGTCAACACAGTGAGTAAATCTAGTGATTATTAAATATTTATTTCCAATTCAATCATATAACACAAACGCCTTTCATTTACTAAAAACGAACAATAATATACAAAAGTCTTTTAATGTCTAGATTATTGAACTATCTAAATAAAATTAGAATTAAATTTGAAACTGGAAAATTATCTGTATCAAATATAGTTTTCTTCTATTAAACTTATCTAATAAAATATTTCATATTAATGTAATATTTCGATGCTTATTTTTATTATTTTGAAGGTTTTTTTGTCATTTTAGTTAGTAGTAAGTAAATAATGGAAAAAAAGGAGATTGAATCAAAATTTTATTTGATTAAAAACTCAATATTTTTACTTTAAATCGAACATTATTTTGTTTCTTAGGCTTTTATAAGTTTGCCATTTTAAATACATTATTACTCGGCTTCATATTTAGGGATAATAAAAAATTGGGTAAAATTGCGAGGTGCGTTTCACAAAAAAATGAAATAAAACAAAAATGAGTTTAGAATTTTGATATATTTCGGGTTGTCAGCCCATCATCATCGAAATGTCGAAAATATTAATTCTCATTACGTTTTCTCCTCCCCCTAACTTTCCCTCACCATACCTGTTTCCAAAAAAATTATTATTTATAAAAAATTTTCGAATCCATATTCAGTTCAGGGCTGACAACCCGAAATATATTGAATTCTAAACTCATTTTTTTATTTCATTTTTTTGTGAAACCCACCTCGCAATTTTACCCAATTTTTTGTTATTATATAAAAATGGTTCATCTAGAACCAAAACCTATCTCTTTAAAAGCCATATTTAGGGTCCTGTACCTTAAAAGTTAAAAAAGGGAACCCATATGATTTAGTTAGCCTGCCTAGTTTGTAGCTTATAAAAGAAACTTTAAATGTGAAATGTTATAGTTTGATGAACCGCAAATAATCCAATCATTAAAGTCGAAGTAAACATTTTTTAGGTTATTACCAAGCATAAAATCTGCGATGAAAAATAAATTCATGCATCCAGTCTTGTCTTGTCATGCCTTTTAAAATAATATTAAATAAAAATGTATATATTTTTTTTTTGTAATTATTTTGACTTCCCATTTACACGTATGAGAGTTTTAAGTATTCGACTAGCAGTTTCTTCCTTCTAGAACATCGTTGATTTCAAAGTATAAAAAAAATTTACGAAAGTACGAGTTTTTTATAAAATTAGTAGTTTCGAAGTAAAGGTGAAATAAAGTGTATTTTTTCAAACTTCAATATTCTCGTCTCTACCATATACTTGGAATAAACGTATAAAATTATATTTGTTAATCAAGAAAATTAAAAATTTATAATATACGATATATATGCATCAAACCAGCATACGAAACATTTAATATAC
The DNA here is from genome assembly GCA_024734495.1 of Forficula auricularia. Lineage (NCBI taxonomy): Eukaryota > Metazoa > Arthropoda > Insecta > Dermaptera > Forficulidae > Forficula > Forficula auricularia. Next base: position 7,950,002 of record JALMQS010000353.1, read on the forward strand.
GAGTTTCTCAAATAATTTTATTTCTTTTTTAAAAAATGTAATTACTTTAAGAGAAATACATTTTAGGTATGCTAATTAATAAAATTCTAATCATATAATAAATAATAATAAATGCACTAATAATAAGCATCTTGTTGACAGTTTCGCTATGATATAGGTTGCGGTTATTTGATTAATCAATCATTGTCATTTGTTTGTCATCTAATTCATTCAGTACTCACAAGGCATCTCGCATCATTCTGCTGCACCTGCTGCTTATCTGCAGCATCAACCAGCTTATGCGGCAGTCAACACAGTAAGATTTGAACAAACTCATCAAGTTGATTAAATTATGCTATAACATCTTTCCCAAAATATAGCGAATTGATTGAAATTTCGTAAAATTATTAATAAATTGATCTAGGCTGCTCCTTCCTCTAAAAGCAAAATTTAAAAATATTTTCCTGGATAGTTTAAAGCAGTGTTTTTCAACCTTTTTCATGACGCGACCCCCCACCCCTCTGTTTATAACCTGTATTTTATTATGTTACAAATATCAATTCCATACAACATTTTTATTAATTTTATAAATAATTAGGTATCGGCTAAATACACAATTAAGTATCTAGTACAGACATGTTTTTACATCGATTACATCGCCAAACACATCCATAGTAAAAGCGATACGACAATAGTAGATTAATAACAAATGTCCTTTAATTAACATTTTCTTAATAAAAATATATTTTTAAACTTTTTTTTCTTTTATACTGAAACTTCGTGACCCCCTTATAGAGGCTTCATGACCCGCAGGTTGAAAAACACTGGTTTAAAGGTTTAAATTCTTCTAAAAATTAAGAAAAACTTGACCTATTTTTTCTATTCATTTATATTTAGGTCATATAAAAAGTCTCCGCGGTTTTATGGTACATTTTTAACAAAAAATTTCTTTATTGAAAATCAATTTTAATCAACTATATATTGACCATTATTATCTATGATCTTTTGGCATTTTTTGGCTAGCTTCATAGTTCTAACTTCTGTGATTTATCGTCGAAAAACTTGGGCAAGTGATTTTCAGCGGCGCTTCGGTAGGCCAATTGTTTACCATCAAGAGAGTTTTGGAGAGACCGAAACAAATGGTAGTCAGACGGTGCAAGGTCCAGGCTATACGGTGGATGCATCAGAACTTCCCAACCAAGTTCCGTCAATTTGTTCCGAGTCATCAAAGATGTGTGTGGCCGCTGAAAAATCACTTGGCCAAATTTTTCGACTATAAATCACAGAAGTTCTACACCGATGGAACTATGAAGCTACCCAAAAAATGCCAAAAGGTCATATATAATAATCGTCAATATGCACTTGATATAAATTGATTTTGAATAAAGAAATTTTTTGTTAAAAATGTACCAAAAAACCGCTGAGACTTTTTATATGACCTATTAATAAAAATAAATTTAAAAAATAAGCGATTTTTTTTTCAAGTTTGACAGTCAATAATATACCTACTAAGTATATTTTAATCAAATTAATCACAAAAATAAAAGCTTCAACAGCTTCATTACTATTAGTGATATAGTAATTTGTTTTAAAAAAAATATCTTTAAGAATCACCACTATATGTTGAGATAATAATTAAATGAAAAAGTAGTAAAGTAGTCTGAATTAGAAATTTATTTATTTTATCTCTTAAGCCGATAGTTCAACACATTTTTGTGTCTTTGTCAGGGCTTCGAAAAAAATTCAATTCAATTCTCTTATTTTAAAATTGGGATCTTGGTCAAGGCTGTTAAATCCGAACTTTTCTGTTTCGGCAACTCCTAAATTTATTATTAATTTAATATTATATTTAAATGGCTACTTCTGGCTCCTACGCTATTTCACGTTAATCATACCCACACATAAATATAATTACCACAAAAACTAGATTTTAAAATCCAAAATGAACAAGTATTCAAGATTATGAAAATAAAAATGAAAATTTTGATAGAAGTTGTTTCCGTTAAAATGCCACTATCAAGAGGGAGTTACAGCTGAATAATTGTGTTGTTAATTTTATTATTATTATTATTATTTATTAAAATGGGTTTGTTCAAGTTTTTTCTATTCATAAAATCGAAAAACATTTATTTTTTATGCAACTAGTCCAAAAACCTGAACACTTTCATTTTCAACAATTATTGTTCATGTATATATGTTATAGACCAGGTGATTAACAGGGCATTATTCATAATGTCCAGACAGTTTGAAGAATTCCCAATATGAGTAGGCAATACAATAAAAACTATTGAAATAATTAAATTGACCTGGCATTATGATTATGTCCGTAATAAAAATATGTTTTATTGTCTCCTTCAATATATAAAAATTCTGCTACCCTCGACACAAAAACTTTCAATTTTATGTTTTAATAAATTATTTTGATGTAATAACAGTAGTATGTAATCAACGGCTCGTATTTCAGGTTTTTAAGTTCTATGAAATTAAAAATATGTTGAAACGATTTCAGCTTTAAAATAAATCACATTTATCAAATTAAAACGTAACATAAACTAAGTAATGAGTAACAGATTTGGAGTATTTCTTTCTTATTTATTAAAACAATTACTACTTTGATGGTATTTTGAGTTGCCCAGTTTTTTCTTTTTCTTTGCGACAACTACATCTGTCAGAATTACAGCCACGTTTACAACCACATCAACTGTACCTTGCCTAATGTACCTACCTTAATTATCAAATCGTACAATAGTTACGTAGCAATATCCATAATGACCAGACAATGTGATAAATAATGAAGTTTAAATAAGTATTAATTACGTAGCCCGATTTGACGTGCCATTATTCATATTCCCCGGGCATTATAAATAGTGCCCTGATTAATCACTTGGTCCATAACATATATAAACCATACAACATTAAATCATTTCATAGAGTCTTTACTTCATTTTACCGCGGCAATTAGCTATATATCATTCACATACAATAATAATCATAGCATAAGCGAATGTACTAATGGCTGGTTTAGCTGTGGTCGGTTTGAGGCTATTGGATTAATCATTCATTGTCATCTCATTCATCAGTACTCGCAAGGCGTCCACTCATACCCTGCTGCACCTGCTGCTTATTTGCAGCATCAACCAGCCTATGCAGCAGTCGATACAGTAAGAACAAAAATTCATAAAATTCATTTAATTCACATTCTCATCTTATTTTTAACTTGGAAATAAAATAAAATTCCCCCTCCTTTTCACAATGTTACTGCCTAATAGGGGTTGCACTTTCGTGCATCACTATTATCAAAAAATGTTTGCCTCAGAGGAGCTTAGGCTTGCATTAAATGATTTTCTACTTTAACTCTGTTTTCAGCTAGTTTGTTTGGATCCTGTAGTATAGGCAACTTGCAAGGTCTGAGAGACAGGAAACGTTATTGAGGAACAGAGCTAGGGGCGATTTCTACAAAAAATACCATTAAATTCGGAAATGAAATCATAATTAAAGATCTAAGTAAATGAACATGAAGTTAAATTTATTTTTTAAAAATGGAGATTTTTTCGCTGGAAGAACATATTAGGCAAGTGGGCGGTGGGGAAGAGGACCACATGCTCCGGAAGCCACTGTAGAGCGGACTGACAAAGGTGTAGTTTATTCTTTTCAATGTTTTAGGTGGTAATTTATTTTTCGAAAGAAATTTGAGAAAAGCCCGTGGCACTCCGGCTGTTAAATTACTTTGACTTTGGTGCTTTTTCTCACTATCTTATATTTTCTAGAGACGGTTATTATTTTTATTATTTTGGAAATAAATCATGTATCGGGTGAGCCATTTAACTTTTGGAATTTGAATCGGCTATGAAAAAAGACTAATGAATATTTTTCAAAATTATAAGTGTATTAGAAAGATTGGACATTTTCATTTATGAATGAAACACAAAATCATTATTCGATTTCCAAAAACAGTGCGCAAAAGATCGATTGTTACGTTGGCTGTGTGGCAAGTGGGGGCCCCGTCCTGTTGAAACCAAATGTCACCAATGTCATCCTTTTCAATTTTTGGAAACAAATATGATGTTTTTCATTCTTAAATGAAAATGTCCAAACTCATAATTTTGAAAAAATATTCATTAGTTTTATTTATAGCCGATTCAAATTCCAAACGTTAGATGGCCCACCCTATATTTAATGTTTATTATTATTATTATTATTTTAGTATTATTTATTTCTAACTCACCACACGTAATAACATATGTGTCTTAAAAATAAATATTTATATAAGTCTTGATTTATTATAATTAGTTTATTATGTAATTCTGAATTTGAAGATAGGCAATAATTCATGTTGAAAGTCTAAAAGATTGAAGTTCTGATCTATATAAAGTTTGGCAGGAAAAAATTATTTGGACTTCACTATCGTAATTTATTAAAATACTAATACTACTAAATAAAAAAATATGTATTCTTTTGTTTTTGTATAAAATTTAAACATATTTTATGGTAATCATCTTCATTTAATTTAGATAAAAGTGATTCATCAAAATTTAAATTGTTTGAGGGGAGGGCACATTAGATAATCTTGCACCCTCTAAAAAAATACTTCAATCCGGAAAGTACTCCTTTCTTTAGATGTCATTTTTTGGTTCCAATATTCTTTCAAAAGAGACTACTATCTTGACAAGATCAAGATGTTATGTAATAGAATAGAACTCAAAGTTAAAGCAAGCAGATAAACTTGAGACGATTTTCCCAAGTTTTAGCTAATTATTATATCTTAACATGTTCCTCTATTAAGCTCTTCAATTATGTCAATGACAATCTGTTTTTTTAATATTTTCTCATCATTTTTAATATTTTGTAGTTTGAGTAATTATTTCTTAGTTAGATATATTATACACATTTATTTTTAAATTAAAGATTTTTATACAATTTATAAAAACTTTAGAGTTTTATGAAAAATCTTTCAGTGAAAGTCTTGTATTCGTGTGCACTTCAGTTATTATTATTATTTTAGGAGTTTAAGGGCACTCGAGATTTTTAAGTACAATTTGTATTTCATGATTTTTCTTTTTCTCTGTTTTTTCCATACTTTTTTAATTTTAACTTTAGACGCCAGAAATCGGAAAAAAATCATAGAAAATAAATATGAAATTAAACTGAAAATGTAAGTTCAAATAGTCGTATTAATAGGTTATCTTTAAATATTTATAGATCCACCACGTACCCGCTGAAGCACATGTACCTGTAACTTCTGTACAAGCTCATCATGGGGTTGTCAGCGATGTTGTCGATGTTGCTAAACCTGCAGTACAAACTCGTCGCTTTGAGGTACATGCTTTTTTTATCAAAATATTTATTCATAATTTATTTTTTATTTTTTTCAATGGGGTGTGTGCATAAAAAATTATTAATTGATAGAAGGTATAATTACATAATATTAAATAAGTTTTTTTTTCAGTTATAGTCGAAATAAGTATTAATGTCGTGACGTCAGCTTGGACTCTTTTTCTTTCATTTAAACATGTACAGGGAAAATTTCCAAATAAAATATTTAAAGTGGTATTATAAAGAGAAACAAAGAGGTTGTCAACTGTTGATGCAAATAAACATTCACACATATTATATGTATATCAAATACATAATATATATATATTATTTTTACTTGTCAACAACTCTGCTATTCTCGGCAAAAATAAAACCTTTTCAATTAAACTGGTATTTTTCACAACATGGGCAATTTAAAAACCTAACAAAAATAAGTGTTTTAGCATCAATATTTTTAAAGACAAAAATATATTAAATTAAATTAGAGAACAAAGAAAAGATTTCTTATTCTAGACATAAAAATAATTTGGTGTAGCCCATACATGATCTGCATTGTAAGCACTACACCAGAAATAGCAATGGCAATTATTAAAAATTATAAATTATAATTTTCTGATGTTTTCAATATAAGAAAATCCTAATCTACAAAAACATAAAAATGATGCAAATTTTTATTATTTTATAAATTATATTTGATTTTATTTGAGGTCCGACGTCCTGCAATTCAGAAACAATTTTACGATATCGAAGAACGTGTTCTGATCCGACCTGCGGGCTCAGCACTTCTTGAATTAGATGAACCTTTAGCTAAATTCCAAAAGGGACCTGCTGTTGTTCATGATTTAGCCGGGCATGGTGTCGCTCAAGTTGCTGCCGGTAAATTTTGGTTCTAAATTGAAAAAAATATATTTTCCAATGTTCTCTAATTAAATTTATAATTTCCCTGTAGCTGGTCCTGGCCTCGTCGCTGCTACCCGCCAAGTTGGTGTCCACGGTGTCCAAGGAGTGGCTGTGTCTGCCGGGCCAGCCTACGGCATTGCTCATGCTCCAGCTGTTGCTGTTACCACCGCCGGTATTGCTCACCAACCTGCTGTTGCTGTCGGAATTGCTCATGCTCCTACTGTGGCTATTACACCTGCCCCAATCTTGGCCACTCCCACCCCAATCTATGCTACTCCTTCGCCAATTTTGGCTGGACAATCTGCTGGAATTATCTCTTCCACTCCCGGTCCTCTGTATGACCAATCTGATTCGATCGTTGTTGAAAATGCCGATCTGTCACGATCCCTGGATCTTGAACACCGCCAAATTGCTCAACAACAAGCCAATGCTGTTGCTTATCAACAACAAGCCAATGCTGCTGCTTATCAACAACAAGCCAATGCTGCTGCTTATCAACAACAAGCCAATGCTGCTGCTTATCAAGAACAAGCCAATGCTGCTGCTTATCAACGACAAGCCAATGCTGCTATTCAACACCAAGCAAATGCTGATATTCAACACCAAGCCAATGCCGCTATCCAACGCCAAGCCAATGCTGCTGCTATTCAACAGCAAGCCAATGCTGCTGCTATTCAACACCAAGCCGATGCTGCTATCCAACGCCAAGCCAATGCTGCTGCTTATCAACAACAAGCAAATGCTGCTGCTATTCAACACCAAGCCGATGCTGCTATTCAACACCGTCAAGATGAACTGAACCAACAATTTTTAAGAGACGCCGCAGAACTTCAATCAAGAGTAAGTGGACACTTTTCTTTCTCTAATGATGTTCCAATTAGTAACAAATGCACACTATTCCGAAAGTTTTAAGCCCGAGGTAGCACTAAATACTATAATGTTACCTAAAAATGTTAAATTATTAATCATATTAATACATTTCTAATTTTTTTTATAGATATCATAATAGAATTTAAAAGAGACATATTTTACGATTATCATCAAGGTAAAAATGACCCTCAGGTGAGTTGATAGCCGATTTTCAGTGGACCACTAAAATTTTTGAAACAGGTTGTGGTTCTAAAAAATGGACCTCGGAGAGAATAAAAAATAAGGACCACTGAATTATGGGAAATAGAAAATAAATTATGAAGCACTATAAATGCTTGAATGCAAACATTATAATTTCATTAAAATTGCTTAAAAATTTACACTGATGTAGGCAAAAGACAAGTAATTATGCACGGGCACACAACGCGTAAACGTAAATCGTTTAATTTTATTAAAGTTGCTAAAAAATCACATTTCTTTGTGTCTCAAATGAGACTGTTTATTTGAGCAGTTTTATAGGGGTGCACGATTATATTTTTTAGCAAACTGATTTAATTATTATGGGTAGGGTATTAACAATCAACGATGAGAGAGAGTAGTGGAAGAGTTCAACGGGCGAGGTTAAGATTTAGATTGAAAATGTTTTTCTTTTCTTTTTCTACAAGCATATTTGTAATATTCTGGTCATACTCGTAATAAAATTGTACAAATTGTACGAATATATCAATTGTGTACGTATGCAAATCTAGTTTCATATCTTTTTAGATGAAAAATGTAAAATTTGGATCTTGTAGTTTGAGCAGTTTCGGAATAGTGTACATACAATTGTGACGCACTATATTTAATTGAGTGTTGTATTATTTTTCGATTCTGTACTTTTTCAGGGACAACAAGAGGTTGCTAATCAACAACTTCTCTCCCGACAACACCATAATGCTGCTGCTATTGTCTCCACTGGCGCTCCGGTTATCGTTTCCTCCACTTTGGCCCCAGCTGTTGAACTCCGTGCCCATAGTGGTCACCTTGCTGCCGCCCCAGTGGCTGTGGAAGCAGCACCTTCAGTGGTGAACGTGCCTCCTCACCCAATTGTTCCAAGTGTGAAAAACTCCCCTGAGGTCGCACATCACAATCAGGCTAAGCTGATTGATCTTCTCACCGAAAAGGTATACAATTGCTTTACATATTTTCTAAAATTACAGTGCTCCCCCCCCTTCCATAAGAAAATTCCAGATCCGTCTCTGCATCAATATATGTATTTATTATCGTGATTTCCTTCAATAGTAAAAGACTAAATTTTTATAAATTCAAAATCATAGAGAATAATGGCAATATTCCACATAGCATCTATTACTTAATAGCAACGAATTTTGTATATAAACCACATTTAACTTCGAACTAAATTTATTTTTATTGTATGTAAATTACTAGAGGTTCATTTATTCGGATTTTTTTATTTACATATTTGTGGTTGCTAGGCAATTTTGAGGAGAGACAACTTGTACAAAGCCAAGCTAGTGTAATTTTGTCAATGATAAGTTTTCTCGAATCTAAAATTGTCCATTCAAGGATATTAATAAATAAATAAAAATATATCATAGCTAAATCAATTTTACTGAGAAATGCAATAGGTAGTAAAAAAATTCAATATTTTATCAACTTTCAAAAATTTATTCAAATGAATATAATTTTAAATACAAATTTGAGAAATAGGTGAAAATTTTCACGGTGCGCTGTCCGCAAATTTAATGATTTGGCAATTGTATATGAGCAAACTTAAAGAAAAATAGATAGGGTAAATTAGAAAAATATAAAATTTTGGAAAATACTGTTGGAAAAATGACTTAAAAGGCGTTAATAATTTTTAATTAAAAAGTCTCCTAGTTTGATTTGAAATGTTTTAAAAAAGCAAATTATAAAATTTGAGTGCAAATTCTGATCATGTAGGGCAGAATGAGGTTAACGATTTTTGATCAAAAATTAAATCATCTTGACTCGAAATGTTGTAAAAAAGTAGCTCATTACTTTTACCCATCCAAGTTTCGATATTTTTCTGGGGTTTTTTTAAGCTAGAAAGCTCGAAACATAATCAGTTCAAAAATTATCATTAGTAATGGAATTCAGACCGAGGGAAAGAAAAACAATCATTTTTAAAAATTAATTTTCTCAGTTTAAAATATTTTTAAAACAGAGGAGAGAGGGAGTTAAAATTTTCGAGCCAATTAGCCCGGTAGCTCGGCGTTTTCTTTAAAACATTATTGTTAATTTAAAAGTTATATTTTAAATTGAAATTTTCTTTTGGTCAAGAGTAGCAGAATTTCTTCTGCTAGAAAAATAAATTTTAAATTTATTTATAACGAAACTATAGTTTCGAAGGATTTGACCTTTTCATCAGTCTATTACAATTGATTCACAGGATTGATATGTGAAAACGAAACTATAGTCTCGTTATAAATAAATTAAAAAATGTAATATTCCAAGAGAAGACACACTCTTTTATTGTCTCCTTTAAGTTAAATTTTAATTTTATTTAAATTTCTAAAGTTTATTAAATTCACTCGAAAAGAGGAAAAAGTGAAAACTTTTTCAAGCATCAGTATCCTCTTTGTTAATTTGTCAAACGTTAGAGCTGAAAGTAAATTTCTGCTTTTTTTAACTATAATTATTTCAATAAATATTGACATTAATTAAAGAACAAGAAATTAAATTTAAAAAGTCTTCAATTTCAGGCAGAAAAAAATAAGAAAAGGATTTTAAGCTCGTGTAAAATCAATGCACTCGCTATACCCACACATTAAACTGTATCTTGCCAAAGAGACTCGTAACTTTACTTAAACTTTCTAGTATTATTTGTTTCTTTTAAACATAAAAATTTTTAAGAAAAAAATAAAACCGACTTCAAAAAAATTAAATGCAACAAATAAAATACACTAAAAGGTATAAATACACTAAAAGGTAATAAATAATTATTATCTTATTTAGTTACAACTAAACGACGAAATATTAACATGAAATTACTTTTTGAAGTCGGTGCCAAACAAACTATACCTATAAGCGAGCGTACCCACCAAACGTACTAAGTAAGATCCGTCGATTGCGATTCATAAAAGGTATATGTTTGGCACCGACTTAAAAAAGTAATTTCATGTTAAAATTTCGTCGTTTAGTTGTAACTAAATAAGATAATAATTATTTTATACCTTTTAGTGTATTTTATTTGTTACATTTAATTTTTTTGAAGTCGGTTTTAATTTTTTCTTAAAAATTATTTTTCTCTTTTTAGTGATGTTATTAATAGTGATCATATCATAAGAACTTGACCAAATTAATATGACACTATCCCTAAGATACCCCCTTTCGAATAAAAAAAGAATCATCGAAATCGGTTCATAAACAAAGAAGTTAGGCCTAAACAAACCTAACAAAAAAGATCTAATACCTATGAAAAAAAATGGTAGACTGAACCCAATGCAAAAAAAATTTCAAAATCGGTTCACAATTGGCGGAGATATGAGGTAACATAGGCACAAAAAAAAATTCAGTCGAATAGAGAACCTCCTCCTTTTTTTGAAGTCGGTTAAAAATGGAGTGAATATATTTTAATTGATTTTAGGGAGGTGTTGCTGATGTTGGTTTCGGACGTGCTGGGCCCGCTGGAGCTCCTGTAGGAGATGCTGGTATCACTCGTGCTCGAGTACTCGCTGCTGGTCGGGAAGCTGGACATCCTATTGGTGAACGTGTAAACACTCGTCGAGTGGTTGTATCTCGCCCAATTGAAACTGTACAGGTAACAAAAAAATTTTTGAATATAAATTAAATGGTTTTGGAACAAAATAATTTCAAGATTCCAAATTTTCATAATTATATAATCATTCGGGCCAATACTTAGTTTAAGTTCCATATTTTGTGGCGCTGTGATTTATCATTGCTCAAATCAAAGCTCAAATTCCATTCAGCGTTATGCCGACGATAGCACTTTTCACGGTGGCTCCCTCACTTCGGAATAATTGCAATAATGTTGCATCTTCAATCATTCTCAACCTAAAATATTGAAAATTGGGGTCTCCAAATTTAGTTACCATTAATGCAACCAAAAATCCCACACATTCTATTCGGATCAAAGACCCTGATGATGTATGAAAAACTATGTTAGGTGTCTCAGTTTTGCCAACCGTTCCGCGAGACCCGGGACGTCCCCTTTCTAGGGCCCTAAAAGAAGCGTCGTACGGTTCGCATTTTAAGGGAGATATCTTCAAGCATTCTATTGCCACCCTGGAGCCAATCCAAGGGTCTTTCAAAAGCTTTGTGAGCTGCATTCTCTTGCATTAGATCGATTAAAATTAATTAAATCGATTAAAATTAATTATTTTTAACATTTGGGAATCAGTAAACAAGTTTTATTTTTTGTAAATTCGATTTTTGTCTTTCAAGTCTATTATTTACTTTCATAGACAAAGTGACAGAAAATATTATATTCTAATACGTACTAATATGTAGAAGATCTGGAGAGAGGAATACAATACTTATTCTGAAATAAATATAATATTTATATTAGATTAAAAGTGAGGACAAAAAAAAATTAAAAATATATATATATTTTTTTTATTTTAGGAATTTGATGTTATTGAACCAGCTACTAGACTTGAACGCGTCCAGGTACACCAACCCGCTATCTTCAAGAGCCTTCGTCAAGATATTGCGCGTGTCCAAACCTCGATTCCTGTTCAGAGCAAAACACTTGTTCAAGCCCATACAGTAACAGCTGTACCCACTCTTGGTCTCTACCATTAAGAAAACTTGTCATTTCTTTTTTTTTGGATTTATTTATAAATCCATTTAAATATAATTTATTGATAGACAATAAAGAAATTGTTTTAAAAGGACAACAACAGAAAAATAACTAGGTTATTTTTATATGAGTCAAATTTTACAGTTTTACAAAAATTCCTATATGTAACTAAATAATTTTGTTAAAAAAAGATAATTAAATAAAAAAAATATTTAAAAAATTAATCATTGTTTTTTATTTAACTTTGAATCGGTTTTCGTTTATATGATTAATTGTAAAATATTAAATATAAACAGAATAGTAAAAGCCTATAAAATATTTGTAAAATAAATAGAGTGTGATTTTTCAAATTGATTGAAATAAATGATTATCGTTAATCGCTTTTATTACCAAAAATTCTGAAAGTTAAGTCTTTAAATCTATAGATAAAATCCTTGCAATAGCATTTGAATCTATATTTTAAACTAAGTTTTTAATCTAAATATTAGTAGTAGTAGGAACTAAAACATATTTCATTTAATATAATGGTTTTTGGTTAAACGAATTTTGAAAGCGAATTTATCTATGTATTTTCCATTTCCGATGAGATCCGAGACTTTTTCAAATAACCACAATAACCAATCAATAGACGGCCAATATACACATTTAATACTCAAATCGATGTGGTTTTCAATACTAAAAGCAAAACTGCCTAAAATGTTAAAATTATGATCTACTACGTTAAGCTATTTAACCCTAATTTCTACTTTATAAATTTTACTTACCATACAGGATATGGTCAAGTATTGTAATTGTTCATGGAAAAAGTGTTTTTTTGCTTCGTTTTTTCGAAATATCTCAAAAACGGCTGAAACTATTTTGATTTAAAAAATTGGGTTAAGCCATGCCATTTCGGTCTAGAAAAAAGCCCTAATAAGTGAACATCGAAAAAATTATATTTTTCGAGATAATAACTTTTTAGTCCAAATGTCTTTTAGTACGTTAATTAGTTCGCTAGTTCGTTACCAAATTTTTGTGGACGCACTAGCTCAAAAACTAGTGTAAATATCAAAACGAAATTTCACATTGAGATTAGGAAGTGATTAGATTTTGCTTGAAATTGAAACCAAAATTAAGAGGGAAGGGGGGGGCGGGGGGTTAAAAATTAAAATTATAAGATTTTCAAACTAAAAACCAAGAAAAATGAAATATACTATAAAATGAACCTATATTAAAAAAGAGAGTTAATATTTTTTTCGGGGGCCAAAATTGGAGCGGTTCAAAAAAATAAAACTATCAATATAAGTTGTAGACCGTTTAATCGATTTGTACGAAATTTCGCATAATGTATAATTCTTTAAATCACAATAAATTTTTCTGAATTATATCGATTTTGTGAAGGTGACCCAATAGAAATATATCTGTATTTATTTCTAATAATTTATATAGAGTAATTATTTTGTCTTGGGTTCTTGTGTAGAGAGGAACAAGGCGTTTTCATAGCAATTGATGGCCTCCACCTTTGAAAATGGAGTAACGTTCGCTTTAATTATTCATGATGGAGATGCGCAGTGCGCTTTAGTTGCTAATCAATTTTCTTACGATCCTTTTGCAACAGTGACATCCTGAATTCATGCTCCTATAAACAATTCCTTAAACCAGCAGAGATAAAAAAAATCTGCTCTGCTCTATGGAGAACAATTGCAATTTTTTTGTTGGTTTATCTTCACTTTCGATAACGTAACGTTTTACGAAAGATAGGAGTGGATTCGTTAATTAATTGCCTAAAGGAGAGTGAAAACAGACAAAGACATACACATATACAGACACACAGGTAGTAGAACAGACCTTGTCGAGTCAATTAAGCCATGGACACTTGAAAACGAGCATTTCACATTCAGATAATAAATATTTTAAATAAAAATATAATTTAGAATTTGTATATTTAATAAAAAGGAAATTTAATTTTCATCCTTAATGCTTTCCGGTTCTTCTTTATATCCGATACAGGATACAGGAAGAGACAATTTATCTCTTTCTATAGTCATTATTTTGTTTTATTTATTTTATAATTATTTTATATCAGGGTGTGTGTAACGACTAAGACGAGCCGTATGCTCAGTTCTCCAAACTGATGAAAATTTTGATAATATATATATACACGAATAAAAACACATTTTTACTTAGAGAAAGTGGTGTAGGTTTTAGGTGAAACATGATATTAATTAATAAAGTAAAGGGAGTGTAGTTTCATAGTGAATGAAATAAAACTCAAAGAGGTTTATACAAATTCAATATATTTCGGATTATTAGTCCATCATCAGGAGTTTACAGATTAAAAACTTTTTAATCTTTTTTTTTCTGGCAAACAATGAATTTAGGACTTAGGGGTTTTGTAAGATCAGCGACGAGATATATTATTTATTTGTTTGAGAGTATAGTTTCGAAAGCTTGGCCTACATCATAAGTCTTTTTTAATTTACAATACAGCGTATGGTCAAGTATTGTAATCGTGCATGAAAAAGTGTTTTTTTTCCTTCTTTTTTTCGAAATATCTCAAAAACGGCTGAAACTATTTTGATTAAAAAAAAATTGAGCGAAACCATGGCCTAATAAGTGAACATCAAAAAAATTATATTTTTCGAGATAATAATTGTTTTGTCAAAATGTCTGTTAGTCTGTCTGTTAGTTAGTCTGCTAGTCTGTGTGTTACCAAATTTTTGTGGACGAGCTAGCTCAAAAACTAGTGTGAATATCGAAAACAAATTTCACAGGTAGTTTTAGTCAATTGAGATTAAGAGCTGATTAGATTTTGGTGCATATCGACCCAAAATTAAGGGGGGTGGAGGGGGGTTAAAAATTTAAAATCTAGGGCGTTTGAGCAAACTCAACCAAATTTTGTATACATAATCAGTGGACCCCCAGAAGTCTAAAAATTCAAAAACTAACAGCCCAAAATGGGGGGGGTATAGGGTCAAAAAATGAAAATCTTGGCTATTTACTAAACTCAACCAAATTTTGTATACATAATCAGTGGGACCGCAGAAGTATAAAAATGTAAAAACTAACACCCCCATGTATGGTAAAGTCAAGTGGATGGCCATATCCAAACACGTCAGCTTATTTAATTATAAATATTATTTTTCATGGGGTCAGTATTGCGTGGATATTGAAAAATTTTTGTTCTTCCTTAGCCGAAAGTCAGTTAGAATTAATTTTTTTTTAAATTCTAACTGGCTCTCATGAAAAATAATATTTATAATTAAATAAATTGATGTAGCAATCTACAAGTCTTTATCAGACACCTGGCATAAGAGACAGGGCCCTTGAATTTAATATTTAATATAATACCAAAAATCTAACCTGAAAGACGCGTGGGTGAGAGCGCTATTTCTGGATCGTGATGACTGGAGCGTATCCTTGCTGGAGAGTGTCATTTTTGGGTTGACGGGGCTCTCACCTGCAGCGTCACGGGCCCAAGGAAGCATAGGATGTGGACCTTGGACCCTGAAATAAATAATTGTAATATAGAGTTATTGTAGAAACACTTAATAGTTAAAAGGGAACTCTTTTAAGTTTCCGATAGAAAAATCAATTCCAATTTGATCAAACAAGTTTGAGCTTGTTTTTGATTCCTCTTGCTAATAAAACTAAATCTATTTTAATAAATGTAAGCCCGAATTAAAATACACATAGATTAAAAAAATTCCCTTAAATATTTTATTTACGATAGCTTTCTCTGTTTATTGGAATAAAGCTTTGTAAAATATACTCGAGGAAATGAAATTTAAATATTAATACAAAATAAACTAGATTTTCATTTCTTGACCCTACACCCCCCCCCTCATTTGGGCTGTTAGTTTTTGCATGCTTAGTCTTCTGGAGACCTACTGATTATTTGGTTGAGTTTGCTCAAATGACCTAAATTTTTATTTTTTACAGCCCCCTACCCTCACTCTCAATTTTGGCCCCAGAAAAAAAAATGTTTTAGTTATTTTAGGTTCATTTTTTAGTATATTTGATTTTTCTTATTTTTTAGTTTAAAAATATTATAATTTTAATTCCCCCCCCCCCCCTTAATTTTGAGTGGATATGCACCAAAATCTAATCAGCTATTAATCTCAATGCACCAAAATTACATGTGAAATTTGGTTTTGATATTCACACTAGTTTTTGAGCTAGCTCGTCCACAAAAATTTGCTAACGCACGTACTAACTAACCTACTAACAGACATTTTGAGAAAACAATTAATATCTCGAAAAATAAAATTTTGTCAATTTTTACTCATTAGGGCTATTTTGTAGACCGAAATGCCATGGTTTCTCCCAATTTTTTTAATCAAAATAATTTCAGCCGTTTTTGAGATATTTCGAAAAAAAGAAGCAAAAAAACACTTTTTTCATGCACGATTACAATACTTGACCATACCCTGTATGGTAAAGTAAAAAAGACTGATGATGATGGCCAAGCCTTCGAAACTATAGTCTCAAACAAATAAATAATATATATTAAATATATGTGTGTATGTTTATTTGCATCAAGCGGAGGACAACTTTTTTGTTTCTCTCTATGAATCAACAACTCTGCTACTCTCGGAAAAATAAATACTTTTCAATTAAAATATATTTATATGATAATAAACATAAAATATCAAAATTATTAATTAAGTCCCATAAATCTAACAATATTTCAAATTTTATTTTAAAATAACAAACAAATATCAATGGATATTTCTTTTTTCTGTCTGATATTTGTGATTCTTTTCTCGCTTTTACTTAATTTTTCTAAATCAATATCAAAGTTGTAGTTAAAGTTTACTATTGTTATTTAATATGTTATTCTTAATATACAGGATGGGGCATAAAGATCTACCACATTTTGAAGAGGTATAAAAAATGAAAAAAATTAACTAGAAAAAACTGAATATATTTTTGAAAAGAACATAAAATATTTATTTTTTTAACGTGTTTTAAATATTAAATCAGACGACAAAAAAAGGGGGCGGGGGTAAAAAATGAACATTCTATCCCTTTCGACCAAACTCAACCAAATTTTGTATACATATTCTGTGGACCTCCAGAAGGCTAGAAATGCAAAAACTAACGACCAGAAATGGGGGGCGGGTCAAAAATGAAAATTCTAGCCCTTTCGACCAAATTATGTATACAAAGTTTGGTTAGTTTTTGCATTTCTAGCCTTCTGGGGGTCCACAGAATATATATAAAAAATTTGGTTGAGTTTGGTCAAAAGAGATAGAATTTTCATTTTTGATCTCCCCCCCCCCCCCCCCTCTTTTTTTTGCCTGATAATGTTTAAAAGATGTTTTAAAAAAATTATTTTATGATCTTATCAAAAATATATTCAGTTTTTTTCTAGTTAAATTTTTTATTTTTTTATACCTCTTCAAAATGTGTGGTAGATCTTTATGCCCCACACTGTATTATAGGAAACCTTTATTAAATACTTAAATGCGATTTAAAATTTATTTTGGAATATTTGATTAAAAGAAATTCATCTTATATGACCGCTGGTTGGCTAGGCTTGGTTTGGATAACGGACAAGAGGTTGCCTAAATGGCGAAAGAGAGACATCCTAATAGGATCCGAGAAGACACGAGATCGAGTTTGACTTAGACCAAAATACTTATATACCACTCATAACACAATCTATTACTGTGTTTTTTTTTTTTGTTTTGTTTTTTGAAGTGATAACTTCTTTTGGGGCGCCTTGCACACTTTTTATTTTACTTGGCAGTAAATGAGATTGATCCGTCACGCGTCACGCGTCACGGTTGGGCTCTGTGTCTAGATCTCATACCAATCAAGCCAGAGAGGCCGCTGCAACATTAACTCTAAGCTCAAATTAATATCTTCTTTATAAAATAATTAGTTTGGAAAGATGAAAAATTGTTTTTAGTAAACTACTAAAGATCGACGCGACAAATATGCGAAGAAACAAAATTACCATAAACTCACGGATATTAATAATTAAAACCAGGGTAAGCAGTGTTTTACTATAATTATTACCTTTGCTAAGATTCCTTTAAATGAGCAACTAAAGTTACTCCATTTGGGGAATTTTTACATTATTTATGGCATTATTCACAGGAGTAATGGAATACTAAATAATTGTAGGATTGCATTCATAATGGAGAAATCCATGAAAATTATAGCAATTAATAATGAATTAATTAACTGTTATAAAAATTTTTCAACTAAATGTATGAACATTTAGAAACAATATTCCTATAGTTTCAATTGTTTTCAACTTTACTATACAGAGTATTTTGTAGAAAACTTGACGTATTAAGATTTCAAAATTTCACCAATGATACCAAGATCTCTATATTTTGCAAAATATATTTTATCTATTTAGATGACCCTAGTAATACACAAAATACCTGAGGCGAGAAAATTATAATATTAAAAAAATTAAATTGAAATAAATGCAGATATTTTTATGTTTTTATGTATATACCTACATATATTATATAGATCCGCTTATTTGTTCATAATGAGATAATGATAAAATCATGCCGTTAACATACATCTTGGCATGTATTTTGGAGGCTATCAGTCGACGGTAAAATAAAATCTAAAGATATAAATAACTAATACCATTAAGGCGGTCAAGTGCAAATAGTACTTATTTCATACTCAAATTGTGTACCTAATATTTATAATATGTACTGGTAGACCTTTCTTGAATGAATAATTTTAAATATGAACACAATTATAATTTTATTAAAAAACCATTTTATTATAAATATATTAAATCTTTAAAAAATGACCAAATTCGATTCCAAGACAGTTGAAGCCGAAGTCGGCAATCTAGAAAATTTGTTAGACGGAATTTAAATATTTTTTCCAGGAAGTAAGTTTATTTATAAGATTCGTTTAGATATGAAAACGATTATATTTTATTCAGAATTTTAAGTTAAGAGGTTTCACGAAATATTTTAGGAACAAATATCGTCTAAAAATTGCAAATTTTTTCTGCTCTCTCACATTGTAAAAATAATTACATTTAAACAAAAATGCAGCCTCATCTACTTATTGATATTTTTACAATTCATGAGAAAAAAAATTTTTATTTTTGACCTAGGAAAAATTCATACCTCCCAAAATAATCATTCTATTAAAATATTATGATTTTTGATTTCCTGTCCTATAAGAAAATCTTTTTCTCCTAATTCTATTGCTATAAACAAGCTATGACTTGTCTATAGCATTCTTAGTTAGTTCCGATCTTATAGAAATGTATTAGTCGAAGAATTCCAGAATCATCTTTATTTATTCCTTTTTTTGTATTATTTCTATTTTAATAGACCCTCAGCAGAACAATTTTTATTCTACTAAAACTTGTCTGGACTTGTCTTTGACATGCTTGAACTGGAAGATATACCAGGCAGGGACATCAAATCTTCTATCCGCACCCTTTTCAGAAAATAATTTATTTTAATCGCCCTTTGAAACTATGCAACAATTTTATTTCATTTAGAGAACCAATATATGGTACTTTTCACAACAAAAAAATGTTTTTTATGGAAATATTTGAAATAACGGATTGAAAATTTAAAGTTCCTTTTGAAATTTTGAAGTCGATATATTTATAAATGTTTGAAATTTTAGGGATGCGCCGCATCCACAGTATCCATGGACCGCAGGCCACTGATATATAGGTCTTGGAAAAAATTGGAAACACCAACTTTGTCTCAGCTTCCAAGATTTATCCTTATTGTAAAAAATCTTCCTTTCTTGTACTTAGATAACTGCATACCTATGACTTTCAGGGATTTAGATTTCTTCCTTCTCTCCCATCTACCTAAAATTGTTTATATTTAATTATTAAAGACTAGACTCAACAAAAATTCCACCACAACAAATGAATATTCTATATTCAGACAGGTTATCAGGAATGGAAATGTGAAAGCCATTTTTGTCTTATAGGTGTAGTATATTTTTTATATTCTTAATAATATAAAAAAAACTTGGAATTTTGAACGGCCTATCTTGTTAAGTGATTTTTTGATAGCTTTGGGGGCAGTAAGCGTATCAAAGCAGAGGCAAGAAGGTTCTTTTTGACTTTAGCAGTTTATTTGTTTCAATAGTATATCTTAAAGTATAATTAATTAATGAGCTGTATAAAAAGGGAAGTGTGTTCTTTGACTAAGATTTGATTATATGTATTTATTAAAATTTATTTAAATTTCAATCAAATCATATGAAATAGGCGAAAAAAATAAATAAAGGATCGTGAATAGAATAATAATTTTTTAATAAAATAATAATGAATCAAAAAATAAGAAAGAAAAAAGAAAACGCAGCGGAAAAAGTTCAATGTTTGTGGATATTAATTGAATTGAATTAAGTAAATGTTTCCCATCCGAGAGGGACTTCCGATTGGATTGGAGGTGCTAGGTATATCTCTCTCGTCCTTCACACCGATTTCACGGGAACTGCTCCCCCGCCGAGGCCGTCTTCCGGACTAAGAAGAACCACCGGCCAGAAGTATCTTGCAGTCTTCATTATCTGCAGTTTGTGAGAACGTGCCGGAGGGATCCAAACAGCATGAGGCCGACCAGCGTAGCGGCTTGCGCAGGTAAACTCGACTCTCATACTTGATTCATATACCTACATTAAACTAAATAAAATATCCATTATTATCTGTTGTAAAACTAGGATTATTCTCTAGGATAGACCTCAAGCCCATCCTCTATTTTATTTCTTTTAAGGAGGTCCTTTCGCCGCCAATGTTAAATAAAAAATATTAGATTATAACTATAACTTAATTTTTTAATAGAGTTTTTCTTTAGGAGACGGACTGGTATAAATATACAATTGGATGTTGATGAAGGCAGTCCAAGGTGGTTGTAAAAAAATAAAACTATATCAGTTTTATTATTTTACATTTATTCGATAATCGAAGTTTCGGAAATTTACTCTCTCCTTCTTCAGGGTAACGAAAATCAATGAAAGTATATCAATTCATAATTAGGAAGTAATTTATTAAATGTAAAATAATAAAACTGATTTAGTCTTATTTTTTTTTACAACCTCCTTGGACTGCCTTCATCAACATCCAATTGCTTAATTTTTTATATTAGTTTAAGTCTCTATCTATGCTTTGATTGAAGTTTGAATCACACACTACCGAGCAAATTTTTGAAAATAAAATATTTAAAATGTAAACATTTTCTTAGAGTCTTATGGAAAATTAAGATCTTGACACTTTTTCTTGAATTATACTACTATTAGTTGAATGGATAAAGTTGAAAAAAAACTAAAAATTAGCTTTTTGAAAGATGCAGGTTTCTTTTTTGCAATAAAATATATGATTGACCGATGAATTTACTTAGATATTTACTTTAAAAAATTACATAAATGCTATGTTTGGATGTAAACATAAGCAGTATTAATACAACGCATTGCCAAATCATACAAGACTTATTATCAGCTGATTTGAATAAATCAAACTAACTTTTGTATTTAATTATTTTTTTATAATTGTTTTTATTTCAAACATTTACGGCTTTCATACTATTTATTCACAAAGAGAAACAAAGAGGTTGTCCTCTGCTTGATGCAAATAAACATACACACATATATATCGAAATGAAATATCTGTATGTATATATATATATATATTATTTATTATAAGTCAAACAAATAAATAATATACATGTACAGATATATCATTTCGATATATATGTGTATATATTTATTTGCATCAAGCAGAGGACAACCTCTTTGTTTCTCTTTGTGAATTAACAAATCTGTTACTCTCGGCAAAACAAAAACTTTTCAATACTATTTATTTTTTAATTCTATTATTTTTCATTTGTATTTTAACATATTTTATTAAATATTAGATACTACACTTCTTTTGACTCAACTGGAGCGAAAGGACCTCCTTAAATATGAATTATTATTTTCTTTTTTTTGTTGAGGCTCAAGAATGATAGACATACATCACACCCCACTCGGCTATCCCCTAAAATAATTTAACGTAAACTAAATATAAATGTAAATGTAAATAGTTGTACTAAAAATTAAAATAGTGAAGTTAATTTTCTCATTAATATATCAAAGAATAATAACTTCACTATTTCAAGTTAGGAATATATAAATTCGGATATTATTTTCACTTAATATTTGACAAAAATCATCTGCATTCGATTCGCGATCGAATCACAAATACAGGAAACTTATGATTAAAAAATAAAATACAAAATTATTAGATATTATCGTCCAAAAATTATCATAAATTAATAGGTAAAAGAACAAATTAAAGAAATGATAATTATATATGAATAAATTTATTTATAATTTTATTTAATTATTTTTTATTTATCTATTAAAAATGAATTTGTATTAATAATTTAATCGTTTAATTCAGGTATGAGATCAACTGATCAACACACGTGATATGTTTTGAATATATCGAGCCTGAAAAAGTCGAAAAAAAGGATGAAACGTTCCGTTGCTCGTATATAAAAAGAATTTCATTTATTTGTTCTATTACCCAATAATTTATATCATTTAACAAATATAAAATGTTTTCTAAAATTTTATTTAATATTACTTTTATTCCAATATTTTTAGGGTTGTTGTACAAAACCCTATAAATGTCAATATGTCCGTTTGTCAAAGCTCATAAATTAAATAAGATGCAAACTTGAAATTTACAATGTGAAATCAAAAATCGCTTTATTTGGGGAGAGTCGAATATTTCATGGATTAGAGAATATAAAATATTTTTTAGCATGGGGTGGGAAATATCCCAAGTAGAATCAGGCTATTTTTTTTTTATTTAATTCACTTTAAGCGTTTATTCGTTACACATCAATGACATATAAGCAGGATTTCCCAAGTAGAATCAGTTGTTTTAACTTTATCCAAAGCGAAGCATGGGAGAAAGTATTGGAATCGCTCTCGCGGCAAGCTCGACTTCAAAGGATCCTCAGGTAAAGACTACGGAACCCATAGACTCAATTAAGGTCACAAATTGAAGTATTCAATGAGATTGAATTTTAGCACGTGACGGTTTTGCCAAAAATTACATGGAATCTCGTAGAGAGGCCAAAAAGTGCCATTTTTTTACTTTATTTGGAAGTGCGTGGGGATGTATGTATGTATGTATGTGTGTGTGTGTGTGTGTTATCGTTTTTTTCGTCCACGATTTTTTCCACACCTTTGCGCTGATTGAAATGAAATTGAAAACTTACCATTAGTTTAACAAAATGAAGCGCTGATTAGTTTTTGGTACATATTGGTCCACAAACATATCTTGAAAATGACTTAACCAATTTTGATGAAATTTAATATCCTAATTAAGTACCTTGGGGGCCACAAAAAAGGTTAAATAAAGTTTGTAGTAAAATTATATTTTAAAGTACTTTACTCAAGAACATATTAATATTTCAAATGAATTTGGATAAAGTTTAGCAACGATCCGTTGCAGTTTATTTTTAATTTAAATTTAAAAATATTTATGCATCATTTCAAAAGTAAAAGGAATAAGAAACATATATACAATATACATATACCGGAAGGTTTTTATGTTTTTTGTATTATAGAAAATCCAATGGTAAGTTTTATTAGATTTTTTATACCTATAATAGATTTTTCACTATTAGGTAATTTTAAAAGCAAACAAGTGTAAATACATAAAATGTTCAGAATTAAAAATTTTTAATGATAAGTTCCTGAAGGAATATTATGAAAAGATAGAAAAGAGCTAAAAACTAAATTAGTTAAGTCCGGAATTCTAAGCAATTGCATATTTTTCTTGTAACTCCCATTCAAGATTAGATAAATAACTTTGCGAATCATACCTTGTAAACATTATGGTTTAAATTTCATATTGTATATTTTCAGATATTTGGAAGTTATTTTTTCATATCTAGGTAATCATTTTCTCGAAAATTATTTTAAAATATTAAAGTATAAAGAATTATTTTAAAATTTCATAATTATGTTTCTGTAAAAGTATTTTTAAAAGTCAGGAAAGAAAAAAATTTCAAAGAAGAAAAAACTAGAATAAGTTTCTTACTTGGTTACTTGTAATAAAATTAATAGCAAAAGGGAGGTATGCGATTTCTTGAAACAAAGCTCTTCCCTGTCCGTTTCAATGCATGCATCAACCACCACGCCTAAAGCATTGTCATCATTCAGTGCAAAAATGACCCAATGGGTAGTATTTTAAACTAAAGGAAAAGTAGTCTTCTGGGACCCCTGTGGAAAGCATGTGCCCTGCGAGCTGAGTTAAATCCAACATTCCTACAGTCAAATTTTAATTATTTTATATTATATTGCATATTTTGGCATTTTTTACTGTATATTTTATGGCATATTTGAGCAATTTCGCAGCAATAATATCTGGTCTTTAGTAATTAGAAACTATTTTAATCAAGATAATGTTTGCTAGTTTCAACAAGATGGATGACGAGCACAGTGCAGTAGGGACATTAAATTGTACTTAAACCAAATGTTAGATTGGTAAAGGAGACCTAATTAATTGGGCCATTAGATCTTAATATACGTTTGCCCTAAAATTAATAGGAAAAATTCTATCGCCTAATGAAAATGTGACCATTGTATTTCCTATATTACAAAAAACAAGACATCTTGATAAGTACACCAAAAAAATTAATCAAAACGAATACGACATGAGTAGGTACTCGGTTTTATGGATAAGAGATCTAAAATAACAAATCTTGTCAATTTGACAAAAACAATTCAACCCCGAAGCGTTGATTATTGCAGAAAATTATATCCCTATAATATCGAAGTAATTGTACGTATTACTAGTGACTATCTCATCACGATCTGGATAGTTTTAGAAATGTTATTATTATATATAGTGAAAACCTTGCCACTATAGAATGAAATGAAAGAAAATTGTTACGGCAGACTGAGCTAAGTACATTGGCTCGTTGAATTTTAATTTATTTTACTTTTGCTGTAGGCTTTTGCCAAATTATCTCGAAGCTCTGGACATGAGTTGACTTGAACAATCGTTAGAAATTTACAATTTAAGCCTGAGTAACATATAGAATACCCTATTTAAGACGATAAAATATGTCACGTCCCTAACTCTGTTATCTCCAGAGAACAGGCTAATGCCCTTCCACACTCATCCATCCTATCAACATAACTTTAGTTTCTTTTTTACCATAAATGTCGTTTTCCCATCTTAATCCTCCACCCCCATCTTTCCTTATTTATATCTCTTTAATGCATTTGTTTCTCTGTGGTTGTTTGCAGTTGTCTTTATTTTCATCTGGTTTTTGGACGAAACTTACTCTGAACTGACAACGGATATTCCACCAACTACATTATCACACCGAACATACAGGAAATTTAGACCAAAAAAGAATAAAACTCTTTCAATTGCAGCAGAGGTAAGAACCATTTTGATTACTAGATAATACTAAACATTATTTGAAAAATCAAATTGGCGAGGATGGGGCGGAGACATTTTTTACTCGATATACCTACAAGCCAGTCTGACATATATATCACGATAAATAGTTCCCTCAAATATTTAATAAGGATTTGTAGAACAATAAAAATCATCCATAACAGCTCAGATTCAGTAATTGACAGATCAGACAATCGCCCGTAATTTTTTTTTTAATCTTAGCTCTGCTACTATCGACAATTTGAACTTTTATATACAATTTGGGAACTTTGAGTTTTGGAAAAATTTCAAATTCGAAACATTCGCGAATCTTTATTTAAACTATCTACACTGACCGTCAACAAAAATAAAAGATAACACTTTAAATTTTTAAATTTTCCGTATTTTATTTTTATAATTTAATTTTTTACCATAAATTTAGGCCTTCTAGAGCAAATACCAAGTTTAGGATCTTTAATAGTTTCTTTGAATGGGAAAAACATAAAGGACCATAACATCAACTTGGTCTTACTGAACGCTTTAGCTGTGTTGTGCATTGAATTGCAAATTTTGCGAAACATTGATTTATACGAAATTATTAATTATTTTGGTTTCGAGAAACCAAAAATCTATAGAATTATAAGATAAAATACGTTTAAATATATAGGTAAATAAAATTCAAATTGTTTTATTAGGTGATAAAGGGTTCCTCCCTTTGTATCAACTAGCTTTCAAACAGAGAGGTCAAAAAGTAATTTTTTTCGAGATATTCAAACGAAAATATAGATTTTTAAAAGCTCTCTATAAAATATACTATTTAAAATGAGTTTAGTTTCTTGAAAATTAATATTTTATTAATTAAGTAAGTTCGCAGGCACTTGGACAGGTTTTTAAGGTGTAAATCAAAAAATTGTCATTGATTCTTGCGACGTTTCGCCAGCTTTATTCTGGCTTCATCAGGCTTCTAAAAAATATACAAAAAAACCTGTCCAAGTGCCTGCGAACTTACTTAATTAATTAAATAATATGGGCGCTATGGACTTTAATATTAATATTTTATTTTGCCTAGAAATTTTCAATAAATGAATGAGTAAATTTATTGTGAAACTTGAGCGGCAATATGTTGTGTGTCTAAAGGACGGCAAATTTGTTAATTCGCACCTGGATAAGTCTATCCATCATACTTCAGATTCAGTAATTGACAATCCCTAGTGATTTTCTTTATTAAAAATTTACAGCTACAGAGATGAATGTGTTTTTCCACTAACAAGAGAACTTGTCTCTAAACCAAATCAGGTCTTAATTACGCCTGTGCAGGCAGAGGCGCTTGAGGCTGGTGTGCGCCGGTTGGCTGCTGCATTGGAACACCCCAAGCTGGTGCTGCAACACCTGCGAGAGGAGGAAGGCAAAACGAAACCATCGAGCTTAACCACCGCGAAGACATCCAAGCACACCGTCCTTGGCCACCTCTTTGGCATCGATAGCAACATCCAAAAGAACAACGACAGCAACAACAGATGAATTAACATCTATTGAAAGTGAAATAACAACAACGGAATTATCTACCGAACTTCCCAATATATCCGAGACCAATCTCGTGAGTCATCATATAGAACCTTCAGCTTTGGACAATAAGTCGGAAATCAGGTAAGCGCTACAACTTACTTCCTAGGAACATCAATGATATACAAGTATATTTATAATAGGGACAAACAAAAACAGATTTACCTACAAAAATGAATAAAGAATTTTTACTTTACCATACAGAGTATGGTCAAGTATTGTAATCGTGCATGAAAAAAGTGATTTTTTGTTTCTTTTTTTCGAAATATCTCAAAAACAGCTGAAAATATTTTGATAAAAAAAATTGGGTGAAACCATGGCATTTCGGTCTACAAAAGAGCTCTAAAAGTGAACATCAAAAAAAGTTATATTTTTCGAGATAATAACTGTTTTGTCAAAATGTCTGTTAGTTAATCTGTTATTCTGTTAGTCTGTGCGTTACCAAATTTTTTCTTAAGATTTGTTGATATTTATTTATTTATTTTTTAATTCTATTAGGTCTAAAATGAAAAATACTCTTTTTTCGGGAATAACAGTTTTTAATGTAGATATAGGTAATATTATTAACATACAAATCCATGATAAAATTTTGAATGAATGATTTTCTGAGGTGTCTGGGGGAGGAGATTTATTTATTATTTTTTCATTTTACTTTATTAAATGTATTATTAAAAATGGTTATTTTTAGGAATAACATAATATGGATTAATCATAAACAATAGATTAAAAAATGTTTGTTCCTTTTATTAATATAGTGCTCGAATTCAGGTAAATATTAGATATGTTTGGAGGGGACGAATCGAATTTTTGTTTTATTAAATATAAAATAAAAATTATTTTCTCGAGGGACAGCAGACTTTTTTAATTTTTAGGCAATAAATTAAAGATTGTTTCATTTACTTGATTAATATAAAGCTTTGGATTTAACCAAATTCTATTTATTTATTTATTTTTATTTTTTTTTTTTGGTTAAAACGTTTATATACATATAAGTTGAAAAATGAAAATTGTATTCTATCGAAAATAGCAAACTTTTAATGTATAGCGATTGTTTTTTTTAGCTGGATAATACCTTGGTATCTGGAACTCCGAGCGATGCTCGGTAATTTTTTGATTCAGTTAAAATTGATAAATTTAATATTATTTTTAATTTTAAATTCAGCTAAAAAGGTCGATTTTTAATCCCGGCAAAAATAAAATAAAATTTAAATAAATCTTAATTTATATTTTTACCAACGTTTACACCCGCTATGGCAATCATCAAGACGTATCACTGGCCACAAAGTTTTTCAGTTGAAAAATTATTTTCAATAGCAGTACAAGAGTTTTAATGCGTTCAAACGCAAGATTTTGAAAAAAAAATAGTTTATATTTTTCTAATTCAAAAAAAAAAAATGTAAAAATTCTTGACTGTAAAGGAGTATAGAAGACATTTTCTGATAACGTTTGGCGGTGGACACTTTTAAATAACACGATTAAAAAAATGATTATAGTTTTATTTCTGTTCTTAAAAATCGGCTTTCCACCTGAGATTCATAATGAAACTGTTTTTCATCCCTTTTACTCCTAAGAATTGGAAAAAAATCACCATTCATTAATTTTGTATTTTACTATTGAAAAAAAAAATCGAAAAAAGAGGTTTTTTTGAAAATCTCGAAAATCGTTTGAGATAAAGAGCTAAAAATTTAACTGAATTATTTTTATGTAATGTCAAATCGTTCCCCGAAAGTGTAAATCGAAAAAGCCGCGGAGACAGATTTTCCATACAAATCCGTCTATACTCTTTATTGAAAAAAATACTTTTTGTGAAAATTATTAATAGAAATAGGTATTATTTTTCGGAAATTCGTCCAGGTAAAATTTTTAGAATAAGTATATTTATTTTATAGCATTCATTTTAGTAAAAATGTTATCTATTTTATTAATTAATTTAGAATTCCGCGGAGTAAACTCGCGAGCAATCCACTCAACGGAATTTTTAACAAATTATAAGTAAATTTGTTTTTCTAGTATATTTATACAAATATAGAAAATTATCAAATTAATTAAATTAATCTTAAGAAATTCAAAGAGAAATTCAAAGATGTTTTTATAAAGCGAAATTTAGAGAATACTTAAACCTTAAATACCTAAAACGGTAGTCTCGCTAAGTATTCTCTAAATTTCGCTTTATAAAAACATCTTTAATTTCTCTTGAATTTCTTAAGATTAATTTAATTAATTATCTATTTTATTACTAATATAGGCTTTAAATTTGCCTATGCAAAGTAATACTATTGAAGAATTAGAGTCGAAGGTATTTTTGGAACCGGGTTTGAAACGATTCGGGAAAAATGAAATCAAGAGAATTTCACTCTTTAGAAACTGTAGCTGTAGACAAACAAATTGACGCTACCTTGGTTGTACTAATTTATTCTAACGTAACTTGAGTTGCTCATAAAATTTCAGCCCTCGTAAACGTAAATCATCCCGACGACGATCAAGAGGAAGACAATCAAAAATTCGCTCTTCTCGATTAACTAAAGTAAGAAAAAAAACTCAATTCATTCACTTTATATGCTAAGTTTTGGAAATAATTATTTTTTTATTTTTTTAGTTAAGACGAGAACCGTCCCGATTTTTATTACCACCGTATGCTAGCACTTTCTCTGATTATCGGCGTCCACATTATCGACCAAAGCCAACACCCATACCGAATGCAGTCGGAAAGCCTTTAGCGATTGTAGATGCAGAAGAGGAAAGACGTTTCTTTGAACCATTCAGAAAGAATATAATACATCAGCCATACTTAGATAGCGAGTATGTTTGCACTTTAAAAAATTGTATTATTGATTATATTTATATAAATATGTACTTGACATTCTTGAAAATTGATTTTAATTAGTATTTATTAAAAGTATTTTCTTTTTGAGACGACCTGGGTGAATTGATGGAAAGGCAGCCCAAAAGATAATGAATGTAAAGTACAAATTCTGAATAAAATATAGCATTCTTCAAAACAGAGGTATCGGAGGAACTTTTCTCTTTTTCGGGGTTTATTAAGGTCAAAGAAGGAAGCTTAGAATCACCTCATCTCCTTCTTTAGTTACCATTAACAGTGCTTATTTGTTGTTATAGTTTGCCATTAACATCGAGAGAATTTTTTAAATATAAATATGATTATATTGAATCATCGCCCTATCTATCACGTCACAGAAAGTTCTATATTTTTTCATAAAGTTTTGGCGGGGTGCAATCACAACGAAGTCACGTCCAAAGTGTATGTTTGAGGAGGTTAGTGAAGTTTTTTTTGACTGTGCTGATTAGATTTTCTGAGTAATTTTAATTACATCCTATAATTCAAGTTCATATCTTTAATAGTTTTACCATAGAATAGGAAGAATTACAATGAGACAACCAAGTCTTCTATTATTTACCTTTTTTAGTTTTTTTAGTTCTGGGGTTTAAAACGGTAAAACTTTGTGTTCAAATTTAACTACATCAATAATTAGAATCAATCTTCTTTCTTCTTTAAGTACCATATCAGGTCTCCCTGACGTTTCGGTACCTCTCCACATACCTGTGCTGAGTGTGTTTAGCTGTTTTATACAGATATACGGGATCTACTTTTTAACGGCGGTTCCGAACGGCGAGTTTGGATAGGTTGCGTAGTCAATTATACTCTTGGTAGTTTGGCATTGCTTTCCAAGAGGAGGTGAATGCAAATATCGGCCGAGACTCAGTTTCGAACAAGCATACTTCACGACAGCAGCCCAACACTTTGACCACTGACCCACAGTCGCCTCTCTTTGAATCGATAAAAATATTTATTAAAATAAATTTTCAGGAAGCCTAAATAATGAAAAATAGTAGTATCTTGAGTAAATAAGATATACACAAAGTGGTTAAAAAATAATATTTTCAGATTTTCCGGGGTCCAAAATTTTCAAACCGAAAAAATAATAAAACAAAATTTATTGCTGTTCTAATATTTTGCACGTTTCGGCTTCTAATTCTGAAATCGTTTTCAAGTGTTTGATAGATTTTACCCAAACCTGCTATCGGTCTTCCTTCATGAAATTATTCTTGATTATTATACCCTTGTAGCCAAGGGGTGTGTTAAGTAGGGATTCAAGGAGGCAGGGCCATCACAGCTAGGGTATACTTGAGAATTTTATTTTGAATGCTTTCGCAGTGAGTTTCTAAAAAAATAGAAGTTTTAAAAAGTTTTTCAAATTAGAGCTTGTTTTTGAAGTTAAAAAAAAGCAATTTTTGGTCTTTTTAATCCTTACAATTTAATAGGCTAAAAACGGGGAGGTACGTCTCGCGCGTCGTTTTGCTGTTCTAGATCTGCCACTGATGGCTCAACCCAAGGGATGAACCCAGAGCTAATATCGTGTACATCTACTTCCACTTCCAATTTCATTTCCAAGTAGAAGACAATAGATAAAGGGACATTATCTAATGAATTTCAAAATAATTCCACATAATTCCAAATACATGTACTCCTAATTCCAATCGCGGTTCACCCCTCGGCTCTACCCCTACATCTATTGTCTTCTACTTGGAAATAAAAATGGAAGTGGAAGTAGGTGTACCAATTTATCAAAATGTCGAATATTTTTGAATGCCAGCTAAATTAGCTATGCGTGAGATATCCGTGTGGAATCTTCTAGAGTAAGTATTATGTAACTTTCTAGATTAGTAAGGTGTGTTAAAAAGTAAATGTAAGCAGTCGTGGCCGAGTGGTTAAGGCGTCTGACTCGAAATCAGATTCCCTCTGGGAGCGTAGGTTCGAATCCTACCGGCTGCGCAAGAGCAACTTTTTACCCCCGCCTCGTGTAATGGAGTGAGACAGGGGGGTTGAAACCCTTACTGAGTTCCAAATAATCAAAATAGAAAACACGAAATTTCTTTTTTGTTTTTAATAATGATCCATAAAGGTACAATACCACGATATACCGAATATACCTGACCGTTAAATCAGCATGCAATCATCTAAAATTAAAAATTGACGCAATAGTTTAGTTATTTTGACTTAATAACTTCCAGTCAAGTTTAACCAGAGGTGAACAAAGCGGTGCTAAGAAGATAAAATTAGTATTTTTCAATCAAAATAATCGGAGAAAATGAGTTCAGCGAACTCTCGTAAAAACGCAGAGTGAGGTTTCACAGGGATGTCTCCGAGTCTTTCGAGGTATTTTGATTTTAAAATATGATTACTGTAAGCTGTAAATATTCCGAATTATAAAATTTTTGCTGAGGATACCAACCCGAACCGACCAAGCCGACGTATACTTGATAATCTAGTTCGTACACGTAGTTTGCTTCATCGCCTTTATTGATGGAGATTTTAGTATTATTTTATCCTACCTAGTTTTTACTAGGTATGCGAAAAAGTCAGACGAAGCCTGCCTCGTGCTAAACGACCCTCTAATATTGAATTCACTTTAAAATTTTTGCTTTGCTCATTGTGTTTAAAAATGTCTGAAACGTAATAAAAAATAATATTTAACTATGATTCCTTTTTTTGACTATCTCTGGTTCGAGTATCTGGGTCTGTCTGGATTCCGAGATTCCGATACCCACGATAACTTATGAATGGAAAGTCGTATAAAGTTAGTTCTTGTGCAAAATTTTTTGAATTTATAATGTGGAGAACTGATTTAGACTTTCTACCTTTAGAACTTTCCGGTTCAAAGAATGCAGAAAACATCCCTTTTAATTGATTTTATTGAAATTTTCAGGTCATGTCATTATAATTAGTTTTAAAAGAGAGTACCGAGTCTTGAAAAAGTTCTAACTTTTATCTTTATTTTACTAGTTACATTACATATTTGTATATTGAGACACACTCTAGCTTATACAGGGTGGGGCATAAAGATCTACCACATTTTGAAGACGTATAAAAATAGAGTAAAAATGAAAAAATTTAACTAGAAAAAAACTGAATATAATTTTTAAAAGAACATAAAATATATTTTTTTAAATATGATTTAAACATTATCAGAATAAAAAAAGGGGGAGTGGGTCAAAAATGTAAATTCTAGCCCTTTCTACCAAACTCAATCAAATTTTGTATACATATTCTGTGGGCCCCAAAAAGGCTATAAATGCAAAAACTAACCACCCAAAATGGGGGGGGGTCAAAAATGAAAATTCTAGCCCTTTCGACCAAACTCAACTAAATTTTGTATACATATTCTATGGACCTCCAGAAGGCTAGAAATGCAAAAATTAACCAAATTTTGTATACATAGTTTGGTCGAAAGGGCAAGAATTTTCAATGTTGGCCCCCTTGATTTAATGTTTAAAACACATTAAAAAAAAATTATTTTTATGTTCTTTTCAAAAATATATTCAATTTTTTCTAATTAATCATTTTTTTATACCTCTTCAAAATGTGGTAGATCTTTATGCCCCACCCTGTATAATTAAAAATAAGAATTGTATTAAGGAATACAGGAATAATTTTAATTTTTTTTATATCTTTTATAGTCCTCAATTTGTAAAAGATAATCTCAGGAGCCCTCGAACTGGGTGAGCATTACCAAGAGCAAGGACATTTCAAGCCATCGGGGGAATTTATGAATCCGAGGTTGGAGGTACACCAGGAGGCGCTCGCTCATTTCGCATCAATTATTAATATAACGACAACGACGTCGACCACGACAACGTCAACAACTACGACGACGACGCCTAGACCACAGTTCACTTCCAATGATGATACAGAAGAGGAATTACAATTGGTAGCGGAAGACAGGCATTATCGGAAACAAAGTGACGAGGAGCGAAGAATGCTAATGGCAACCCGACGTCGAATGGAATCGCGACTGATTAATACCGAAAGTGCCGAGCAGGGATATAGTGTCTTATAGGCGATTTTTAAAGGAGCATGAAGCACAATTGAGACTCGAACGGGAAAGATTGGAGGCGGAAGAGAGGCGAGAGTTATGGGGAAAGGATTCGTCTTCGAGAGGAGGAGCGACGTTTGGCTGCTGAAGAGAAACAAAGGAAGAAAGTCAATCAAATGTTGGATGAGATGAATAGACAAGCGGAAAATCGCAGCTATTTCATGGATGAATTTTTTGACTCGGAGGTAATAGTAATATGTTTTAATAAATCATTTCTATCGCCCGTGAGACCAACCAATCATTATCCCTCCTAGCTTTTCGAATTCCCCTTCTTCGTAAGAAACTACTAGTAAGATTTCAGATTTCTCCTAGAGAATTAAAAAAATATATTTTATTTGAAATATCTCAAAATAAAATTTCTGTCGAAAAACGAAAAAATTGGAAATTTCTGATTTTGACAAAAAATTTAAAATATCCAAACTATAGAAATTTTAATATATTTGGGATCAGACGGTCCTAGAGAATTGAAAAAATATATTTTATTTGAAATACCTAAAAAAAAATTTTGTTCAAAAACGAAAAATGACAAGGCTATATATAGCCTTGTAAAATTCCTTATTTTGACAAAAAATTTGAAATATCCAAATTATAGAAATTGTAGTATATTTGGTATCAGACGGTCCTAGAGAATTGAAAAAATATATTTTATTTTATTATATATCTCAAAAAAATTTGTGTCGAAAAACGAAAAAATGGCAAAGCCTTGTGAAATTTCTTATTTTGACAAAAAATTCGAAATATCCAAATTATAGAAATAATAGTATATACCAGAAGAATTTAAAGGACGAATCATAGATCTTATTAGATGTGTTGTGTTGTCAGAAGTGATCGTCACCTCAGGAGTAGATCACTTCTAACATTAATTAAAATATTTCTAATAAAATTCCTATTTTATGAAAAACATCCTGTAATCTTGTGACGTTTGAATTTTGATGAAAAATACCATCTTTTCTAAAAATTCACAAACTCATATGCTTTTATTTATGATTTTCTATTTTTATCTGTCAGTGTGTATCCACGATAACGCGATGACGGATATTCGTTCCAAGGCTAAATTGTTCGTTCTAATTCATTTGCAATCAACTAGTTAGATTTGAGGCGCATTAGTACTTCTAGTTGAAAAAATTCAAAATATCAGAAAACAAAAATTAAATCGTTATACGAGGAACTTTTCAACTGTTGTAGCTAATTGTATGAAATTCCGCACAGAAGTTTCAATTGATAAGCATCTTTGTAATAAAATACACTATTCCACCTCTAACTGCTTCCAGACTCCGTAAAATCAATCTTTCTGTGGGGAATATAACTATTGATTTTGACCTATATTAGAGGCTATGTTTGTGATCGCTTGTGGAGAACTCTCACAGTTAGTATTTCAATTAGTTTAATTATTTTATTTCTCATTCAAAAAAATTATTACTCATCTTTGGAAAAATAAGCTATCTTGGAATGAATTTTCATTTCAAAAAACACTGATTTTAAACAGAGAAAACAAAATTATAATACATAATATATTATCTTAATAATTTATTAATGTTAAATAATAGATTGATAAATCAGACAACGATTGGCCAATAGCAACAACATTTCAACCAAGAGGTTTTATGCTTCCACATGAGATCAACCAAGAATTGCAATCAGCCTCAACAACGAAACGTCCTCTAATAATCGCACCAAGGAAACGTCCACCTGTAGCCGTCAGGTGAGAAATTAAATTAAATGTTAAATAAAAATCATATATCTCACAGTTAATTAACTAGTTGTTTGCTGGTTTGGACAACAATAAAAAAATCTTGATCATTCAACTATGGTCCAACTTAAAATATTTTTCATGTTAGTATTAAAATATTTGGGACAAATTTGTACATTGAATAATTAAAATAACCAATAGCTGACTAAACACGACGCCAGCTCTCGAGAGACCTATAGATAAAGGAGAAAATTAGAAAAAGGACTGCTGTAACGATTTACCTTTTCGAAGACTTTTATATCTCAATAATTTGATGCTTTGATGGTGGAGTTGTTTATCAGTGAAAAAAGTTAAAACCACCTAGATGTGATTTTTAATGAGATATCCCAACAGAATGCACAAAGGTTTCTACACCTGATTCTGAAATCGTTTGAGATTCCATTGTAGATTGACACTCCAGAATCAGGAGTCGAAACGTTAAGCATTCTGATGAAAATATCACATTAAATTCTCTAATTTAGACTGAACTTTTTCCCGGGATAGGGTAAGACTTGTTTTTATTAAATAAAATTATCTTTAAAAATTATATAGTGAAGTTAATATATAATTAACAAATCATGAAATAGCAATAGAAAATATATATATTGCACCACAATATTCTGATGAATTAACGTTAATTGAGAGACAATAAAAGAGTAGCTTCTGCTGGAATCATAAATTTTATTTATAACGAGACTATAGTTTCGAGAGCTTTGCCCTCTTCATCAGTCTATTACAATTGATTAACAGGAATTATTGAAATGGGCAAAGCTCTCGAAACTATAGTCTCGTTATAAATAAATTAAAAATTTATAATTCCAGCAGAAGACACACTCTTTTATTGTCTTTCAATATAGAAAAATTCTGCAACTCTCGGAAAAAACTTTCAATTTAATTAACGTTAACATTCAAAAATTTTAAAAATCTACAAAAGTTGGGTTTATTGTAAACTTCCTTTTCCGTTAAGTATTGTTAATTAAAGTCTCTTCCTCCCTTCTGACAAAACGGAATATATTTTAAGGACCCCAATCACCTCTAAATATATAAGTCCTTTTATGGTCAACTAGAAAATAATACTTTTCTTATGATGCTAAAAAGAGACACAAAATGCTACTTTAAACTACTCGTATAGATACTTGAATAAAAAATAAGTTATTATTTATTCAATTTAATTGATTTTTATTTTTCTAGGCGTCATTTACGTAGAAAAACAAAAACAATAAAAAATGATTTTGTAAGCAGTGAAGATGATGATCTTAAATTAACATCCGCAGAATCGGCCTACTATAGGAAACGACAACTCAGTCGAATGCAAACTCTAGTCAGAAAATTAGGTAATTATTCAAACTATTTTATACTTTTCATTTATTTTATTTTTTATTTAATTATCACCATTAAATTTAAAATTTATTTACCCTTTAGTAGATAATATTCACTTTATTACTTATTTAGAATTTAATTTAAATTTTAAGCCAGGAAGATGAAATTTTCACATTATTTATGGAAATTAAGTCAATAAGAGGCGGCATGAATTTCAAGAACATAATCCCAAATATATATTAATAAATATAAAAAATAAAAATTCACTATAATACCTAAACAACATAACGGAAAATATATTAATATTACCATGAAATTTTAGTATTCTCTAAGGTGACAGAAGATGGGAAAATAAAGTTTTCCGAAACATCTAAAAAATAATCCAATCTGCCTTATATTTATTTTCATGGTCTTTAAGGCAAAGTTTAAAGTTTTTTCTAAAAGGAGTGAAATGTGCAATTTTATTATAATTTTTTTTTTTTGTTATTTTTTATCTTTTCCTAGTGGCTGAGAAAAATAATTTCATTATGGGAAACAAATAGTAATTAGTTGTTATCAATTTATTTTTTCAAATTTAAATTGGAAAAATAAGAAAAAATGTTTTCAACTAATGAGAATCGATTTAAAATAAAAATCTGCAGTCATATTTCTTAAAAATGCAAGTATATTTCCAACTTCTGGTGTCCTAATTAATTACAGTACACTAAAGGCGGAAATGACATATCAGTAGTCAAAATGATAACTAGCCTTAATATTCATATCTTCAATAATAAAGACTTTTTCATCGTTCTAGAGCTAGTAATTAGTATATTACATTACTAGTACTATTGTAACTACTCCCTAGGAGAAAAATTTAATTAAGTGTACTCTTTAAGGCGAATGGATATTCCATGACGTTTTATCTAAACCATCCCCTATGTTAAAAATCATTCTGCATTTTTGATTCCTTAACAAAATGTAATGGACCATAATTTTTGTTAAGGAATTAAATAAAACTGTTATAAAGTACATTAAAGATTAATTTACTTAATTAATTAGAAATAAATTGCTTGTATGAAATCTAATATGAAAAATATGAATGTGATAAAAATCAACTTATGTAAAAAAGTACCTATATACGAGTAAAATATTTGAGTTCATTTATATATTATTAGATTCGTTAGATATTAAAAATAATTATAAATAACTCAGAAATTATTTTACCATTTCTAATACTCTATTAATGAAGAGTTGGGGAGTCGGGTAGCTCAGTCAGCTAACGCGCTGGCCTCGCTTCAGCATCGATCGATTATGACGATGTTGGAGTGGAGGTCCGGGGTTCGATCCTGGCTGGCAAATAAAAAACTCGACTCCCTCACTAACCCTACTAACACTCTACTTATGTGCTGTCTAAATGGGCTTTGTTCCGGGGGACATTAAATAAATAAAAAAAAAATGAAGAGTTGCAAATTATTATTGGTAGCTTCTATTCTTAGACGATGGAATGATGGTTGTAGAAGTAGAACGTTTCATGCCAATTTAGCGATTAGCTCAGTCATTTTGTCCTGGAACGACGAAAAAATCATATCCTAATAAGTAATGGTAAATTGAGGGTAATGTTGGGAACCCTTAGTGAGATGGAATTTCTCACCAATGGTACCAATAATGTTGTGCGCCAACCCTTGCCTGTAAGGTTTGGTGCGGTTGTGAGCCTACCCGAAGGATGGCTCAGATAACGTGTCTGAGGCTGGGTTCTTCTGCCCGCGCTCTGTGGTGTCAACAGACTGATGCCCTGCTGAAGGTGGTCTGTAGGGGTAGTTGATTAAAAGATGGTATAGATTTTACATGTCGTTTCTTAAAAGGTTCTCGAGGCTTGGTGCTGTGATTTACATATGAATATGGAGAGCGACCAGTGCAGTCCGTGCTCTCTCAGAGAGAGATGGTGAAGTGACTGCCCTGTGGAAGGGGGGGGGTGGTCTTTTAACAAATGTTTGTGCAAGCTGTCATCTGTTTTCTAGGTCGTTGTCAAATGGTTATTTCCTGGGCCTCCACGTAAAGCTTAGACAGCATTCTCAAGTGGCGAAATATTAAGCATTATAGAGAACAGATTGCCAGACTAGCGATTTAACAATAATTAATAAAAATTAGGGATTGAATACATAGCGTGATAATATTAGGGTAACTCAAAAGACCCGAACCTCAACAGTAATCACCCTTCTCAGAGAAGCAAGAAATGATCGCAGTCAGTGTTTAATTAAGAGCATTCGCACACTAAAGGCCAGTTGTATGTCGGTTGGTAAAGTCTTTGTAAAAGTTGACAAAGGGTAAAACCTTAGAATTCAACTGGCGGGATGGGCAATCAGATGAAAGTGCGTGTTATCTGATTGGCCATCCGGCCGAACACAAGGTGAATTCTAAGGTTTTACCCTTTGTCAACTTTTACAAAGACTTTACCAACCGACATACAACTAGCCCTAAGTATATCGAAAATTTCCTGCACACCGAGAAAAAAAAGTTTTTCATTTATGTGAAATCCGCCTAATTATTTGTAGTTATACTACCAAGTAAATCTTTAAAAGTGAATACATCCCAAATAATCGGCTTTTGTTAACGTTTACTGTGAGCAATTTAATTTTGGGGAAATTCCAGAAAAAAAAATCTCTTGAGAAATTTTACTTTTTTTAAATTTTTGTAATAAAGTTATAAAACTTTTATTATTTTGAGATTTATTAAAATTATCTCTAATTATATCGAATGTAATACATCAGAGAACAACAGCTGGGTCGTTGTCAATTAGTTAATTGAGTTAAGCTGAAGGTCTTCTGATCAGCCAACCGTGTGGAGGAGCCGAGATACAATCGCAATTCATTCTCTTGTTTCCAGGACAATTGGCGGGCAATTATATAGCTAATTCATATACTTATTAAATAAATTATGCATTATAGTGTTTGCCATTAACCTTTTTTGGGGGGAGGAGGGGGCGGAGTACAAAAGGCCAAATGGACAGACAATAAGTAACAAAACATTGGATTTTTGACTTATTTATTTTTCTTTTTCTCTTTCTTTGCATATTTTTAATTAAAGAAATTATTTTATTAGTAAAAGAATCAACTTTTACTTTCAATCAAGATAATAATACCTAATAATAGATACCGGAGTCTGTCTATTGTTACAAATGATACGAAATTTAGAAGGAAATGATATTCGTATTAATGTCTTTTAATGAAACAAGAAATAAAAAAGATTTCGTCGTTTTATAGATAATTTGTTGAAATATTAGATTTTTTTCTTCTTTTGATAAATTTTCAATAACAAAATCTCATTCAAGATTTAACAAGTCTTAGATCCCCTCGAGGCTGTTAGAAATATAATAAAGTGCATTTAACGATTGTCTTCTTCCCTATCAGACAATAATAGCGTCGCGTCGCCCTCACAAAAGCTCAAAGTAAAAAAAAGATTTAGTTCTGCGAAATCTAACTTTTAAATGTAATCAGGGCAGCTAGGGACGTTCTGGTGGGTGGATTGCGGAATGTTTACTGCTTAGAGGACCAATCTGCTATAAATGGTTCGACTTATGCACCTTAAATATGGGCGTCTGGACCCTGATAATAATTTTTCTCAACACGCGTTTTCCCATCTCCAAAACGCGACTTATCCACCAATTAAGAACCACAAATGGTGGAGTTGTACATTTTTATATCAACTCCGATAGTTATAAATTGGACCCAAATGTGAACTGCACGCCATGCAATATGCAGGCAAAGGAAGATTTAAAGCATATTCTAGTAGATTGTCTGATATCCACTGGTTCGCGCAGTCACTATTTGTACAAATATTTTCTTGCCTCTGAGGTGGTAGATGAAGGTAGCTTCGTGGAAATTTTAATGAACATCTCTAATCAGGAACAAGCAAAAGACTTGTTTCACTTTGTGGTTGAGGCTCTCCGTATCCGGGCATTCATGGTTAATGAATAGTTAAAATAAAGAATTTCAAATAAAAATTTTTATTTTTTTTTATTTTTTTTTTTACTTTATTTTTTTATGTTTAATTATTGTATTTTTATTCTATTTTTTCAAAATTGTAATAGCCAAACTGACTTTAAACAATAAATTATTATCTATTTAACTTTTAAAATGAATAATATTCTAATTCCTTCACCTAAATAATTAGAAATTGGTATCTAAAAGAAAAATTCTATCACATACGATATTTTGGTACAGGTTGAAATTGTCAATTTTTTCTCATTTTTTTCATTCATTTCAAACTCCCATAACTTATCGTAAAATTAGGATTTTTTTAAAATTATTTATATAAATATGATTTAAAAAAAAATCCACAAAAACTACAAAATGTTTACAAGCGAAAATAGAAGAAGCTCTATTTCAATTCGTTTTTCTCTCTTTAAACCCCAATAACTTAGTAAAAAATTAAGATTTTAGTATTTACTTTTTTATTCTTCAAATAGATCTGATTAAAAGAAATTCTAAAACACAAGATAGAGAACTATTTTAAACAGGTCAAAATAAGGTTCGTGTATGTACCATTATTAATTCTTGCTTTGTGAAAATATATGATGAGATACGCAAAAAAGAAATTTATTTTAAGATTTAGAAGCCGAAGCCACATAAAATAATTCAAACAACTTATTCAAACAACTTTTTCATCGCAGACTTGAGTTATTAATGAGTCAGTCCTTCGTCCAAAAAACCCTGCAGACTAGCAGCTTGTTCAAGCCGTTCAAAGCAATTCTAGCTAAGGGTAAGCAATAATTTCAGCAAGCCGTCATCCAAGGGGGATCTTAATCTCCCTGATACTCAGTAGTCATTAACGCCTCTGATGAAGCTAAAGAATTCGCCTATTTGGCGTCTATTCAAACTTGGATAACAAAGGGCTTTAGCCACCCACACTTGATATGTTCGTCTTCAGAAAACCAACATTCCTATACAAATGATTAAAAAGTTAAAGGCCAATAATTCTTCCGCTGTTCCAGACAATATTTCAACTATTCTTATTAAAAAATGCCCCCATGAACTTGGTCCCGTACTTTCAAAAGCATTCAAACTATACTCTACGACTCTCACATTTTATTTCTGATCTTGAAATTAGCCAAAATTCAACGTTTCAAAAAAGATGATTCTTCCAACATCACTAACTACTGGCCCAAAGCAATCACATCTGTTCTAACCAAAATAATCTAAAAAACCAGACTCTACAGGCCAATTTCAATAAAATCTGATACTTTTTTTAATAAGAGAGTTAACAATTTTTAATGAAATAAAATAAAAATTCAAAACATAATAAAGTAAATTCTAAAATGTAAAATATGAAGAAATTCTCATGAACTTTGCCTAAAGGGAGGAACGTTTCATCATAAAAAAGTAAGTTAATTTAACTCGAAACGTTAAAAAGAAAACGATATTCTAAAATTTAAAGAAATTGTGTTGATCTTTGCCAAAAGCGCCGGAACGATTTGTAGTTTAATGGCTAAATTTTCTAGCTCTGAGAATAAATACGGGATTTCTAATTAATTTTGGGTGAAATTTTCTAAAAATCTATTCTTTTATAAATATTATATCTGAATGCTTTCACTAGGACAGTCAAACAAGAACTGACTCAATTGGCCTGGGCTCTTCCCTTATTTGAAAGCAGAGGAGTGGGAATATGGTGGTGAATAACTCTGATTTTAAAAATTTCTCAAAATGCAAATCTTTAATAAATTCGATTTCCTATGGAACTGACTTTGATCTTCATCTAGTCCAGGCTTGTCCAACCCTCGGGCCGAATGCGGCCCAAGATGGCTATCAATGTGACCCGACAAAAAATCACAAACTTACAAACTTTATGAGATTGCGACTAAAAATCCTAGTGATATTACTTAAAATACAAAATGTTTAACTTGTTATTAATTAACTTTTAAGGAGTTCGGTGTTGGTTCTAGGTGAAACATTTTAATATAATAATAAAACTAAGATATGAGGTAGGTTTCACAAAAAAGAAAGATCTTTTTTGTGAAACCTACCTCGTATCTTAGTTTTATTATTATTGTTATTAATTTATGAGTAATGAATTTTTGAATTTAACAGGTTATTTTGAAATGAGATATTCATAAAGTGATTCTTAAATAATTTTGTTTATTCAAGCATCTATTTTCAAGTATGAAGCATACAAAAAATGAAGCTAGATCTAAAATATTTGATGAGCATTTTGAGAATTCACTGAGAATTCCTTTGAGCCAAATATCGACGAATTAATGTCTCAAAAACAATGACAAAATTCTCACTATAATTCTATGTTGCTAATTTGTCTCTTACTTTTATAATAAAAAGTTTATAAAGTAACAAAGCTTAATTTCTTTAGTATATTAAGTAAGTACATATTCTTCAATAAAATAAGAGCAAATGAATATTATATGTAATATTCTTTACTATGAGTTAAGGATTCTTGGTCACTTGTTTCACAATAAATTTTAATAAATAAAAAAATAAAAGAATATTACATATAATATTTATTTACTCTTATCTTTATTAAAGATGTTTCACCTTGAACCAACACCACAATCTCTACTAATTACATATTCTTCGTTTTTTTGATCTTTAGCTATTATTAGCGTTAGTGTATTTTATGTGTGCTCCTAAAAAAAGCAGGACTTCCTAATTTCCAATGATATATGGGTAATACTGACCACAAGTGTAAAGCCTTATTTTGATAGATATGAAGGTAGTTGAAAGAAGGCTATTTTGGACTCTGTAAGGACCGCTGTCTACAGAGCCGAAGGCACGCCTAGAGCAGCTTGTTCTATAGAAAAAGTAAAATTAACTTCGTTTCTGAATTAATTTAATTTATTTAAATAGAACCGTGTTTGGTGGCCCTGTTTTATTTTCATGAATTGGCTAAGGGGCCAGTTATGGGAAAAAGTTGAAATAAAAGATATCTCTTATTTAATCCTTTATTATTAAAATTTTCCCATAACTGGCCTCTTAGCCAAATAATTTAATTTAGTTTAGTTTTTATTTTTGAGAAATAAACAAAAAAATAAGAGCTTTCCAAACATTTTAAATTACTCGTTTCACAATCCGGAAACATTTCTTTTCAAAATTACTCCAATTTTTGTTTTATTCTAAATACATAGGGTATATTTCTTCATAAGATATATACATGTTGTTTTTTTAATATTTTTTTGAAAAATCATAATGAAGAAACATCATCATCATCTTTGAATATATTTCGTTAAATAAAAAAAAGAATGAACACTATAAATTGATGCAATGTCAGTATTCTTCTTGTTCTTTCTAAAATGGAATCTTGTGCTCGGATCCGCTCCGGGTCAGAGACCGGATGTTTGTTTCTTTCTCTCTATTAATTACACAATTCGGCTGTTTTATCTCTTATCGAGAGCGTGACCAAATGGACAATTGTCTCTTGCATTTTTAATATGGCGAAACGTTTAGTGCAGTATTTTTTCAATCATCTAATTAAACTTTACCTTTTAAGGAATGTATTTTATGTTTTGAAAGAAAAGAGAAAATTTATTTTTAATAGACGATCTCATGGTAAGAAAAACTTTTTGATTTATTGATAAATCTTCAAGAGATTAAAACAGAAAAAAGAGGCCAAGTTCGAACCTGGCTCACGTACCTTAAAAGTCTTCAAAATCAAAATTTCAAGAAAACATGTTCAATAAGATAATACAAAAGATCTTTTCAAAGGTTCATTGTTCCCAGTTTTCTCATCTGTCACTCAAACTAATTATTTTATAGCAACTAAAATAATTTTTTGGAGCAGTAGGTCCCGGCCACAAGCAAAAATTTGACCGAATAAATAATCTGACTCCTACACTAATTTACACTCAGCACTTAAGGAGGTTCGGGACATCTTATCTATCTTGTTGATCTTCGAAAAATTCTTTTATATTTCTACAGACTGACAACTTCTGCCTACTAAATTTTTTAATCAAAAAATTGTTAATAATGAGGTTAATTTCGAATAAAAATTTTTGTTTTGATAATATTAATATAAAGAATATTGAGATAAATTTTTTCTCATTATAAAAACATTTATTTAACACAAAAACAATTTCAAGAAATAGAGTTGGAATTCTACACTAGTGTTTTTGTTATATTCTGTTGGCTGCAAATAACTTTTTATTTTTTACATTTAT
Organism: Forficula auricularia; assembly: GCA_024734495.1. NCBI lineage: Eukaryota > Metazoa > Arthropoda > Insecta > Dermaptera > Forficulidae > Forficula > Forficula auricularia. The sequence goes on from JALMQS010000353.1 coordinate 7,994,876, forward strand.
GAATAACTAATTAACTAGACTGTCAAATCTATTGAAAAATATATCATTACATTCATTAAGGTTGAATTATTGATCTCTATAAATTTGTTCAAAATGGTATAATTTTTATAAAAGTTATAGCCCTTTTAAAAGATCGGTCCATTTACATCCATGCTAAAAGGACAATTTTCAATAATTTATTTCTCGGTAATGCGACAGACGATCAACTTCAAATTTCAATTTCGAATAAATATTTAATACATCAATGATTCAATGGTAAAAATTTAAGAATTTTCTTATAAAAATGATAAACAGTCACGAACCCCCTTAAATACATACCTAAATAAAAATCAATTATAATCCCTTGGAATAATAATGATTAAAATAATAGAAATAGAATAATAGAAAATTCAAAAATTCACTCATTTTCTAAAATTAATTGAATAATAATAATTTTGACTAAATGTCCAGAATCTAGTCATAGAAAACATAATAATAATTTTTGTAGAAAAAATACTCAAACTAATTTAGTTTTGAGAATTTTAGAATTTTTTTTAATAATTGGGTTGCAAAGTTATTGGCGAAAATCAGGATGATTTTCTTTGAAATATAATAGAAAAATTGAATATAAAATCGCCCCCTAATGTCTATTGACAACAACTTGAGTTGTTAGTTAACAAGGAGTAAAAAAGTAAACAAACATATTCTTATGGCTAAAAACATTTTTGTTTCCTGTTAACTAGCCACTCTGATTTTGGCTAATATAGGGAACACAGACTTATGGCAAGCGACTAGGGCGTTTAATAGGATTTTAAAAGATCTCTTCAATGTTCCTCATTTGATGAACAAATTTTTATAAGTACTTTTCTCCTCAGAAAGTCTATTTTTTCGACAATAACTATTGAGGTATACGCAAATCATCAAACTCTACATAGCAATAATATGCACATTTTTAGACTATTAAAGAAAAATTAATTTTCTGCTTTTTAGTGTGCATTTTGAAATAATAGCGTGTTTTTTATTCATAATTAGTCATAAATTATTGAATTACTATTGCATTAGAAACAACGCCTTGGCTTTTATACCAGTATTTTAATGCCCAGATATCGATGTCTTTATTAATACCTTCTAAATAAATTTTATTTTTTTCAGATGGTCCAGGTTCTATACCGGGAATTCCAGGGCGTGATTATCCCATATATAATAGTCCACCTTTTTCAAGTTATACATGTGCTAAGAACGAAGGCCGACAAGTGATATATCGCTGATGTTTCTACAAAATGTCAAGTAAATAATTATTTAAAAATAAAGTACTACATTAGAACCTCGATTATCCGAGTTTCCGTATTAACCGAGGAGAATTTAAAAAAAAACTTTTGTGTTCGAATGAACCGAAAAAACACGTAGTTTGATGTGTAGGTACATTTGTGTTCTCACTTTAAATTGTTGTTTTTATTAACATAGACTAGATTACTGTATCCAAATTCTTTCATTTGAGTACATTATCAAACCTTCTTTGCTTATTTAAAACTAAATTATTTAAAGACAAATAAAATATTATAGATTTTGAAGTAGGTAAGCATGTCTCCAAAATTAGCCTATAACGACGTAAATGACGCGAGAAATTGCACCTCAATGGTATTCTCACTCATTATATTTATACGAGCTTTTCGTGCTGGTGCCCCGGCGGGCAGCGTCTCGGTCCAAAAATGTTATTCCTCTTAAAAACCACACTCCATATGTATACTCCGTAAACTACCAAAAATACATCGTCTCTTAAAAGTTTCGCCCTTTCATTTTTGAGTGGGGGGAGGAATAATTATCAATATATTTAATGTTTCTTAATTTAAAATGAATTGGAGTCTTTCATTTCAAAATTACTAAAATTACTGTAGTCTGGCCGACCGGATGCTCTCCCTTGATGACTGAGAAAGGGGGCGGGAGAATCTTAAAGCTAGGATTAATTTAAGAAGCAAATGAATATTTAAATATTTTATATTTATTGAACAAAATTAGTATTTGTGGATTTTATAGTTTTTGAACAAAACTATAAAATTATTACTTATTTTATTTAATGAACAAGGTTATTAATTATTATACATCCGATAAACAGATTATACTTAATTCTAAGGGATTAATTATAATACATGAATTGGTACATACAGACTTAGATGACGGCCGTCCTATATAATCATTGCTTAAAAATAATAATTTAGCTAGGATTAATTCCGTAGCTAGATAAATAGCATAGATTTCCTTTTTCGGGTAAGAGGTCCCGTTTGAATAATATTTTATCACTATTTAAACCCCAAAAACACTTCGAATGACCTGAGACAACACTATGACACTTTTTTCGGGGTAGTTTGACTGCACTTTATATATTTATATATACATATTAATAATTGAGGGACACAAGAGATTCGTTGTCTTGACTGATGCATTCGCTAGTTGTCGCTACACTGGGGCTCCGGCTTGTCCCCGCCGCTCACACCAACGACACCCACACACAGACAGTCTCGCTTGGCCCTTGGGCCGGAAGCCCTATGCTATGGAAAAAACTTAGGGTTGATTGTCAAGAATGGAAATTTTCTTTCTCTCGACTCAACTGAATTCTAAATAATAATATCATCGGGAATAGATTTTAATTATTTAGCAAATTAATCGTTCTCCATTCCCGAAATATTACACCACCCTCCCTTTTAAAAAAGTCGACTTATCCTTGGATAAGTCAACTTTTCAAGAGCCTCTAGAGTACACGTTCCCCCTCCGGGCAGAGGGTCCCTCTTCGTCCGTGAACGGGGTGGCTCGACTCGGGGACGTCTTCTGAGGTACCATCCAACGAAGAACGCATGTCCAATGATGAGAGTGCTTCCAATACTGGTGGACATGACCACCCGGATCAGTTTACGCCGCTGCTGCAGGGCTTCCCACTCACTCCGAATTGTGACCCAAGGGGAGCTCGTGGGATGTTCGTTGCTGGGTCGTTTGCTGACTCTCCAAAGAGTCTATACATGGATTATGTCTTCTGATCCGGGGGTAACTGAGGTGAGGCTACTAGCTCGGGTCCGATTGATAGCTAGAGTCTTAGGGCGGGTACCGTTAAGCTGCCGACGAGATTATACTGTGGAAATAGCATAAATTCCGCAGACCTTACGGCACAGCTCTCTCGTTGTGAGAACCGTCCCTTGCTTGCCCCTAAGAGTCCCTTCATGTATCATGCTCCCCTTCTATTCGCGACATTGAATTTGTATATCGATGGAAGTGCTGAGACCGTATTGCCACTGAGATGGGTGTTTCAGAGGTGCCCAGTAGTTCGCGCCAGAGCCCAAGATTATAGTCCACTGGCAAAGATTGTCCGAGTTTGGGCCCTGACCGAAGATGAGCTTACTGAGTCACGTCCGGTGCCCGGTTGTATACAGCACTAATGGTAGAGTTCGTACGATAGGGTCGACGAATAAAGTCAGCGGTGCCCAGTAGTTCGCGTCAGAGCCCAAGATTATAGTCCACTGGCAAAGATTGTCCGAGTTTGGGCCCTGACCGAAGTTAAGCGTACTGAGGCACTTCCTGTGCGCGGTTGTGTACAGCACTACCCGAGGTAGTTTGGGGAGGAGGTCACGCATCCGGGGGATATTGTGAAGTTTATAAAGTTCCCCTTCCTGCCCCTGGCTGCGCATAGGGATCCCTACCACAAAACGCACTACACCGGGAACACTTTACACCCGAACCGTACACCACCCAATGAGAGAACATGTGCTCCAGGCTCAGGAGGGGTGATCCAGTCTAAGCCAATAGGCAGACCCTCGCTTACATTTCTTAAAACTAGTAGAAGTTCTTGGGGGTTCACTAGACGGGAGTCTAGCTCTCCCCAAGCTGCTGACTGCATCATTCCGAGGGCCTCCATCGCAAAGTAATGCGCTGCTTGCACCGCATGCCCCAAACGTTGCACGCGAGAGCTCAATGGCTCGAGTAGTCGAATTGTTCGCGAGTTTGTTCCATTCCGGTTTGGGTCCTCTGAAAGGTCGACTGGGGCGTCTTCACGAATTCGATGAACGTCCCAGTCAACTGTTTGATTTGCTCGAAATTTTGAGTAGATTTTAAATCGACGTGGTCTAGGATGGTCAACTGCTCCCCTAAGTGGTTTATAATTTCGTCATTAGCTGCTTTGATTTTGGGTATTAATTTCGGCCAGATCGTGAGCGTCCGGGTTACCAAAAGAAACTTTATTGTACTGCCCCCTACATCTACTAGACCACGTTTTGACCGCGTTTGGGGCAGCATGGCGGACATCGTTGCTGTAATTTCGGTGGTCCTGTCAAACGCCCTAACCCAATGATGGAGGTCCTCCTGCTCTGGTTAACATTGCTAGAATTTACTTTGCTCAATCATGCAGTCAACAGCGCCTTAACACTAACCTGGTGGCGTCGGACCTGGACGAGGTCCAGTTCCGTCGCCACTTGCCACGCTTCGCTGGCAAATATTCCTCCTAGCCCTTCGAATGGTTTCCCTTCGGAGTTGGTGCTTCGCGAAGTTGGAAGAGCACCACTTCCGAAGGGCAACCATACCATCAACATCAGGAACAGCATCTCCGCTAATGTGCACAGAATAAGGGTGTTAATAGTATGCATGTGGTGACTAAATTTTTCGGGCCTTGGGATTTCGGGGAAAAGGATGGAAGAGTTGCCTAGCTCGAGTCCCCACCCTTGTTTCACCGTGTTTACACCACGGGTTGCCTACTTCTGGTTTCGCCCCCTTGTGAAATTAAACTTAGTTTTCTTCTTAGGCCTACCCCGGCCTCTCGCTATTACAGTGGCCCGTTGGGGCGCTCCCTCCGTCTTTGTTGGAACTCCCCCACTAACATTTCCGCTTGCCGAGGCTGCCGGCGGGGTATGTGAAGCCTCCATTCCGACAGGTGATGGGTCCTGCGGGGCCTGTGATGTCTCTCTCCCGGCAGGTGATGCTCCCTGTAGGGTACTCGATCCGCCAGCAGGGGGTGCTTTCTGCGGGCTATGTGGTGCTGATTGCCTCTCGCTAGGGGTGCTCCCTGCGGGGTAGGTAATGCTGAACTCCTGGCAGGGGGTGCTTCCTGCGGGCTACTTGATGCTTCGCTCCCGGCAGGTGATGCTCCCTGTAGGGTACTCGATGCCGATCCGCCAACAGGGGGTGCTTTCTGCGGGCTATGTGGTGCTGATTGCCTCTCGCTAGGGGATGCTCCCTGCGGGGTAGGTAATGCTGAACTCCCGGTAGGGGGTGCTTCCTGCGGGCTACTTGATGCTTCGCTCCCGGCAGGTGATGCGTCCTGCGGGGCCCGTGATGTCTCTCTCCCGGCAGGTGATGCTCCCTGCAGGGCCTGTGATGCCTCTCTCCCGGCAGGTGTTGCTCCCTGCGGGGCATGTGATGCCTCATGGTCTCGTGTCGACTCTTCTCTCCCCATCTGAATACGCCTCCTCAACGGGTATGAGTCTCGCCGCGAGGGAATTATAGGAGTGCTCGGAATCCAAGTGCGATCCGACACCAAGTCGTTTGGTGGCTCGGAGCTTGTTGGAGTTGTGGACGATGCGGTGGTCGGGCTTGGGGTCATTGTCGAGGAACTCGCTATCTCGTTCGGGCTGGCGGGTATCACGACGTACCGGCGTGGAGGTTCAAGTTGGTGCCCGGTGAATGTAGGTGTGGTCGCGGCGGGTTCGGGGGCAGTAACCGGGGTTGGTACGTACACGATGATAGTGAGGTCGGTTCCCCGAACGGCCCGTGTTAACATGCCTTTCACTGTGGGCCAACGTAGTTGGTCGAGCCCGCAGCCGAGTTTGGGTATTCCCAGGGAGGTTATCCTTTGCTCCCTTGCTTGGCGTACCATATCTGCTATAGCCCGTCTCAAGTCGGCATAACTGGGTTTCCCATGGCTAAGGTCTTTGGTGACCATATGGAATATCTTCCGGCCTTCCCGTTCCACGAATATGGCTGTCCCAACCCTTGGCGGAGGATGTTTGTGCTCGTCCATGTTGCCAAATTTTTCTACGAAGTTCTTGGCGATACCGGCTGCCATTCTCAGGTCGGCGGCCACACAGTGTCCAATGGCTCCCTGGAGGGGGTGATCAAATAAGTTGCCTGCCACTTCTACGACTTGACTTGCCTTGCTGATCTTGTCTTTCTTCCCTTTGGCCGGTTTCAACCTATTTACATGTACGATGTATTTCCCACCCGTTCCAATTCCAATTTCGTAATTTAGGTCAGAGATTTTCCTAAGGACCTTATGGGGGCCAGTCCAGGGTTTCCTAAATTTCTTGGCCTCATTAGTCTTGAGCGACGGTGTATATAGGTATACCCAAGCTCCTATGGGGAAACTTTGCAGCCTTCGACCTTCGTTTTTCTGGCTGTTCCTTAGCTTCCGGTTTGCCTCATCCCTCTCGTGAGCCTGTCTTCGTGTCTCTCGAAGCCGTTCGTCTAATTCTATGAGGTAGTCGTCGTATGCCAAGGGTTGTTCGGCGGCCTTTACTTCGAAATCGAACGGCATCCTCGCCTCCCGGCCCAAGAATAACCGGTTAGGTGTGAACCCCGTCGATTTATGGGTAGAGCTGTTGTATGCGGCTACTGAGGTGGCCACCCATTGGTCCCAGTCCGTACCCGAACTCTTAACGAAGGGTGCCATTTGGTCTATGAGAGTGCGATGCACCCTTTCCAGCCGCCCGTTACACTGCGGGTGGTACGCGGTTGTTTGTACCTTTTGAATCTTTAACCTGCGGCAGAGCTCCTTAAAGAAATCGGAAGTGAAATTTCGGCCTTGGTCCGTTAGTAGGCGCACCGGGGTCCCGAACGGGCAGATTACCTTGTCCACGAAGGCCTTCGCGACCTGCTCTGCGGTCTGATCTGGGAGTGGGATAGCGCCGGCGTATCTAGTAAAGTGGTCAATCCACGTCAATAGATATTTATTTCCTGACGGCGTGGCTCTGTGGGAGAGTGGAATTACGATGTCCAGAGACACCATCTCCAACGGGGCGGTGGGTGTGTACACGTCCCCGATAGGCGCCGTCAGGCCGGTCGGCGTCTTACGTTGCGCGCAGGAATGGCAGCTTCGCACATAGTCGGTGACCTCTTTCCGGAGGTCCTTCCAACAGAATTCGCTCTGGATCCGCTGTAGGGTTGAGTCGATTCCGCGATGTCCTGCGAGGGGGTCGCATGGTAATGCTCGAGAACATGGGGTACCAACTTTTTGGGCACCACCAATCTCTTCACGGTCTCCCCGTCCCGTTGGTCGACCGTGTACCAAACACCCTCTCTATCTTGCTCGAGGAAGTTGGTTTTGTCTTGGAGGAGCTCCTGGCAGTGTTGGTCTTTTGCTTGTAGGGTTCTCAGGGTTTCGCGATTCCACAGGGGTATGGCTTCATCCACCCGCACTGGTTGGATCACTCGGCTCAGGGCGTCCGCATTTTTATGGAGTTTCCCCGGCCTGTGTTCCACATCGTATTTAAACTCTGCTAGGCGTAACGCCCAGCGGGTGAGCCTCGCCGACGGCTCGTTAAGACTGATCATCCATCTAAGTGCCGAATGATCCGTGACCAGTTTAAATCGGCGCCCATACAGATAGCAGCGGAACTGTTTAGTAGCCCATACCACTGCGAGGAGTTCCCGTTCAGTCACCGTATAACGGGTCTCCGGTGACGTGAGGCTCCTGCTTGCGTAACATATGGGTCGCTCTTCTCCTCCCTGCACCTGCGACAGCACTGCTCCCAAGGCTATTCCTGATGCGTCCGTGGCTAGGATGAAAGGTAGGGAGAAATCCGGGTAGCCTAGGACCATGTCAGAGGTTAATTGTCCCTTCAGAAGTTGGAATGCTCTCTCCCTCTCCGAGTTCCACGAGAAACGTGAGTTTTTGCGGGTGGCTTCGTTTAGGGGTTTCGCAATATTTGCAAAATCAGGTATATATCGCCTGTACCACCCCGCTAACCCTAGGAAGGACCGGACGTCCTTGACCGTCTGTGGGGTGGGATAATTTTGCACTGCTGAAACCGTTGATGGATCGGGTCGTACCCCGTGACGGGTTACTATATGTCCTAGATAAGTCACTTGGGGTCTCGCGAACTGGCACTTTGTTAGTTGAATTTTTAAGTTCACCTCTTTGAGCCGGCGGAGTACGTCTTCTATCTGTTCTACGTGAGACTCAAAGTTGGGACTATATATGATGACATCATCGAGGTAGACAAAACAGGTCCGCCCTTTTATTTTGGCTAGGACCTGATCCATTAACCGCTGGAAGGTTGCGGGCGCTCCCGAGAGGCCAAACGGCATCCGCGTATATTCATAGTGGCCTTCGGGCGTGGAAAAGGCCGTTTTCTCCTGATCTTCCTCCTTTACCGGAATTTGATGATACCCGCTAGCTAGGTCGAGGGTGGTAAAAAACTGGGACTTACCCAGACCCTCGAGGGTCTCGGAGATATTCGGTAGCGGGTATACATCAGCTTTCGTAACGGCGTTTAACGCCCGGAAATCCGTACAAAAACGGTATTTTAGGCCGCCTCCCGTGTCCTTCTTAGGTACTAGAATGACTGGGGCGGACCATGGTGAGTGTGATGGCTTAATAATTCCCTGTGCTAACATATCATTTATCTGAGTACGTAGCTCCTCCTGTAAATGATGCGGGCAGCGGTACGGCTTCTTATAAATCGGGCGTTCCTGACCGGTCCGTACTTCATGCTTTACAGCTGTTGTGCATCCTAACTTTTGCCCTTTAGTGAAAATGATCGGTTCGTATCGGCCTAGCATTTCTTGCAGTTGCTTTTGGTGATTTGGGGTTAGGTGTCCGAGCATCTGGTCCCAGTCTATCCGGGGGCCTTCCTCATCGCCGAGGGGGTCTCTTCGCAGACCGCGTATTTCCACCGGAGTGGGTACCAGGCTCACCGTGCCTAACTCAGTCCCTTTGGTTATCTCCAAATCGACCTGGGTGGTGTTGACCACCTTGACCATAGGTTCGTAATTGGACAATATCTGTACTGCTCGGGCAGATCGTAACCCCCATATATCCAACTCGGTCGGCTCGAACAGTACTTCTCTGCCCAAAAACCCGTCTCTCTCTCCCCTCGGGGGTAGTCTCCCCTGGATTATCGCCTCGCTCCATGCTGGCACCGTCACGAGTTCTTTAGCGAGCACTCGCTCTGTAGCTGTCAGCTTCCGGGGTAACTCTTTCTCTTTCATTTCGTCGTTCTTAGGGGTGGCTATCTTCAGGTTCCGTCGACGCACCTGTATGTCCGCTTGCAGTCGGTCCAATAGATCCAGTCCTATAATACCATCTTGGGAGAGGTGGAAATCGGCTATGATAAAAGGATGAGTGAACTGAACTCCGTCAATGGTTCCTAGGATCTTTTGTTCTCCCACCACCGACAAGGCCGTTCCGGTTATTCCCCGCGCTGTGAACGGAGACGGTTCCAATTTGGTCCCCGGTAGAGCTTGTTTCAATAGTGAAACTTCGGCTCCCGTGTCCACTAAGAGTATTAATACTCGTCCCTGCACTTCCATGCACGTGGTTATTTCGGTCCCGCCCCCTATTCGTAGGCTCGGGACGCGTATGCCCTCCTCCCTAGGTCGCAGTTCGGGCTTCTTTACGACCTCTAGGCGTTTGGGGACGCCTTTCGTTGTCCTGATGAGCGAGGAGGGGTTGGCGTGCGTGGGGCTCGATTACGGTGATTTTCGTCGTTGCCCTTTCCTTTCCTTTCCGGGCAGTCCTTGGCATAATGACCTGTGCGCTGGCAATTGTAACACCAGTCTTCCCGACGTTCTCTACCTCGCCCCCGGGTTTCCTTACACCCTCGAGCCATGTGTCCCCTCCGGTCACATCGGTAACACCGGATCTGCGGGCACTGGTTTAGCCAGTGCCCCGTCTGTCCACAGTTCGGGCACGCTCCAGGATTTCTCTTTCTCCCATCTGCTCTATGGGGGTCCTGTTGATCTCCTCGTTCTGGTGTATAGACGTAGTTTACGGGGGCCGCCTTTGTCTTTACTACTTCATCTATCTCGCTCTCGTTATCAGAGGGCGGCTGAATGAAATGTACCCTCTTGGTGTCAATATGTTTGTTCCGTTCCAGGGCCTTCTCAATGCGTTCGCCGCTTGTTAATGCTTCAGCGAACGTCCCCACCGGGGCGTACCGTACTTGGGTCCCTATTCCCTGTCTCAGCCCGTCCAAAAATATCTCTCTCAGCAGTTCGTCCGGCTGGATGTAACCTAACCCGCTTAAGTAGGTTGCTTTACGGATTATTCTCTCCGCGTAGCTCCTGGCAGATTCCTCCGTCCCTTGTACCATGCTCATTAGTTCCTTAAGGGCTGGTCCAGCTTCTTTCGGTCTGACGAACCGGTCCTGAAGGTGTTTCTTTAAATCGGCGTAGGTATCCTCGGCTGGTCGCTCCTGACTAAACAGTAACGCTTCCCCTGTGAGCTTGAGGGTGAGTACCGCCCTTTTTTGCTCCACCGACCATCTGCCCATGACTGCTACCGTGTCGATCGTCCGGAAAAACTGAGCTGCCTCGGATTCCTGGCCGCCCCATAGTGGAATTAGGGTCTGTAAGCTGAGATCGGCTTGGGGGGTCATTTGAACCGTAATAGGGGCCCTTGATGATCCCCCCGGCTCGTCTGTCTGGTTCTGACTGAGCCTTTGTGTATCCGTTTTAATTTTTGCTAACTCCTCCGTAAGGGTCTGAATTGCGGCTGCGGCTTCCTCAGGATTCATGATTAATTATTTATATTTCCCCTTCCTTTATTATTTAAAAAAAAACTAATGACTAATAATAAAAGAAATTTCAACAATAACCCAAAAAAAAATCTGCCCCGGGAGGTTAAATATTCAAAAAAAAAATTTTTATTACTATTATTCTTTATTATGTTAATAACCAAATTCAAAAAAAATTCTTTCACCCTTTAGTTATTTTATTACTGAATTCTATTATGCTCTGTGGGCCTTGCAACCAGGAAAGGTAGAGAGAAAAAATAAAATATAATAGTTAGGGGCGAACAAAAACAACTCAGAATATTATATATATACCATATATATAATTTAATTATTTTACTTGCTGACACCATGTGTAGTCTGGCCGACCGGATGCTCTCCCTTGATGACTGAGAAAGGGGGCGGGAGAATCTTAAAGCTAGGATTAATTTAAGAAGCAAATGAATATTTAAATATTTTATATTTATTGAACAAAATTAGTATTTGTGGATTTTATAGTTTTTGAACAAAACTATAAAATTATTACTTATTTTATTTAATGAACAAGGTTATTAATTATTATACATCCGATAAACAGATTATACTTAATTCTAAGGGATTAATTATAATACATGAATTGGTACATACAGACTTAGATGACGGCCGTCCTATATAATCATTGCTTAAAAATAATAATTTAGCTAGGATTAATTCCGTAGCTAGATAAATAGCATAGATTTCCTTTTTCGGGTAAGAGGTCCCGTTTGAATAATATTTTATCACTATTTAAACCCCAAAAACACTTCGAATGACCTGAGACAACACTATGACACTTTTTTCGGGGTAGTTTGACTGCACTTTATATATTTATATATACATATTAATAATTGAGGGACACAAGAGATTCGTTGTCTTGACTGATGCATTCGCTAGTTGTCGCTACACTGGGGCTCCGGCTTGTCCCCGCCGCTCACACCAACGACACCCACACACAGACAGTCTCGCTTGGCCCTTGGGCCGGAAGCCCTATGCTATGGAAAAAACTTAGGGTTGATTGTCAAGAATGGAAATTTTCTTTCTCTCGACTCAACTGAATTCTAAATAATAATATCATCGGGAATAGATTTTAATTATTTAGCAAATTAATCGTTCTCCATTCCCGAAATATTACAATTAAATTATATTTCAAATTTGCCTAGTTAATGAAAATCGATTGGAGTCATCAGTTAAAAACGAGCTGACAATTATATTTCAAATTTGCCTAGTTAATTAATATTTATTTAATGTTTCTTAATTTAAAATCTATTGGTGTTTTTTCATTTTCATTCGAGTTCAAATGAATACAATATTATCTCGACACAGTCTAAATCAAAAATATATATAATAATAAAATGTTTCACCTAGAACCAACACCGAACTCCTTAAAAGTTATCAAAAATATATAGTTTTAGTAACAGAAATCAAGATATAATTATTAATGTTTCAATGGTAGTAATGGCTAGAGCTAATGCCCTTAGTTTAAGAGTTCGTCGGTTCGATTCTAGGCAAGACGGTAATTTTTTTAGAGAAATTTCTCTAAGCGTTGTTACAAATTAATCTAGACAAATATATATAGTATACCATAAAATCCCAATCATAGTGGAAAAGAGAGGGCGATATAATGCTTTCCCTCTTTCTTCTAACTTTATTAGCAAATAAACTGTTCACACGTGTAATAATTAAAAGAAGCCATCGAAGGATATTTTTGTTTTTTAATAATATTATAAATAAATAAATAAAGTCAATTTGGTTAAGAAGACAACCATTAGATAGTATCAATACTCAATTGCTCTAGAATTGCCCGTTTTGTTTATTTCCAATTACAAATATTTAATAGATTTTTTAATGATGAAAACTCGAGATTATTTGAAACGACTCGAGACAAGCATGAACAAGTTGAGATGTGTTGGCGGATTATATTGCAAAAAAATGTTTTCTCGAATATTTCGAATTTATTCATTTTCCCTGATGAAAAAATATCAATTAAGGAAAAAAATAACCTATATAAGATACAAATTATTTTCATTTGGTATAAATGGTTTTAGTTATACCTAATGAGCTGAAAATTGGAACGCAAATTGTATTTTCACATTACAATTAGCCAGATTTTTATCTTATACCTGAGAACGTTTCCTGAAAATACAAAATGCCAATCTTGAATGGTTTTAGTTAATGAGCTGAAAATTGGTATGCAACTAGGTATGTTACAATGCACTAAATTTTAGCTTTTTACATGATAACATTTCCTGAGAGTACAAAATGCCAATCTTGAAAAGTTTTAGTTAATGAGCTGAAAATTGGTACGCAAAAATGTATTTTCACATTACAATTCACCAAATTTTAATCTTATACCTGAAAACGTTTCCTGAAAATACAAAATGCCGATCTTGAATGATTTTAGTTAATGAGCTGAAAATTGGTTCGCAACTATGTTAGAATGCACCAAATTTTAGCTACATATTTGAAAATCTTTCCCGAGAATATGAATTGTCAATATAGAATGGTTTTATTTAATAAGCTGAACCTTGGTACGCAACTATGTATTTTTGCATTTTCATGCATCAAATTTTAGCTTTATATCTGAAAATGTTTCCTGTGAGTATAAATTACCCATCATAAATAATTTTATCTAATGAAACTCGATTCGAATCTATGTATTTTCACATTACACTGTACTAAATTTTAGCTGAAAACATTTCGCAAAAAATATATATATTTTTTGCATGACTGTAATATTTTTCTTGGTTATTTTTAATATTTTTTATATTTGATTGAATAGTAAAAAAAGATATGATTAGAAAATGGACCGATGAAATAAATTCGCTACTAAAAAAATGTCTTACATCTGTTAATGGTATCATCATTCTGTAAAAAGTTAATCAAAATCGGTGTTTTTTAATTGGGTAATTTTCGTCGGGTTCCGCCGAACCTGACTTGCGCCGACCCTGCTCATGCTCTACAGTAGGTACTATCCGAGTTTTTGGTTATCCGAGGTCTGCCCAGTCCCAATTACCTCGGATAATCGAGGTTCTAGTGCATTTAGTAATAATAGTATTTCTTCTCTGCGTTCTTAGTTGTTTAAGTATAACTACAGAGTAGAGTCAAAATATCCCACTATAATGGCTAAAAAAGGTTTAATCAGCATTTTCATATTTGCGGTGATGTCTCATCCTTTTTCTTAAATTTGACAGTTGATCTATCTGCGGACTATAAAAACTATCTCAATTTCAAGTTTCTAGCTTTACATCCAAGTCTCACTATAAGGGTTGCTTTTTTTACCATTATTTAAACGAAACTTCTAAAAAATAGGTTAAATTCTTAAGGATTTTATACTGTCGTGTTAAATAAATAAATTAATAAATAAATCTTTATTACTCGACCTGCTTAGAGGCACAAGTCCTCGGTGGCTAGGTCAACAAAACATCAATACAAATCAAATGCAAGAAATTAACAATTAACAAACAAGAAAAATAAATAGAAATGTATGCTCATTAATAAATAACATGATCATAGATTTCCATCAAAAGATAAAACGTAATTTAAATAATTCCGTGCAAAAACCCGATACCAGGAGCAAACGACGCATTAGCCATCCCAACATTTGCCATAAGTTGTTAAGGAAACCTGGTCAAAACCTTAACAAGTATGGTATGACCTCTCTCTACCTCAGGTAATCTCTGCTTGTGAAAACTAAATAAAATTTTTGCACAACTCTAGGACATTAAGACTTGACAAAATTTATAAATGATTTAATCATATGTTGCTTTAAATGAAAATAAAAAGTTCTAATATTTAGTGCTTAGCAGAATTTGGTTGCGAATATTCGTGAATATTTACCTTCACTTAATTTCAGGTATTCTACATCTGCTCTGAAGACGGGCATGGTGAAACCGGTGCTTTGCCCGAACGGAACTGTCTTCAATCAAGATGTGCTCGTGTGCGACTGGTGGTTTAACGTGAACTGCCAAGGCTAAGAAGAATTTATTGGGAACTACCTGAGAAAAAAACGTAACGCCAAAGATGGTTACCAATGTCTAACGATTGATTGAAATCCAAAGTGCCAACATGATTAATTAATTCTTCCTTCATTCTAATCTTGTGATCTTATCCCTATATAATTAAAAAATTATAATAATAATTATAATTACTCCTATTAGTTATAGTGACTAGAAATTTCATTTCATTTATAAAAAGATGATATAGATATACATTTTACAACACAATAAAATGAAGCTTGTGAGGGTGTATTCCTATTATAGGAAACCGCTCGGCATTCATTTCAATGGCAGCCCTTAACACTTCTTCCACATTCACCGCATAAATTATGACCATTAAGTATTAATACTGTCTTCAACAAATTACAATTCACCAACAACATTAATTTCTTTTATGATTGCTAAAGTCCATTTTAGGCTTAAGAATATTTTATAATAAGAGTAAATACGTTTATTCAAGAGTTTATCAGAGATGGAGAGTGGCAAGAAGGGCGACTGACTGCTCCTGGCCTCACGATTTTAGAGCTCTAATAATAATTGAATCTTTTAATTGATAAAATGCGCAAAGCTTATGTAAAATATACTAATTTAATAAATATTAAATTCCATTTTAGAAAAATTAACTTTTAAACGTTAGTATTAATTTTTTTCTAAAGCAATTTGAGCCGCGAAAGTTAAATAATGTAATCAATAATTTCTTATGTTAATTCTACCTATTTATAAAATTATTTTATTATTTTTTGAAAAGGAAAAAATTAATTGAGCTCCCGGCGGGATGGGAACCCGTGACTCTTAACCGAAGAGTGTCTTTAGCCAACGCTCACGGATGATCCTGCCAGAAATGTTTTAGATCGAATGTCAGTTTTCTCGTGGCTTTTTCTATTTAAAGTATAATTACTGATTCTTATGTTTAAGACAAATTACATTTAAAAGTTAATTTGCCTAAAATATAAGTAGCTATATCTTTAAATAGAAAAAGCCGCGAAAAGGAAAAATGACATTCGATCTAAAGAGCATTCCTGGTGGGATCATCCGTGTCCTAGCTGGTAAAGGCGCTTTTCGGCTATAGGTAAGTGACACGAGTTCGAATCCCGATAACTAATAAAATTATTTTCTAAATATGTAGAATTAACATAAGAAATTATTGATTACATTATTTAACTTTCGGGGCTCAAATTGCTTGATTAAATTCCATTGTTTTTATTTTCTTATTAGTTTAAATTTTTTAAATTTTGTTGGCTCTCAAAAATATTAGTTGCCTGAAGTTGCATTTTCTCTGAAAGGCTCTGTGTATATATTATTTAGAATATGTTATTATTATGTATTATTTTTTAAATATGAGAATATTCGATAATATGTATAATTGCTGAATTAGTTGTTCTCAACTGTAGGTACATTGTATTGCAATATTTTTGTCTAAGTTTAAGCACTATTGTATGTATTGCCAGACTGTATTGCCCTCGAGGGGTTCAGCAGACAGGCCTAAAAGCAAAAAAGAAAAAAAAATTGAATATTAAAAATCACGAAAAAAATATATTGATAACAGATGAATAACAAGGCTCAGAAACAAAGTTGGAAAAACTTGTTATCAAGGTATTCCTTTTTCAGACCCTCTACGTCTTCAAACTCCAATAGCCTCAACCAGCAGTAGTCTAGCGATATATATATCTTGTTTAAAAACGCGGTCAAAAACAACTCTCTTTGATATATTAATTATTATTCAATATATTAATTAGAAAACTAATTAAAAATTCATTATTTCTTACACAGAAATATATAAATTCAGATATTATTATTACTTAATATCTGACAAAAATCACCTACATTCGATTCGCGAATGAATCAAAAATAGAAAACTCATGTAATTTTCTAGATAAATAGTCTCTGAATAGCATTTGTGAGAACAAAAGTTTCTAAACATTCATGAATTTTATAGAAAAATGCCAAAAGACCCCAAAAAGTCGTTTTTCCTCAAAGAAGTCTTGCAAAGTTCAAAAAAGTTCGTAAAAGGCGTTTTTTAAAATCTCCAAATGTGTTTTATTTCTTAAGGTCGGTGGACATATGTTATATAAAAAAAAACTTTAAAAGTCACAAAATTGAAAAAAGGCGAAAGATTTTAACAAGATCACAAACAATTCCAGTTTCTGCAAAATTCATTTTTTTCGCCAGGGGACCCTTCGACTCCAAATTTGTATTACAAAGTTATTGCCCCCAATGCACCAGCGCTTCCTAGGCTGGTGCCTTTTGTGATTAAACCCACGCAGCTTCATTTCAATAAGGTGACGTGAATTCAACTATTGTTGATGAGAAAAGTATCGTAAAATGGCTTATGGGTAGAAGGGCCGAAAAGCCAAAAAAAAATTGGTCAGTATAAACAATAGAAATGTGAAAGTGTGATTTAGTTAAGTTTATGGACTTCTATTGAAGAAATAATTAACAGTCATGTGAACGTTTTTCAGCGCGGAGCCGAAATCGCGTAAGTTGCTTCCAGTAAAGGGTAGGTATTCTGACAGAGCTCGCGAGTTCCAATCAAACTTGTGATTGGAGTACTTGGCCCGTGCTCCGCAAATTATTCTAGCTGCCCGTTTCTATGGCACTAGAAATTGTATATTCTTTTTTTAAATAATAAAAATGTATTATTAAACAAACATTTCGACCCTGTGATTCCTTAAATTCTTTTTTTCGGCCAATCTTTTAAAACTTCCAAATTTTAGTTTTATATTAAATAAATACATCTCCTTTTGGTGGAATATGTCAGATGAGGTAATAAATAATTATTATTGATAATTTGTATATTTACTTTAGGCAAATTGCAATAAAAATGTTGTTCTGTAGTTCAGGGCTGCTCATGCCGATGCTGTCCGTCAGATTCAAGTCCTTCTAGGTCGAGTTTTAACTTTTGTCGCGTCCCTTGACACTAATCTTGAGAGCAAATTGAAAGATGAAGCTGGTTCATTTGACAATCAAATGGCTGACTGGCTGCAGCAGCTAACACGGATTCGGGAGGCTCTTTCCGAGAGGAAGAAACTCATTAATCAAGGAGAGCAACAACAACAACAACCGGAAGAAAATTCAGACAAGCAAACTAATGAGAAAAAACTAGTCTTGGAAACTATTTACAGGTAAAAATAAAAATAAAAATACGTATTAGGGAGTGTGGTTGTAATTGTTTTAACAAGGATTTTAGATGTAGGCAGCAAAATAAATAATATTTCTTATGTTGACGTTTCATTTTTCATTTGTCTTGATGATGAGATGAAGAAACTTAAAACGTCGACTTAAGAAATATAATTTAGCTGGGGATTCTACGGTAACTGTGGCGCCGCGATCTGACGATGGATTCTTATAGTACTCATCACCAAACTAAAACGAAAATGAAGAATACCATTTTTCGAGATATCGAGTTTAAAAATTCAGTTTTTTTTTAGAAACAACGGAAACCGTAGTATCACGGGTTCCGTGTGGCGCCACATATCTGACGACGGATTCTTTTAGAACTAGTCAAAATAAGTCGAAAAGTAAAAAATAAAATTTTAAACTACAAATTTGAACTGAAATTGAGTTTATGGACCGTGATGTCTCAAATTATCTCAAGTGAACGCCGGTGGGCGTTTGCAATTTTCACTTTTAGAACTTTTCTTAGGTTCGGTTCTATTCATCATCTCGTTTCGATTAGATAAAAAAATGGGTTCCCGAACAAATTTTGAAAGGTTCCTTTAGATATATTCTAAAATTCAAATGTTAAATTAATCACAAAAATAAAGGTTCCAAGCCTCATTAATAATAAATAGTCTGACTTGATTTAAACATCACCTGAGTTAACAATACATTTGCCCCCTATTGTATATTTATATAATTTTATTTACATTTCGATAAAGTTATCGAAAGAAAAACAAAACTCTTAGTTTCGCAAGGGTCCATCTATCCGAATGTCAGTGCAGACTAAATATCATCAAGACTTTAAAAATAAATATAGAAGTAGTATTTATTAAAATCGAAAAGCGTATTAAAATTTTAATTGGGCGATTATTTTGGTAAAGATTTAATTTTTTGTTAGCGAGAAAAAGTGTGTGTGTACTTATGTACACGCGTTAGAAGTTATACTTCTTTGGCGTCTGAAAAAGAATTTCAAAAAACAAAACTGCAGTAAAGATCGAAGAAAAATATTAAAATTAATCAAAAAGGTTTTATTTCAGTAAAAATAGCTATACAGTCAAAATAAACAATCATTAATTATCATGTGAACGAGTCAAAAATATTTTTTAAATATTTAAAATATTATTCCGGAAAATTATCAAGGTAATCTATAATATAAAATATAAAGATATGTTTAGAATTAGATTTGACAAACAAAATGATTAAATATTTATTAAAAAATAATTAACTCTCCAGTAATAATTCTAGATATATAATATTTTCAGAATTAACCTCTAATATTTGAAAACACTCTCAAAGATTTTACACAGTTTTTGTAACTGACAAATTTATATAATAAATATATATATTATTTAAAAATATAATATATAATTATATAAATATATAATTATTAAGAATTGATTATTAATATAAATAATATATTTCACATCCACATCAACTGGCTTATTGAATTTGAAAATAACAACACGTTTTGTTAGATTCCTTGCAGTCATTTAAAGGAATATATTATTTATTCTATTCTGTAGCCAACTTCATCATGTTAATTTTTGGGACATCTGCGCGCGCAGGTCACAAATTCACTCTCATCCAAACGCGCCAAAAGAAGTATAACTTTGAACCTGGGATTTCTTTGTAAAGCGGTCATTAAGTAACTGAATGTTTATTTTAATTTTATTTTATTTGCAAATACAGTTTGAAAGAGTGACAAAGTGATAAATTAATTTTTGAAACTTGAAATTTATATTTAGATTTAGTATTTTTTTTTTTGTTGATATTGATGTGAGAAGGAGATATACCTAAAAGGTGCATCCCCTAAAGGCCTGGGTTGGCCCCTCCATCGTGAAAAGAAGAAGAGGTGATTTTATGGGCTGGTAGGAGTCGAAGGTATCTCTTAAACAGCTGAAGGTTATAAGTCGCATGGAAGACGGTGGCTGGAAGTGAGTTCCAGTCTCCGGATTTTTATTGCATTGTTATGATCAACACCACAAAATTAATTACATTTAATTTAACTATTTTTATAAAGAAAAAAATATGTTGATGATCAGTATAAGACTTAATTAACTGTTTCCTATTGATCCTTTCAGCCTTCAATCCCTTTTCCTTCGAGCAGAAAACAGCAATGAGCCAAATGAAATTAAAGAAGCAATCAAAAGCGTAGAATCCTTTGTCTCGTCGGGATCAGATCTTTTCAAATTTAAAGAAAACACGGGCAATGAACGAAGGGAAAATCTTTTGGACGCCATCAGCAGTTTCGAAAGACTAATCAATCAATGCGCCCGACGCCGCCGTCGTTGATAAATTAAAAGGAATCTATAGCCAGATGACATTGGTATATCATATATCATAAGAATATCATTATACATTCATGATTATTTTACTATACTTAATAATAGAATAAATAAATAATTATAAAAAATTCTCTAACACAAACAAGTTTAAATGACACTGAAATGAGAGCGTGAATTTTGTATTATATACATATTAATGAATAAAATAGCTTAGAAAAAAAAAAATGAATTAATATGTCGATCGATTTTTCATCTTTAGGATGATGAGAGACTAGATTTTTTTACGTATTTTATAACTAGTAGTAATAACAGCATATCATTGATAAGATATTACTAAAGGTATAAAAAGTCTCGATGAAGGCAAAAATACCATTAACAAAATATAATAATTTAATAGAAATGGATTACTTGTATTTTCCCGGGGGACAATATCTATTCTCTAGAAAATTTTTAGTACTTTTTATCTTACTATATTCAATATAAATTCGCAATATAATACATACTTATATATTTGTTTTTAGATATTATTAAACATAATAAGATCAGTGGACGTTAATCCTCCAATTTGTGAAGAAACTGTTGAAAAAGAGATCGAAATTAATGAAATTAAAAATGATTCTGGTATCAGTGAAGAAGAGGAAGAAATTTCTACATATGTTCCAGAACATATCAAATGTGTAACTGAGCAAACAGAAAATATTATACAAGACATTGAAGAACAAGAGGAAGAAATTTCTGAATATATTCGAGAAGATATTAAATGCGTAACTGATCAAACAGAGGAAACTATACAAGAGGAAGAAATTTCTGAATATGTTCGAGAAGATATTAAATGTGTAACTGATCAAACAGAGGAAATTATACAAGACATTGAAGAACAAGCAGTTGAAAATGAAAAAATAGTGAAACAATTTGTAAGTAAAGAAAGTAAAAAAGAAATTAAATTTAATGATGAAATTGACGCGAGAGAAAGTGAGGATGTAAAAATTTCTGAGAGTGATAAGAAAGGAAAAAAGAAAAAAGAGGGAAAAAAGGATTCGAAAGAGGAAAAGGAGAAACATTTGGACTGGTATGAGGAATTGTTAAAAGAAGAACAGGAGGTGGACAAAAGGACGGGGTCCAAGGCCAAGAGCAAAGTGGCAAAAGAATATGAGAAAAGGAACAAATTCTCGTCATTGAAGGTGTTGAGAACTCACGTGCCAGGGGCTGTTCTTGAACCCTGGGCCTTATCAGAAGCAGCCGCTGCAAGAGGAAGTCATGCTTATACTTGCAAATTGCCGGGGACGGAACTGGAGGCGAGGGCGGTAGCCAATAACAAGAGAACCGCTCGAGCAGAAGCGGCCGCCCTCCTTCTCGACAAGATTGTCACCCTGCAGGTATTTTTATTTATTTATTCAGGGGTACCTTCAAAGGGGGGGAGCAGACGGCCACCACAAGGTTTAAATTTCGGTAATACGAATAGGAATCAACTAACTTTCGACCATTGCCTCCATCCTCCTTGGACCATCTAACTACCCCCATGACTATGGGTATCTGCGAGACTCATAGGAAAAATATAGATAGATAATTTGATATCTATCTGAAGGTTCACAGTATCATTCTAATATAAGAAAAAAGCATTTTGATTAAGAATTTTATAGTATAAAAGAAATTGTATGAAAAGATTCAATTTCTTCTCTCCGGGAGCGAATCAACGAGAAAATGGCAAAAGAGTTTAATTTTTTCCTCGTCACATAATCAATTAAATCTATTGAAATTCCATACCTATGAAATATTTTATTTTATATCAAATAGATTTTATTATAATATTTGCATTTTAAAGGGTAGGTAGTTTGTTTGAAGTCTAATTTAAAAAAACGCCAATTATTACTTTGAAATAAATTTTAAAAATTTGAAATTAATAAATATTATAAAACAATCTATTATTAATAATTATATTCAATTTTGTTCAAAATTGATTAATTAGTTTTTAAGAAAGCGATAAACCATAACAAATGACTCTCTGATACCGGGTGACTTGCGACCCAGCACCGTTGATAAAATAGACCAAAAAAATTATAAATGATAAAGAAAACAATCTTATTTTATCGATACCATCTATCTGAAGGTTCACAGTATGTCTATTATATAAGAAAATAGCATTTTGATTAAAAATTTTGTAGTTTAAAAGAAATTGTATGAAAAGATTCAATTTCGCCACTCCGGAAACTAATCAACGAGAAATGCCAAAAAGTTTTATTTTTTTCTTATTATATATTTATTCAAATATATTGAAATTTCATATCTGTGTGTTATTGTTATTTATCTTTTATATCAAATAATTATTATTGGGAAATTTGCATTTTAAACGGTAGTTTATTTGAAGTCAATTTGAAAAAACGTTAATAGCCCCGTTGAAATTTTTTTTAAAAATATGAAATTAATAAATATTATAAAAAAATTAATTATTAATAATTTAATTCAATTTTGAACGAAATCGATTTAGTACTTTTTGAGAAAATGGTCAAAAACCCCGAAAACCGCCATGAAAGGCCGTTTTAGAAACATTTTAAAACTCCACATCCATGTCACAAGTCAATGTTTCGTTTCATATGACTTTTTAAACTTTTTTCAAAGGCATCTCTTGTTTTCAAAAAACGGCCTTTCATAGACGGTTTTCGGGGTTTTTGACGATTTTCTCATAAAGTACTGTATCGATTTCGATCAAAATTGAATTATATTATTAATAATAAATTGTTTTATAATATTTATTAATTTCCTATTTTTGAAAAAAATATTTCAACAGAGTTATTAGCGTTTTTTCAAATTGGACTTCAAATAAACTACCCTTTAAAATGCAAATATCCTAATAATAATTATTTGATATAAAAGATAAATGAAAATAACACACAGGTATTAAAATTTAATAGATTTGAATAAATATCTAATGAGAAAATAAATAAAACTTTTTGGCATTTCTAGTTGATTCGCTCCGGAGAGAAGAAATCTTTTCCTAAAATTTAGAAAATTCTTAATCAAAATGCTATTTTCTTATATTAAAAAGTTTCTATGAAACTCAAGATGATTAAATAGATAAAATAAGATCGATTTCTTTGTCATTTTTAATTCTTTTGGATTCTTTTATCGAGACGTTGGTTGGGACGTCTCATGACTAAATTAGATAGGGACACATTCTTTGTTATGGATTCATATAGTCCATTCACTTTACACCATTGAAATATCTTTTAACATATTAAAATTTAATGTATTTAAATAATAAATAAAATAATTTAAATATACGATTATACCATCAAAAGCAATGAGCCTGGAATCCAGGAGAAGCTTCAGGGATCAGTGCAAACCAATTAAAAAATTATTTTATTAAATAATTAAAAGTGTTAAGACAAGTTTATTTAAAATGGATTAAAAATAATAATACCTCGTATCTTACTCAAGTTTTATTATTACAATAGTTTACTGTAGTTATGGGCGTAGTTAGGGAGGGGGTGGGGCAAGGGGGCAGCGCTTCCCTACAAAACTCAATGGCCCCTTAGAAAAATCAAAACTCCATTATTACATGGCATCACTTATGAATTTCTCATTAAATTATTTCGTTACTTCCAAAATTTGTGAATTCTACTAAAAAAGTTAGTTGATGATGATGAAGGTTTCAATTTCGGTAATCCGAAATTGAAACCTTGTGATGCTAATCAACTGGCCGGCTCCCCCCCCCCCCCCCGGAAAACTCCCATACTACGCCAATGCTCGCGACCGCCTAATTTTGAGTCACGTAACTAAATTTTGGGGTCGAAAAATATAAAACGACAATGAGAATAAAAAAATTATATTGGGCAGCGACCAAAAATAAATTCAAAATAAGCTGATGTGGCCATCCACATGACTTTACCTGGCCCCTCTCTCTTATTTTTGAACCCCTCCTCTTCTGGACCACTATCAATTTCACATAATGAGAAATTTTCATAAGGTCATGTAGGGTGCATAGGCGAAATTTCGTACAAATCGATCAAAGGGTTTAAGACTTGATAGTTTTTCAGCCTCCCCCCCCCCAATTTTATTCACCGAAAAAATAATTACTCTCTTTTTTTATTTTAGGACCGTTTTATAGTAATTTCTATTTTTCTCTTTGTGTTTTTTAGTTTAAAAATTTTATAATTTAAATATTTTAATCCCCCTAAATTATTGGTTCGATTTCAACCAAAATCTAATTTCAATGTACAAAAACTTCAAGGGAAATTTCGTTTTGATATTCACAATAGTTTTTGAGCTAGAGTGTGGGTACAAAAAATTTGGTATCATACGTAATTTTTTGACGTTCATTCATTAAGGTTTTTTTTGTAGATAAAAACGCCATGGTTCAATTTATTTCATCAAAATAGTTTCAGCAGTTTTTGAGATTTATTATTTTATCATTTATTTTTTCTCCCGTTTTAAATTACATATTTAGTTTAAATGCATTGATTTTTTGATTTTTATTTCAGAAAATTAGCAACTTACCTGAAGATGTAACTCCATTAACAGATGACGAAATTCATTTATTAAACACCCTTGAAGCACATAATTGGCCAAATCGTTTGCAAAAGTTTTGTGGCAAACTACACAAGCCAAGACCAATTTATACAATTATGGAAACAAAACCGAAATTTGTAATCAAATGCGAAGCGTGTGATTTATCAGGAATCGGTATCAACGCTAAAAAGACAGCAGCGAAAAAGAAGCAGCCAAAAGTCTGTTAGAACAACTGGAAGAATGGAATTACTAATAATAGTTTATCACTTGAAACAGAAATCATAAAATAATAAACAAATGGAAAAAATTTTCATTTTTTTTTTTACTTTATCCATAAATTCAAAGCAGATGGATTAAGTATTGTAATCGGTCTCGCGCCAAACGCGACTTCAAAGGGAAGACTACGGATTCCATAGTCCCAACCAAAGCCACAAATAATAATAATAGTATTTCATTTAAGTTGAATTTTAGGACCTGCGGTTTTGTCAAAAATTACATGGGGTGTTGTCCAGGGCCCAAAAAGTCCGATTTTTCACTCTGGTGGTTGAGTTGTTTACCAAAAAATTTGGTTGAGTTTGCTCAAATGGCCTAGAATTTTAATTTTTAACCTCCCCTCCACCCCCTTAATTTTGGGTCGATATGCACCAAAATCTAATCAGCTATTAATCTCAATGGATGTGAAATTTGGTTTCGATATTCAGACTAGTTTTTGAGCTAGCTCGTCCACGAAAATTTGGTAACGCACAGACTAACAACCACACAACCAGACAAACTAAGTAGCTGACATTTTGACTTGAATATTGCTCGCATTTGTGGAGAGGAGCCTCCAAGTATTCTCTTAATACCTTAGATGCAATTCAGAGGCGAGCTATCAGACTGATAGGCGATCCTACATCAACTGACACTCTCGACTCCCTAGCCCATCGTAGATCTGTCTCCGCCCTTTCCCTTTTTATAGATATTACCATGGCTTTTGTTCTGACGAAATAAAATCGATAATCCCACCAAAGGCTTCATTTGCGCGAATTACACGATTTTCTAAAATTCAACACCCCTACGCGCTTAAACTAGATACTAATCGAACAAACGCATTCGCCAATTCATTCATCCCTATGACATCTAGAGACTGGAACTCTCTTCCCCCGACCGTCTTTCCAGCTACTTATAACCTTCAATCTTTCAAGACCAGCATCCACAGATACCTTCGACTGCTACCCAATCCCTAAATCTCCCCTTATCTTCACGTTACAAGGGTCCACCACAGACTTCAGAGGTTGTACCTTCTTGGTGCATCTTCTTCTTGTATCAATATCATTATAAAAAAAAAAAAAAACAATTATTATCTCGAAAAATATAATTTTTTCGATGTTCACTTATTAGGGCTTTTTTGTAAACCGAAATGCCATAGTTGTGCTCAATTTTTTTAATCAAAATAGTTTGAGCCGTTTTTGAGATCTTTCGAAAAAAGAAGCAAAAATAACCACTTGTTTCATGCACAATTACAATACTTGACCATACCCTGTACGGTAAAGTAAAAAGAATTTAGTCTCTTTGATTTTAAGTCGATTCTTAAATAAACATTTTCAGCAGTGGTTACCATTAATGGTCAAAACATCAATAAAAGAATGTATTTTCCTTCAGATATTGAAAAAAGCTAAAAATTTAAGGAAAACAGAATGATGTCATGATAAAATATGCCTTTTTATGATAGGTTTATTTGATGTTATTAGTGTTTTTCCTATTTTATATGACCAATCTTTTCTAAATTCACAGTGTTTATCAATACTTTTTAATTAATATTATCAAGTGTTAAAGTGAATTATGCTGTCCGTTTGTCTTTTATAACGAAATTTTATTTTTTGAAAAACCATGGTTAAATACATTTACGTATTTCTATTTTCAATAAATTTTTCGCTATTCGAAATTGTTAGGTCCATTTTCCAACAATTTAAACCAAATCATCGATAAAATTCATGTGCCGTGATTGGGTCGAAGAACATTGATCCTATCGGTTCATGAAGCACCACGAATCAGATTTTAAATGAAAATGATTTGCAGCTCTCTTCCCAATATAATCGTACTTAACTAAATTGAATTGTGGATACAGTCAGGCGTTGGCAATATATGGAAACAAAACTAAAGCATGGTTTTCACTTGAACCATTCATACTATCAAAAATCGAAGATGAAAGAATATTTGATATAATAATGAATAAGATTGGAGTAATTTTTGGAGACGGACTGATAAGTGAATTAAGTGGATATCGATGAGGCAGTCCAAAAAAGAAGATAATTTACACTATCTTTTTATTCATAAAACCGACGTTTCGGAGGCTATTCCCTCCTTCTTCGGGTTTTGAAAAGTCAGTGAAGGAAATCCAATACGACATTCCCTCTGTCTCCTCTTTCAGTGGCAGTAACAATAATATATTGTATTTCATTCTCAGCAGAATTATAATGTAGTAATTATAAGCAGAATTATAATGTAGTAATTATAATTCTGCTGAGAATAATTACTACATTATAATTCTGCTGAGAATGAAATACAATATATTATTGTTACTGCCACTGAAAGAGGAGACAGAGGGGAATGTCGCATTGGATTTCCTTCACTGACTTTACAAAACCCTGAAGAAGTGAGCCTCGAAACGTCGGTTTTATGAATAAAAAGATAGTGTAAAATTATCTTCATCTTTTTTGGACTGCCTCATCGATATCCACATAATAATGAATTTATTCATTCTATTGAATTTTGTTGTGTTTATTATAAATCAAATGGCTTTTAATAAGAACTAATATTTTTACGTTTACTTATATCTAATAATCTATGTGTAAATCTTTCTTTTATACT
This sequence comes from Forficula auricularia, assembly GCA_024734495.1. NCBI lineage: Eukaryota > Metazoa > Arthropoda > Insecta > Dermaptera > Forficulidae > Forficula > Forficula auricularia. The sequence continues at coordinate 8,022,374 of JALMQS010000353.1, forward strand.
CTAAAAAAGTATTTTTTAAAAGTCTTCCTTGATTGCAGAGCTGTCTGCATCTTGAATATGTATTTTTTTATATTACTAGACATTTCTTTAAGCTTCTGCTTAATATTAAAACAGGCTTTATTTATAATGATTCAACTAATAGGAATCTAAACTATCAGAGGGGATCAGCTGCAAATGTATTAAGTTTCCTAAAGCTAGATTAAGAATAAGGCTTGATCATCTTTATGACATGGAAATTTTAAAATAGATCAATTATATTTAATTGTGTTATTTTCCTGCTTCAGCGTAAGGATTAAAATCGAACCTACTTTCTTTCATTTCTTCAGCTCTCATAGCAAACTCTAATTCCAAAATAGCAGCTTATTTTTCTTAAAACATTGAAGTTGATGTTGATTCTTTTTAATCAAAGAAAATATGATAATTTCAAGAGAAACATAAAAAGTGATTTATTCAAGGAAATGTCCATCACTTGCTACAAATTTTCTCCATCTTTCAGTTGAAATGCTGCTCAAAAAATGCGTGTGCCATCGATCGGCCCAGGTGGTAATCTGAAGGTGCAAGGTCTGCTGAATACGGGGGGTGGGTTAATACTTCCCATGCAAGAGCAATCTTTTAACGTGTCTTTAACTTTGTTAGAAGTGTGTTAGGGTGTGTTATCATGAATCAAAATTACTTTGCTGTGTCTTCTAGTCCATTCTGGTCGTTTTAAGATACAATCAAAGCCCGATTCAAATTGATTATTTGTTGTGGGTAGCGATCAGTATTAACGGGTTCACCACCGAACGCAGAGCATTGACTTCTTTCCGAAGCAATTTGGCCTTGCAGTTGATATTGATGATTGACATGGATCAGCCCATGATTTCGTGGGTTTGGGATTGTGAAAATAAATCCATTTTTCATCGCCAGTCACAATTAGTGCCGTTGAAGGAATTCTGTATTTCACTGACGACTTTCCGGTTTTCCATTTGTCTTTCGTTCAGTTGATGAGGCACCCATTTTCCTTCGTTTAAAATCTTTCCCATTGCTTGTAAAGGATCGGAAATTGTTTGGTGACAACGTTTAATTTTTTTACGAGTTGTTTTTAAGTTTAAGACACATTATCATCCAATAATGCATTCAATTGTTGTTGTTTTTTTCAGTTGAACTGGACGTTCTTAATCGTTCACATTGAAATCGCCACTTTTAAAGCGTTTAAGCCAGGAGTTCACAAGAATCTTGAGATAGAATATGTTCACCATTAGCTTCACAAAGTGTACGATAATTTTCGAGCAGCACTTAGCTTTAAAATTTAAAACTTCCCACAAAATGATCTTTGTATGGCACGAAATTTGACATTTTTATTATAAATATTCTGTTAAGTTCACTTAATGACGAGTTTATCTTAATAATATGGCTTGTTTTTAAAACAATTTGTCAAGTTTTTTTATTTATAAGAAATAAATTAGCTATTGCCAGCTTATTATAAATATTTATATTTATTTCAGACTATATAATACTAATACTAGTTTCCTTGACTTAATCTTCACTAATACATAGTATATACAGAGATATCTAATGGAATTTACTTCTTGAGAAGAATGGAAACGGTTGGTAATATCAAATTAAGAACTACTACTTTATAACTTATAACTGTAGATAATGACAAATACTAAAAAATTTATCTTAAATATTTATATTATTCTAATATTTATAAGATGGAGAAAAAAATTTTAAGTCTTAAGTACACCTGAATGAACATGGATATTAATAAAGAGCTGTAGAAACAAATGACTTTTTCTACGGAACTTTAAAATTAGGGAAACAAATGCAAGCGATTCCTGAACTGAAACATCTTTTAACATTAATATTAAGTTAATAAGTTGTTGTAGGGAAATAAGGACAATAGCTTATGCAAGTATTTTTATTTTATGGCAACGTTTCGTCAACTTTGTTGACCTCCTCAGGGCTCAAACAAATTAATTTCTTTGCCTATTTGTCATTTTATAAATATTCATTCTTAGCAAACACATATAGGCACAGATTGAAAATATTTCCTATTTAAATATTAAATAGACCATTAGAAAGCTAGAAGTGCAAAAACTGGGTGCGGAGTGGGGTGAATGTGGGAGGTGCAGGAGGTGGGGTGCAGTTGTGGGGGATCCGGAGGTGGGAGGCGCGGTTGGGGTGGGGTGGGGGTGTAGTGGTGGGGGCGAGGTGTATGGTTTCGGGATGGGAGGGTCAGGGGTTACCGTGCATCGATCGGTGGCTCCATGTACTATTTATAAAATGACAAATATGCAAAGAAATTAATTTGTTTGAGCCCTGAGGAAGTCAACAAAGTTGACGAAACGTTGGCATAAAATAAAAAATACTTGCATAAGCTATTGTCCTTATTTCCCTACAACAACTTATTAATTTAATCGATGGACATAAATAATCAAAATAATTAATATTAAGCAGAAGGAACATGCTTTTAGATTTTATTTTATTTAAGTAACAATTATGTTATAAAAGTGTAGCTAAATTAAAATAAACACAAAAACAATTATGGTTGTTTATTAAATATTCATTAAATTTGTGTGGTAATTTATAATAAGAGTTTTAATATTTTTTTAAGACTCATTTTTCATTTATTTCTGAAAATTCTATACAATTTATCCCTACAGAAAGATCAAATGTTGTGATCTTAGATTGGAGTATTGATGATATCAGTGTATTTCTTAATTTTACTAGCAATAGACATATCAACATATTTATCTCCGATTGTGACAACCATTCCACCAATGATTGAGGGATCCACAGTTGTGGAGAGAAGCAGTTTTTGACCTTTTGAAAGAAACAGTTGCAGAGATTGTTCAAGTTCCTTTTTCAAGGCTTCATCAAGAGGCTGAAAAAATAAAAATTTAGAATTAGAAATTTAATCAACTACATAAAAAATGTATGGATATATTTATATTACCTTAGCTGTAGTGACAGTGCATGGAATTTCACCTCTGTGTGCAGCCATAATCAATCTAAACGTGCTAATGATATTATTTAAAATATTTAGTCTTCCATTTTCAGCCAGAAGACCAAGAAATTAAAAATAGAAATTAATTTAAAGAACATATTAGAACATAAAACGTTTCGGGGAAACGTTTTTCCTTTATCAATTATGAAATTTAAAGCACGAGTGAATATTTTTGAAATGTTAAAATTTTCCTGTGATAGATTACATTCATTGAATAATATTTATAAAAAAATTTGATAAATTTTCGAAAAGCATTATCTTATTATTTTTTAAGCAAGTTTTTATTATTTAAAATTCGTAAATTTTAAAAATGAATCTTTTTATTAAATTTATCTCGTTATTAATAACTTGAGTAATAGAAAAATCCGAGGGTGAATTACCCTTATTATTAATTTATTTCTAGAATCCTCAGGATATAACAGCCATCAGAAAGAATGATTCAAAAGATGGATAGCAGGTGGTCTGAATTTATTTATTTTTGCCCTCAGCCCTGCTCTTCATTTATTGAATAATTTTATTGATAATATAAATTAAGATGAAAACGAATGGATAGTTACACACGATCAGATTATTATAAGAAAACTTAAGGTATTTAAATAACGGTATTTTCTCAATTAATTCTTATAAATTTAATGGTCCATGCCAACAATGTTTCGTGAAATATTCATTTCCCATCTTCATGGCCTTTAATAAATTATTTTGATTAGTTATGCCCATCGATTAAATTATTAAAGTTGTTATAGGGAAATAAGGACTATATCTTTTATGTAGATAATTTATATTTTATTGCCAACGTTTCGGCAACTATGTTGACCTCTTCAGGGCTCAAATAGTTAACTTCCCTGCATATTTGTCATTTTTATAATTATTCTTTCTTAGTAAACATATCAAGGCAAGTCATCTTATCTTATTGATGTTGATAATTATAAAAATGACAAATATGCAGGGAAGTTAAACTATTTGAGCCTTGAAGAAGTTAACATAGTTGACGAAACGTTGGCAATAAAATATAAATTATCTGCATAAAAGATATATACTTATTTAATTAAGTAATGGAGAGGGATTCAGCCAATGGGTAGCCTTTGCTGAATAAAAAACTCCAATTATGGAAAGCGTTTCGGCTTTAATTAAATAATGCCATCATCAGTTCCTAAGAGTTGATAAGTCTTTGAAGACGAGCGCCATATTTGTGTATAAGGTGTCCGAGCATGATGTTATAAAGGTTTATAACCATAGATATATAATTTTATATTTATTTATTTAGAGAAAAAACTAGTAGCACGTGAGTAAAACCGTGAAAACTAAGTAAAAATTTTCTTATTTTTGTCTTGAGATATAGGCTCATATAATAGTTATGTCGTGGTGACCATTTAATATTATTTCATGACTTATATAAGCAATATCTGATATGTAGACACTCGGTCAGGCAGACCAAATCTGATCATGTGTTTCCATTTATTTTTGAAAACTTATTTCTCACCAAGAAGGTTAGCAGATGGGGGTGAAAGCGTCAATTTGTCTGAAGATGATTTGAGTTGGGCGACTTTCACTTGTCTTTTAATAGATGGATCAAGAAGAAACTCTTTAAATATTTTATCTTTACTAATTGTACCCTAAAATAAAAAAAAAACAATTTGTTTAGGCAAATTATGATTTCGAAACGATTTTGCAACTATTTCTGAAATTACTTGTAATTTGGTTAAATCACTTTCAATTTCAGTCAATTTGTTTAATTTAGATCCAGCGGTGTAAAGTGCTGTTGCGTATCTTCCGTCGATTCCGAAAACCTGGATAGGGAGCTGAAAATAAACTCAATTAATATAACTTGAATTTCATAATGGGAATAGACAAATTCAAATTGAGAACAGTCATTTTTAAATGGAAAATAAAAACAAAATATGTTTAAAACACAAGGTATATTGAGAGTTTGGTCAATTATTATTAAAGTACCTGGCCACCGAGCGATGCTCGGTAATTTTTGCTTCAATTAAAAGCTATATATTAATCCCCGAAACCTCCACCTCGCCCCCGGACGCATAGCCACCCCCACCCCACTGCACCCCACCGTCAACTCCACACCCCCACCCCCGCCCTGGCACCCAGTTTTTGCATTTCTAGCCGTCTAGTGGCACACAGATTATGTGTATATAGGTATATAAATAAATACCGTATAATTATTTTTTTTAATTAAAAAACAATTTTTGAGTTCAAATTGGCAAATATAATAATAATATATAATAATATTTGTGGGATTTAAAACTTGATTTAAGTATAATCAATTAAATTGCCTAACTTTTAATATATACCTATTTATTTTTGTAATGATCTTTTATGTGGGATTTAAAATTAAAAAAACAATTATTTATTAAAAGGAAATTGAATAAAAATGTAATTATACATTTTTATGAAGACAACCACCCGTGAATAATTATTTCAATTAACAAAAAACCCATCAAAAACAATAACTTAGCCGAAGATGAGACCGTGACAGATCGAATGTCAAACACAAAACCCTCCTAACCCGTGAATTCCATCCAAATCGTTAGAGCCGTTTTCGAGAAGCCCATATTCTATCTATATTCGAGAAACCCATTCTATATATATATAAATTGAAATGGTAAACAGAAAACCAAGATAATTGATATTTACTAAGGAAGAGCCTCTCGTCTAAAAAAAGAAGATAATATTTTAAGAAAGTCCGAAATGGAAGAAATGGTTTCTAAAATGTTTATATTATTAAATTTCGAAGCTCAAAAAGTGATGTAAGCTAAATTTTAAGCTATCTATCTATAAAAGTTCGTATTAATATGCAGCACCTTCATGTTAAGTTTTACCCATTTTTTTTTTATTGCTAAATCAGACAAAATTTGCAAAGAGAATAACCACAGTTTTTAAAAGTTTCCAGTTTTTCATTTAATTTTAATGTTTAGTAAGCATATTTGGGACCCTGTGGAATATTTAATCATTCTTTTAAATAAGAGCATACATCCATGGTAAATTTAATATTTCATTATTCGTGTCCATGATTAATAATTAAAGGAATCGTAGCGAGTTGGACATGATTTTAAATTAAATACAAAGTTTTTTATTTATAGGCTAAACGTTTCGTTGCTGGTTCGCAACTTCTTCAGTGGCTCATTCATTAAACTGGGGTTTTGACTAAGAGAAAACCATTTTCAAACTGTATTTTAACAAACCACTCAATTTTAAATTTAAAGTCAAGTCCAATTCCTTCCTTTAGGTAAATTTAATTTTTCTTCCATTTGTGAATTTAAGATTAAATAATTTTTTGAACCCCTCCCCTCACCCTCGCAACCCCCTTCAATTGAGGAAAGCATAACTCACAACAGACTTTGTATTTTAAGTATAAATATATAGATTCCCTATTGGAAAAAAGATTATATTATCCAATTTTTATTAATTTCAAATTGAAAGTGATAACTCCCAATTTTGGGTTGAAAAAGTAAAAGGTATAGGTATGGTAGGTATATATTTATATTTTGATATATATACAATTTTGTTTTTTATTTAAGAAGAAAAATACCTTCACGGCTGTTTGATTTTTAATAGCAGAAGAGGAGAAACCTCGAATCTGTAAAAAAAAATCTATATTAAAACGTTTATATAACACTCATCATTGGATATCAAAATCCTTCAAAAACTCTGTGATTTTAGTATTATTTATTATATAATTAAGTGAGATGATTAGGTATTATTAAAATACAATAATTTTGTTAATCAATTATATTAAGAAATTACCAAAATATTTAATTTAGTTGAGGCCATTTTAATAAATTTGATGGAAAAAAATTCTGTTCGACGGTGTAAGATATCTGATTGTGGCTCCCTGGCGGCGAATTTATTAACTATCGGCAACGTCATCGGAAGAGGGCGATTCAATTTTTAAAAATAAAATAAATATCACACGGAATTTAAAACTATATATATATTTTTTTTAATTGATCAGAAAAATAATTAAATTTCTTTAGGAAAGTTAGTATGTAAGATTTCCAATAATAAATTATCGATGTTTTACTGAGGGAAAGTGGTCTAGGTTTTAGGTGAAACATGATATTAATTAATAAAGTAATGGGAGTGTAGTTTCACAGTGAATGAAATAAACCTCTTTGAGTTTTATTTCATTCACTGTGAAACTATACTCCCTTTACTTTATTAATTAAATTATCGATAGCTAGAAGAGCAGTTCTTTGGGTAGTTGGCGTCCTGAATTTTGTCTCCCCAAATAAGTAAAAAGCAAGAATACTAAGAAGAAAATATATTTAATTAAATTCCATAAGTAAATAATAATAATAATTTGATTTTATATAGCATTTGAAGTGCTCCATTTTTTGGGCGATGTTTTTGTATTCGTAGAAGTAGCGGCTCGCGCTTTCGTGGCTTCTCGAAAAATTATGGGCTGCATATTGATTAAAACTCACTCGGCTCCCTTGTTGCACGTTTACATAGTAAAGTTTATTGTTTATAAGCCCATTTCAGTTACCTTACATTTATCTATTTCAAAACATACGCCCAAGTGCCTATTGGACTTGCTCACTAAAACAGTCCCGTAGTTTTTCTTCCATCGTCTTAATTATTTTACAGCAACAAAAACACAAATACACAATATATATATTAAACAAAAGTGCAAAAATTTGCTTATCCAACTTTGAAAAATTGCGCTATATATAGCTCAAGCCATTTTTGCACTTTTCTTTCATCTGGCCCACTACTAGAGTGTTTACCTTAATATAGTGATGTTAACTATAAATACAACCAGGCAGACCCGTAGCCAGTGGGAGTCAGGTCGAGGAATGCCCGTAGTGGGAAAAAAATTATGTCCCCTGGATCATTTTCCCTCCCCTATTTCCAATCACTATCCAGCCCATCAACCCTACCTTTCCCCCTACTTTTAATCACTCTCCACTCCACTAAACCTACCCCTTCCTGCCCCCCTTTCGATCACCCTCCGTCCTACCAACCCTATTCTCACATCTGTATATGTATAGATAAATTTTTTCAGGTTGGTGAAACTAAGATGAATTTTTGCTCTCATTTATTAATGTAACAAAGCTTTGTGTGAGTTGTGAAACTTTGTTTTATATTTTTGAAAATATATTAAATTTCCATCTTTTTATAATATGTATATTTTATTTATTTGGTCAAAAATATTTTGTTATTGTGAGTTTCGGCTCGTGAAATTTCCCATTTTGAGACCTAAATACAAAACTATATTTAGAAAGTTATGGCCAAATAAGGAGACAATTACCTTGCAACCCAGTGGCGTACCTAGGGGGGTGCGGTGGGTGCGATCCGCACCGGGCGGCACATATTTTGGCGCGGCATTTTTTTATATTTAGTTATAGTTGTAAAAAACAACTTGTTCACTTCATAAGTTTACTATTCGATTTCCACAAATTATGAATTACTATATGATTTCGAATATTTTTCCACGTCGTCAAGTCAATGTAGGGTAGGAAATATTATCTCTAAAAATTTTATTACTGCCTAATTTAAATATGGCATTCAATGGTAAAAAAGTTCCCCGCCTATAGTTTGTCTCACTTACAATTATTTATTTATGTTTATTAATTTTATAAAAAGCACCATTTGATTGACTTAGAAAGGGTGGCAAATTGGAGACAGCCCCGGACGGCAAAAAGTTCTAGGTAGGCCACTGTTCCAACCTTTTTGCAACCAGTGTTACATTATTGAATAAATATAATACAAACATTCAAAGAGTTGAAAAATAATAGTATTTTTTTCTATTTTGGTTACAGCTATAGGGGTAGTCGAGGGGTGAACCGCGACCTAATATGCTGTACACCTACTTCCACTTGTACTTCCAAATATTTGCAAGTACTTCCAAATATTTCCAAGTAATTGCAAATATTTCCAAGTAATTCCAAATATGTTCAAGTACTTCCAAATATTTCCAAGCACTTCCAAATATTTCCAAGTACAAATGTTCCTAAGTACTTCCAAATATTTCCAAGTACTTCCAAAATACTTCTAAAGAGGTGTACACCTACTTCTAATCGCGGATCACCCTTCGGGGGTAGTTGAGGTACTTTAGGGCCGCCTTTCAAATGGGCCCGGGGCGGACTGGACTTGTTACTTTTCTCTTAGTTCATCTTTGAATATAGGAAATCTAAAGTAAATATAAAATAAAAATTAGGATTGAACGTTAAACGTTGAAAGCTTCTTAAAAAATAAGAAGCGTTGAGTTAATGAGACCAATCCATTTTGAGTTTGTCAAGTTGGCTGGTTGTATGTTTAGATCGTTTTCTCGACAACGTGGACAACAATATTCAAGCCATATGATTTGGACAAGTAGTTTCTTGCCTGCATTCCTTGAATATGAAGCCTACCACCGAAGAATTCCATTTTCCGCAAAACAACAACCTCGCGTCCAATTTTATGATTTTGTTGCCCTGTGCGTTGACCATCTTCTGTTTGTGGATTTCGTGTCGTATCTGGGCCCATTCGTTGACTTTACCGACCCATCCAGTGAGTCGACGGAGGAAATTCTTCCGGGACCCGATTCGAAGGCCGTTCCTCGCTCATCAGCGACCTTCGACCCCGTCGTTTCAAGCGCCAGAAAATGAATCCCTCGAGTTTACGCCCAGAAAGGTGGCTGGCTCACTTTAATCTTGTTTTTAATTCTCCACATCACGACCTCTCCAAATCCTATTTCTCTTCTCTTACGAACCTTTTCAATTCCATTTCAAATGTCAAGCGGACTTTTTCTGGTAAATTTCTTTTTCGAAAGATGGTGTCTGACTACTCTTGTCTGCCGATATTCATAATTCACTAGAAGGAGGGAACACACCTCTTGTCATTTCCATTCGACTTTCTTATCACAATAGATAGATATTATTTTGAATTGCAATTATTTCATTTTTGTCTAGTCTGTTAATTACAATCAACAAGTGAGTGAAATTATATTATGATCCAATGTTCATTCAATATAAGATAAGAAACCATAACCTATCTCAAAAGATTAAAGTTACAAGTTTATTTAAAACCATAAATAGAAAAAATACAATCAAAGCATTTTATTTGCAAGTCCACTTTAAACCCGTTTTCGGAATAAAAATTTATATATTAGAAGATTTTCCTTGGAGTCTTTTTACAGCTTCTGAACCGACGTTTTGGAGAATTTTTCCTTCCCCATTCAGGGTTTAAAGGATCAATGAAGGAGGCAGGTAATAATTTTCCTTATCTCCTTTTTCAGTGCTGCAGGAAAATTATTACATAGTGTTCCTTCATTGATCCTTTGAACATGCACTGAATGGGTAGGAAAGATCCTCCGAAACGTAGGTTCACAATCTGTAAAAAGGAAACTTTGCAATAAATACTCTTTTATTGGGAATCATATTTTTATTATTTATTCCTGGATTCAATTCTCGGTTTTATAAAAATGTATCTTTTATCCTTCTTAAAAATTTCCTGTCTTAATTTCGCCCAATAATCATATGATAAACCACCAAAAACACTGCTCAGTTTTTGTGGTCTAGATCAGTGCTTCTCAAACTTTTTGAAGTCGCAGCCCCCTTGGAACCCAAGTCACTATCTCACGCCCCCCCCCCCCTATTTTTTTTTTAATTCAGATTACTTAAAAAACTATTTATAATTTTGAATTTCGTATATGCATACACTTACTAGTCATTAGGCGGATACTGACTGAGCGAGCAGCCTCGCGAGGCTGCCTCGGGTGTTTGCCGCAGAACCGTCCTGAGTGAACGCAGGAAACGACCCGAGGCGCCTTTGAGCATTCACAAAAACTGACAACCTATGGATCGGGCCGAGGCAGCCTCAGACGAGGCAACGGGCACTTTGCCTTGAACGAGGCACGTACTGACCGACCAGACATTTGCCTCAAGGTGTTGGCCTCGCGAGGCAAATCCTCAGTCAGTATCCGGCTAATGCATGCAGTTACTAAGGTCAACAATAAAAGCGTGAAAAAATATAAACACCGTTATTATGTTTTGATTAATGAGTGTATGCATCCACTATCATGGCCAAGTACATATGTGCACAAATCAAATATATCATAAATAATTTAAAATGCTTGATTTAAAAATAATTAACAAATGAAATCAATAGTCTATTTTATTAGCAGTTGCAAATATATTATCATTTCAACATTTCAATACATTATCGAAATTTTATAATTACAATTCAAGTATTTAAACTTATTTAACAATAATAATTTATTTGTTACATTTGCGACTCTTCGCGGCCCACTACTTTAAGAAGCATTGGTCTAGATGGTTTTAAACATTTAAAAACCACTGTGAGGGGAGGCTAAGACTGACTATAACCATCGGCTCCTTAAACATTTAATATTCTATTCCAAAATATATTACAAACCCGAATAAAAAGCTTTGGCTGTATCACTATATATCTTATACATATTTGTTTTGCTTTAATAATTACTCTGGCTTATCAAATTTCCAGAAACACGCTGCAAGAGGCGAGGAATTTTTAAATATGGCTGGAGGACGACGCAATATTTCCAGAACAGCAGCAGGCAGATGTCAACCTCCCACTCTTCCAAATGACGAAATTCAGAAAAGGTATATTGAATTGAAAACATTAATTCTATGTATAAAACAGGGACCAGCAACCTTTTTTTAGATAAGGGCCAAATTATACAGTAAAATTTTCATATGCATATACCAATATTATAGCCTTCGTGTAACGTGCCTTTATTTAGCCGAAAAAAAACAAAGTAATGCTCTGAACTTTATTTAAAACAAAATTTAAAACGAGATTTTCTAATGGTTTCCAGACAGACTGGAATATTGCAGCAAAATTGCGAACCTTGCACAATATTGGCAATATTGCAGCAACATCGCAGTGGCAATATTGCCGCAATGTTGCTTCAATGTAAAAAAAGAGGCGGACATAGGAAATTACTGCAATGTTCCTATGTCTGCCTCTTTTACATTGCTAATGTTGCAGGAACATTGCAGCAATATTTCTACTTCAATGTTGCCACTGCAATATGGCCAATATTGTGCAGGGTTCGCAATATTGCTGCAAAATTCCCTTCTCTCTGGGTTCTAACGTATTTGATGTTTTAATTTTGATATATTGTGTTAAATATATATATGTACCTATTTAGATTATTACTCGATTACTAGTCTCGTGCTATAAAGTAATATGATCATGGTAGAAATTGTTTCTTTTTCTTTTATTAGGATTAGATTGATTTACCCAGATAAGAAGAACTTTGGTGTGTGTGTGGGGAGGGGGTCTAAATAAGCAATTTAAATTTTTTATATATAACACAGTCAAATATTATTTTAATGAATTTCGCTCTTCAAAAAAACTTGTAATATACCTATAATATTATATATCTTTTATTTATCTATTGGAGAATGTTAGCTGCCTCTGCTATCTATTAATTTACCCAAATAACAAATTTTAAATCTCGAAAACTCTAAGTTCGGTCAATCTTGTTGATATTTAAATATTTTCGCTTTTTTGGCCCACGATTTTTTCCACACCGTTGCACCGATTGAAATGAAATTGAAAACCTACCATTAGTTTAACAAAATGAAGCGCTGATTAGTTTTTGGTACATATCGGCCCACAAACATTAGTACTTTATTTCAGTACTTTTTTAGTTTTTTCTAAATATCTTGAAAATGACTTAACCAATTTTGATGAAATTTAATATCCTAATTAAGTACCTTGGGGACCACAAAAAAGGTTAAATAAAGTTTTTAGTAAAATTATATTTTAAAGTACTTTACTCTAGAGTTAGATGGTACTTTTTTAATTTTTTTAATTCTTTAAAATTTATTCATTTGAAAGTTTTAATATAGCTCATTTAGCCTTGCTTAAGTAAGAATGGATAGGCTTCTCTCTGTGAAATGCTAAAAATTTGGGAGGAATTTTTATGAGTAACCATAGCAACTGCGTTGTTTTCTTATCCGTTACCTTTGCTGAAGACAGAGAAATCGATTTTAAACCAAAAATAGCGATTGATTCTCATCTAATACTTGAGGAATAACCATTCTATATTGGATTTTTGACGTTTCGGTTTTTATTAGTAACCATTGCTGAAGACATAGAGAAATCGATTTTAAACCAAAAATAGCGATTGATTCTCATCTAGTACTTGAGGAATAATCATTCTATATTGGATTTTTGACGTTTCGGTTTTTATTAGTAACCATTGCTGAAGACATAGAGAAATCGATTTTAAACCAAAAATAGCGATTGATTCTCATCTAGTACTTGAGGAATAATCATTCTATATTGGATTTTTGACGTTTCGGTTTTTATTAGTAACCATTGCTGAAGACTTGGAGGAATCGACTTAAAATCAAAAATAGCGATTGATTCTCATCTAATACTTGAGAAATATCCATTCTATATTGGATTTTTGACGTTTCGGTTTTTATTAGTAACCATTCCTGAAGACATAGAGAAAACAACTTTAAACCAAAAATAGCGATTGATTCTCATCTAGTACTTGAGGAATAATCATTCTATATTGGATTTTTGACGTTTCGGTTTTTATTGGTAACCATTGCTGAAGACATAGAGGAATCGACTTAAAATCAAAAATAGCGATTGATTCTCATCTAATACTTGAGGAATAACAATTCTACATTAGGTTTTTGACGTTTCGATTATTATTGGTAACCATTGCTGAAGACATGGAGGAATCGACTTAAAATCAAAAATAACGATCGATTCTTATCTAATACTAGAGGAATAACCTTATTGCATTCCATTTTTGATGTTTTGACTATTAATGGAAACCTCTACTGAAAATGTAGAAGAATCGACTTAAAATCAAAAAAATAAATTCTTTTTTGGTAAACAACTCAAGCTTGAGTTCTCTTGACGTTTCGGTTTTTATTAGTAACCATTGCTGAAGACATAGAGAAATCGATTTTAAACCAAAAATAGCGATTGATTCTCATCTAGTACTTGAGGAATAATCATTCTATATTGGGTTTTTAACGTTTCGGTTTTTATTAGTAACCATTGCTGAAGACATAGAGAAATCGACTTTAAACCAAAAATAGCGATTGATTCTCATCTGGTACTTGAGGAATAATCATTCTATATTGGATTTTTGACGTTTCGGTTTTTATTAGTAACCATTCCTGAAGACATAGAGAAATAACTTTAAACCAAAAATAGCGATTGATTCTCATCTAGTACTTGAGGAATAATCATTCTATATTGGATTTTTGACGTTTCGGTTTTTATTGGTAACCATTGCTGAAGACATAGAGGAATCGACTTAAAATCAAAAATAGCGATTGATTCTCATCTAATACTTGAGGAATAACTATTCTACATTAGGTTTTTGACGTTTCGATTATCTTGAGTTGTTTACCAAAAAAGAATTTAGTCTTTTTGATTTTAAGTCGATTCTTCTACATTTTCAGTAGAGGTTTCCATTAATAGTCAAAACATCAAAAATGGAATTCAATAAGGTTATTCCTCTAGTATTAGATAAGAATCGATCGTTATTTTTGATTTTAAGTCGTTTCCTCCATGTCTTCAGCAATGGTTACCAATAATAATCGAAACTTCAAAAACCTAATGTAGAATTGTTATTCCTCAAGTATTAGATGAGAATCGATGGCTATTTTTGATTTTAAGTCGATTCCTCTATGTCTTCAGCAATGGTTACCAATAAAAACCGAAACGTCAAAAATCCAATGTAGAATGGTTATTCCTCGACTCTTAAATGAGAATTATTTTTGAATTAATTTCAATATGAACTACAAATTGCAATTGATATCTGATTAATAATAAAGGAACAAACATATTAATATTTCAAATGAATTTGGATAAAGTTTAGCAACGATCCGTTGCATTTATTTAATGATACATTTGGTTTTCATATATAATTTTTTAAGTAACAATTTCTACCATTTTACAATTAAATCTATTAAAGAAAGAAGAAGGAATATAATTATAATGGAAAATTGTTCCAATTGTCTTGTTTTGTTCTTCAAAATTGGATAGTATAATGAAAATAATATAATTTCAATTTAGAATAAATATATTGAATCCACCTTTTCTTCACTCCACTGAGAAATTATTTATTATTATACAATCAAAACTTTGAGTTGTAAATTTCTTTATGATATTGGTGGGGTTAATCAATTATAGCATAGACCAGAGGTGGGGAACCTTTTTACCCTGAGAGGCCACATTTAAAATAGCAGTAACAAAGGAGGCCACATAAATTTCAATACCGATAAATGTAACTTTTGTAAAGTTATTGCTGTTCAAATTCAATTTTTCTTTATTTTAAATTCAATTTTTTTTTTATTTTAAATTCAGTTTTTCTTTATTTCAAATTCAGTTTTTTTTTCTTTATTTCAAATTCATTTCGAGGCCATATAAGATATTCAAAAAGGCCACATGTGCCTTAAGGCCCAGGTTCCCCACTTCTAGCATGGACCATAGAGTTTATCACACAAAGTTTTGACTGTATAATAATTATTATAAATTATTTAATTTTAATTTTTGAAATTTATTTATTTTTTTATTTTTTTACAAGGTCAATGATCCCTCGACACATTCCAATTCCTTCGATTCCACAAGAGGGAAAAATTTCTTTTGAACTGATAATGTTTGTCTTCACTGCCTCGGCCTCTTCATTACAATTTCTACATCTCTATCGCACAGTTTGGTGGCTTCCTCAGTCCTACACACGATACTCAATGGTAAACGAAAGTATATTTTCACAAAAACTAATGGATAAATTGCCATTTAAAATAAGATAATTATCAATATTGTTTTAGTCATACAATTCAAAAGTTATAGTTACTCTTTTATTTCAATTACATACAATATAGAGAAACGAGATTTATTATATGAAATAATAGAAATCTTGTTTTAAATATAAATGTTTATAATAAAATAAGTTCTAAAAAAGGCAGCCAGTTATTCACTTAAAAAACTCATTTACTTTTTTAGTAGACGATTTGATACCTCAGTTGAACCTTAATATTAATATAATATAAACCGCTAAAGAATATTTAATTCCATCCAGACATTATAAATAAACAAAGAGAGAGGTTGTCCTTTGCTTGATGCAAATAAACATACACACATATATATCGAAATTATATATCTGTATATATATTATTTATTTGTTTGAGACTATAGTTTCGAAGACTTGGTCTTCATCACCAGTCTTTTTTAATTATAAATATTATTATTCATGGAGTCAATATCAAGTCTTCGAAACTATAGTCTCAAACAAATAAATAATATATATACAGATATATAATTTCGATATATATGTGTGTATGTTTATTTGCTTCAAGCAGAGGACAACCTCTTTGTTTCTCTTTGTTAATCAACAACTCTGCTACTCTCGGCAAAACAAAAACTTTTCAATTATAAATAAAAATTAGATGCTGTTTTGAGGTATGTAAGCCCTTTGAACCAGATGTGGTGTTCAGATGAAGACAAGGAATTTTATTCAGGGTGAATAATGAGATGTGAATTTGAAAATAAAACGTCTAAAAAAGACAATACATTTCATTATTGAACCTGGATAAAATTCCTTGTCTTCATTTGAACACCACATCTGGTTCAAAGGGCTTACATACTTCAAAACAGCGCTAATTATTATACAAAACCATCAGCGCCTTCGTCATTATAAATAAAACCTAAAATCATTACTAGCATATAATTTTGTCCCAATGATAGATCAGTACCTAATTATTTTAAACCTAAGTGAATAAAATTCAATATTACGATTATTCTTTGATACGTCTAATGAAGATTTGATTAAGGCATCAAAACGTCGATTATAAATGGAATTTTTTTAAACACTACTTACCTGTCTTACTTTTGAACTGCTTTTTACGCTTCTGTAGTTACTAAGAATCCTTTTAATTTCGACATGTCTCTTCGACCATGTCTATCCAGCCTTATAGTCCCTACAATTTAACACCTATCATAGGTGTATGCTAGTGTTGTTACATAACTAGAAAACTTGTAGAAAAACCCTTTTAATGTGCTGATGAAATAAAATTTCGTGAATCTCAATTGAGTGAGATACTGTTGAAAACCTATGAAACATGAAATCTTGTAATTTTTATTTTGACACCCCGGCCGCACGCTATGAGCCTACAAAGTCGCTGTGTGTGTCCTTATAACTTTGCAGCCCTTTGAATTATTTTTTTTTAATTGTTCCACAACATAGGTGACTATAATTTAGATTATTTGTCACTCACTTCCAATCAGGGCCTCGCCGCCTCTCTGCAAAACCAAATTTTGCTCCCATACATAACATAATTAGAAGATATAGCTATATACTTTTTTATTGTGTGTTTTTTTTTTATTTAAAGACTGTAAAATATGTTCTTCAGTTTATTTAAGTAACCTTTTACACGTGACGGTGGGGGAGATCTGGGGGGTGCAGTGGTGGAGGGGTACGGGTGAGGGAAGTGGTTTCGGGGGTGGGGGTGGAATTGGGGTGAAGTGGTGGGGTGGGTGAGGGGGGGGGTTCGGGGATTAATATATGCTCTGTGTACCTCTCTTTTTTGTCTTAAATCCCCAAGCCGTTTTTCCGCCCCTTGAGGTGGCCGCCTGTGTGCTGTGCACCTCTGCTTCCAATAAATTTAATAATCTCAGTAAATTATTTTTATTTATTTATATATATTCAATAGACATTTTCTTTCGCCAATGTTCGACCATCTTCAGTAGTACTAAAAGAATGAAACACCTCTTTATTGACAATTACTAAAATCTAAAACGAGGTTGATATGTTTGAAGATAATTTAATTTATACAGGGTGTTGCAGGAGGAATAGTAAATATTTTAGGAGGTAGTAGTATATACGAAGTGTAATAAAAAATGCCATATAAAACATGTGTCCAATTTTTATTGAGTACAGAGTTCAGCTGTTAGTATGTAACCTAAACAAACTTAAAGCAAAGGCAAATGAAGACGTTCAAAGTTGAAAAAAAATAAAAATTGGAGACATGTTATATGGCATTTTTATTGCAATCCGTCTATACTACACCTCCTAAAATATTTACTATTCCTCCTGAAACACCCTGTATACTTGGCTAAGTTTTTTTGAAAGAAATATTTCATTCTTTTTTTACTACTGAAGATGATTAACCAGTGATGACCGAAACTGTTTAGTGAATAGGTATATATAAATAAATAAAAATAATTTAACTAGATTATTAAATTTATTGCCCTCGTGTGACAAATAACTCCTGAAATTGAAAAAATTAAAAAATTTTTAAAAATGAAAAAGTAAATAGCTCAGTTGGAGTACTTTAGTTTCGATGGCAGATGAAAAAATTACGGACCCTCTGAGCCCTCTCGCACCTGGCCACTTTAATTATATCAGCCATCACACTTCCTATTTTTTTTTTTTAATGATATTGATCTGAGAAGGAGATACACCAGAAGGTGCATCCCCTAAAGGCCTGTATGGGATGGCCCCTCCATCGTGAAAAGAACAGAGTAGAAGGAAAGAAGCCGGAATCACATATGAACAAATATGAAAGTTAGATACAATCCAATTTACTAAGTTTTTTAAGGGCTTCGAGCAGTGGTAAATTCTCCGCGCGATAAATTAGGTTAAATTTATCTTCCACTTGATACTTTACTATATACTATTTAATTGTAAATGTTCTTTCTACATGCACATTCATCATTATTATTTGAAGTTTATTTCTGAATTTAATTAATATAAAATTCTTATTTGTTTTTCAAGAATTTCTATCTGATTGATCCCTATTTGGTTGGATTCATCGTAACTATTTTATCCCGTAGACTTGTATATTGTATTCTCGCTAAATTCCTATCCAATTGGAGTTCATCTTCAATCTGGCCCATTTTACAACAAATACTCAGGTATTAATTTCTCTCTCTCGTTTATTTTTTCTTTTTAATATCAAATAAAATTAACGAAAAATTGTCTTTTTTTCTTTTAGGCTTTTTCTTTTAACGATAGTCATGCTCTCTTTATCATTTTGCACTTATAATATAATGAAACATCATCCAATTGTCAATATTTTCTATTTATGTTATCCGTAAGTTGAACGTTTATTGTTTTTACATTTCTAATTAAAAAAATTATTCATTTCATGTTTAATCTTTAGAATTTCGGTCTACTTCATTTTGTTCGGTCTGAGCATCAGTCCCTTCTTTGATGTCGATGCCCTTGCACCTTCGAACAAAGATTCGAACAATATTAGAATAATTTTTGGTAATATATTCTCATTCTATATATGTAAGTATGTGCTGAAACCGAGGCCTTAATTTTTGCAGGACAGCCTATGCACAATTGTTCAATGTCACCGCAAGCAATCCGAGAAGAGGTGGAATCTTTGAAGGTTGACTTCAATAATCGAATGAAACAAGTTCTATTTAGTTCAGTTTTGAACGCATATTACGCAGGTATATACATCTTTTGAGCAAATAATATTTTCTAAAATACCCGATACACTAGAATGATTCAAAACGATTGGCCAGGCTGTCGCTCGGAGCCTACTAGAGCCTTGTGAGTCATGCACTGGGATTTTATAAATATGTCAATGCTTTTTGGGCTCTCGGTCTAAAAAAACGGTATTTTACTGATAACTTGCACATTAAGGTCGATGTTTCGCGACAATACTAGCAAAAAGTTAATGCTAGAGTATATAGAACAGACAATAAGGATTCATAATTCATAAGTCCAAAACTTTTTGCTGTTTATGTACCACTACTTGCCAATCCCGTGCTCGGTCTGACAAATCTAGCAACACTGTCCGAGCTTGTATATTTTTTATCATCGAAATGTCAGATAAAGTACATTACAAAGGAAGATGCATAAAACAAAAAGTTCTTAATAAGCCATTGAAAGCTGTTGCGACAATGGCTGAAGCAAAAAAACGTCAATAAAAGTACTAAAGTTAATCCACTTTTTAGGTTAAATATATGCGTTGTTCCCAGCTTGTTTTTAGTGTAAATTTTTCATTATACATTTTTCATTATTTATTCATTATTATCTCAACTGTGTTGTAACTATAAATTAAAATTTTCTTAAAAAATGTATTAGTTATTGTTTAATGTTGGTTTAGTTTTTATAACAATGGTAAGAAGAGTGTCTTAATTATAATTAAATATGTATGTAAACTTTCCGATATCCCGTATAGTACAATGTATAAAAGTCTGAAAAACTCTATCTTTGGAATTTAATATCTCCAGAACTATATTGTTCATAAATTTCCTTTTGCCACCAATCGATGCAGAAGTATTTAAATAATAACCTGTCTAAATTTCAAAAAAATCCTAAGAAAACCCATATGGTGAAACAACTACCTTAACTATATTGTTTATTATTAGCTAATGTTTGAGCAATTACTCAGTATACCAGCCGAGCCGATAAGTATTGAATTCACTCAAAAATGTTCATTTTTTTTCTTTTTTTTTTTTTTTGAGAAAAATCATTTTTAGACATAATTTTTTCTGTCTGTCTGTATTTGTGTCTGTGTGTCTGGATTCAGACACTCACGATTATTTAAGAACAGAAAGTCGTGGATAGTTAGTTACTAATGGTGCCGAGATATTTGTCTTTTCAAAACGAAGAACGGATTAGATTTCAGGCTTGACATCTTCAGAACTTTCGTTTAAAAAATAGAGAAAATCAGAAAAAATCGAATTATCATATGGGGAGCTATCAAACGATTATAACTATTGAGATAAAATTTCCCACTGCATTTGTGTTCCAAGTTCAACTTTCTCGAAATGTTCATTGACGAAAAATTGATTAATCACTAAAATTTGCCTCCACTTTTTGATTAATTTAACATATAATTTACTTACAGGTTTTGTACCATGTTGTTTCGCTCATAATTGTCTCTTTTATGATGTTTATTGGGCGACGCAACATTTGGTTTTTGTTTGGCTCGGCTGCTTTACGATGTATATTGTACATTGTTATCCTGTCAGGTGAGTTCTCTTTAATTATTTATTTATTTAGATAGAGAGACAGACTTTTTATTTTTTAATTTTATACTGTCGACGTTTCAATTCAATTCAATTAACCATAATAGATACCTGTTTTTAAATCAGGTCCTAATAAAAATTAAATAAAATAATTTATTTGCACGAAATTTTCTCTGAAGAGAGACGGGCTAGTAGAAATCTCAATTGAAAGTAATGGAAGGCAGCCCAGGGGTAGTGAGGAAAGAATAAATTATCACATATCCAAATAAGGTGTAATCTATTGGATTCTTTCCTCCTTTCCTTTCAAACCGACGTTTCGGAGGATTCTTCCCTCCTTCTTCAGGGTTTCAAAGGGTCAATGAAGGAAACAAACAAAATGTTTTCTTCCTCTCTCCACAGTAGTGTTTAAAATTTTCTTCTTCCTTAGCAGAATCATTAAAATAGAAAAACAATTTTTTTTCTTAACCCTGAAGAAGGTGGGAAGAATTCTCCGAAACGTCGGTTTGAAAGGAAAGGAGGAAGGAATCCAATAAATTACACCTTATTTGGATATGTGTTAATTTTTTCTTTTTTCACTTCCCCTGGGCTGCTGCCTTCCATTACTTTCAGTTAAATAAAATAATATTTTACGTAAAATTATAAAATTAAATAAATAAAATTTTATAAAATATTTTAGATATTGTGATGTGCTTCATCGCGCCGCTATGCATTTAGGGCGTTGGGCAAAGATAGAAGGTCGTAACTTGCATCTTCCCATACATGGGTAAGAAAATCTAATTTACTTAAATTTTATTTCATTTTGGCAATTTGTTTTTAAATGAAATTTGATTTTAAATTTTTAGTTGGACAGAATCTACATTATGGTATCAAGGCGCTCATGTCAAACATTGTAAAGAATTGTACAAAGGTGAAGGGATATCTAATGCGGCAGAACCTGGAAATCAATCGCATTCACGATTCTATGTAAGTATTTAGAAATAAATACAATTATTTTCATTATCAGAATATGTTTAATATAACCTCAAATGTTTGGGAAACAAGATCTTTGAATATACAATTCAGGAGGCTCGGCTGGAGTGTTAAATTGACTCAAAAATTTCAATTTTTTTTCTATTATTCTTGTTTAGATATGTCTAAATCGTGATCAAAAATCATTTTCAGAGAATTTGTTTTTTTCTGATAGGCCTTGTGTCCGGATTCCAATAGACACAAAGACTTGATAACGGAAACTAATAGATTTCGCATTGTTTGTAATAGGTCGTTCGGAAAGTCATTTCGTTATTTCCCAAGAGATTTGCTTCTAAAGCGTCAAGAAAATAACCCATTTTTGAAGAGAATTGTCACTAGGGACGAGAAATGGGTTCTCTACAATAATGTGAAACGCAAGAGATCTCAGAATAAAAAGATGAATCGGTTCAAACCACTTTGTAAGCCGATTTTCATCAAAAAAGGGTTGATGCTCTCTGTCTGGTGGGATTTAAAGGGTCGTATTTTTTGAACTTTTGTCAGCCAATACCACGATCAATTCTGAAGTTTACTGCCATAAACTGGACAAATTGAATTATTCACTAAAACAGAAAAGGCCAGAATTGTTCAATAGAAAATGTATAGTGTTCCACCAGGATAATGCGAGATCTCATACAAGTTTTGTAACTCGTTACAGTCACGTTACAGCTTGGATGGGATGTATCATACCACACTCACCATATTCTCCAGATCTGGCACCATCGGATTATTACTTGTTCCGGTCCCTGCAAAATATTTTAGACAGCAAAACCTTTACTTCAAATGAAGGTGTCAAAAATGCATTGGATCACTTTTTTGCCAGCAAAGATCAAAATTTTTTTGAACGTGAAATAATGCTACTGCCAGTAAAATGGCAAAAGGTATTGGACCAAAATAGGGAATATATAATTTAATAAAATATTTATACACTATAAGAAAATCGTCTTTCATTTTCACCAAAAAAAAAACGAATGACTTTCTGAACGATCTAATATTTATATTACGAAGAACTTCAACAATTTCTAACTTTGAGAATGAAAATACGGAAAAATTTGAATGGTTTTATGGTTAGTTATTGAAAGGTTATTGTAGCTAATAAGATAAAATTTGTCACACAAGTTTGTATTAAAATTTGCACCTTTCTACAAGAAAAATGAAAAAGTTTTCATTTATCCTCCTATTTTATGGCAATTCTAAGGTAACTGTGGCGCCGCGATCTGACGATAGATTCTTATAGTACTCACCAAAATAAGACGAAAATGAAGAATACTATTTTTCGAGATTTCGCTTAGTTTTCGAGATATCCAGTTTAAAAATATAAAAAAAAAAAATATTTATAAAATTTAGATTCATTGATAATATTTTCATTAATATAATTATTTTGAGGACTATCCAGATTTCTAGTACTAAATCTAACCAAATTTGACTTGGAATGGTTTAGTTCCATTGAATTGGATCTACACCATCCTTCAATTTGATCCAGGTCATTCTGTAAAGTAAGCCTATCACAATCATTATCAATTACTCTATATACGACACAATCATCCGCGAAAAGCCTAATAGATGATTTCACGACAGAAGGCAAATCATTTACATATATAAGAAAAAGAAGATGACCCAGAACACTACCTCGAATCACCCCAGATGTGACATCTACTCTATCAGACAGACCATTACCCACTTTTACAATTTGAGTTCTATCCCTAAGAACCGAATAAATTTAATTAACTTAACAGACAACCCTGACGAGTTTAATTTTTCTAAAATAATTTTATGACTGACTTGATCGAAAGCCTTGGCAAAGTCCAAAATACTGCATCTACACACATATTTTTATCCAATCATCATTGAGTATACAGTCCTAAGACTGGTTTGATGCAACAATCCGTCTCCACTCGACTCTGTCCCCCGCCAGCTGTTTAACCTCTCTAAATGTCTGGCATCCCATATCCCCAATTATTTGGTTGAAATATTCTAATCTGGGTCTTCCCCTTCCCTTTTCTTTCCCACCTCCCCCTCCAAGATATCCCTAAGCAGTCCCCCATGTCTCAGTGTGTGCCCCATCATCTGACCTCTTCTCTTCTTCAGACTCTTCCACAAGGTTCTTCTTTCTCCGATTCTTCCAAGAACTTCTTCATTTGTAATTTTATCCATCCATTTGATATTCATCATTCTTCTGTAGCACCACATTTCGAAAGCCTCCAATCTCTTTCTCTCCGCTTTTCCAATTGTCCAGGTTTCACACCCGTACATGGCTATGCTCCATACATATGTCTTCAATAGCAACTTCCTGTTTGCTAAGCTGATTGAGGAGGAGCATAGTAGTTTTTGTTTTGAATTAAACCCCATTTTTGCTTGGGCAATTCTTGATTTAATTTCGTTTTTGCTCCTCCCATCCCATGTTATTTTACTTCCTAGGTAGCGGAATTCCTTAACTCCTTCTAGGTTTTCTTGGTTAATTTTGATGCATTCCTGTCTCGTTTGTTCTTTTTTTGTACATACTAGGACCTTGGTTTTATTCTTGTTTATTTTCATTTTGATTTCTTCTATTAGGATTTGGTTAATTCCATTCAAGGCGTCCTCTAATTCTTTTTTATTGCTTCCTAGAAGGGCAATGTCATCGGCAAATCTTAACATAGCGATCTTTTGACCTTGGATTTCTATACCTGTATCAATTTTGTCTTTGAATTCTTTAATCGCTTCTTCTATGTATAAGTTGAAAATCATGGGTGACAGCACACATCCTTGTCTTACACCTTTTTTTATTTTGGCTTCTCTGTGTTCATCACCAATATTTATAATTGCCGTCTGGTTTTGATATAGATTGTAGATTAGTCTTCTCTCTCTGAATTTTATTCCCGCCTGTTTTAATATTTTAAACATAATTTCCCAATTGACGTTATCGAATGCTTTTTCTAGGTCTATGAATCCGATGTAGACAGATTCTTCCCTGATAAAAGCCCTTTCTATTATTAGTCTAAGAGAGAGAATTGCTTCTCGGGTGCCTCTGTTTCTTCTAAAGCCGAACTGGTCTTCCCCAGATTTTCTTCAACTCTTTGTTCTATTCTTCTTTGGATTATTTTGGTTAGGATTTTGGAGGCATGTGAGGTTAGGCTAATGGTCCTGAAATTTTCACATTTATCCGCGCCTGTCTTTTGGGAAGTGTGACTATTTTGTTTTTTTCGAAATCTTTTGGGATGATTCCCAATTTATAGATTTTGCTAATTAGTTCAAAAAGTTTGTCACGTGCCTTTTCTCCAGAGTTCTTTAGGATTTCAGCTTGTATATTGTCTATTCCGGGTGCTCTATTATTTTTTAGTTCCTTCAAAGCTGTCTCGAATTCTGACCTGAGTATGGGGTCTCCTAATTCGTTTTCGTCCACAGATTCTTCTTCTTCTATTGGGTTCATTGTTTTTTCTTCTCCATAGAGTTCTTCTAGGTGTTCCTTCCATCTATTTGCCTGTTCGTTTTCGTTTAGAATAATGTGGCCTCCTTTATCTCTTATGTTCTTGCTTTTTGGCTTGTCTTCTTGAAAATTTCTTTTTATTGCCCTATAGGCTACATCAACTTTTCCCAATACTAGATTTTCGTTGACTTCTTTACATTTTTCTTGAATCATTTTTTCTTTTGCTTTTCTACATTCTCTTATAACTTTCCATCTTAATTTTTTATATGTTTCTTTCCTTCTTCGTCTTTTCTGTTCTTAAATTTTCTTCGTTCGTCAATCAGTTGCAGTATTTCGTCTGTTACCCATGGCTTTTTAATTTTGTTTTTCTTTGATTGAAGGACTTCGTTGGCTGTTTCGGTCAGGCTTGATTTCATATCATTCCATTCTTGTTCGATTTCATCTTCTTTATTATTTGTGGGTTTATCCAAAGCTTCCTGTAAATCCTGAATAAAAGAAACTAATTGAGAATTACAGGAATATTTTTTCTAAAACCATGTTGCCTATGATAGAACCATCCTTGCCCTTCCAAATACGAGCGGATAGGAGAGTCTACCAACCTCTCTAAAATTTTGCCCACCAGACTTGTCAAACTCACTGGCCTGTAATTACAAGCTAAGCTCCTATCTCCCCCTTTATAAACAGGAATAACTAACGCTCTCTTCCAACCAATAGGCATAGTTCCCTCATCCAAACATCTATTAAATAGTAAACATAAAAATTTTGAAATACTATCCACTACAAATTTCAAGCGGTCACTATAAATTTCATCCTCCCCCGAGGCCTTTCCTGATTTTAACCCCTTAATACCTAAGGTTACATCCGATTCCAAAATTAAAAAAAAATATTAAATGTATTAAAAAAACACTGTTTCCGAAATGTTTGAATTTAAATCATATTCTGATTGTTTTTAATAAAAGAATTGTATTTATTTCTATTAAAAACTAAAATAAAAAATACTATATTAAACTTTTAATTTATTCCAATTTTCATTTATTTCAGACGGTTTTTAATAATCCATCTATTCTCATAATTGCAACCCTCGGTCTTCAATTTTCATTAGTTGTGTTCCAAATCGTGGTTCTTATTCTGAATAACGAATGGTATCAAGTTCTTAGTATTTCAATACTGCTTTTTGCCAATTATTATACACTCTTCAAACTTTTTCGTGATTACATGGTAGCGTTTAACGTATATAAATTGGAGCAAACGTTTCAAGAAAAAAATTCAGGACCCGGCTGATATGTTGGAAGCGCCCCATCTCGCCCTCTCTCTCTCTCTCTTTCACTCTATTTTCTATCTATTTTTTAATATTTTACTCATAAGAGAAAAAGAAAACCGTGATATTTTTAAGCTTTAAATTAAAAAAAGAAATAATAATAATAATAATAATAAAAACAACTATATTTAAGGGGGATTCTAAAAATTCAATTTTATCATTTATAGGAAAAAAAGGAAGAGCATTTAAATAAAGTTAATAAAAATTATTTTTTAATATATACTCGCAAATTGTTTATTAAAAAATAATCCAATTTTCTTTTAAAAAAATAATTAAAAATGTAAACACGTAAAAAATCCAATTTTCAACTAAACAGATATTTTAAACCAGTATTTATTCATCCGTGCATTTAGCAATTAATCTAGTCCATTTTACGCTCTTTCAACACGTGATACTTTTATTAATTTATATTTTTCTTTTTATTTATATACCTATACCTATATTTTTTATTTATAAAAATAAATCAAAGGGAGTGCCTTCAGCAGTTCTGCTTTATATATAATAATCAAAGCGCACAGCATGCGCAGGCCACGTTCGAGCAATAGCTTGACCGTACACCCTGTACGCTATTTACACGAACCTTTTCGATCCAATTTCGACCCCCCTGTAGCTCGGAATCCACTTGAGATACAGAGCTGAAATTATACACATCTAATTTTGTAATCCATCTTGAGGAGAGTACCAAATTTCAATAATATAGCTTAAACGGATTCTGAGATATGGACCTGAGAAAATAGCTAATTTTGGCACTCACTCACTGACAGGTCATCAAAACCTATAGGGTACTTCCAATCATTCCAGCATCATGAAATTTCGCCTGCTAGTAGAGTTTGGGACACAAACAAAGGAAAAATTCCAAAAACCCAAACTTTCTATCTTTTAACCCCTTCAAAATGGGGGGGGGGGTCAAAAATGAAAATTCTAGCCCTTTGAACCAAACTCAACCAAATTTTGTATACATATTCTGTGGGACCCCTGAAGGCTAGTAATGCAAAAACTAACCACTCAAAATGGGGGGGGGGTCAAAAATGAAAATTCTAGCCCTTTGGACCAACGGGCTTCCTCATAGCTTCCAAAAAGAAAAGAAATCTCAACCAAAACATTCTGTGAAAAAACAGGCCAAGTTCGAAAAAGTAGTGAAATCTAGTGTGTAGTCAAGTTAAATTCGCCAAGAATAATTAAGTTGAGAAAATAGTAGATCCCTCAACTTAATTATTCTTGGCTAATTTAACTTGGCTACACACAATTTTCACTACTTTTTCGAACTTGGCCTGTTTTTTCACAGAATGTTTTGGTTGAAATATATATAAGACGATAATTTCAAAAATTTTGATGCATTAATCTTTAGTCTTGTTATAAATATTGTACATATATGAATTACTTTTTGAGCCTCATGTTGTAAATGAATTAATGAATACTTGTTCCCAAATGAGTGGAGAGGCGATTCACTACCCCAACTTTAATCGAGTATTTAAATACGACTTAATGCTCAAAAATGAATTCACAAATAATATTATAATAAGTCTTAAGATGAAAACAAAGACCTTTGATACTATAGTCTCAATTAAATAAAATTATATATATGAGTATATACAGTGCCGGCTTAAGACATTTTGCCGCCCGGGGCTAGCTTTAAAAAACCGCCATTCTTGACAAAGAAAAAATCGTTTTTTTTTCAACTTAATAGTTATTTATGATATGTGTTAAAAGGAATATTTTATTTTGTGAGAAGAAACTTTTGAACACGACTAAAAGCGGAGTGCTCCAAACCTTCGAACAAAATAAAATCACTTTTAACACGTATATCGTACACTATTTTTTAATTTGTATTTCTAATAGTTTTTTGGCATTTGACAAAAATGTCAATTTGTTCCATTCGTCATTATCAAGGTAAATAAATCGCTGTTAACACTAGTGTTAAAAGTAATAATGGTCTGTCACTTTGTAACATTGGTGTCATGGTGATTTGTAAAAAATAGTACATTAAAATACAAGTTTCATAAGACATGATTTTAGCCCACGCGTCTTTCTTAGAAATTTTATTGAATTAAAAAGGTCTTTGAATTTGAAAAGGTCTAATTATTATAGTAATGAAGGGTAAATATCTTTTGGGCAGTTTATACAAGAATTTTATCCTTTGAAAAAGGCTTTGAAACTCCATTGTCTAACGATGCTCTTATAAGTCTATGATATTCTACCTACAATAAGGAAACCATTTATTTCAAAAAAATTATCAAATCAAAAACATTATTTTACAAAACGTTGATATCTATTCAAGAGAAAGAAAAATTCAATAACAAATATACTTCATTCTTCATATAAAATTTTTACTCAAAAAATAAAAAATAAAAATAAGAATGTTTACCGCCTTTGCGCCCTTTACGTATTTACCGCCGGGGGCTTTAGACCCCAATAGCCCCTCGGTTAAGTCGGCACTGAGTATATATGTATATGTATTTATTTAACCCTTCAAAACTCCCCTACCCATACCAAAAGCACTCACATATATCTGTATATGATATTTAATTTCATTAAATTTTTCTTTTATTTAATTAAAATTTAAAGAGTGCCTTGACTGTGAGGTCATTTGCGCCATATAACTAATTATCAAGCACAAGTCACACCCTTCGTTTTATTTTTATAAATTCAACAACTCTGCTACTCTGGAAAAACTTTAATTATATATATTTTTTTATTATAAGTTTAACAAAATGATATATTAATTTTGGAAATAAATACATTGGAAATCACTGGAATTATTAATAAACTCTTAAAGCTTTTGATTTCATCTGTGTAAAAAGATTTAAAATTTTAATATAATTCCTGAATGTGTAATTTCCAATTTTATGAATGTACAAATGTGATAAAAAACAAAAAGTCTTTCCACCTTAATAATACAATATATGTTATTTTCATAATTGCTCTCCTTTTTTCTTATTAAGATCCTCTTATTTTATTAAAAATATTCCAATGCTTCCCTTTCAAGTATCATCATCATTGTAAATATTTTGAAATAGGTTGTGATATGAGATGGGTTGTTAATGGAATGAAATATCATCAAAAACCATCTTATTAAAATCATTTAATATATGTATATATATTTATTTCCATTTTTTAACTTTGTTTTAAAAGTTGATTTATTAATTATTTTTTTTATATAATTTATTATAAATCTTAAAGATTATATACCTATATATATATTTATATCAATTTATAATTGATATTTTATAATATAATTATAAAAATATTTTTCTCTTTAACAAGTCTTTTTATATGTTTAATATTAAGAAATATATATTTTTCTATTATGTAAATAAAAATAAAAAAATATTCTTCCACAATTTTACCATCAATCTTTTGGATAAATTGATTTCAATTTAGGTTTGGGTACATATTGATCACCATTATAATGAGAAAAATAATTATCCAAACTTGGATTTTTGACCTGGAAAAAAAAAGAAAAAAGAAAAATTATCTTAAAATATCTCAATATAAAATATTTCACTACTATTTATTTAGAATTTATTTAAACCTTAAAATTTCTTAACAGCTCTAATTTGTCTTGTGAAACATAGGAAGAAATATCATGATTAGCATTGTGCATTATCACAGCATAGTGAGGTGTTTCCAATAAATCCTGTGAATGTCAAAAAATAAATTTAATAAAATTTATCTTTTTAATTGTGAATATTATTTTTTCTTTTTATAAAAATTACCCGATTTCCATCATACATCTTGTCCAACCAACCAGGTGGAGCCTAAAAATAATAAATAAAAACAAATAAATATAAAATATACTTTTAAAGTTGTTATAGGGAAATAAGGACTATCTCTTTTATCCAGATTGATGTTGATGACTTGCCTTGATATAATCATAAGTTTCCTGTATTTGATTCGATCGGGAATCGAATGCAGGTGATTTTTGTCAAATATTAAGTGAAAATAATATCCGAATTTATATATTTCTAACTTGAAATAATGAAGTTAAATAAATTTATAATTTTCTCATTAATATATCAAAGAATAATTAACATATTAACGAGAATTGTTTTTGATCGCGCTTTTTTAAACAAGATATATATCTCGAGACTACTGCTGGTTGAAGACTATTGGAGTCTGCTGAGTCTTAAGTCTGGACCAAGAGAGAATGAAAAAGATATGATCCATTTAGATATAATCGAGCATCATTTCGCGTTTAGCCTGCATGACGCTTTTTTATATCAAACACTGAAATGGATCACCAAATGAATTTGAAAT
The DNA here is from genome assembly GCA_024734495.1 of Forficula auricularia. Taxonomy (NCBI): domain Eukaryota; kingdom Metazoa; phylum Arthropoda; class Insecta; order Dermaptera; family Forficulidae; genus Forficula; species Forficula auricularia. Next base: position 8,053,301 of record JALMQS010000353.1, read on the forward strand.
CTGAGATGTTATATATTCAATCTCCCAGTCCAGCGCGTTAGATCTGTTAACACGTGTGTTAATTGCTATTAATTAATCATAAGTTTCCAGTATTTTCAGTTAATATTTGCTTTCGATTCGCGATCGAATAAAATACAGGAAACTTAAGATTAATTAATACCAAACACCTAACACACGTGTTAACAGATCTAGCGCGTGGACTGGGAGATTGAATATATAATATCTCAGATTTCAAATTCATTTGGTGATCCATATCGGTGTTTGATATAAAAAGCGTCATGCGGGCTAACCGCGAAATGATGCTGGATATAGCTAAATGGATCATATCTTTTTCATTCTCTCTTGGTCCAGACTTAAGACTCAGCAGACTCCAATAGCCTCAATCAGCAGTAGTCTCGCGATATATATCTTGTTTAAAAAAGCGCGATCAAAAACAATTCTCGTTAATATGTTAATTATTCTTTGATATATTAATGGGAAGAATTATAAATTTATTGCCTTGATATGTTTACTAAGAAAGAATAATTATAAAAATGACAAATATTCAGGGAAGTTAACTATTTGAACCCTGAAGAAGTCAACAAAGTTGACGAAACGTTGGCAATAAAATATAAATTATCTGTATAACAAATATAGCTAGTCCTTATTATACTTTAATAATTTAATCGATGGACATAAATAATCAAAATAATAAAATATACTTTTTGTTATTTCATTGTTAATATTAAAATATATTTATTGTTGTAATGGTTTCTTGTGAATTCGCCTTTTAGACAGAGAAGACATTAAACAAATACAATAATCATCATATCATTGAGTATATAGTCATAAGACTAGTTTGACGCAACCACCGCGTATAATTGCAAAGAAATCTTAATTTAACACAAATAAAATTTATAAAATAAAAAGAAGAGAAAAAAGTTATTTTACCTTGGCCTGAAGATCCCAGCCTTTGATTACACCCTTATACCCTAGTGTTTTATGTTTAACCACTTGACCAACGCGGAAAAGCACATTCGCTGGACGTTCATTCCGTATATGAGTGGAGGTGGTGAAAAATCCATGGTTTTCCTTCAAAGTGAAAACTTCGGCGTTCGAACTCTCTTCAGAATTCGAAGATCCAGTCAGGTAATTCAAATTGAATACTAGGAAAGAAAAAAATATATGACAAAAGAAGAAACCTTCCCAGACAGAAGGGAATATTGCAGCAATATTACATTGCAATATTAAACCTTGCAGGAACATTGCAGCAATATTCCTATGTCCGCCTCTTTTACATTAGCAGCAATATTGCCAATATTGTGCAAGGTTCACAATATTGCTGCAATATTCCAGTCTCTCTGGGTTAGGAGGAGGGGTTTATGACCATCAAGTTCAAAGAAATATCTCAGCTCGTAATAAACTTAATTAATTGAAATAAGCGTCATTAAATTTTACACATTTTCCCCAGCAAGTTTCATGTTTATTTATTTCAGAAGCATAGAATTTATGAATAATAGTGTCAATGAAATTTAGAAATATCATTTTCGATGTACGTTTTTTTCGTTGAACCCTTTAAAATGTTAATAATAATTAATTAATAAGATTGAAGTAATTTTTGGAGACGGACTGATAAGTGAATTGAATGGATATTGATGAGGCAGTCAAAAAAGAAGAAAATAATTTACAATCTTTTTCATTCATTAACCGACGTTTCGGAGGCTAGTTCCTCCTTCTTTTTTGGACTGCCTCATCAATATCCAGTGAAAGAAGGAGGAAATAGCCTCCGAAACGTCGGTCCGTGCAGTCAGAAGATAATTTATAGTATCTTTTTATTTCATAAGCCGACGTTTCGGAGGCTATTTCCCTCCTTCTTTTTTGGACTGCCTCATCAATATCCACTCAATAATTAATTAAATTTATACAAGGTGAGTATCTATATATATAAAATTAAGGTTTTGTCTGCACATTGCTCCAAATCACGCCTAATTTTTCAAGCAAAGTTATGAACGAAAACACTCTCAACAAAATTTCTGTCTGTATGTCTATGTTTCCGTCGTTTCCGAAAAGTTGCTCACGATTCACGTAAAAACGGTCGAAGGGATTATTATGAAATTTCATATTTACATCAGATGTCTTCTAACTTACTACTACTCTTTTTAGCTATATAACGTTTTTGATATTTTGACCTCGGAATGGGGTTTGGGGGGGGGGGGCGCACAAATGAAAATTATCAAATAACTCCTAAACTATTAACTCTACGGCAAATTTTATTATGAGCAAAGTTGTAGGGATGTGATTTCTGACAACTTTTATTTAAAAAAAATTCCCCCAAAAAAGAGGGGGGAGGGTCAAAATATAAAAATTCTTGCTCTTTGACCAAACTCAACCAAATTTTGTATACATAATCTGTGGGTCACTAGAAGGCTAGAAATGCAAAAACTAACTACCCAAAATGGGGGGAAGGGGATCAAAAAATGAATATTCTACACTTAGAGCCAACTTAACCAAATTTTGTATACATAATCTGTGGGTCACTAGAAGGCTAGAAATGAAAAAGCTGGGTGCGGGGGTGGGGTCCGTGGGTGCAGGGTGGAGTGGAGGGTTTAGGTGAGGGTCCAGAGGCGCAATAGGGGGGGGGGGCTCAGGTGAGGGTCTAGAGGCGAAGTGTGGTGGTGCGGGTTGGGGTCGTCAGCGTGTGGGGGTCGCCAGCAAGTGGGCCGCCGAGGCGGGCCTTGCAGCTAGTCACAAATAAAACAAACATGATATATGAGTCTTCCTATGTATAATAACTCCTGAAGATGGGTTAGTAGCCCGAAATATGTATATATCGAGATAAAAATGTAAATATATTTGTGTTATTTGTGAAACTCACCTTATATAAATTTAATTAACTATTATTAAATAATGTTTCAACACGAACCAAGACCCCGTCTCTAATAATTATACCAACCCAGGCCTTTAGGGGTTGCACCTTTGCTGTAACTCCTTCTCTCATCATTTTCATAAAAAAAAAAAAAAAAAAAATACTTTAAAATGTTGCCAAAATGCTTGAAGAAGTAACTTAGTAGTCTGTTGGCGATATGTTCGATGAGTATCCTGGATGAGGAAAAGCTTCGTAGTCCAATTCATTTAATTTTTTGGTAGTCAATTTGTCATTATATAGCTACGGATTGTCGTTGCGCCCTTTTGATTGGCCACTGCAAGAGCCAGATGTTGCAATTTTTGGTGCATTTTATTGATATCCTTAAAGTAGCTTTGTGTTGAAAAAGAGAATAGTGATTTGTTTCATACAAAATTCACCAAAAAAATGCACCATTTGTCTTCCCATTAGTCAATCAAAAGGGTTCAATAGTGTTACAGAACAATATGAAGTCACACGTCACAAGATTAAATCCCCACCTGCCCCCCACACACAAAAAGTTAAATAAATCCGACTTGTAAACTTTTTTTTGATCCATCATACTCACCCAACATCAGACTACCATTTCTTCGTGCATTTCAACAACTCTTTGGGTAAAGTCTTCAAGGGACAAGCTGAAAATCCATTTAAACTTTTAATCAATCACAGAATTCCAAATTACTTGAACAAATAAATTTGTAGCTTAATGAAAAAAACTTTTAGAATCTAATGGTGCTTAATTTTAATTTATTTTTAATTGAATTTAGTAGAAGCTGAAATACATCTATTTGAAGTTGAAGCTCATAAACTGAAATTATTTAAATTGAAAATATTTTGTTTTGCTGAGTGTAGCAAATAGTTGCTGATTCTTAAAGAGAAATCAATATATAGATAAGTATACCAAATATAAATAAGTATATTTATTTGTTAGAGACAATATAGTTTTAAAGGTTTGACTTTCATCTTCGATCTTTTAATTAGAAATATTTTATCTGTTATTTCTAATGGGATGAATCACTCGATTGGATTTATTATAAAACAACTAGCCACACAACAAACAATTGACCATATCGTTGCCTTAGAGTGTTAACCTGCTAACTCTCAACAAGGAAATTTTACAGGGCAGAGAAAAAAACAAACAAAATTTAATATTGTTGTTATGGAACGAAACTACTTACGATCATAATTTTAAATAGCAGTTTTACTTGGACGATGCTGCATTTCTTTTTCTTTCGAAAGTTATTAATATGTCATATATGATAAAAAATTGAGTTAGCAGGTTTACACTTTAAGCCGACGATATGGTTTATTTGTTAGAGACAATATAGATTTCAAAGGTTTAACCTTCATATTTGATCTTTTATTTTATCTGTTATTTCTGATGGGATGAATTACTCTATTCGATATAGATAAATTCATTTTGTTGTTATAACAAACTAACACAACAAACAATTGACCATATGGTAAGAGTGTAAACCTGCTAGCTCACAACAAGGAGATTTTACAGAGCAGAGAAAAAACAAATAAAATTTAATATTGTTGTTATGGAAAGTAACTATTTTTCACATTTTTTTTCTACAACTTACGATCGTAATTTTAAGTAGCAGTTTTACTAGGCCGATGCTGCATCTCTTTTTCTTTAGAACGGTATTAAATATGTCATATATGATAAAAAATAGAGTTAGCAGGCTTACACTCTAAGCCGACGATATATGATACAAATGGATTTAGCAGGTTTACACTCTAAGCCGACGATATGTATATATTGTATATGGTTTATTTGTTAGAGACAATATAGTTTCAAAGGTTTGACCTTCATCTTGAGATCTTTCTAATTAGAAATATTTTATTCATTTTGTTGTTATATCAAACTAGCCACACAACAAACAATTGACCATATTTAGAGAAACGATCTATATTTATGCATTTACCTGAATTTTCTAACTATCCTACAGGCTCTCCCCTTTGTTTGGAAATTCAGACAAGTGCATTTATATAGTCCCGTTGTCTCTTAAGATGGTCAAATATGTTATTGTGTGGCTAGTTATAATAACAAAACAAATTTATCTATATCTCTAAATGAACCAGTGACAGATAAAATATTTCAAATTAAAAGGCTGATGATGAAGGTCAAACCTCCGAAACTAAAGTCTCAAATAAATTATATATTTATATTCGGTGTTTATATTTGTATATGTGTATGTGAGGACATCCTCAGTGATTTTCCTTAATGATTCAATGATTTTCTTTTCAACTTACTTACCATTTAATACTAAAGACACACATTGAATAATATTTCCTTTCCATAAGGAATATTGTCTTTTCAAATCGTTGACCAATTGAATAACGAGTTTACTTCGGGTGGTCTCATTGCCAATATTATTAGTGAGCAGATATTGTACCGGAAGGCAGCAGAGAAGAATAAGAAATTGTATTCGATCGCCCTGAAGAAGAGGCATTGCATTGCATTCGCTTAAAGAGCCTTTCTACGACTCACCATGCCAAATCCAACTACATATATTTATATCTGTATATTTGGAATCATATCCAAAATAAAAATTGCGCTTTATTGTTGTGTGGTGTCATCAAATGTTTTGCGTCAACCGGACAAGACAAAGTTGGCACTTGCTGAGCATTGAACTCGTTAGGGATTTTTAATCGCGGGGGTTATTTTTATATTTATTAAAATTTCTATTTAAAGATATGTATTTCCGATAATTTCTATTATTCGCATTGCTGTTTACACATACATATTTTATTTTTTAGTAAATAAGCTAAAAGAGGGGAAAGGAGGGGCGGTGAAAGATTATGACCAATTCAAATATTTTCAAAGCAAATAATAATAATCTTTATTAAATGTTTAATATATTTATTTATTTATTAATGTAAAGATTTAAGTAACTTTTTTTGTAAAAAAGATGGAATTTTTTTAAAAATCAACCCAGGTTAGGTATAAATAATCATTATATAATTTTATAAAAAAAAATAAAACCGACTTCAAAAAAATTAAATGCAACAAATAAGATAATAAGAACTCAAAAATCAAATAAAATGCACTAAAAAGTATAAAATAATTATCTAATTTAGTTACAACTAAACGATGAAATTGTTACATGAAATCACTTTTTGAAGTCGGTGCCAAACATATAGGTACATTTTATGAATCGAACTCGACGGATCTTACTTTTGGTACACGTTTGGCGGGTTAGCTCCCTTATATAGTTTGTTTGGCACCGACTTCAAAAAGTGATTTCATGTTAATATTTCGTCGTTTAGTTGTAGCTAATATAATAAATTAGATAATTATTTTATACTTTTTAGTGCATTTTATTTGATTTTTGAGTTATTATTTTATTTGTTGTATTTAATTTTTTTGAAGTCGGTTTTATTTTTTTTATAAAAATTATTTTTATTTTTCTCTTTTTAGTGATGTTATTAATAGTGACTTAATATAATACCTTGCATGCATCTCGTATGAGAAAGCGTCGGGCGAATGAATCAGAAAATGATAATTAATAAAAAAAAACCTCTTTTCCGATATCCGATCATTCAATCCATTTCAATCCCAGAAAATGATAATAAAATTCAATTCATAAATATAGAAATTCTCTCGAAACGTTTGTGGGTTTTAAATGAATGTTTTAAGATTTTTTTATAAAAGATTTTATTTATTATAATTTCGATTATTTGCTCATAAAAATTGGAGATTTACGTTATTTCGTCATTGATCATATCATCAGAACTTGACCAAATTAATTATGGAACCACCTTAGGATACTCCCTTTCCAATAAAAAAAGAATCGGTCCACGTGGCAAAAAGTTCTCACTGAACATACATAAAATAAATAAATAAATAAATAAATAGTTAGGTATCTTGACTATATTGGATCTATACTGATCCAAACGAAGAAAGAATCATTAAAATCGGTTCATAAATAAAGAAGTTATACCTGAACAAATAACATATCAAAAAAGGTCCAATACCGATGAAAAATAACGGGACCAATCGGAAACTATATACTGAACCCACTGGCAAAAAAATCATCAAAATCGGTTCACAATTGGCGAAAATATCAGGTAACATAGACACAAAAAAATTCAGTCATTGAGAACCTCCTCCTTTTTGAAGTCGGTTAAAAATTAAGAAATGAATTTAATTTTATTTAGGAACGAATCAAAAATTTTAGTAGAAAAATTTTTACATTGCACATCAGAGAGGGCTTCTCGGGAATCGAACCCAACCGCAGCATTTATTTATTTTAAATTGAAAGTTTTTTTTGCCGAGAGTAGCAGAATTTTTATATATTGAAGGAGACAATAAAAGAGTATGTCTTCTGCTGGAATTATAAATTTTATTTATTTATAAAGAGGCTATAGTTTCGAGGGCTTTGCCCTCTTCATCAGTCTATTACAATGGATTCACAGGAATTAATTTATGGCAAAGCCCTCGAAACGATATAGTCTCGTTATAAATAAATAAAATTTATAATTCCAGCAGAAGACACACTCTTTTATTGTCTCCTTCAATATTTATTAGACGCGATTATATATATTATTAAAATATTGTTTTAGTAACTGTGAATTTTATTCTATTATTATATTCTATTTAAAATTTTTGAGAAAATACAATTTTTTGGAGAATAAACTCATAATTGAAATTTATTTCTATTTATTATAAATATCACACAATAGACAACGAATAGAGTTTAGGCAATTGGCCAGTTATGCATGTACTTTGAGCTGCTCACCTCACTTGATAACCATTAAGTGCTGCGTAAAATAAATTTAAAAATGTATTTATTTTAGATTTATTATAAATTTACAATCGCATCGGAAATAAATAGGAAAATAATAAGACATTGTGTGGTTACTGCGACCCCTTTCAGCACCCCTCTACCCCTCTGATACTCTCCTGTTTTTTAATTTAAAATTAAAACACAATATTTTATGAATATTTTAAGTTTAAAAAAAATATAATTTATTTATTTTGATCAAGATTGTTTTATTTATTTGGTACTTAATTTTCTAAGCTTTTGCGCAACTTTCTACATAACCGTTTATATCAATATATAATAACAACATAGATTATGTTTATAAATATAGGATTAACTTATTCTAAAGAACAAAAAAACTAATAATTAATTGTCGCAGAGCTCGAAATTGAGAAAGATCGGTGAAATAAATTATGAAATAAAACTATTTATATAAAGGAAAAAATTAAAAATAAGAACAGAAAATTGCGCAAAAGTTTAGGATTGCGGAAAACTAAAGAATTTAACAAAATATATATTATTCTTTGTTTTAATTGGAGGTTTAAAAGGCGAATTCATATATATTAATTAAAGTGTTTTACAATTTAAATAATCACTAAATATTTTGTATAATTTTAAACTAATATATGTATATTAATTGACATACATATGAATAATTTTAGAATGGAGAAATAAATTATTAAATAAAACTATAAACATAAAGGAAAAAATTATAAATCTATAAAAATTCATGAAATTATCTTAGTGAAGGTATTTCGGTGAAATAATTAATTAGATAACAGATCAAAAAAATTAAGCACAACTCGAAATACAAGTCGCACTTGCACTTGGCCGATTTTTTATTTATTGATATAAAAACTGTATAATTAATTAACAAAAAATACTAACAAATAATTTAGTGTCTAGTTTATGTTGTTGAATTGAAAAGGGGGACGTACCCAGAGAGGGGTGCCCATGGAAGACATATCATTTGCCTAGTCCTTTAGTAATTAAATTTTTTACTACTCAAGGCTTAGAGGCCTATATAATTTAGGATATTTTTGTGCTTTCTTTAAAAAATATAGTTGCTTTATATTTCCTTTTTCAAATTCCATTTATAAAGGCAGGGGTGCCCATCTCCCCCTAGTCTCATTTAAATTTGGTTATTTCTAAGATGACATTCATTCATATTCCAAACACAACCAATAATTTTCTTTTTCTCCCTTCTAACAGGCTTATTTGTCCTTTAATCTGATGAGTTTTTTTTTCAGAAAAAAGTTTTTTAAAAGGGAGAAAAAGAAAATTATTGGTTGTATTTGGGAAATGAAATGAAGGTCATCTTAGAAATAACGAATTTAAATTTATTAAAGAATATCAATGACCTAAAACGGGGTGCCCCCTAGCTTCATGACTCCCCCCCCCCTCCCCCCATTTTCATGAAAAGTGAAGAATTTGTCTTCTGCTTGATCTAAAAAATATACACTTACAAAATAAATACAATTTTTTTAAAGTAGTTCTTTCGCGACAATCCACACAAAAAGTTTTAGCCTCATCGCTCTATAACATATGAACGGTGCTAAAATTTTAGGTTATGTTTTTTTAACGTGACTGTACTTCTCACACTACTATATCCTCATTATGAATGGATCGTTTCCAAGCCATTGATCTTATATCCCCTCCACTAAAAATAATCGCCCAAATATGTTTTTTTTTTATTTTTTATCAAAACTATAGGTAAGAGGTAAATAAATTTTCAATTTTTTTTTTAGTTACTCCGATTATATTATTCTAACAAAAATTAGTTTTTCATCAAGATTGTGAAATTCCTTCAATGAAGAAAAATAAAATAATGATCATTTTCCCACCCTTTTCCAATCTACCATATGTAAAAAATTTCATTTTTAATTCCAATTATTTCATGTTTGGTGTGGTAAATAGTCTTCAAATTTTAACAGTGTGTTTATTATGCTTTTAATGACTTATATTCCAAGTTTCGAAGACTTCTTGAATTTTTGCATTTGCAAAAGAACTACCTTAAAAAACAATCTCAAAATGTTATTAAAAAATTCGAACGTTTGGCGAGAAATTCTGCCTTTATCAATGGAATTTGAAAACTGAAACCATTGATCACCACCTTATGAATTTAGAATTTAAAAATAAAAATCATGGACATGAATCTTATTCCTAAATGATTTACATTTTACATAAATAATAATTATTTTGATTATTTATGTCCATCGATTAAATTAATAAGTTGTTGTAGGGAAATGAGGACAATATAGCTTATGCAAATATTTTTTATTTTATGACAACGTTTCGTCAACTTTATTGACTTCGTCAGGAGCTCAAACAAATTAAGTTCTTTGCATATTTGTCATTTTATTTTACTTTATGTTATTTTATTTTATTTTTAAATGACAAATTATGCACAGAAGTTAATTATATATAGTTTGAGCCCTGAGGAAGTCAACAAATTTGACGAAACGTTGGCATAAAATAAAAAATATTTGCATAAGTTATTGTCCTTATTTCCCTACAACAACTTATTAATAAATAATAATAATAATTTTTATAATTATAATTTTATAAGATTTCACTTTAATTAAATAGAAAACTATTTCAAATAATTTTTCGCTAAATATATTTTTCATAATATGGAATGAAAGGAGAGTTGGGAAATGAGAAGTGGGGGAAATATTTATTTTATTAGTACTAGTAGTAGTAATGTTATTAGTAGTAGTATTAATTCTTTGACAAGTCATTTTCGTTGAGTTTGTTCTGTTGGTATTTCTCCTGAAACACCTCCCAAGTTTTTTTTTTCTCTATCTCTGTCGGGTCAGTTATTCAGCCATCTTTAGGTTGGAATCACTTTGTAAATTATTTATTTCCACCTATTTTTCTTTTTTTTTTCTTTTTTTTCTTTCTTTTTTTTAATATTATTCCAATTGGAACGATATGTCGCGTCAAACCGAACGGCAAAGTTACGCACAAACTTATAAATTGGTTGTCACTGGCGGCGGCGGGGTCGGCAAATCCGCAATCACCATTCAATTTATCCAAGTAAGACAATTATCTATTAAAATTTCTATATTCGAATCATTTATCATTTCAATTATAATATCTACTAATTTTTATTTCAATAAATATAAGTCGTTTTATAAGAATCACTATTTAATACACATATACCCCTTTGATAATTCCTTATTATTATTATTATTTTTAATTGAATGATATTTCTTTACAAATAATCTACTTATTTCTCTAATTTAATTTGCTATTTCAGTTGTCCTAGGTCTTTTTTAAAGGGTTGTATTTGTTTTTGATTGTATTTCAATTTCGGATGGGTGGTATGACATCATCCGAGACACGTTCTTGTTCATGGCCTTATATGTTTATCGACGTGGGTTTGGAAGCCGCAGGTTGCCTTGAGCTCATTCCATTAAAAATGCTAACAACTCACCAAGCCCTGCCCTACCTGCTGCTTTTTTTCAATTAAATACCTAATCAATATTTATTTTAGAAGAAATGAATCAATTCATTACAAAGATTTTATTCATTCAAAAATCGGTTCAATATAAAAAACAAATTTGTATATCAACCTAATTAAAAATTCCTATTAGTCATTTCTAAAAATTGACTTTTTTTTCTATAAAAAATGGATAATGAAGTATGAGGGGACCCGCCCTCCTCTTAAGTGCCTAGCACCAATCCCCTACCCTCCCCTCTTGGAATTGTCATCCAGAAGAAGGAAATACCAAAAAAACAAAATCGAAACTAAAACGAAAATTTCTATGATTCATCTATATAAATAAAAATGTACTGTTACGCTTAAGTGATACGTTGAAGGATCTCCGAAAGTTCTTCACCGATTTCTTTGAAATTTTCACACAACATTCCATTCAAATACACGAGTGTTTTTATATATAGTGTTTTTATAGATATCACACCTGTGGCATGTAAAAAATATTTTTTCAAGGAAACAACGCCAGCGCCTCTCTGGGGGGGTAAAAGCAAACAAACAAGATGGCCGATAATAGCTTTTTGGAAATCTTTCAACTGTCAATATTATTTTTGGTTAAGGGAACAATAATTATAAACCTGGCCCAAAATTTAGATACACCAATCGGAGCACTAAACGGACATATGTTGCGAATATAGTTTCGATACGCCCAGAGGTTTAGGCGTGAAGCATAAGAGTTAGTCATAGCAACGCTTGGTCGGGTCAGCTATTATCTATATAAATTTTAATCATAAAACTAGACGCTCCCCGCCAGGAGCTAGGTGACACCGGGCCGAAGGTCCGGGCGTCAGCTAGTATTTCATATATAGATATATTTATTTGCACGAAATTTTCTCTGGAGAGAGACGGACTGGTAGAACTTTTCATTGAAAGTAATGGAAGGCAGCCCAGGGGTAGTGAGGAAAGAAAAAATTAACACATATCCAAATAAGGTGTAATTTATTGGATTCCTTCCTCCTTTCCTTTCAAACAGACGTTTCGGAGGATTCTTCCCTCCTTCTTCAGGGTTTCAAGAGGTCAATGAAGGAAACAAACCTTATTTGGATATGTATTAATTTTTTCTTTCCTCATTACCCCTTGGGCTACCTTCCATTACTTTCAATTAATAGATATCTTCTTTTTTTATAATCATGAAAAAAGGCATATTTCCAGAAGGTACAGCACTTACAACCCATGGTAGATTAAATAGGTGGATCGAATTACAAACAAGGAAGTTTTTGAAAAAATTAGAGAGGAAAAAACTGAATAATGAATGGAAGAGCTTAAATGATAGGCCACGCCTTAAAACACGAAGGATTCGATTGCTAAAGAATATTTTAGAGAACGAATTGGGTAAAGAAAAGGAAAAGGGGACCTAGATTGGAGTATTTTCTCCAGATATTGAAAGATGTGGGATGTGGTACTTAGAGAAGTATTAGATAAAGAAGGAGGTATCAGCCTAAGTTGGATTCTTTGGGTTCAATAAAACACTCTGAATAAAACGTGTCGGCTCAATTTATTTGGCCATCTTCAGTTAATTGGGAATTATACCCAAAATTTTATTATTTAATATTTTTATTATTACGCTTTGCGATGACATATTCTGGTCTACCTAAAGCCTGAATTAACACTGCAAATTTCATGTAAGATTTCACTCCAAATCGCACCCAAATAAATAAACAATCACAAAACTTGCCGCAAGTTTTACATACACCTGTACCAGTCGATTTCCAATCGATGAAACTTGCTCAGGATGATAAGGATAGATATTTAGCGAAAACATGGAACACCAAGAGTAGAAGTTTATACTAACGAAATAATGTCAATTATCCCTAAGGCTCATTTAAAACATACAACACCCCCATCGCGCTTAAATTAGACACCGATAGAACAAACACATTCACCAATTATTTTATCCCATTAAAAATAAGACACCTGTCACCATCCCTCTGAACAAGAATCGTAAAGCTGCTTTAACGATTTTGTTCCATTTTTTATAGCTAGCTGTTTCATTAATGACCCTACATTATTGCAGTTGAGCGAGAAAGTGAACTTCACAAATTTATTTATATGTATTAGTTTATTTCATAGATAACATACACGATTCATTTTTTGTCAGAATAAACGCGTAATTTTTCTATTATAAATTCTTTTTTCAACTCATTCGAAGAAATACAAATTATTTTGCGTCAGAATTGACAAATATCAAGGCCTCATATAAATTAACAAAATGTATAAAATTTAAATAGAATTAAAATTCTTATTTAACTAAATCAGCTTTTTGGCAATAACAGACGACTGGTGGAAGTTCATCCAAAGAATGGCGAATAGTATTTTAATTATAAGTGAAGATAAAGTAAAAAAAAAGAGAGACATAAGATGCTGTAAGAAATTATGAAATTTAATAAAAATTCCGCTTTATGCCTTCGTACTTTGGTCCAAAAGAATATTTTTGAGGCTTGTGTGATTCTAATGAATGTCTAATATTGTCCATCTTCTGTATCTGTATCTTCTTCTGCATTCTTTCTAGAGATGGGTATCCTTTTTAAACAAGTAAGTTAGGGCCCAAACCCTCTGTCTTTAAAACACTAATCCACCAATTAATACAAACCCTAAATATTCCTCTACTTCTAACAACCTTCATTCTTCCTAAGATGCAAGAATCATCCTTGAATCATCTAGACTTTTATTTATTATAACTGAGAGTCCCTTGGTGAATTTTACTGTAATATTATAATGATTTTAAAACACTATTCTCAGCACTGGATTGGAAATTTAAAACTTAAATTGACTGGGTTTTGTTTTACTAATGGAATCAGCGCTAATATACAGAGTGTTAAAAATAATATCGATATTTTGAGGAGCTAACTCCTTAGTTCATTTTAAGAAAAAATTCTTAATGAAGTTCATATCTATTTAAATAATTCTTAATTAAAGTACTTATGAATATTTAACAGTTAAATGTTTGTCAAATCGTGTTACAAGCAGCTTTGGATTCTTTCACGTAACTCATTATAATTTTCCTCAGGGTTACATAAAATACACGAAAACGCTTGCAACAAGAGTATCTTTTTTGTGTATTTTGATCTGGCGAATAAGATTTTTCAAAAGAAACCCCAGATGTATAAAGATTTAGAAAATATTATACAATTCCCTCTGGTGCGTTGATGAAAGCAAAAAATTGAACACAATAATTCAAATAGATAAATAGGGTCATTATAAAAAATTGCAAAATATTTAATTATTATCGAAGTAATAAGAAAAAATAATAAGTGGGACTTAAGAGGACTGCAATTTCTTGACGATGCCTTTACAAACCCATATTTATGGAAAAAAATTCTTAAAATTAACTAAGCTTGGGGTTGACATTTTAAACACCCTATATTAAGGTATATAGCAAATAATACTAGACTGAAATGCTTTTATTTGGTAGTTTGGTATTCAGATCAATAAACCAGTCAAGGCTTTGATTACTTAATTTATTTTTATTTTTACAGAGCTATTTTGTGACTGATTACGACCCGACAATCGAGGATTCATATACAAAGCAGTGTGTCATCGATGATATCCCAGCCAAATTGGATAGTAAGAATCCTATTTCTATTTTCTTTAATAATTTTGAAAAAAGGTGATTCCCAACAAGCATCAAATTATCATTGCATATGGGCGATTTATCATCTTATTTTTTCAATGAAATTTATATTTATCTGTTAAAGAAACTCGTCTATTTATTGTTAGGTATCATTTTGTTTTAGAGTAGTTTATTTCTTTACTATTTTAGTTTTTTAAAAATTTCTCAAAAACAATTTTGATAAAATAAAAATTGAGTGAACGGAAAGAACTATAAGGTTTGCAAAAACTTTCTTACAATGAACGTAAAAATTATTTTTTACAGATGTAACAATTTTTTTATTATAATCGTTAAAGGGATTTTTGGAAAATTTTGAAAAACCTAAAAAAATCCTTGAATAAACTACTCTAAAATTACAATACTTGACCATACCCTGTATGGTAAAGTAAAAAGGTGTTACTCAACAAGTTTCCATTTCAGATTATGTAAATTTCATTAAAAAATAAGATTATTATAAAATAAATAGTTACTTCAATAAAAAATAATTTTTACGTTGTTTATTGTAATATCGTTTTTGCATAGCTTGTAGTTCAAAATAATTGTAGCATTTTGAGAAATTTTGAAAAAACTAAAAAAATACTGAAATAAAGTACGCTAAAAAATAATTTTAAAAATCAGCAGGGTTATTTGCTTCCATTTTAGTCATAACTTCCAATTTCTTGATTTCATAATTATCGGTCAATGGTATAGCCCGAAAATAAGTAATTTATATAGTATATACGCATACACATATTTTCTAAAAAAAAACAACATTTTTTAGACTCAGAAGACCTTGAAATGTATACCTATATATATGATCTGTAAAAACTCAACTCCAATTTTTTTTAAGAAGTTAAGATTTCCATTACTTCATATAGAAATATAATTGTTTCTTTTTTTCTTTTAGTACTTGATACAGCGGGTCAGGATGAATTTTCAGCGATGCGAGAACAATACATGCGTTCAGGCGAGGGATTTCTTTTAGTATTCTCCGTTACTGACAGAGCTTCATTTGATGAAATGCACAAATTTCACCGTCAAATATTGAGAGTTAAAGACAGGGATGAATTCCCAATGCTAATGGTGGGCAACAAGGCTGATCTCGATCACCAACGAGCTGTAAGTATTTTCGGCTATATTTATTTTGTAATTTCATCGTAAGTGTCATTTTTAATGGAAATTTATACTACATTAATTGCAAATTTGAATTATAAAAATGAGAAAAATATCCTTTGACCACACCCTTTGGGAGGCGCCATATTAAGCTTTATTTTTAGACATCTTTACTCATGAATATCTTTTCTTTCTATTTATATAAAAGAGAAAGACACTTTTTATTTTGTAAGATTATTTTATATCAGATAATAAACTTGAGATAACATTATAATAACGAATCCGGAAAAATCAATTCCCATGCCTAATTAATCTTCCGAGAATCCCCTTTGATTAATTAATTAAATTTTAATTTCATCTCATATGCTTGCATACGAAGAAGTTATAAATATAATTCTAATATAAACATTTCAACTTGACTTCCGTGTTCATAATCTTAGTGTAGCCAGAACACTTAACTACAGAAAATAAACATGAGTATTCGATCAAATAATTATTAAAATAATTAGATACTTGGTTCTTAATATCATGAATTATTTTATTTAAATGAGAAAATGAGGACTGAACATTAAACATCAGACGGGGATCGAACCCGTGATCTTAATACGTTAACCAACCACTCGCCATGCACAAGGTCTGGTCGGATGCTCTATGTTCATATTTCTTTTTTCCATTTAAGGTAGTTTTTTCACCATATGGGTTTTCTTAGGATTTTTTTGAAATTTAGACAGATTATTATTTAAATACTTCTGCATCGATTGGTGGCTAAACGAAATTTATGAACAATATAGTTCCGGAGATATTAAATTCCAAAGATAGAGTTTTTCAGATTCTTATACTTATATATTTCACTATACGGGATATCGGAAAGTTTACATACATATTTAATTTTAAATTAAGAAACTCTTCTTACCATTGTTATAAAAACTAAACCAACATTAAACAATAACTAATACATTTTTTAAGAAAATTTTAATTCATAGTTACAACACTGTTTCTGAGATAATAATGAATAAATAATGAAAAATTTACACTAAAAACAAGCTGGCAACAACGCATTTATTTAACCTAAAAAGTGGGTTAACTTTAGTACTTTTTTCACGATTGACGCTTTCAATCGCTTATTAAGAACTTTTTGTTTTATAAATCTTCCTTTATAATGTACTTTATCTGTCATTTCTATAATAAAAATATTCAAGCTCGGACAATGTTGCCAGATTTATCAAACGAGCACGAGATTGGCTAGTATAGTGGTACATACACAGCAAAAAGTTTTGGGCTTATGAATTATGAATCTTTATTGTCTGTTCTATTTACTCTAGCATTAACCTTTTGCTAGTATTGTCGCGAAACAACTACCTTAAATTAAATAATTCATGATATGAAAAAGTAAATATCTAATAATTATTTGCTTGAATAATTAATACCCATGGGTATTTTCTTCTTCTTCAAGCGCCATACTCGATTCTGAGATTGCTATGGAGAGTATCGTCCCCATTTTCCTAGAAATTAAAAAAAATGTTTATCGTAGTCTTATAAAGTTTAAATAAACATATTATCATGTAACTTTTATTTTGACTTGCGCTATGAACCTAGAAAGTCGCCTCGCGATCTGATGTTCCCTCCAATTTTGCAACTCTCTTATTTAAAAATCTGCAAAATTCAATAAAGTAGCTTAGTACTATTATTTGTGAAGAAATTTATTTTGGCTGCTATAAAATAATTAATTTTGATGACAAGACTCTCACACATAATTTAAAGATAAATATTTTGTATTAAAATTAATCTATTATGAATATGTTTAGTTTTTAAAAAGCCCTTCTCTTGCAGCAAAGCCAAAAAGTTCCTTCTTGAACTACTTTTAGACTATTAGATGCCTCAAAACTTAACTTTATCATTTTCCTCGTAGATTCTTCCCTAATTCTTATCACCAATAATTAATAAACGTATTGTAAGCAAAGAATGCAGTAGCCCTTCTGACTCAGTCATATATATATATATATATATAATTTAAAATAAAACATTTTATATTTTCAGGTTTCGATGAACGATGCACAGTTACTTGCAAGAACTTTGAAAATCCCATATATCGAGTGTTCCGCAAAAGTGCGCATGAACGTAGACCAGGCTTTTCATGAATTGGTACGTATAGTTCGGAAATTTCAACTCTCCGAACGACCCCCTCTCAAGGTTGTCAAGAACCCCAACAAAAAATGCGTCATACTTTAAGGATTTTTATACTGCCTTATTTATTTTGTTTTGATTTTTTTTTTTTATTAAATTAAAATGTGAATTTATTTTCTAAACATTTTATATTATAAAAAAAAAAATAATCCGGTATTGTTTTCATTACCAAATATTTAAAAGCATATAATATATCGTTTGCTTTTTCACTGCTACGCTGTTGGAGTGTTAATATTATATGTATATGCAAATATATATAGAAATTATATATTTCCATTAACAAGTTGTTAATGCAACGCCAATTTCTTATAAATAAATTATTTAATGTATTTTTAAATGTATTTATATGTTTGATAAAATGAAGGAAGCAGTCAGGATGTACAGACGACATTTCGGGCACTTGGAAAACTTTAAAGTCGGGGCCTCCTAGCATATGAAAATTAATTTGAAAATATTACCTTTTTAGAACAAATGTGTTTTATAAATTGTTGTGTCTCTAGATACCCAACATAAATCTATATTTAATTTTATAAAAAGAAAAAGTGTATATGTTTTTTTTTGACGTATTCACTCTAAAATCAAATCCACTTAAGATAAACTTTCCCTTATCTTTATAGTGGTCTCCTGAGTGACATAGATATGTATCATTACACTTTATCTAAACGGGGCTTAGAAGTATTTATATGTAAAATGTAAAGTAATGTCGGAGATATCAAATATTTATAATTTTCCTGATGAAAATCTAATTTTATTTTGTTTAAAAATATCGATCTTACAATACAAATCATAGAATGTGGACAATCCGCTTAATTCTGGAGGGTTATCTGTAAGTATTATCAAATTATTAGCTGATGTTAACTCCATTGCATTTCGCCAGTCCAGCAACTATAATACTGATATTTACAACGACAAATAATATGTCTTGATAAAGACAAGAGTAAAGTTGCTGAAATGTCGATAGTATAATGAAGATTAAAATTATTTAAGCAGTCCTGCATGCATCCTTCATTTTATCAAAAATAACCATCCGCCATCATCTCATCGACTTCAAGTTTCTAAATGTGTCATATAAATATATACGAGCCTATATAAATATAAGATATAATTATTTTTTAATAAAAAATATATATGTTTACATTATTTTATAAATTTTATATATATAGGTATATAAAAAATGCACAATCATATTTTGTTTTTCTTCTATTTTATGAAAAATCAAAAATAAATCTATTATATTAAAATATATCTTATAATAAATGTAAAAAAATCAAATGCTACTAATGAATATTCAAATCTTTTTTATAGAATAAATTAATTGGAAGGTGTAAACAATATGATAAATTCCATACCATTTTCATTTGCACAAATAAATCGAAATGATTTCCGTCTCGTCTATGACTAGTCTTTTAAGGAGTTCATATAATAATGACATCGACTACTTTTAAACATTTCTATAATCAACGATCTACTTTTTATAAAATCGTTTATTAAATTTTCCACTTGTAAATATTTTTATATGAAAATTATTTTAGATAAAACAAAATTTAGTTAACGTTAAATTTAAAAAATTCAGATCTAGGAATTTATAGAGCTCATTTTAGAGCCTTATAAAAATAAATAAATATATTTTTCCCTGTTGATTTTCTAGAATATTAGAAAAGTAACTTAAGGTTTAATGAGTCACTAGTCTCAATAGTTATTTTCATAACTAGTGTTGAAAATAACTATGAAATCGTGCAATAAATTTGCTAATTAGCCAGCGTATAAAGGAATGTAATATGTTTCCCCGTGGCCTATGTATGTGTATGTATGTCAAATTCTTTATTCCCTAGTAGCTAGAAACGCTAGTAACTCTGTGTATAGGAAAATTTAGAAAAATCAAAATGACAGATGTTGGGCACTATAATAGTGTGCTTTAAAATCTTTGAAACCCATCCAGTAGTATCAAAATGAAGGTCTTTCAAAGACGATTCCAAAAATATCTCTGATACTAGATACTAACTCGAGTCTATGGGTGAAATCGAATTTTAAAATAAATTTTTACTAGTTTTTTTCCCGTTGCCATGGGCATCGAGTGAGGTCTCAATTAACCTTCCAGCGGGCATGCTGTCGTAAAATTTACGACACATGCGCCTTATCGCTTCCCCCACTTTTACCACTTAGTCTCAAGTCTCCGAGCTATTCGAGGGTCAGGGTTTTTCTAAACTACAGGTGTGCTTAGAAGGGGGAAAACCTTGGACCAGTGGTTCTCAAATTTTTTGAAGTCGTGACAACTTCAAGTCCTACACAAAATCGTAGGCGCACTATATAGAAAATGCTAATAAATATATAACTAAAAAATCATCCCACACATATCTATGTGGGATTTTCTAGGGCGCACCTAGATATGTCACCAGACACACCCTTTGGGGGGTCAATTACAATTATCCCCCCTCCCCGATTTTTTAATAATAATATTTAGCACATAGACATGATTTGAAAAAAGAAGGTAAAAATAATATTTGTTTTTTATAATAATTTTATTATTTTTTACCCAATTGTTTTTCCTGGATAGCTCTCACTAATAAACAATCAATGATTTTGAATTTGAGCTAAAATAAATATTCTTCTTCTTCTTATTTCTAGGCTAAGTAGCCTGTTATTTTTCCAAGGAAGAATACGACCATCCTTCAACTTTGTGACCATCTTTTTTTTTGGTCTCCCTCTACTCTTTCTGCCGTCAGGACGATTTCTCGTAACGATTTTCGGCAGCCGGTCTTCGTCCATCCGTTCCACATCCGCTGCCCATTTTCTTCTATGCACCCTAACGAATCCCGCATGTTGCTTTAAGATCTTCGTTTCTTATTTTATCCAACAGTGTTTTTCCTTGTATAGCTTTGATGACCCTCATTTCCGCCATCTGGAATACTTGTTGTGTCCTCCCTCGCTTCGATTCCGTATGTAAAGACTGGCTTCACTCACGTCTTATAGATTTTGGTTTTACTTTCTACGGGCATATGTTTTTTCTTCCAGATGACATTATTAAGGCATCCGGCTATACGCGTCGCTTTTAATACGCGCCCCTTTTAATATTTGTTACTAACTTTTTTTTTTCTAATGATATTGATGTGAGAAGGAGATACACCAGAAGGTCCATCTCCTAAAGGCGTGTATGGGCTGGCCCCTCCATCGCGAAAAGAACAGAGTAGAAGGAAAAGAAGCCGGGATCACGAGCTAAAAATCAGAAAGTTAGATATAGTTCAATTTACTAAGTTTTTAGGGGCTTCGAGCAGTGGTAAATTCTCCGGACGACAAATTAGTTTAAATTTATCTCCCACTTAATTTTTATTACTAGACCCTATACTTACAGAAAAAATGTCTGGGTATAGCCGGGAATCGAACCCGAGACCTCCTGGTTGCCAGCCAGTTATGCTGACCGTTACACCAGAGAGGCGGACTTCTAAATTCAAGTCCCTATTGCTAGATATTTCAGCTCCGAGATAATTGAATTTAGGGACTTGCTCAATTAGAGACCTATGAAGGTTGATATTGCAGGTCAGATGTTTCCTATTTACCACTAAGCATTTTGTTTTCGATGTTGATATCCGCATATTGATGGATTCAGCAACGTAGCTAAGAGATCTTGGAGACTTTCCTTGTTCTCTACTACCAGAACCGCATCGTCTGCATAACATACCAGCGGTAGAAATATTAATTTTTGTAAAACAGAATCCATTCGAGAGGGGAATAGTACTCATGTATCTCAGTGTTTCTACGACACTTAAGAATATAATAAAACTATATAAAGTTTGGATCGGTGTGAAAGGTATTTGTGGATCCAGACTTTAAAGGTTGTAGGACTTTGGAAGGAATTTCATTCTTCACTTCATTTCCTCAAATCCCAGGGATTTTATCTTTTATTTTGCTGAATAGTTCACTAAAATCGTACATTTAACTATAAACAAAAACAATAAAGATCCCTTCAAATGTTTCAAATTATTTACACCTTCTAATTTAATACTATTCTTCCAAATACATACATATATTTATATAATCTAATTTTTACCTGAAAAAAAAACACTTTTTGTTCTTTAAATTGAATAATTCAATTTTATTTTTATTATACATACATCACATTTTTATATTATTTTCAAAGTTGAAAAAAAAAATCAGATATATATTGTAAATATTTTAAATTTAATTTATTTTGAGTTAATTTTATCAAATATTTTATGCATTAGATTATAAGAATTTGAAATTATTATTGGATTTTTATTGAATATATGTAAATTTTAAATATATATAAAATATGTTATTTTTATAATTTACATACACATCTTATTTCATCCTGGTGCCTTGAAAATACTTTTGTCACTATTTGATAGAAATAAAGAAAAAAATGAAATCAATTTCATTTTTTTTTTTTACATTATTGGCTCCTCTAAAATTTGAACATTATATGAATAATGTGGTATGATATTAATTTCCACTTCGTATTAATATTTTTCATAAATATAAGTGCTGAAGACTTATTGAAAAAATAAATATTCTAGGGTCGTGTCTTGATAGCAAAAAGAATATGAAGAACAAATTCTAATTATTTAATATAACCAATTCAAACTGCCATATTTAATAGGATTTTTGTAGGCAAATTTTTCTCTCATGTTTATTTATATTTATTTATAACTTAAAGATTTATTCCTAAGGGGATAAATGATGTTATAGATAAATTCTGGTAAAGATTTCTAAGTCAATTAATATTTTAATAATAAATAAAGACTTGTTCTTAGATAAGACGAAGTTCGCGTGAATCATACCACGAGCTTTTTTTTATTTTTATAATGATATTGATACAAGAAGAAGTTGCACCAAAAAGGTACAACCTCTGTAGTCCGGGCTGGACCCTTGTATCGTGAAAAGAAGAAGAAATTTCAGAGATTGGGTCGTAGTTGAAGGTATCTGTGAATGCGGGTCTTAAAAGACTGAAGGTTAAATGTCGCAGAAAAGACGGACTGGGCTTTCTTTTTCGCTCACTATTTTCGTTCCTACGTAACGCAGGCGTGTAGTTACGTCAAACCAGTCCTATGATAATATCGTTAATACGAAGAGCAGAAGGAAACTGTATATTACTACATCTTTTGGTCATAATTAAAATTTAAAAGGGCCAACTCTACTAAATTAATACGTTTGATTTTTATTATTAAACTACTATTTCAGTTTCTTTCCCTGTGTAGAAAACATTCCTATATAAATTTCTAATTTCTCTTTAAGGCAAGACATGACCCTGTATAATTGTAATTTAGTTAAAAATTTTAAGAAATTAATAAGAATACATAAAATTTGACGGAATATAAATATTTTTAAATATTTATATAATATCTAATTTCTTAAATAAAATATATTTTTTCTAGTCCTAATTTCTTTATTTTTTTGAATATTATAGAAATATAAAAATAATTTTATTTTTAAAAAAATTGTTATTATATTTATGATAACAGTGGCGTATATAAAGGGGTTCTTGAGGGGGTCGAAACTCTCCCAAGAGCTCAACCAAATGAAAATAATACGCTCCTATGAAAATTGTTAACACATAATAGAAAGATTTAATGAATCAGTCTTATTTGCAGGTAACAAGTTGTTTTTTTAAATCCTTACCTCAATAAATACAACAACAACAAAAGAAATTAACTACTCCATCTAATTCCAAAAACTACATTTTCTATAAACGTAAAATATACATTGGATCTAATATAATATTGAACGCTCGGGAATATAAGGTTTATTTATTGACCGAAACCCGATATAATTAATCAATAATTCATATCTTATGGTCACCACAAATGCCAACAATTTTTCATAACTATATAAAATTCTTATTAATTTCTTGATATAAATACATGACTAAACATGTATTTATTATTATATCAATAAAATTGAGAATTAAAGTATTTTTCAAAAATAAATAATTAAAAAAAAAAAAAACATTTTTAAATAAAAAAAAGTGGCTGTATTAATGAATTTTACTAATTTTATTAAAAAACCACTTGAAAAAAACACAAAAAAAATAGATAAATAAATAATGGTCCTCTGTGAAGCTCAAGCTTCGAGAGATCTTGATTGCCTATTATAGTAACAAAAACACCAATTAAACTTTTAAAGACTTGAAAAATAAAATATTTAGATTTGAAAAATAAATGTCCTAAAAATTGCTTACTATTAAAAAAATGTGTAATTTTAATTAATAGTTTAATTCATGATTTTAGTATTATTAAAAGTTGTATCCATTTTTAACATAGAATAATAATAAGAATTCTGGGTGTAAGTATATAAAAATCAACGTTGTACTAATAAATAATTAAATACCCCGACTTTATTTTATAGTTTTTATTTCAAAAATTACTTTAAGAATATAATTAAATGTCTTCCGATTAAACAAAAACAAAAAATTATATTTGTTAATTATAGATAAATAAATATATAGATATATAAATTATAGTAAAATGTTTTTGATTGTAAAGGGGCTCGTACACTGTTCAAACAAATTGCGCAACACAGGCTGTTGCGCAATTGTTTGACAGTGTATGTCAGTGTTTGATGCGTTGCGGCGCAAATGTTTGACAAGTTTCAAAAATGTTTGAAATCTTTTGCGCAACGCGTTTTGTGGTGTACGGCAACGTTGCACATCGCTTTGTTGCGCAATTTTTTTGACAGTGTATGGGCCCCTTAAGAAATAAATATAATTCTTTAAAAAAAATATGCCCAAGTCGTTCCTGAGATATTTGACGACCTGGTGCAAACTGAAATTGGCCGCCTCAGGTAAAAAGCAAGAATACTGCGAAAAATATATATTTAACAGAACTAGCGCTTTTGCAGATTTGGTGTTTTGTTGGTTGAGTTGTTGTCGAAAGAAAAGTTTTCATTGATAGGACAAGTTTTCAGATTCGCACTTACAAATTTTGAATCTGGAAACTTGGAAAAAGCCCTTACTCTCTCATTTCACTTCTCTACACCACTTGAAAACGACTCCAAAGCCAGGTGTCGAAACGTCGTGCAATCTGGGGAGATTTTCTCAATAAAAATGTGCAATCTAAGTGGTTTCAGTCGAAAATTTTCTTTCGATAAATAGTACTATTAATCTATACGCAATTTTAAAGACGAATAATGATATAAAGAATTTATTTTTAAGTCGCACTTGCTGGGCTATAATTGTTCCACTTTTGAGCACTGTTTTTAAAAGAAAAGAAACCTAAAACTGTTAAGAACCTCAGTGTTCGTGTACTTTCTGTTTAAACATGTATTCTGTTTCTGAGATTGGCTCGTGATCCCGGCTTCTTTTCCTTCTACTTTGTTCTTTTCACGATGGAGGGGCCAGCCCATACAGGCCTTTAGGGGATCCACCTTCTGGTGTATCTCCTTCTCTCATCAATATCATTAAAAAAAAAAAAAAAAAAATGTATTCAGCGGCCTTGTTTCTTGAAACACTTGCACTCCATAGGGTAGGCAAAGGCTTGGTAAATGATTTAATAAAATGATCCCATCATCAATGAATGAAAAATAAAATATTTTTCATTAATAAAAGAAAAAGTTGGATGTCCAATTAAATAATTTCCTGATTGATTTTGTAAAAGAATTATATTTATTTCAATATATAGGTAGGTATAATACTTATTAATTATGTTAATATGTCGTGTGTGTGATTTTTGTTTTGTATTCTAAAAAAAAAAGATAAATCAGCTTTAAATCAACATCCATTTAATCATTAATATTATATTTATTATAAAATAAAATAAAAATTTAACAAGGACTTCTCATAAAAATAAAATAAAAATGTTAATATTTTGTTATTATATTATATAGTCTCTACCACATATCTTTAATTTGATGAAAATGGTGCCATAGAATTAATTATATAAATTCTTATTTATAAAAATAAAAAAAAACACCATGAATTTCATCTTTGAAAAATCATCTATTTATATATAAATAAATATATATCTGTGAGTATAACCCGTATTTAATAATAATATATATACATATATATATTCTAATTGAAATAAATACTTATGTCTCTTTTTTATAAACTTGCTTTATTCTTTTATAATCCTTGCATTCCCTTTTTTTCTATTTTAGTGTCCCTTTTAAAAAGTGAAACGTGAACCTATTCGTGTCTACCCAGACAGAAATTAATGTTGCAGCAATATTACATTGCATTATTAAACCTTGCACGAATCTTACTGCAACATTGCAGCAATATTGCTGCAATATTCCCTTCTGTCTGGGTATAGTACCTATAATGTCTGCCTAGTTTGAAAATTAAATAAGTTACAAAGTGGAAATTTATAAGTTATATAAATTCATTTTCAGCAAAATCAAAAATTGTATTAAAATTTTAATTGAATGATTATTTTGGGGTTGGTGAATTTTATGTGAAATATCAAATATATATATATATATATGTGGGAAAGATTTTAGCTTATTAGCTCATTAGAGGTCTTGAAATAATACGCACACGTATTTATATGTAAAGGTATATTTATTTAGAAAAAGGGGTTTACACGTTTTTTAGAGTTAAAAGGGGTACATCTTAAAACTTCAGCTCCATTCGACAACCAACGCTAGCAACTCACTTTACCAACTGACTGTCGGTCCCTTACAATTTACATTTTCTACGTAGATATGAGTGGTGGGGGTTGACCATATGTATTGTCAACCGACAACCTGTCAAATCAATATTTAATATACATATTACATTATTTTAGCATGAACTAAAAGCTCTTACGGACCTTTTCAAGTGTCGCCAATCTAAAGAAGGCTAGGGACCCAGACTCTGGCCTTTCAAAAGAACAACGGGCCGTAACCTCCCTTGACCGGCACTTGCTAAACATATGCTCTTAAAAATACGAATTCTCAAATTCATTTAAATAAATTTTCCACATATATATATATATTATATTTTATCCTAAAGTCCGAGATACCCTTTCAAAGATCTCTTTGAGCTGTTTTTGGTTTAATTTTTTACTTTACCATACAGGGTATGGTCAAGTATTGTAATGGTGTATAAAAAAAGTTTTTTTTCCTTCCTTTTTTCGAAATATCTCAAAAACGGCTGAAACTATTTCGATTAAAAAAATTGAGCGAAACCATGGCATTTCGCTCTACAAAAAAGCACTAATAAGTGAACACCGAAAAAATTATATTTTTCGAAATAATAATTGTTTTGTCAAAATGTCTGTTTTAGTCTCTGTTAGTCTGTGCGTTACCAAATTTTGTGGACGAGCTAGCTCAAAAACTAGTGTGAATATCGAAACCAAATTTCACACGTAGTTTTGGTCCATTGATTTTTCGTTTATTGGGCCACGCAGGTGGGGGCCTCCACTAACAAGAAATATTTACATAGTCGGGTGAATTTAATTATAGGAGTATTTACATAATTATAGGAACATTTACATAATATATTTACATTTTTTTTATATATACAATTTCAAGCGCATGGCGATTTCCCTATAAATTCTACTGTTGAAGCTATAAAAATTCATCAAAGAACCCCTCATCGCCCTGAAGGTCATATCGCATAAAGTTCTCTGGGAAATTCCCAGGGCGGCAAGGGGAGGCACAGCTTTATGCCACCACACTCCCTTCCACGAGAGTGTGATGGCTTCAACTCTCCCAGAACCCGAGCCCACCCCAAACCTTGCTGCAATGTTGCTCACCAGACTGGAGTTGCCCTTATAATAATTGATTTTGTTTCTGTAGGCAACCCCCAGGAGCGCTGACACTATCTGCACATCCAGAACCCACACCGTCCCCGACCTGTCCTTCGCCACGATGTCTGGCTTCCTGTTCCTGGCCGAGCTCTGATATAAATATTCGAGCTCGACCCGCATTCCCTTTTTTATTAGTTCATCAGCCAGACGTCTAACCACCGCATCATGCCTCCTGAGCCTTCCATCGTGCGTCCGCCCACACGACTGGAGAATATGCGCTGTCGTTTCAGTTTTTCTACACCCGGCCCTAAACATGGGTGGACCCTCCGGTCGCCTTCCCCTACTTGTTCTATTAAGATTAAGAGCTGATTAGATTTGGTGCATATCGACCCAAGAATTAAGGGAGGTGGAGGGGGGGGTTAAAAATTAAAAATCTAGGCCATTTGACCAAACTCAACCAAATTTTGTATACATAATCAGTGGGATCCCAGAAGTCTAAAAAGCAAAAACTAACCCCCTCCCCTACATGATTATAAATAATTTTATTAAATATTAAATATATGTGAGGGGCCAGGTTGTATGGTAAAGTCAAGTGGATGGCCACATCAGAACATGTCAGCTTATTTAAATTTACTTCACTTTAAATTGACAGTGTAAGAAAGCCTTAAATTGGTCATTTTTACTTGATTTTGTACCTGTCGCCGTTTCGAGATGTTTTAACTTAAAATTTTGAAAAAATGTCACACATTCCCTCATCTTCTCCTCATCAACGGCAAATAACAAATAATGTGATATCACAAGAATTTTGGATTCTTTAAGGTACTGAACCTTCGGTACGCGGTCCGAATCGCACTCGGCCGGCCTATTACTTTTTACCATATAGATGGATAAGGTGAAGTAGGTACTTGTGCATGAAAAAAGTTTTTATTTTTTTTTACTTTTTGCTTCGTTTTTTCAAAATATCTCAAAAGGGACAAAATTATTTTAATAAAAAAAAAAAATGAATGAATTCACAGTGCTTAGGTCTACATGATAGCCTAATATAATGTACATCGAAAAATCTATTAGTGAGTTAGTTCCCAAATTTCGTTTACATTCCAGCGCAAAAACCTATTATTGTCCAAACTAAATCGCCACGGGCTGCATTGAGGACCTAAAAATTTCCAAGGGTCGTACACAAATAAGAATAATATTAATTTTTTTCGAGATTTGACTTTACAACGCATTTCATAATTAATGATTTTTATTGTAAGTTAATGCAAAGGTACACTGAAAGTTTTCAATCAGTGTAAATGTGAAAAAAAATTATACTACAGCCAGATAAGTACGAAAAGAAAACATGCATTGAATGACCCAATAACAAAATGTAGGTATTTGTATGGTAATAACCATAATTCAAAATAGTTTTAACTATCAAAATTATTAGTTTTTTAATTTTTTATTTTAGTGATATTCAAAAACATGGTTTTAATATTTAACGCCTAATAATGCAACCCGCAATTCAGAGCGTTTGATATTAATGCATAACCTAGAACACACAGGCGAAGCTCTATCTTTTAATCTCCCCTTTTTGGCCATCACCATTTCACATAGTGAATCATTTTCATAAGGTAAATGCATAGTATTAACTATCAAAATTATTAGTCAAGTCATATACAGCGAACAATATTTCGAGTCATATTTTAAAATAACAAACAAATTAATATCCCAATTGCAATTTCTTTTAGTGTTATATTTACATTTCATTTCGCCTATTTTTAAATCAATTTCTCTTGTTCAAGTTTATTATTATTATTTTCTATGTTATTCTTTATACAATTATAGGGAACGCTATTGCTTTTAATTAATTTGATGCGATTTAAAAGACGCCGTTTGACCCCAGGGTAGAGAGAAATTTAGAAAAAATATAATTAAAATTGGCTTATGGCTAGAAAGGCCGGAAAGCAAAAAAAATACGCCGTTTGGCCATCAGCTCTGTTTTAGAGTATCAAAACAAAATTTCATATTTAGCCAGTTTCCGACCCCTGTTGTATATTGTAAAGAATTTTAAAACTAAAAAACACGCTTCTAAAAAGTACAAAATAATATAATACTTAATCAAAAAGCGTGCCCCACGGGGCGTAGAAATCCACTTTTAATTCATTTCTACAAAGTGCCACACGCTTTTTGATTAAATATGACATTATTTTGTAGTTTATAGCAGGGTGTTTTTTAGTTTTTTTTAAATTTTTGTATACATAATCAGTGGGACCCCAGAAGTATAAAAATGAAAAAACTAACCGCCCAAAATGGGGGGGGGGGTGTAGGGTCAAAAAATTAAAATACAGGCCCTTCTTCCAAACTAAACCAAATGTTGTATACATAATCAGTGGGACTCCAGAAGACTAAAAATGCAAATACCAATCACCCAAAATGGGGGGGGGGGGTGTAGGGTCAAAAAATCATAAAATTAGAACCTTGTACCAAACTGTATACATACTTTGTATACATAATCCGTGGGCCCACAGAAGTCTAAAAATGCAAAAACTAACCCCCCCCCCTCCCTATATGATTATAAATAATTTTATTCAATATTAAATATAAGTGAGGGGCCAGGTTGTATTGATGGTAAAGTCAAGTGGATGGCCACATCAGAACGTGCCAGTTTATTTTACTTTTAGTCTTAATTATTTTTATAGAGAATTTAACAAAATGAAATGTATTTATTTTTATACAATTTCATTTCAATTGAATAGGTAAACAATTATTTTTATAGAGAAATGGTTGCGGGATTTAACAGAACAAAAGTCACATTGATAGATAGATAGATTGATAGATAGATACATACATACATACGTACATAAATGTAGGGGGCCGATGAAGAAAATCATTCTTGTAAAAGGGTTCGATGTGAGAGAACCCCTGTTCTAACGGCTGTATTAAATGGCCAAATTAATATGGGACCACCCCTAAGTAAGGTATATTCAATAAGCTGACGTGTTCTGATGTGGCCATCCACTTGGCTTTACCTTACAACCTGGTCCCTCACTTATATTTAATATTTAATAAAATTATTTATAATCATAAAGGGAAGGGGTTAGTTTTCCATTTTTAGACTCCTGGAGTCCCAGTGATTATGTATACAAAATTTGGTTGCGTTTGGAACAAGGGCCTTCTTCTTCTTCTTAAGGTGCCGATCCGTAACGAACGTTGGATATCATCATGGGAATCCTCACTTTATCAACAGAAATACGGAAGAGTTGTTGGGAGGTCTTGTTGAACCAGGTCCTGAGGTTCTTCAACCATGATATCCTTCTTCTTCCGGGTCCTCTTTTTCCGAAAATCTTCCCCTGCAGAATAGATTGAAGCAAAGTATACTGGGTTTCGTTCCTCATAATATGACCCAGGAACTGCAATTTTCGGGCCTTGATGTCATCCACCACTTCGAGGTCCTTCTTCATTCTTTGCAGAACTTCGGCATTAGTCATTCGTACTGTCCAGGGAATTTTAAGTATTTTTCAATACAGCACAAGGGCCTAGATTTTCAATTTGTGACTCCCCCTCCCCCATTTTGGGCGGTTAGTTTTTGCATTTTTAGATTTCTGGGGTCCCACTTGATTATGTATACAAAATTTGTTCGAGTTTGGTAAATGGCCAAGATTCTCATTTTTTGACCCTCCCCTCCCATTTTGGGCGGATAGTTTTTGCATTTTTAGACTTCTTGGGGTCCACTGATTATGTATACTAAATTTGGTTGAGCTTGCTCAAATGGACTGGATTTTTAATTTTTAACCCCCTCCACCTCCTTAATTTTGGGTCGATATGCACCAAAATCTAATCAGCTTATCTTAATCTCAATGCACCAAAACTATGATTGAAATCTGGTTTCGATATTCCCACTTGTTTTTGAGCTAGCTCGTCCACAAAAATTTGGTAACGCACAGACTAACAGACAGACCAACTAACAGACATTTTGACAAAACAATTATTATCTCGAAAAATATAATTTTTTCGATGTTCACTTATTAGAGCTTTTTTGTAGACCGAAATGCCATGGTTTTGCTCAATTTTTTTAATCAAAATTATTCCTACCGTTTTTGAGATATTTCGAAAAAAAGAAGGAAAAAAACACTTTTTTCATGCACGATTACAATACTTGACCATAGCCTGTATGGTAAAGTAAAAATGATCACTTTTGAATATCCCTAAAACTCGCACTTTTTTCGATTTTTTCCTATTTTGACCATGAAGCAGCACTTTTTTGACAAAGACGATAATTGTTGTTTTTTGTTAATTACTCCATGACTTACCCTTTTTGAATAATAAATACTTAGCCCAATATAATTATCTTTTTCTTAAATCTCAGAGAAGGCGAGCGTCTTGTTTCGAGTAATTTCTCAAAATTGTCCCGGTCTGAGAAAAAAATATTATAGTTTTTAAGGAATTTGGTGTTGGTACTTGGTGAAACATTTTTAAAAATTATTGGATAAAAATACTTGGTAGGTTTCACTGTGTTTTAATGTGAAACCTACCAAGTATTTTTATCCAATAATTTTAAAAATATTATGGTAAGTCTATATATATGGGAGTCAGCCAACTCAAACGTTAAAATTCGATGTATATTACAAATAGTTTATGTTTTATATGGAATATTTACGATGGTTACTCGTGCCGGAATGAGATATTAGGGATAAAAAATGGGTAAATATACACGAACTAATAAAAAAATCCCTATCCTTCTGGGGGGTTCTTCGTAGTTTGTTTTGTTTTATTTTACGAATTGCATCATGTCTCATTTCCCTACATAATGATCGGCTCTAAAATTGTAGATATCAAGTCAAGCGGCTGGCCAGCAGCCTGCGCTTGGCTTGGCTTCTGGTTTCGAACTGAGCGCTTATCTCGAACACTTTGCATTTCGGGTGGCTGTCTGGCTGTCCTTTGGGTTCCATTGCTCACCTCGCAGTCGGCCACCCTCGATCCATTTTCCATCTACTTTCCAGTCATATTGACTGTCAAGGTTTTTAATTTTCAACTAATAAATTCCCACAGGCCTGATTAAATCGAAACCCAAAATGCTCTCCCGACTTGCGCTCTTCCGCTCGGGTAAATTATATTCTAAATATATATACTTAGAATTACTTAATTCTGAAAATATATAAATTGATATAACCAACCCTTTTGGTTAATTTTATCTTGAATATTTCAATTTAATCATTAACAAAAAATTAATAAAATTGTATTTTAATGTTTTTTCAATTATTCTTTTATCATTTTATTTATTCTTATTTGTAATATAATATAAAAAAATTCAGTAAAATTCCATTCCAATTTTCCACTAGTAAATGTATAATTAGATTTTGCTATCTTAATACTTTATTTTTTATTTATTTATATTTTATCATTAGCAATAACCCATTTTCCTAAATTAATCAATAAATATAATCATAAAAATCAAGCTTTATTAGGAATTTACTTTTTACCTTTTATAAATACAAATCATTTTATTTTCAATTAACTCTACATTTCATATCGTATTCGAAATTCTAGAAATAAGTTAACATTTTCTCAGAGACTACTTTCTGCAAATTTTAGTGATTTGTCAACGAACAGTTTAAACTAGAAAGCTGATATTTTGCGTAAAGCGAGGGGTGAACCGCGACCTAGAATCGTGTACACCTACTTCCAATTTAATTTCAGCAGAAGACAATAAATAACAATAGATTTTCTGAATGAATTCCAAAATAATTCCAAAGACGGGTGTACACCTAATTCCAATCGCGGTTCACCCTCGGCGTAAAGAAACCCCTTATTAATATATTTTTTCAACCAAATTTCCAGCTCTTTAGCTACAACCGTTCAAGAGTTTTTCTGATTCACTACATTTTTCATCTGAAGCTAATGCCGTAAATCTATGAAAGATATTAACTTGCCGATGGTAATAGATTCAAATTTACTAGAAAATCATAAGATGATTCTCAAGGGGTGAAAACAACCCCTCTGACATATAATTAAAAATAATTCATTCCATCGGATTCAATAGATGACATCATCATTCATGATTTTCTACTTGCCGTAAATCCAATTAATATTTCGCAATGGAATATAAGCAGTTTGGCACCAGAACAAACTTTCGGTTTTTCGTAATGGGAATACATATTATTTAATGAACAACAGAAGAAACTTTCTATAAGCTTTCTTTGAGAATACTGTTTTATTCATGAAATATAATATAATCTTTTTTTTTTTTATAAATAATTAACGATGGTTTGTTTTTTCAGTGCAAGATAGTGGTGTTCTTCTGCCAATTGTGGGTGTTCGCTTCACCCAAACTAGTGCTACGAATAAGAACCCTGCTACAACAGCTGAAGTTGCAGAAAACTCTGCTGTTCGGGATTTAGTGAATTTCCCACGACCCAAACGACGTGAATACTCTGTTCCTGTTCGTCTTGGATTTATCTCTGAAGAATGGTGTCAGTCGTTCTACAAGAAAACTGGATATTTGGGTAAATCCAACGAAAAAAAACCTTTCTTTATCAAAAATCTAGATTTTTCTGGTGTAGACCATTTATTTATTTACCATGCACACAAACATTGAGTCTTCACCTAGAGTCCAACATTTTAATCACTAAGGGCTGAATTATATAGAGGGAGTTTGTTGACTCATGTTAGAGGGTTAACCCACAAAAAATGGATCAATTTTTACCCCCAATGCTGGGACTGCTCATGAATGAAGAACATCAGCGACTGACCAAAGCTTGTTCTTGTGTACGAAAAGGTAACACCCCGTTGTTATCAACTTCCAACAATCGAAACCCTGCAGATCCCAATTCCCCTACGGGTACTTTGTAAGAATCAAATTCCACGTCCCCAAAATCAAAATATTCATAGCTTTAATACCATTGTTGACCAACCATCTTCAAAGTCAGTGAAGGTTGATTAAATTCGTCTAAAAGGTATAACAATCGTAACGAAGGTATCGCAATAAAAATCAAAGTAACAGCAGGAATTACTGTCCACATAACTTCAATCGTTTGACCTTCCTCTAATTATTTAGTTTACTATCAGGCACCTGTAATAGCGTTTTTTTTTTAGATTGATTTTCTGAAGCACAATACCATTAACGTTTGGGGTCTTTACCTTTCGATGAGGCGTACTGTATTTTTTTAAGTGTAACAAGATTGGGGGTTTATACTGTAATAGCTTCAGGTTGAGCCTCGAATTCTAATTATGCTCTGTTGTGGGTCCGTGCACTAGCTCAAACAATTTCCTGCCAAGACGCTCTGATTTTGTTGTTTATAAACAATAAACTGAAACACAGTCGAGTTTTTTTTCTTAATTCATTTCGGCTTGACTTACTTGGTGTGAATTCAGTAATTAATAATATGCTTGTTGATTTGCCTCGAGAAATTTCCCCAAACACATGAAGAAACCATTCTGTTTATGAGAAATATCCTTAATTAAGAGTCGTTCGCTATCGCCATTCAGTGAGTTACAAATCTTGCTGATCTTTAATCGATTCAGAAGATTTGAAATTTTTGACCGTGTTTTATAATAAAATTAATATTAATAATAAACATTGGTTCCCTTGATAATGTAATTCTCCTTCATCAGCAAAAACTTTGGTCCTTTCGAAAAATATTTGAAAATTTCAGCATCCTAGCTCATTTCAAATCAAAATTTAGACAGCCCATATAGTCAAATATTTATATAGAGGCCTCATTATACAGGGTTGTACATCATTAAGATTAACCCTTCCTCTCATAAATTTTTGCATTTGCATCCCTATGGGCCAAGCACAAAGGACGATCTTAGGCCAGGGGGTCAAAACTTGGAAAATGATAGGCCTATCGGGGGGGGTCTGTCTCCCCCCCACCCAGAAAATTTTGAAGCAAATTGGTACAATTTAACCCATTTTTAAGCAGTTAGTAGATGTGGTTTTATTGAAAATTGAAAGAAAAAAAAAGAGTTCAAATTTTTATTTGTATGGTAGTTATATTGCTTGAGTCATAGAGTAATATAGAGTGGAAGGCTCCATAAGGAGCCAATGTATTTTAGCGTATACGAGTTACAGAGCTCTCTGGCGAGACCGGGGCGAAACCATTGGGCAATAAAATGGCGGAAACCGCTCTCTTCTTTTTTAATAAATAAATCTTTATTCCTCGACCTGCTTAGAGGCACAAGTCCTCGGTGGCTAGGTCCTCCAAACATCAATACAATCTAGCTACAATACATTAATAAACATCAATACAAATTAATTACAACAATTTAAAAAATAATAAACAAGTAAAAAAAAATAAAAATAAAAAATAAAAAAAATAGAAATGTATGCTCATTAATAAATAACATGACCATAGATTTCCATCAAAAAACAAAAAGTAATTTAAAAATTCCGCGCAAAAACCCGATACCAGGAGCAAGCGACGCATTAGCCATCCCGGCATTTGCCATAAGTTGTTAAGGAAACCTGGTCAAAACCTTAACAAGGATGGTATGACCTTTCTCTACCTCACCTAATCTCTGCTTGTGAGAACTAAATAAAATTTTGCACAACTCTAGGACATTAGGACTTGACAAAATTTATAATTGATTTAATCATAGGGGGCAGAGGACTATAATCCCAAGTAGTAACAGACAGATTGTTCCACAAATCAATGCCAGATCCTACAATTGAATGTATATTCTGGACATACATCAAGTAGGCAAAATATTTCGATTGTAATCCGATAGAGTAATTCACTTAGTGATTATTTTTTTATGATATTGATACGAGAACGGTGTGCAGTCCCTAAAGGCCTGGATTGACCTCTTCATCGTAAAAAGAAGAAGAAAAGATTTTATGGTCTGAGTAGGAGTCTAAAGTACCTGTTGATGCGGGTCTTAAACAGCTGAAGGGCAGGAAGCAAGTTCCAATCTCTAGAGATAAACGATTAGCAAAAGCGTGGTTAGAATCCCAATTTGACATCAATCGAAAAACATGTATCTTACAAATAGGGTTAGGAGGGATTTTTTATTTCAAATCGTCTGAACCATAGAGTAATATAGAGTGGAAGGCTCCAAAAGGAGCCACTTTATTTTAGCGTATACGAATTATAGAGCTCTCTGGCGAGACCAGGGTGAAACTATTGGGCAATAAAATGGCGGGAACCGCTCTCTTCGGGGCAAATTTTGGTGACATTATCAAGAGTAAAAATACGCTAATATAATTATATATATAACATAAAGGGTATGTATCTTTTATCTATGACAATGGCTTTGAATGTTCTATGATCTTTGGATAGCTCTTAAGAACTAAGAGTTTTCGCCCTGTAGTCGCTAGAGAGCGCTTTTTCTATATACGGTAGCCTTCCACTCTATATAACTCTATGGCTTGAGTAATTATTAGGCTAACGTTACGGCTCAAGGTTTATAGGTTTTGTTAACGCAAACAGATAATAGTATAACATTAATTTGTACAACCAACAATTTGGCAACAAAGTTGTTTTTGGGTAAAGTACCGGTAAAATGTCTTTCTTTAGGAGGTCCTCTTGACCCCCTTAATCCCGTAGACAAATTTCAGCGAGGTCGAGCTGACCTCCCTGACCCCACGGTTCCGCCGTCCCTGCTATGGGCTCAAAGGCTAAGTGTAAAAAAAAAAAGCTAGTGTACAAAATGTAGTCCAAAGGACAAAGGTTTTAGATTTTTAACTTAACCCCTTTTCATTATGCAAGGTTTTATTTTTAGAAGATAGAAACGCCAATCTCGCTCAGTTCTTTTTATTAAAAATAGTTTTAGCCGTTCTTGAGATATTTCGAAAATACAAAGACAAAAAAACGTTTCATGCACAATTACAATACTTCACCATGATATGGTAAGTAATAAAAATAAAGATTGAAAAGTGCAAGGTTTCTGTTAAAAATATTCTTCTTCTTTAAGTGCCATATCAGGTCCCCCTGAGGTTTTGGCTCCTCTCCACATACCATATACCTGTGCTGAGTGTGCTTAGCTATTTTTGCACAGATATACGGGGCCTACTTTTTAACGCCGGTTCCGAACGGCTAGTTAGGAGAGGTTACTAGGCAATTATACTCTTGGTAGGTTGTCATTGCTTTCCAAGAGAAGGCGACTTCACTCGGTCTCGAACCAGCGTATTTCAGGCCAGCGGGCCGACACTCTAACCACTGACCCAAAGTCGCCTCTTAAAAAAAAAATATTAAATTTAAATTTACGTAATTCTCAATTCTTTCTAAATGGGTTATTCCACGCTCGCATAAAAAAAACTTTATTTTTTATAATTATTAAAATTTAAAATCAAAGTTTTTGATAAGAAATGAAATTTGAATCTTCATATAGTTATTATTTTATTTTTCAGGTCCATATACTTTTCTCTTCACTTTTTCCACTTATCTGATTAGCAAAGAAATCTACGTCATGGAGCATGAATTTTATTCTGGTCTTTCTTTGCTCTTGATGATCATTGTTTTCACAAAGAAATTTGGACCGGCGATTGGCAGCTATTTGGATAAAGAAGTTGACGAAGTCAGCATAATTTTTCTTTTCTTTTAAATATGTGTTAATTAAAAACAAATTCTTCTTTTTAAAGGAAGTTGAAAGATCGTGGGAACGAAGTCGAGAGACTACTAAAGATGGATTAGCGAAAAGTATAAACGCAGAAAAAGAAGAACAATGGAGGGCTGAAGGTTCGAAATTGTTAATGCAAGCCAAGAAAGAAAATGTTAAATTACAATTGGAGGCTATCTACAGAGAACGAGCAATCCAAGTTTATAATGAAGTCAAAAAACGACTTGATTACCAGGTAATTGAAATTATTAAAGACTATTTGAACTATATTTAGTTTTAAGGGAGTTGACACTGTACACTACCACCAAAAATTTGAGACAGAACGGCCTTTATTTTTCACCGCTTCAAAGATAAAACTTGCTAGTGGCTGTCCTCGTGGAGTAGGACTGTATATAAGCACTCACGTAAAAGAAACACTTGGCAACGTCGCTGTAAAGCGCATGCGCAATGGATATATTTGAATATAAATACGCTAGCACATTTATTCCTAGTTATTTATTTTATATTATTCGAGTTTTTTCCTTTAAAGAGAAAAATGTCAAACATTGCATCCTCTACAACTTTGCTTCTGATGGAATTTGGCGTAGAATAAACAGTTTAGGACATTATTTGATTGTATATTTTGGGGTGGTAGGGGATGGTCTTTTAACAGTATGCGATGTTGGCATGTTTCAACAGTGAATTTGAGGTGTTTTCGAAAGAAAGAAATTTTTCTTGTATTTATTAATTTTTATCGAGGAATCTAGCGCCTGAAATATTTATCAAATTCCAAAGTTTAAAAAAAATCTGATTGTAATCTTTTAGGGGGTCAACTCCCTTAAAAATCATTCATTTCAAAAAATTGGATTGATCTTGAAAACAAAGCCAGTTGGAAGAAAAAGGAAAAATATTAAGGGAAACCTTGTAGATCAAATTAATATTAAGAAAAATACAATACATATATAATTATAATTTATTTATTAAAAATTATAGTTTCGAAAGTTTGAACTTAATCACTAGTCTCTTTTAATTAGAAATATTTTATTTATTATTTCACATGGGTTCAAATACCACTTTATGATTTTCTTTTTGTTGCAATAGTAAGGCGTGTGAAACACTTGTTTTTATTTAAGGTAGTTGTTTCACCATATGGGTTTTCTTAGGATTTTTTTGAAATTTAGATAGATTATTATTTAAATACTTCTGCATCTATTGGTGGCAAAACGGAAATTTATGAACAATATAGTTCCGGAGATATTAAATTCGAAAGATAGAGTTCTTCAGACCCTTAAACATTGCACTATACGGGATATCGGAAAGTTTACATACATATTTAATTATGATTAAGAAACTCTTCTTACCATTGTTAT
Source organism: Forficula auricularia (assembly GCA_024734495.1). Lineage (NCBI taxonomy): Eukaryota > Metazoa > Arthropoda > Insecta > Dermaptera > Forficulidae > Forficula > Forficula auricularia. Next base: position 8,092,907 of record JALMQS010000353.1, read on the forward strand.
AAAAAAAACTAAACCAAGATTAAACAATAACTAATACATTTTTTAAGAAAATTTTAATTCATAGTTACAACACAGTTTCTGAGATAATAATGAAAAATGTATAATGAAAAATTTACACTAAAAACAACCTGGCAACAACGCATTTATTTAACCTTAAAAAGTGGGTTAACTTTTAACTTTAGTACTGCACTATACGGGATATCGGAAAGTTTACATACATATTTAATTATGATTAAGAAACTCTTCTTACCATTGTTATAAAAACTAAACCAAGATTAAACAATAACTAATACATTTTTTAAGAAAATTTTAATTCATAGTTACAACACAGTTTCTGAGATAATAATGAAAAATGTATAATGAAAAATTTACACTAAAAACAACCTGGCAACAACGCATTTATTTAACCTAAAAAGTGGGTTAACTTTTAACTTTAGTACTTTTTTGACGTTTTTTCGCTTCAGCAAATGTCACAACAGCTTTCAATCTCTTATTAAGAACTTTTGTTTCATAAATCTCCCTCTATAATGTACTTTATCTAACATTTCTATAAAATATATACAAGCTCGGACAGTGCTGCCAGATTTGTCAAACGAGCACGGGATTGGCTAGTAGTCGTACATAAACAGCAAAAACTTTTGGGCTTATGAATTATAAATCCTTTTTGTCTTTTCTATACACTCTCAGCATTAACTTTTTGCTAGTATTGACGCGAAACAACTACCTTAAATAAATTAATTTTAAAATAAGATCAAGGCTGATGCTTTTAATTATTATTAATATCGCTTATAAATATTAATTTAATAATTTTCTTTATTGAATATTTTTAGGCCGAACGTCAAGCAATTGACCGGCGCATCAACCACAAGCACATGGTCAACTGGATTGTGTCGAATGTACTCAAGTCGATCACACCACAACAGGAAAAGGAGAGTTTGCAAAAATGTATTGCTGACTTGAAAAATCTAGCTAAAGCTTAAAAAAAGAATAGCATTTAAATTCCTTTTCCTTTAGATCAAACAAGTTGTCCGAAAAAAGGTGTAAATAAATTTAATATTAACATCCTTCATATATAAGTCATTCTTAGAAATTGTTATCAATTATATATAAAATGAAATATATAATAATATTATATAATAAAACTTAAATCACAATAGTTATTATTATTTTTTTCAATTTTAAAATATTATCCCTCGTCACTAAATCAAATCTAAAGAAGAAATTTCTAATTGAATGGGGAATTGATGGAAGGCAGCCCAAGAATAATGAAAAATAAAATTTTGAATAAAAGAAATTTATTAGAAAGTCACCTTCATCCTCTTAAAAAGCAACTTTTCACAGGATCTTCCCTCCTTCAGGGTTTAAAAGGGTCAAGAAAGAAACATCTTATAGTGCCAAGCTCGAACGGGCGTCGGCTCCTCTCCACATTTGCCTGTGCTGAGTGTGGTAAGCTGTTTTTACATAGATATACGGGACCTACTTTTTAACGCCGGTTCCGAACGGCTAGTTTGGAGAGGTTGTATAGGCAATTATACTTTTGGTAGTTTGTCATTGCTTTCCAAGAGGAGGCGACTGCAACTATCTGCCGAGACTAAGTCTCGAACCAGTATATTTCAGGACAGCGGCCCGAAACTCTGACCACTGACCCACAGTCGTCTCTTGAAAGAAACATACACTGACCTTTTTAAATCCTGAAGAAGGGTGGAAGAAACGTCGGAGGTTGAAGATGACGTTCCAAAAATTATTTTTATTAGGAATTTTATTTTTCATTATTGTTTTCCATTAAAATTCTACCAGCCGGTCTCTCCAAAAGAAAATACTTTTAATATATTTGTAATATGTACATTTTTTTTATTTTATCAAAGTTTCAAAGTACAATAAATAAAATTCAGTAAAAATATGTTTCAATTAGAAGAAATTATCAAGTAACTTTTTGTCTGAAAATATAACTAATAAATAATTCAGCTTCTTCAATCCCCAAAGACTAAAAAAAATAGAGGAAAAAAGTATAAGATTATTATATGATAAATAAAAAAATGCAATTGATAAGGTTGTTTTTTTTTTTGTTTTTTGTGAAAAGTATTATTAGGAGTAGAGCTCGGATTTTTTAATTTAAACTTCTCTTCGAATTTCAGCAGCAAATTTTGGAAGTTAATTCGGTAATAAGGAATTATAAAAACGATTAATATATTTTCAGAGCAACGAAATTTGAAACTTAAGCTTAGGACTCAGTCAGCGACAGTATGGTAAGGTTTTAGTCAAAATCGACATACCCTTTTTATACCTCTTTACTTGAATTTTTTGTTTTTTCTCAAAATGATTCCAACAATTTTTAAAGTCGCTTTTCTTAACAAGTATCACAAGTTCTATGATATATATATATATATTTTATCTCGATTGAAACACTGTGAAGGGATTAATTTGAAAGGGGAAAATTGTTAGGCGGCCAATAATGTGTTCCGGTATACCTGTCAGGTAAACCTGCACTGGTAAACCGAAAAGGTATACTTGTGCAGACTGGAGCACACACAAGCTACGGTAAACCGGAAGATTTTAACTCAGTGAAGAGATAGCGGAAACAACATTTTTGAGGATTCGGATCATATCATGCTGGATATCTATAAATCTAAGAGTTTTATCAAAAAAGTGGTCAAAGCAGACGTTCAAGTAAAATAAAGATTCCAGACAATGAGATAGGAATCAACTTTCTAGGATGAGTGGTTTTCATTTTATGAAGGAAAAGTGTGATTTTTTGAATAAATGGATAATTTCCTGTCATTGAAAATGCTAGATATCAATAAATATAAAAGTTTTAACAAAAAGTGGTCCAAGTGAACGTTCAAGTCAACAAAATTTACTAGAGAATGAGATAGGAATCAAGTTTCTAGGATGAGTGGTATTCATTCTATCTATAAAAAACCATGACTTTTACCAGAGTGTATCGTCGAAACGTGCTTCTTCATAGTCAAAATGGGAAAAAATAAAAAAAGTGAGAGTTTTTGGGATATTCAAAAGTGATACCGGGGGCTGTTTTTTAGATCCCCATAAAAAATTGAACTAATGGACCAATTTCTCCAATTTTTTTTTACTTGACGCAAAATTTTATCCTCTTTAATTTACTATAGGACCGTTATTAATTACAAAAATATGGACCTGTTTTCGAGTTATAAGCGAAACACTGGAAAGAGATTTTTCGCAGGCATCTAACATACATGCTAATAGATCTAGCGCTCTGGACTGGGAGATCGAATATATAACATCTGAGATTTCAAATTCACTTGGTGATCCATCCGAATGTTTAGCGGGCTATACGCGAAATGACGTTGGATTGTAGCTAAGTGGATCACGTCTTTTTCTCTCTTGGTCCAGACTTAATATTCCGCAGACTCCAATAGCGTAATCCGCAGTAGTCTCGCGAGATAAAAATATCTTTTTCAAATCAGCGCGGTCAAAATAATTCTTGTTGACGTATCAATTATTCTTTGATATATTAATGAGAAAATTAAAAAAAAAAAAGAGATTTTTCGGCCCCCCAAAAGTTGTCCCCTACACTTTTGAGGTCACAAACTTAGATGTGGCATACCTACACCATACCAAACGATCCTCGAAAAAATATTTTCCGGCAATTAATGTAAGCTGAAACCTCCCTAAATACTGTAATAGCAAGCACAACTAACCTTAAAACTGCACAGGCCTGCCGGAGTGACTCACACACACAAACGCTCAGGTATACACGTCTGCAGCAGGTAGAAAAAATTGAATTTCTGTTCTTCTTTCTGTCGCCTGTGCAGTTTGGTCTGCGGTAGCGGCTGGCACACACGCACCGGCTTCACCTGTGCGCGGTAAACCTGACACTTATACCGGAACAGTGTGGCAAGCCTGTAGGATGATTTATTTCATAGAGAAAGTTGTGTGGTGTACCATTTGATTTTCTTTTTTTTACTTTATTTAAAAGCAGAATTTTTTTTTTTTTTAATGATATTGATAGTGAGAAGGAGATACACCAGAAGGTGCATCCCCTCAAAGGCCCGTATGGGCTGGCCCCTCCATCGTGAAAAGAACAGAGTAGAAGGAAAAGAAGCCGGGACCACGAGCCAATCTCAGAAACTTAGATACAATCTAATATCCAATTTACTAAGGTTTTAGGGGCTTCGAGCAGTGGTAATTTCTCCGCGAGATAAATTAGGTTAAATTTATCTCCCACTTAATTTTTATTACTAGACCCTTATACTCTCTACAGAGAAAGCATGTCAGGGTCAGAGCCGGGAATCAAAACCCGAGACCTCCTCGGGTTGCCAGCCAGTTATTCTTTGACCATTACACCAGAGAGGCGGACAAATTGCTCAAAATACTCATTGGAATCTATGACGTTGACTTTCAACATAAGAAAAGGAATGACAACCAGGTATTTAGTGGAGAGAATGACACTAGTAAATAATTTTGATTACGAAATCATAAATAGGAATGTAATAAGGGCAAATAGGTGCAAGACAGAGGGGAGGTGGAGTAGAACAATATTTGAAAGGGGAATATTGGAGTTTAATGGCCTCTCTGGTGAGAGCGATAGCCGGTCCAAATTGATAATGTTCAGGGAGGAATTGATCCTGGAAGGTGTTTAAATTTATGAGAAATAATTTGAAAGAATTCATCAAATGTATAAATTTTGTAAATATATACGCTTTGATGTTTGTATATCAAATATGCTACATAAAATTTATTATTATTTTATTATCATTGTTATATATATCTCTTAGAAATTTTACAGTTTTTTTGCCTGCATTTTAATTTTTTACTTTTCCTGCACAAAAATCCGAGCTCTAATTATTAGCAACTTGAAACAAAATAATCTTACCCCTTAAAATCCCAGACTCAAAATGGAGGAGCGAAATGTTCCCAGCTCAGTAGTTGATTGATCCCCTTAATTTTTGTTTCTAGAGTATTTCCTCCCAATTGACACCGTCGAATTGCTGTTTCATTTCCTTCAATCTTAAAAAAAAAAGAAATATAATATGCCTATATATTAGAGTGCTCCTTATTTTGGATATTTTCGAATATTTACGCTTACAGGTGCTCATTTGGTTCTAAATAAATAAAAACAAATATCCCTCAAGTTTCAAGTCTCCATCTCAATTTTAACCTAGTGCTACACAGCGATTAAGTTTCCCATCTAAATAACATGGGGTTTTTGGCATTGAACGATCAATTTTTTATTCCGGCCAAAGTAATGGTTCAAAAAATTTGAAACTCTGTAGACTTTATCCTTATAATACTAGTTATCCTTCAGAATTTTTACAGATTTTTAGCTATTACAATTTTGAAGTTACATCTAGATAAAATACTGCTATATCTTAGTATTAGTAAGTTATAGACTCCAAAATTATAATAGCTAAAAATCTGTAAAAATTCTGAGGGATAGCTACTATTATAAGGATAAGCTCTACAGAGTTTCAAATTACTTTTAAAAATTGACCGTTCAATGGCAAAAGCCCCATGTTTTATTATTTAGATGGTAAACTTAATCGCTGTGTAGCACTAGATTGAAATTGAAATATAGACTTGAAACTTGGGGGATATTTTTATTTGTTTATTTCTAACCATGTGAGCTTCTGTCATAGTAAATATTCGAAAAGCTATCCAAAATAAGGAGCACCCTACTATATATCATATAATAATAAATTCGATGATATCTACTTGATCCATATTTGTAGCTCCATCTCCACTACATTTGCATTGAAGTAAATCGTGGAGCAATACAAAGGACTCGTCATAAAATGTAAAAATATCCTATTCAAAAATCAAAAAGAGAAAATAATATGATAACATTAATTTGTTTTTTAACATGTACTTTTGAGAAATACCTTTAGTTCACTTTTAGACATTTTAACCGTAGAATTATTATCAGGCTCTACAATGGCATCGCTCAAGTCGGTTTTACTTATTTGACGTTGGAAAATTTTTTCTTCAATTGTACCCGATGTTAAAAATCTAAAATAATAATAATAATAACAAATTAATAAAATACAAATCTCGATTAATTAAATAAGTTTAATTGTAATCCATATGATTTTTTCGAATTAGGCCTGGGGTCGGCCACCTGCGTTCTTTAAGTACTTACATGAGGTTCTTAATTGAAAATCAAAATATTTTCATTTGGTGTTACAAGAATCTTCTGGACTACCTATTTATACAATTTTATGTATGAGCAATCATTTCCTAACATAAATTTCATTAAATTTAAATTGAGGAGCCAAATTACAACTTGGAATCATATCTTAAATTAATTAACCGGGCAAGTGTGAGTCGGTCAAGCAAACCGAGGGTTCCGTATTTATATCTTCCAAGGTGAGATATCAAATTCGTTCTTATAGTCGGAGAGCCCATGACCCATTTTTCATCAAGTTTTTGATTCAAGTAGATATTTCACCTAGAGGTATTAATAGCATAGATGAGTAGGGAATCGGCTGTTTTCCTGATCTACCTGGGTACTACTGTTACTGCGCATAGGAGAAAGTTGTAAAAAAATGTTCAAAAAATCAAAATCAAAATCATCAAAAAATGGCCACTTTGGAGATCTCTTACATAGTCATTTTAAAATGAATTAAATTAAAAAAAAATTAAACTAATTTTTTCTTAAAGAGATCTTTACAGGGATACCTCACACAAACGTTAAATCAATTATCAATTATCCCTTGAGGATGGCTTCAGAATTATAAACCAAATTCAGTCGAGCTGAAATCAATTATCCGCCTTAAAGCCCTCTTTGTGAGAAACACCCGGATTTCGAACGCTCAGCATCGCTTCACTGCCAAATTAGATAAAAATCGAACCAGCGCTTTCTCCAACTCTTTTATCCCTATGACTTCCAGAGGCTGGAACTCTTCCAGCGACTTATAACCTTCAGCTGTTTAAGACCCGCACCCCACAGATATCTTCGACTCTTACCCAGCCCATAAAATCCCCTTTTCTTCTTTTTCACTATGGAAGGACCAACACAGGCCTTAATGTGGTGCACCTCTTTGGTGTAACTCCTTCTCTCATTAATTTCATTAAAAAAACACCATTAATGATTCGCCCCGAAGGAAAATCTCATATCAAAATAATTTTACTTAATAGAATATACATACCTATAAATATGGCAATCGTTTTTTTGACCATCTCTCCAAATTCGAGCCATAGCTTGTAAATCACTGGCTGGATTCCAATCTGAGTCAAAAAGAACTAAATGAGAAGCTCCAGTTAAATTCAAACCAACACCGCCTGCTTTTGCACTCAATAACAGAGCAACTGTAAAAAAGAACAAATTCTATTAATTAAATTTGTCATTTAATAGTTTATAAATTAAAAAAAAATTCAGTCAAATAGAGAACCTCCTCCTTTTTTGAAGTCGGTTAAAAAGATAATCAATTTTCCAATCTTTAGAACTCATAGGGGTAGAAGAATTAAAGGAATCACTTAATTCGATTTGTCTCTACTTATTTTTTTTTTTAGAATCCCAGAATGTAAATGGTTTATCCAAGTGAATATACTCTCAATAGATTTCTCCCTTTTTGTTATGTTATATGTATTTTTGCCTTCGAATAAAAATGTACATCTTATCTTATCTTATAATATTAAACGAGCAATTCTTATATAATATATATATATATTATGTAGAATCGGTTTCTCGAAAACGGCTCTAACAATTTGGATGAAATTCACGGGTTAGGGGGTTTTTGGGTTAACATTTTGATCTGTCACGGTCTCATCTTCCGCTAAGTTGTTTTTGATGGGTTTTTTGTTAATTGAAATAATTATTCACAGGTGTATAATTACATTTTTATTCAATTTCCTTTTAATAAATAATAGGTTTTTTATTTTTAAATCCCACAAAAAAGATCATTACAAATATTATTATATATATTAAAATTTAGGCAATTTAATTGATTATAGAACTTTGAATCCCACAAATATTATTATATATTAGAATTTGGCAATTTAATTGATGAATTCAAAAATTGTTATTTAATTAAAAAAAATAATTATACAGTATTTATTTATCTATATATATAAAATTAAGGTTTTGACTGTACATTGCTCCAAATCACGCCAAATTTTGGTTGCACACGTTTCAAGCAAAGTTATGAACGAAAACAACCTCAACAAAATTCCTGTCTGTATGTCTGTGTGTTTCCGTGGTTTCCGCGAAAAGTTGCTCACGATTCACGTAAAAACGGCTGAAGGGATTATTATGAAATTTCATATTTCCATCAGATGTTCTCTAATTTACGTTTATAGCTATATAACGTTTTAATATTTTGACCCCAAAAGGGGGTTTGAGGGGGCGCACGAATGAAAATTATCAAATAACTCCTAAACTATTAACCCTACGGCAAATTTTATTATAAGCAAAGTTGTAGGGGATGTGATTTCTGCCAACTTTTGTTTAAAAAAAATTCCCCCAAAAAACCACCCAAAAAGGGGGGGGGGTGAAAAAATGTAAATTCTAGCCCTTGGTGGTGCAGGGTGGAGTGGGGGGTTTAGGTGAGGGTCCAGAGGCGTAGTGGGGTGGTGCGGGGTGGGGATGGTGGATGTGGCGCGGGGTGAGATCTGGGGGGTACTGGGTGGGAGCGGGGTCCGTGGGTTGGGGTCCAGGGGGCGTGTCTCCTGGCTAGCAAGAGGGCCGCCGAAGGCGGGCCTTGCAGCTAGTATACCTATATACACATAATCTGTGGGCCACTAGAAGGCTAGAAATGCAAAAACTGTGTGCGTGGGCGGGGTGGAGGTGACGGTGGGGTAGATATGGGGGAGGGGTTAATATATAGCTTTTAATGAAGCAAAAAGTAGGTACTATCTTTTATAAAAAGGATCAGAATACCTCTAAAAGGTATTTTTGATCAAATATTCATCTAGAATGGTATCATAAGAACTTGAAATGCTAAATCAACATCTCATCAAAAACGCCAATTCTGGGTTGTTTTTCCTCTCTTTAAGACATGCAAAAAATGCCTAAGTAGTTAAATTCATCTAGACTGGCTCAACAGTAGATACCGCTTATTAAAATTATTGTTTTATTTATTTATTTAATTAAAAAAATATCCACTTACAATAATTTAAGTTATTTTCATTAAACTTGTCAACAATTTTGAGTCTTTGACTAGTTGGCGTAGATCCTTCAAGACGACAATGTGGATATCGTTTTAGATCGCAAAACTTCGAAATAATTTCTAGTGTCTAAAATATATTCAATCTTTCAATTAAAAATACAAATACAAAAATATTTTTTTTCCTAAAGTTGCAAGGCTGTGTTTTAAAGAAGTATTTTCTTTTCATTTTTTATTACCTGAGTTGAATAAGAAACAATCACAATCTTCTCTTTTAATTTGATTAAACGTTTCAATAGAATATCTAGTATTATCATTTTACTCGATTCTGTGTAAGTTTCCGAATTAATATTTCCATAAATTAGTCCAGGATGGTTGCATATTTTTTAAGATTATGAATTGTTTTTAAATGCATATGTCCATCATCCAATGAAATAAGATTATCCAAATGTTCCACTTCCAAATGATAAGCATATTTCTAGAAAATAAAACTTTTGAATAAAATTTTAATTTTAACAAATCCAAAAGAAAAATATTTTAAAGTACAATAAATAAATACCTGTTCTTCAGTAGGACGACAAAATAAAACTAATTCCGTTTTCGTAGGCAAATATTGATTTATAACTTTTTGAGTTCTTCTTAAAATGAACCAATTAGTTAAGTGATTTAATTCACTGGCTTTTTCCTTTCCAAGGTTAATTTCCTCTTCAGATGCTTCTGGTTGTTGTGCCCTCAAAATAGACGATTCAAAATTCATACGAAAATCTAAAAATAAATAAATAATTTATTATTTTAAAAATGATAAGTTTAGCTCATAAAAGAAAATTTATCGATGGCCAGGATTTTCGAAAATTCTTAATATGATTACGAACGTTCTCTAATATGTAGTGAAAAGATTATTTTCTCATTATATTAGTAAAATTTGTCAGGTTGTTCTAGTAAGTGAATGAAATTGAAGGTATATTTCATTCAGATAGAAACTTCTTTTTTAATCGTGTTCAAAGCAGAATTCGTTTCTAAACACAGAAGTGAAGATGACAAAAGAAGTCAGTCAAAAGAAGTCTGTGACCAACCATTTGGAAGTCTGAAAAGTCGGCGTCCATAGAGTTCCACAGAGACATCCAGACCAAAGTTTCGTTTTTTAATCATTTTAATAAGTTCTTGTTATATTTCTTAGCTTCTATTCTAATGCCTAGTTCACATTATTCCAGTCCAGTACTGGACTAGATTATATCGTCTACATTAATCTCGTCATCAAAAGCTGTTGAATCGGTCATGACAATGATTTCAAAAATTGTTTTAAAACTATTCAATTTCTGTTAGAAGAAGTAACTGAAGTAGTGGAATAAGAACTAAAAAAAGAAAAACGGATTTGGGTGAGAAACTCTAGGAGCTATTTTACTCCCAGTCAACTTCTTACACTGTATAAGGCTGTCCCTGTCTCGAATATGGCTCTCATCTGTGGAGAGGGGCCTCCAAGCATTCTCTTGCCACACTGGATGCAATTCAGAAAGAGAGCAATTAAACTAATAGGAGACCCGGTCCTAACTAACTCACTCGACTCCCTGGGTCACAAAAGAACTGTTTCTGACCTTTTTCAGTATTACAGATACTATCATGGTGTTTGTTCAATCGAGCTGAAATCAATATCCCCCCTTAAGCCCTCCTTACGAGAAACACGCGGTTTTCGAACGCTAAGCACCCCTTCGCTGTCAAATTGGATAAAAATCGAACAAGCACTTTCGCCAACTCTTTTATTCCTATGACCTCCAGAGACTGGAACTCGCTCCCAGCCACCGTCTTTCCCGCGACTTATAACCTTCAGCTGTTTAAGACCCGTATCAACAGATACCTTCGACCCCCTGCCCAGCCCATAAAATCCTTCTTCTTTTCACGATGGAGGGGCCAACCCAGGCCTTAAAGGGATGCACCTTTTTTGGTGTAACTCCTTATCTCATCATTTTTCATTAAAAAAAAATTAGATAACTGTAACGATAACGAAGGGTGGATTGGCCGTCCACACTACTCCAGTGGCGTTGGAATGGGCGAGATGGAATGAAAAAGTAGACCGAAAATCCAGTCACTGGACTGGATTGCTCACTGGAATAGGCACATTCCAGTGCTGATTCACATTATTCCAGTGGCATTCCAGCATTGGTTTCGGTCTCTGGACTGGAATGCTATTGGAATAATGTGAACAGGGCATTTAGGTATACTTCTGCTGAATCGATTTTAGTTGCGTGCAACTTATTTATCAATAATATGCTCAACATCGGATTGATAATTTACAAAGTATTAGAACGCCGAGAATAAGAATAAAGAATTAATCGAAATTTGATATGAAAATCAGCTGGAATTAATGATTTTCACTAGAAAACAATTCAACTAGTGGCCGAAATCTTGCAATTTTACTAATATAAAACTTGCAATAAATTTCTTTCACTAGGATTTAACACTGAAAAATCCTTCATAAAAATTTAATTCAAAATTTGTACCGTATAAAGAGCCAAGAACTCCAGGATTTATGAAATCAATTAAAGCATAAAATTCATGAAGATCATTCTGTATTGGTGTTCCTGTTAGTAAAATTCTTCGTTCACATGAAAGGCCTCGTAATAGCTAAAAACAAACGTTTTTTAATACCAATGTATATTTCATTTTTTTTCAATTTTTTTATAAAAAAATTATTCAATTTTTAAATAATAAAATATAAATGTTGAAATTTTAGAGTAAGAATGATGATTTAGAAAATTTTCGATCATGTAGGTTTAGTTTATTTAAATTTAAAAACTAAAGAGAAATATCTATTTAATTTTAATTAATACTTACAGAATGAGTTTCTTGTATCTGGATTTTTAAGCCGATGTCCTTCATCACAAATTAATAAATCAAATGTAATTGAATTGATTGTTTCATAAGATCGGACAAACATTTCATATGAAATTATCATAACTTGTTTAGATGGTGAATGAGGAAAATTTTCCGGGCGATTTTTTCTATACAACGAAAAAATGAAAAAATCTTATTTTAATAAAAAAAAAAATATATATAAATATATATATATATATATAGTAAGACCTGGTTTAGCACTTAGATATGTTCTTAGACGACAAAGAGCTAAACAAAATAGCGTTTAATGAAGTTACTTTAGCATATAGTAAATAGCAAAAGAGGGAGAATAAACGATTTTACTTTAAATTATTTTCATATTAATTCGCATGATCATAAATGTTGCATAACACATAACATACACACCCAGAAATATAAAGTTCATTTTTGAAATAAAGATGTCGATTTTGAGGCGACTGTGGGTCAGTGCTTAGTGACGGGCCGCTGTCCTGAAGTATGCTGCTTCGAGACTGAGTCTCGGCAGATATTTGCAGCCGCCTCCTCTTGGAAAGCAATGGCAAACTACCAAGAGTATAATTGCCTAGTCAACCTCTCCAAACTAGCTGTTCGGAACCGGCGTTAAAAGTTAGGTCCCGTATATCTGTGTAAAACAGCTAAACACACTCAGCACAGGTATATGTGGAAAACGGTAGAGAGACCTGATATTGCACTTAAAGAAGAATGTCGCTTTCTTTTCCTCTCATTAGGCAAGTATCGGTAGCAGGAGAGCGCATCCAAGTAATTGCTTTAGTATTTCTTTCAAAATCTGGATCATATTTGATCAACGATTTCCTTTAGCGTTACCAGTCTTAAATGAAGGGAATCTGCAGGAAGTTCTTTGAGGTTCTTCGTTTTTAGAGTTACTTTTCTCAAGTTCTGCATGTTCTTGATCATCGTTGGTAAGGATCTCACAAGAACCCAACAGTAACTTCTCAATATCCTGCATATCTACAATCCTACTGTGCCGACTAGGTTGACAATTTGGCCAACAATGAGCGCTTTCTTATTGGAAATCTCTGGTCAGTATATGCGATCATATCTTCTCCACACTCTGCTTTTTTCAGTTAATTCTTGCCAAGTGACAGCGTTATATCGATTCAGTATTAATCAAGCAAACGCTAAACGAGATCTTACTGTATATATAAAGATTAAACTAAATGAAAGGTGTTTTTCGTACTTGATTGACTACATAAGGTGTTAATCGAAGTCGGCCAAGCCAGCGATTCATTTCTTTATTCCAATTTTCCACTAAACTACTTGGAGTCACAATTAAAGCTCGTGAGATCACCGGTCTACCTCCATAAGGCCCTTGCTTCAATAAAGTCCTGAAAATGTAAAATAAATTACCCATTTGAAAAAAAAATCTAGACTATAATAAATAAATTATATTAAAGAGAAAATTCAAATTTTGAACGTAAATAAATTCGATTCAGTTTTTTACAAATTCAAAATAATGATTTTTTAAATAGATATTTATAATTATTTTTTTTATTCTTGAGGCTTTGGTGGTCAGATTATGATATTCGAAAGTTGATTCTAATTAAATATGCAATTTCGAAAAGGGCACAAGTCTGAAAAATTGAAAATGTTCAGGAATGAAAAAAAAATTTAATTATTTTTCTAAAGTAGTGTAAAATTTATAAAATTTATTTTTGAGTTACATTTTGGGAGCAGTAAAATTAATAGCAGATTGGTGCCTTTTTCGAGCATAAAAGGTGTAGGGAAGCTTTTTAGATTACACTTATATGAAAAAGTGTATTTTTCAAAATAAGCGAGATGTGCCCTTTTCGAAAAAGCATATTCAATTATATCTATCTTTTCTTACTTAAAAATGGGTTCAGAAATTAGGGGTCAATATATTAAATGAAATATGCCTCAAAATTTTAATTAATATTCTAATTTTACCATGGTTCAACCAAAAAAAATTTTGATTTCATAAAAATACATCTATATCCATATCCATGGTCCCCAAGTTGGAACCCTCGCTCCATAGGGGTCAAATGAATTTTCAGCAATTCTTATGGTACTAATAAGCCTCAAAAATCAGTTTATAAATATATAGTAGACAAAATTAATCAACCTGGTGTGAAATAAATATTATTTTTAATTAAATTGTTCTTATATCTTATAAATTTACTTTTTGAATAAAAGAATTATGTCACAGGGAGGGGGGGGGGGGGGGTTCAAAATTTTGGAACTTCTTAGGACGGGCATTGCCAAAAAAGTTTGCAACAAGTATGATTCAATTTCTTAATTTTACTTTTGTAATTCATCAACCGATTAAAAATAAATAATCTTCCTCAATAATAAGCCTCAATAAAATAAAAAAGTTCTTAATTTTATAGAATTTGAATTTGAAATCTAGGTGAGAATAATAGTCCAGTTAAATTGTGCTCAAAAGTTTTTGGGGTAGTTCTGATTTTTTGCATATATGTTTTTTGGGACGCTGAATCCAAATCTGAGGTCTCCCACCAAAATTTCTTGACACAACATTGTAGAAAATGGAAAAAAAAAGGTGAAAATTTCCATTTTTTGGCGGTTTTTTCGCTTATAACTCGAAAACTATCCACTTTTCATAAATAACCTTCGTATTCAAATTGAAAGTCCATAATATTTCCTACAAATTTCATTATTTAGGGTTTTTTCTCCGAACAACCGTTCGGGCTCAAGCGAAAAATCCAAATTATCGACCTCGGCAGCCCTCCGGATCACCCAAAAACTCGCACTTTTTTTCGATATTTTCCCATTTTGACCATGAAGGAGCACGTTTTTCGACCATGACAACTCTATACATTTTTAAACTAGATTAAATTTGCTACAATTCAAATGAAAAATTCAAACAAAGTTTCATTTTAATTGAATGGTAATCCATGCCGCAATGAGGTTGAAGTTTTCAAAAATTGCAATTTTTTGCAAAAAATCACAATTCTTCCTTCACAAAAATGAAAACCACTCATCCTAGAAACTGTCCTCATTTTCGCGAGTTTTTGAAAAAATAGATCATTTTCTGCTGAAAATGTTAGATATCTATAAATCTAAGAGTTTTAACAAAAAAGTGGAACAAGTAAACGTTCAAGTCAACAAAATTTCCTAGAGAATGAGACAGGAATCAAGTTTCTAGGATGAGTGGTTTTCATTTTACGAAGGAAAAATTGCAGTTTTTCAAAACTTCAACCTCATTGCGGCAAGGATTACCATTTATTCAATTAAAATGAAACTTTGTTTGAATTGTAGCAAATTTAATCTAGTTTAAAAATGAAAAGAGTGATCTTTGTCGAAAACATGCTCCTTCATGTTCAAAATGGGAAAATATCGAAAAATGTGCGAGTTGTTGGGTGACCGGGGGGCTGTCGAGGTCGAAAACTTGGATTTTGCGCTTGAACCCGAACGGTTGGTCAGAGAAAAAAAACCTAAATAATGAAATTTGTAAGAAATTTTATGAACTTTCATTTTGACTAGGAAGGTTATTTACGAAAAGTTGATAATTTTCGAGTTATAAGTGAAAAACCGCCAAGAAATTTTCACCTTTTTGGTATTTTCTACAATGTAGCGTCACGCAACTTTGGTGGGAGACCTCAGATTTGGATTCAGCGCCCCAAAAAACATATATATGCAAAAAATCTGAACTACCCCAAAACTTTTCTGGTAAAAACCAAATTTGACTGGACTATAAATAAAAAATAAATATGATAATCTTTTTTATTCAGAAGTTGTACCATAAAAGTGTGATTGATTGCAAAGTTTTTCCGAGACCCATTTCGTCGGCTAAAATTGCCCCGTTACAACCGGGCTTACGTAAGCCAAGTACACATTCGTAGAGAAAAGATACGCCTTCACGTTGATGTGGACGAAGATGTTCAACAAGAAAAGAATCTACGGACACGCTCGTTAATGGAAGACGATTTTCATTCATTCGCCACTGTTGAATGAAAAAATAATAAATAAATGAAATAAATCAAAAGCATAGGCAAAGAGATTAGACAAATTAAAAAATAAGTAGATAATCAAAAATAAATTATTATTAAATGGAAAATGATTTAATTATTTTAAGTTTAATTCTTAATAATTCAAAAAATATAGAAAAATTATAAATATTTTAATTTTATCAAATACTGTACAAAAAATATGTAAATAAAACTTAACAGTGCATATTTAACATACATTTTTTTCTTTATACATATAATACTAAAAATATAATTTTATAGATTTTAAAAGTAAATTCATATAAGCAATATAATTAACGTGGGTATGATAAAAATGAATAATTATATTAGAGAGTATCATTTAACATTACGATTAAAGTTAAGAATAAAAAAGCCAGAAAATGATTTCACAGCTCTAGGAATTTCGTAAAGTGAGGATCTTTCGGAAATGATAGCAAATACTGGTCGAAATCAGTTTTGTCAACTAAGATTTTTAGTAATAATAGTATAAACATAATTATTTTTATTTCTTTAGTTTTAAAAACTGTGAATTGATTTTGTTTTATGTTGAATCGAAAATAAAATCACAGCACTGACGCTTAAGGCCGGTTCAGAATACTTTAGTAATTTAGTCGATTAGCAAGTATTTTAGTAACTAAAATCGATGAAATGACTAAAAAATGTTCACATTACAGTCGAGTACGAGTTACAAGTCCTCCTTGAAGCAACTAATGAACTCGACTAAATCAACAGGTTCGAACTTGTTTTGTGGATGATTTAGGATGGGTTGAATAATGGTGGGGGCATTAATCGCCCGAAAAAATGGATGGATCGACTCGACTAAAGTATTATTGTTCACACACATTTTTTAGTAACTAAAATACTCGATACTCGACAAATTGAGTCTGAACCGGCCTTTAAAATAAGAAAATTTAGTCTTTCAAATATGAAACTTATTTTTGAGGCTTTAATATTGAAGAACTCAAGAATTTTTTCGGTTTACCCAATTATGGTGAAATTAGATGGCTAAAATTTTCTAGTTTACTTGTTTATTCAAGACGTTTCTGTTTCTAATTCTGAAGACGTTTTCAAATAATAGATATAGCCCAAGTAAAATCAGCCTATTAATTGTAACGGACTGATGGACTGTTTCAGAAAGAATTAGAAGCCAAAACTTAGTGACAAAACAGAAAATGTTGACAAATTTTATGATTTCATAATGGGCAGTCCAGCACGAAAAAATTATCCAGTGAAGTCTAAACATATTCTATAGTATATACTGTAATTTTGTATCTCTTATTTAATTTAGAAATATCAAAATGATTTCAATTTTATTTGAATATATTTTAATCAACCTGATGTTCATTGCTCGGCGATTGCATAATAAGAGGATTAGATATATTAGATTTTAATTTAAGAGTTTTTCTCATAAATCCAGTTCGAGCACGTTTAGGAGGATTTTCATTTTTTTGTTCTGGATCAGCTTGTTTTATTCCAACAAACGATTTGATTTCATCAATTAACTGGAAAAATGATTGAATATTATATGATTATTCGAAATGTAATATATCAAATAAAAATATATATATATATCATTACCTGAACTTCTTTACCTCCAACACTTAAAATAGCTCCTGATTCCAATGCGGTTTTTATAGAATTGGTTCTTCCTAAAATTTTTCCATCTACATCTTTTAGTATTCCGTTTTTGCCATTTATTTCTAATGTGCCGTCACCTTCCCAAGTTTTATGTTTTTTCGTTGATTTTTTACCCCATACAACAGAAAATATTCTAAAATAAGACATCAAATTTTATATGCATAAATGTATATTCCATTTCAAAATTAGAGCAAATATCCATATCAAAAGAATTTTATTTTACTTTATGACTCATGACATGTTAGATTTGCTGTTCTGTTTTGTAGCAAGTATTTTTTGAATTTTTGAATTCTCCTCAAAAATGACAAGTGCATTGAAGAAACTTGAAGGCTTTGAAAAAAATCACAGACTGAGGAAATGGAAAAATCAATGGGAAAAATTGAAAAAAACAAAAACAAATGAATCGTAATGATAAATAATGACATGATAGATTTGTTGTTCTCTTTGGTAGAGAGGATTTTTTCATTTGGGATTACCTGATTATTTTCTGGACCCTATAAACGTATTGTTCCCTGAGTGGATTAGAAACAGTCAAAACTTTGTGATGATGTAAAAATCGACTTGAGAGAAAAAAAGTTAAAAAATAAACGAATAAACCGGAATAAACGTACCAATGAACCATAACATCATAGTTTTGATATTTTATTTTGAGTTGAAAATGTTAAATGCTCTTAAATGTCAAATAAAATTTAGGCTCAAATTAAAATAGAACCTAGATAGTGGAAGACTGTACTAGATGAAGGAAGAGGTATCAGCCAAAGATGGAATCACTGGGTTCAATAAAACACCTTTAATGAGACGTTTCGGCCTGAATTTTATTTGGTCATCTTCAGTCAATTAGGAGTTATACACAAAATGCGGTAAACATATGTGATCGAACCAAGCCTTGTCAAAAATAAAAATTTCTTTTAGCTTCATGCGAATTTATAACGTGCCTGGACCCAAAAGTTTCAGAATGAACTTTTATATTCATACAACTGAGATAGTGGAAGACTTCAAAACATTATTTAAAATAAAACTACAAGATATTTTTTTGTTTTTCACTTGTGATCTTTGGTTTCCAAATCCTGCAGTTTTAGTTATTTTAGAAAGTATGAATGATTACTACAGTCATAAACACCAAATTGAACGTGTCTTTCAGATGCCATGAATCATTCAAGATAGCTTTGATATTTATTTTATACTTTGATAAACTTACAATATATTATTAGCAGCTAGAGGAGCATCTTCTAAACTTTTTCTTTTTAAAGAAATGTCTTCTTCATTGGAAGAATATTCGATTTGAGTATTTTCTTCCTCTAATTGTGTTGTATCTTCTAAAAGGCTGAGAATATTTTCTGTCGTTCGACATTGATTTGAGACTTTAACTACGAATAATAATAAAAATTTATTAAGTGTTATTTGAATCTATAATATTAAATATAATTTTCATGATTAACTTAATATAAGAAATAAATACAATTCTTTTATACTTTTATATTTCATCTACAAAGGAGCTATAATCAGAGATGTTTCATTTTTGATGTCTATTTTCTTAAGTTGTCTACAAACTCATTGGGTTAAATAATGAGATGACATTAATTTTTTCACAAATATTTATTAGATAATTTTCCCATTTATTTTCATAAAAGTTTAGATTAGTAAGTAGTTGTTAGCAAATAAGTTTATTTAATTGAAGATGAATTAGACTTTAAAATAGCAAGAGATTCTACACTGTAGATGGTAAAATCCTTAGAAATTGTAAATTTTATTGTGTATATTGAATGCAAAAGATTACTTGTATAAGGGAAATTATCTTATAACTATTTTCTGTAGTTGTTTGACAATTCCAAGACCAGTGAATTGAGATGTTATTGTGGAATTGAATAATAATCGGATCCCTCAATCACAATTATCCAAATTTGGATTTATTTACTATTTATTACTACACTCGCGAGCAAAGAAACTTAATTATTCTTTTTTCCGGTTATTAAAAGCAATTTTCTTTATCCAATATGACTTAATAATAATAAAAATGGTACCGTTGTAAAGCCCAAAGGTTGAGCTTTAAGGTAGTTGTTCCGCCAAATGCATTTTCTTAGGATTTTTTTGAAATTCATACAGATTATTATTTAAATAGCTCTGCTTCGATTGGTGGCAAAACAAAATTTATGAACAATACAGTTCCGGAGATATTAAATTTCAAAAATCGAGTTTTTCAGGCTCTTTAACATTGCACTATACGGGATATCGGAAAATTTACATACATATTTAATTATAATTAAGAAATCCTTCTTACCATTTTCATAAAAAACTAAACCAACATTAAACAATCACCAATACATATTTTAAGATAATTTTGATTCATAGTTACAACACAGTTTCTGAGATAATAAGGAATAAATGATGAAAAATGTATAAAAAAAAATTTAGACTAAAAACAATTTGGCAACAGCGCATTTATTTAACCAGCGAAAGATGCATGCGCTAGATTTTTTCAAAATTATAATTTTCATTTGGTGTAACGTAGGGGTTAATTACATTTGTTAAAAAATAACAAAACGATTTTTATAGAAATTTAACATGTATTTAATCTGTCATTTTAATATAAAAATATTCAATCTCTTACAATGGTGGCAAATTTGTCAAAAGAGCACGGGATTGGCTAGAATTGGTACATAAACAGCATAAAGTTTTGGGCTTATGAACTATAAATCCTTTTTGTCTGTTCTATATACTCTAGCATTAACTTTTTGCTAGTATTGTCACGAAACAACTACCTTAAGGCAGTATAATTTTTATTAAAATTAGTCCATTATTTTTTTAAGTATTGTACTTTGAATGGAAAACTAGGAAAAATGAAAAAGATTGGAATTTGGATATTATTAAAATGAAACATAAAAAAGATAAAAAAATCAAATCAAAAACTTTATTTTATCATTATTCAATATTTGGTATTGCCTCCTCTGGCTCTTATAACACTCTGTAGGCGACTCTTCATTGATCTTATCTTCTTATCTTCCTGATCGTCTCTTGAGGAATCCCTTCCCACTCCTCTAACAACGATATCTTAAGTTCACCGACGCTGTTAGGTGCTGGATTTAGGGGTTGCACCCTCCGTTTAAGCTCGACCTATAAATGCTCGATAGGATTTAAGTCGGGACAGAGCCCAGGCCAGTTCATTGTTGATATTTCGGCTTCATTCAGAAAGCTGATGGTGTGTTGTGATGTGTGACAACGGGCATTATCATGAAATTATCTCCAATAAGACCTGCATATGGAACGACATGTGGCAGAAGAATATCTGTGATCTGATAGAATTCAAACCTCCTAATCTGCCTCTACCAGGCACAAAAACAAGCTCCGTTTTGCCATCAAAAGAAATGCCTGCCCACATCATGCAGGAACCTCCCCCATAGGTGACTGTTTCGGCGAAAAAATATTGTGCAAACCTTTCCCCTGGCCTTCTGTAAACACGCCCTCTTCTATCACTTTCATGCAAACAAATTCTGCACTCATCAGAGAACAGAATGTTTTTCCAAAGCTCAAGATCCCAATCAAGATGTTTTTGAGCAAAACGAAGTCGGGCTACTCGCTGGTTTGCAGAGAGTTTGGGTCCTGTTGAGGGTCTTTTGGGGTGAGGTGGGCTTTCTTGAGTCTTCTTCTGACTGTCCATTCACTTACAGCTATCCCACGAACTTGTCCCAACTCTTGCTGTACATCAACTCCAGTCATGTGAAGATTTCGAAGGACCGTGGTTATAATGAATCGGTCATCCCTCTCAGATGTGGACCGTTGACGTCCAGTTCCAGGTCTTCTTGTATAGCCCCCAGTCTCTACGAATCTCTTGTAAACATTTGAAACAGTGGAGTGGCATACATTCAGATTTTCGGGCGATAGTTTCACTAATGCAACAATTTGCGCGGCTTTAGAGGGTGTGTATCCATCAGGATCTTAAGTTTTATCAAGCTTTTTTTTTTTTTTATTTAAAATTGACCTTGTCCGTTAGAACATTTGGTCAGTGATACATAAAATACATATTTTTACAAAATTTTATATAATAATTATAATGTTAATTAGGTACATAAGCTAAAATTGAAATTTGAAACATACATTCATGCTTAATAAACTGAAATTTTATTTGTTCGAGGTCTAATAAAAAGAACGATGGAATAGAAAAAATTGCATTAAATTACTGAAAATGAAGTGATTAAGTTTCTTTTCTAGCAAGTGTAATTATTAGGTTTTGCTGTCATTAATGTAACAGAAATATTTATTCAATAGAAGAAAAATATGCCTTTTTGATTGGTGAAAATTAAAAGTTGACCGCAATTGATCTGTTTAACTATTTACTGATTGTTTTTAATAAAGATGTGTATTTATTTCTTATATTCGTAATTATAGATAATATATATGTACTATATTAATTAAATCCTTTACCTTCTTTTGTAACAGGTAATATATTTGAGACATATTCATTAGATTTTAATGGAGGTATAAATTTATTTCTTAAAGATGGAGCTGACGATTTTCTCATTCTTAATGAAAATGTGTATATATTGTATAAATATAATAAATCAGAAAATATAAATATAAAAACTTGATAGAATAAAAATTAAAATATATAAATCCCGCCTATTTTATTTTATTTTCTGACATTGGACAACATAACAGCGCAAAAGTAACTAGCGAGAGATTGTGGTGCGCCAACCATCTGATTTGCATTTGCTCATATTTTGAATTTTATTTACCTTTAATGAATGAAATATTCTATCCAACATCCACAGGCTAGTTATTATGTAAAATTAAAATAAACAATATAATATTTTTAATAAATAATTAAATTATTGTCATGAGATTCTCAAGCCTAGCGAAAAGATTTTCTAATTAAATGAGTACTAGGTGTACCGGTATGAAGTGAGCGATAAGATACAAATGTATCGATAGGGAACATTTAATGTGAACGAGCCTTAATTTTTTTTTGTTTGGTTGGTATGACATCTGTTAAACATATTTAATATACATCAAGTCATTGAACAAACAACATCATATTTTTCTCATCGTGTTAAAAATGTCGAATTTTGTACCACAAAGTGATGATTTGCGGAAAGCATTAATTTTTTGTTTTCATTTGAAGAAAAGTGCTGCAGAGTCGCATCGAATGCTTGTCGAGGCATATGGTGATCATGCTCTATCAGAAGCAACATGCAAAAGATGGTTTCAACGGTTCAGAGATAATGATTTTGATGTGAGAAATGAAGAACGTGGAAGACCACCAAAAAAGTTTGAAGACGCCGAATTGCAAGCAATATTGGATGAAGATGATACTTTGAGTCAAAAGGAAATGGCAGCAATGTTAAATGTTGCACAGCAAACAATTTCTGACCGTTTAAAGGCTATGGGAAAGATCCAAAAGTGTGGAAAATGGGTGCCACGAAAGGCAGATGGAAAACCGAAAAATCCCTTGTGAAATTTTGCTTCAAAGACACGAAAGAAAATCAGTTTTGCATCGAATTGTTACTGGCAATGAAAAATGGATTTATTTTAAGAATTCTAGACGGAAAAAATCATGGGTTAATCCGGGTCAACCATCAACATCGACTGCAAAACCAGATCGATTCGGCAAGAAGGCAATGCTCTGTGTTTGGTGGGATCAGAAAGGTGTGGTGTATCATGAGCTTCTAAATCCTGGTGAAACTGTTAATACTAATCGCTATAGACAACAAATGATCAATTTGAACCAGGCATTGATCGAAAAACGACCAGAATGGGCCAGAAGACACGGCAAAGTAATTTTGTTACACGACAATGCGCCTGCACACAAAGCAAAACTGGTTCAGGATACAATCAAAGCACTTGGCTGGGAGCTGCTACCCCACCCGCCGTATTCACCAGACTTGGCCCCTTCCGACTACCATTTGTTTTCATCGATGGGACACGCATTGGCTGAGCAGCACTTCGATTCCTACGAAGAAGTCGAAAATTGGGTGTCTGATTGGTTTGCTTCAAAAGACGAACATTTCTATTGGCGTGGTATCCACAAATTGCCAGAAAGGTGGTCAAAATGTGTAGAAAGCAATGGTCAATACTTTGAATAAAAATTTTTTACTTTCCCATTAAAAATTAGTGTTTTATTTTCACAAAAAACGCTCACTTCATACCGGTATACTTAGTATTCTAAAAAAGAGATAAATTAAAGGTGTTTTCTCACTTTCCAAACCCGATTGGGCTAGTAATTATTACACTATATAACCAGATTTTCTTAATAGAACAATCCATAATCCAAAAATTATTTATTAATGATCTAAAGTTCCATTAAGTAAAAACAAAATGCATTTTTAGATAAATATTACTATTACCGAGGGTGAACCGCGACCTAAAATCGTGTACACCTACTTCCACTTCCATTTTCATTTCCAAGTAGAAGACAATAGATTATCTAATGAATTCCAAAGTAATTCCAAAGACGGTGTACACTTAATTCCAATCGCGATTCACCTCTCGACCATTCAGTGTCGTAGCTTGTCCTAAACGGGCCCTGTATCAAAATTTGTCGGGGGACCCTTCTACCTGATTCCAGCGAATATTTGATTACCCTGTAGCCGGGGGTATATCATTGATACGGCGGTAGCTATACGCCCCCTGTAACCATTATCAGAGCATTGTATGTCTATTTATTTACAATGCATACAAACATAGGACCTTAGGTAGCTCATAAAAAAATAAGATTCCAACTTGTAATTTAGAAGTTTCATGTATTCATTTCCCCAAATCGAAAATTGTAGTAACATTTTAATTGAATGATTATTTTGTTAAGGGTCAATTTTATATAGTCAAAAACAAAAAATATATTTTTTTCATAGGTTATGATTATGAGGTATCCTTGTCAAGATCTTTATATAAAAATGATCTATTTTTTTTCCAATTTCGTTTCAAAATCGCGGGGTGGAGCTCCAAAGTGACTCTTTTTAATTTTACTTAGAGAAAGTGGTGTAGGTTTTTGGTGAAACATGATATTAATTAATAAAGTAAGGGAGTGTAGTTCACAGTGAATGAAATAAAATTATTGGATAAAAAATACTTGGTAGGTTTCACATTAAGATATAAAAATAAATACATTTTTGGAGAGACTTTAATCTCGATAAATTAATAAAGTAAAGAGTGTGTAGTTTCACAGTGAAACTACACACCCTTTACTTTATTAATTAATATCATGTTCCACCTAAAACCTACACCACTTTCTCTAAGTAAAATTAATCTCGATATATATATTTCAGGTGGCTAACCCATCTTCAGGAGCAAAAGAAACTGAGTTTTTAATCTGTAAACTCCTGATGATGGACTAATAATCCTAAATATATTGTGTTTGTATAAACCTCTTGAATTTTATTTCATTCACTGTGAATCTACACTCCCTTTACTTTATTAATTTGACTTTTTTACGTGTTCTTTGTACCTGTCGGGGTTTAGAAATGGCTTAAAATTATGAAAAAAAATATTACAAATTGTCTTCTTATCAACGAATAAATAAGAATGAATTTTATATTTCAAGTATTTTGAGAGTTAGTTATAAGTTATAAGGTACGGAATCCTCGGTATGCGATCCGACTCGCAATTGACAATATAATATCAAATAATATTTGATTATTGAAGGAGACAATAAAAAGAGTGTGTCTTCTGCTGGAATTGTAAATTGTATTTATTTATAACGAGACTATAGTCTCGAGGGCTTTGCTCCTCTTTCATCAGTCTATTACAACGTATTCACAGGAAATTCACTTATTCGATTCATAAACCAATTCCTGTGGATACATTGTAATAGGACTTGCTGAAGAGGGCAAAGCCCTCCAAACTATAGTCTCGTTATAAATAAATACAATTTATAATTCAGCAGAAGACACACTCTTTTATTGTCTCCTTCAATATATAAAATTCTGCTACTCTCGGCAAAAACTTTCAATTTAATATTTGATTAGATAAACTATTATAGATTCAATACAAATCAAATATCGGCTCTGATACGAAAGTCCAGTGAGAGCCGTTATCGAAGTTATTATCCTTATAATCATATATTTTTAAGTTTGGTGTCTATATATTATTTTTAGTAGATGTATTGTTATAAGAATATTGTGAATTTAATTAGTTCGATTTACTTAGTAACTAGGTTCGAAGGATCAGCGCGACCTTTGTCCCATTTACAAAAATTAATATGGCCTTCTTCATTTAAAAAAGTTCCTACCCCCCACTCTCTTTTAGAGTAAAAAAGTTTTACGCGTACTATTATCTTCTATTATAAAGCGCTTATGATGTCCGTTGCGAGCCACTCATTTAAAACCCACAAATAGTTTATGTCAAATTTACTAAAATTAGAAAATTTAAATTATTATTTTAAAAACCCACGAATGTTCAGGGTCAAAAAAATTCAAGAAGTTCCCTAGAGAGCCGAAGGCGGTTTTCGCAGCTTCGTAGTATACTATAATATGTTAGATTTGGTTACACTTCAGAAGGCAAGCCAATTGCATTTTTGCATTCGGGTTCAATTCCTGAAGGGGAGAAACAACCCTTCTGGCATAATAAAAATTATTCATACAATTACCATCTCCTTGATTTTGATGTATATCTTATCTTTCATATCACACATACATTCAACCATTTCTCAAGTTTTTTTTAAAAGCTTTAAAGTTGAAAATAACACCAATTTAGCAGTGATCCCAAAAAGATAATATTGAATATTATAGTATTATTAGTTATCATTAGGGCTCGGATTTATAGGCATTAAAAATCTTTTAAAATAGGCAGGAAATTAAGTACTAAAAATAACCAAAATAGGCACTTAAAAGGGCATTTCTCAAGTAAAAATAGGAGCTTAATTTCAAATGACTAATAGACACTTCCTGGTGAAACAAGGAACCGAATACACTGATCTGCAACCTATATATTCGGGTGTCCCTCAATGGAGTGTTCTCGGCCCTATATTATACCTCTTGTATACAGCAGACCTACCAACAACAAAAACTACAATGATAGCAACATATGCTGATGACACTGCGATTCTGGCATCCCATACCGATCCAGCATCAGCCTCAAGAAATCTCCAAACGAACCTAAACAAAATCCAGCATTGGTTAAAAGTATGGCGTATTAAAGCCAATGAAAGTAAGTCAACGCACGTCACATTTACACTACGTAGAGAAACATGTCCCCCTGTGAAAATCAACAACTGTGAACTCCCACAAGCCAAAGATGCCAAATACCTCGGCATTCACTTAGACCGCCGCCTTACTTGGAGAAAACATATATTGACCAAACGGAAGCAATTAGGACTTAAACTAAGCAACATGTATTGGCTTATTGGCCGTAAATCAAGATTATCCTTGGATAACAAGATATTACTTTACAAGTCTATTCTTAAGCCCGTCTGGACTTACGGAATTCAGCTGTGGGGCACCGCCAGTATCTCCAACATTAACATCATACAAAGGTTCCAAAACAAAATGTTGCGTGTCATCGCAGACGCGCCTTATTACGTCTCTAACAAAATAATCCATCATGACATCCCTTTGGAAAGTGTTAAGGAGGCCATACTTCGCTTCAGTGAAAAATACACCAAAAGAGTGTTAGTGCATCCTAATGTGTTAGCCAACAGACTAAATGTGCCCAGCAGTGAAGTGCGCAGATTGAAACGCCTGATGCCATCCGACCTGACTTCAGGACTTAGATAAAAAAAACCCATAAACTCTATTATATAATAAGATTTAGTAAGAGAGATCCCTCACTGGAGGGATACTCTACATGCCAGTAAATTTAAAATTATTATTATTTTTGTATTTAATTCTTAATTGTTTTATATAATTGTAATAATAATAAGTCATAACAAAAGCTTATTGCCTTTTCAGGCAGATTGCTGAACTCACTAAGAGTTGATAAAAAAAAAAAATTTCAAATAAAATATTTCGGATGGTGTTAAATTTTCTTCTTTTGCTGTACTATATTCTCTTAGTTTCCTGGCTATTCTTTCCATTATTGTCCAACCAGGATTCCGGTTCACTATTTTGTCAATTTTTCGATTGAGATTAAGGGCAATAAGACCAGATGCTTTTTGATATTTTCTTGAAATCTCTGGAATATTTTTATGGACTCTATCAAGAGAGATTTCTTGCTTCTAATGCTGTAATGGTTAAAATTGTTAAAATTACACTTTATATATGCTAAATCAGACTCAAGAGTAATAGAAGATAAAAAGCATTCTTAGCCTCCCTTATAGATAAAGCATCATCTACATTGATTGTTTCTATGACTTAAATTTAATAAATAAATAAATTTACAGAACAATATTTAAAAAAATAAATTTCAAATGTAGCTTTTGAATTTCATCCAAATGGTGAGCATAATATATAGCTGCTTGTATCTAGGTGTCCCACCTTGATAATTTTTTCGGAATATTTTCTTAATAGTTCAAAAAAAACTTTTAAATTTTTCTAAATGTTACGTAAAAAATGGAAATTACCAAATTTGTTTAAAATAGGCACTAAAAAAAGGCATTTTAATAGATGAAATAGGCACTAACAATGTCTTATTTTATTCAGAATTTAATGAAACGCATAGATATCATATTGGCCTAAATTTTAAGCCATAAATAAAAAAAAGGCAAATACGGCAAAATCCGAGCCCTACTTAATTAAATTTAAAATAAGTTTTTGGACACAAGTTATAATATAGTGAATTTATAATAATAATGGGATATCCTATACTACTAAGGGCCAGTTGTATGTCGGTTGGTAAACTCTTTTAAACGTTGGCAAAGGGTAAAACCTTAAAATTCACCCTATGGCCGGTGGGATGGCCAATCAGATGAAAGTGCCTGTCAGCCTAAAGCGCATTTGTGCCTGCCTCTGTATGTACCTATCTAT
Organism: Forficula auricularia; assembly: GCA_024734495.1. Taxonomy (NCBI): domain Eukaryota; kingdom Metazoa; phylum Arthropoda; class Insecta; order Dermaptera; family Forficulidae; genus Forficula; species Forficula auricularia. The sequence continues at coordinate 8,121,347 of JALMQS010000353.1, forward strand.
GTCCGTCCCCCAACAAAAACAGTCGTCATGGTTACTAATTTAAATGAAATCTATATATTATATTCTATAATTAAGGTTTTGTCTGTACATTGGGGTGAGTGGGGGTGCTGAGAGGGCTTCGGGGAGGGGGTCCAGGGGGCGAGACCCTGGCTACCAAGAGGGCCGCCGAAGGCGAACCTTGCAGCTAATTTTAATAATAAAAGAATGAAAATATTTAAATAAGTTAAATTTTTTTAAAAAATTTATTATAATTCAATTATCATTCAACAATTGAACTAAAAAACATAAAGAAGAAAAAACTATTTAAAACAGACTTTTTGCGCAGAAAAAGTTTAATCTCGACTTTATATATATATATTAAGATAATAAAAACATAATAAAAAAATAATCTCACAAAGTATATATTAATAGGTAACTTTCTAAATAAAAAATCAAAGAGAAAGGATTAGTCCCCATTTGGAATTGAAATCGATCACAGACAGGAAAAGCTATTCTCAATAGAATTCATTAAAATGAACACACACCGATTAAGGCTTTTTTTTTGCAAATGTTAATTGAATATAAAAAACATTGGAATATTTTTAAATTTTTTTTTCAATATGAAACAATTTCCTTTGGTAGCAAAATATCAGTTATTAGAGATAATTTAATCACAAATTAATTAATGATATGAGAGAATGGATAGTCGCTCATAGTCATTATTGACTCAAGTCAGCTGCACTACCAGGACGATCGTCTCGAAATGATAAATCGTCATCATTTGCATTTAAATCCATTATTTGATCTTCATCGTCAGAAGAATCATCACTATCGTCAATGTCAATATCGCGATTTATTAAATTCATTGGGACAACTTCACCTTGAACTGCCAAGTCTAATAAATTTAAAAGCCAATGAGGGAAGGGCACCAGTGGCGGATTATCGTTATCAAGATCATCTAATAAGGGCAAAATGTCTGCATGGGGTTCCACAAACTGCACTAGGATAGCGGGAGCGGGAAGAGCATTATTGCCCTCACCATCTCGATTGTTATTTGCGACGTCACCATTTTCATCAGGTCCATGATCTTCCGCAAGCATATTTGCTAATGGAAGTGGAGGAGGAAGTTCAGCAGGTAACACTAATGGTTCAGCAGGTTCCCATTCCTCTTCTACTGACAGAGGATCAATTTCAGGTTCAAAAGGGCAACCACTGTCTGCGATCTCAACTGAATTTCCAGGATCTTCAATTGGCCACGTATTATTGCTTGATGAATCCCAATTTTCAACAGGTAAATCTTTTAAATTAATGGTTCCATTATATTCAGTTTCACTGGTCCAATCCGAAATATACGAATCAGTTTCAGTTTCATAATAAAATGGATATTTTACACATATATCTCCAGATTCATTTTCACAAATTGTCCAATCAAATTTTTCTAAAACTTCCCTAGAAAATAATAATAATAAAATAGTTTTCATTAAGAGAATTATTTATAAAGAACAATTTATAAAATATTAAGATTAAAAAATATAGTTAGGAATAATAATTAAATGAATAAATAAATCAACAATGTAATTTTATTCTTATCTATTATCACTAAGGGCCAGTTGTATGTCGGTTGGTAAAGTCTTTGTAAAAGATAACAAAATGTAAAACCTTAGAATTCACCTTGTGCCCAGCCTGGTGACCAATCAGATGACACGCACTTTCATCTGATTGGCCATCCCGCCGGGAACAAGGTGAATTCTAAGATTTTACCCTTTGTCAACTTTTATAAAGACTTTACCAACGGACATACAACTGGCCCTAAAACTTTATTAAATTATCCATGAGTAATATTAGACTAAAGTTGAAAGCAAGGCACATTGATTCCTTTTAATACTAAACAATTAAAGCTCCTTATACATGAGATATACGTTAGTAGTCATAAATATAGGCAAAGTAAAAGATAATTAAATAACTGTCATTTTATATTTATATTGTCGTATAGCCCGCTAGACATTCGGATGGATCACCAAGTGAATTTGAAATCTCAGATGTTATATATTTAATCTCCCAGTCCAGAGCGCTCGGTCTATTAGCAAAACGCGAAATGACGTTGGATTGTAGCTAAGTGGATCACATCTTTTTCTCTCTTGGTCCAGACTTAAGACTCCGCAGACTTCAATAGCGTAATCCAGCAGTAGTCTCGCGATAAATATCTTTTTCAAATAAGCGCGGTCAAAAACAATTCTCATTGATATAGCAATTATTCTTTGTTATATTAGTTAGAAAAAATTATAAAAAATTTATTTAAGATCATTATTTCAAGTTAGAAATATATAAGTTCAAATATTATTTTCACTCAATATTTGACAAAAATTCCCTACATTTGATTCGCGATTGAATCAAATGTAGAAAAGATTCGATTGAAAATGCAAATAATTGAGACACCGATAAGAAGCTTTGTCTTACTAAAGATTTAATTGTTCTAATACCTTAATTGTTGAAGTGACTCACAAGAGTTTTGGACGAATGTATATACTTCAGTTAAAGGAATATTTATAGAGATATCATCCTCACAATTGAAAGCACATGAATGAAGATAGTTAACAGATTGATCGTATAAAATTTGTTCTTTGGTCCTATATTCGATGTAAATTGGATATTCAATTCTACTTATTAATTCGTATATTTCTCCATCCTTAAAAAAAGAAAAATATTTCAACAATTCATTTTAATTTTTAAATTAATTAAATAAAAAGTAGTACATTTGAAGAATTTATTTCATCTTTTAAGGGATCTATTTTTAAAAAAATAGCCATTTGAGTACAACATCCAACTATTTCTGTTCCTTCTGGCCCTGTTCCGATTCCTTGAAAATTGACTTTATAATTTGGATATCTATCAGTTATATTTTGAGCCCTGAAATAAAAATATTGTTTATGAGTGATTTATCATTTTTTAATCAAGATAGTAACTGTTACATAGGAGAACGAGCACTTTATCGTCTTTGGCCAAAATTTTAGTTATTCGACTATGTCGTTTGGAAGCTTATAAAAACTTTTAACATTTATGACAACCCTCTAAATCAGCGTTTCTTAAGGTAGTTGTTTCGCGACAATATTAGCAAAAAGTTAATGCTAGAGTAAATAGAACAGACAATAAGGATTCATAATTAATAAGCCCAAAACTTTTTGCTGTTTACAAATCTGGCACCATTGTAAGAGATTGAATATTTTTATATTCAAATGACAGATAAAATACATTTTAAAAGTTAAAAAATTTGTATAAAAATCGTTTTGTTATTTTTTAACAAATGTAATCAACGCATACGTTACACCTTATGAAAATTATAATTTTGAAAAAATCTAGCGCATGCGCGCTTTATACATCTTCCGCTGGTTAAATAAATGCGCTGTTGCCAAATTGTTTTTAGTGTAAATTTTTTTTATACATTTTTCATTATTTATTCATTATTATCTCAGAAACTGTGTTAAGTAACTATGAATCCAAATTGTCTTAAAATTTGTATTGGTTATTGTTTAATGTTGGTTTAGTTTTTTATAAAAATGGTATTTTAATTCATAGTTACAACAGTTTCTGAAATAATAATGAATAAATAATGAAAATGTATGATGAAAAATTTACACTAAAAACAAGCTGGCAACAACGCATATATTTAACCTAAAAAGTGGATTAACTTTAGTATTTTTGCTTAGACCATATAAGATATAGACACGCCCTGGTGTCGATTTGGTGAGGCCAACATCAACTCGAGAACGTGACGTCAGCAGCAGGCAGAAACAACGAGAATAGCATGGGCGCTATAGGAATTATTATACATTGAGATAAATTTATCGTAGTTTAGATTATTTATTTTGGATTCCAATAATCGCAAATTAATATTAAATTAATATAGCAAAATATTTATTTATTTTTTTAACAAAATGTTTTATTTAAATTACATATTTTACAATAATTCGGCATCGAGCAACACTCCCTTCCCATCTCCATATATATACAACAATATATTTTATTATTTTAATCAATTGTAGGTTACCAAAATATTTATTAATTTCGAATGCTAAATCAAGTAAATAATTATTCCTTTTAAATACAGTTTTTTGAATCAATTGACGGAACATTCAACCAAGTTCATCATTTGATTTTACCAAATATTTAGTCAGTATAAAAATCGTAATTAAAGTAAGTCGAAAAAAATTCGCAATATCATATTTATTAATGAAAAATATTTAAATATCATAATAAAAACAATAATAATTATCTGGGGAAATTTAGAACATAATAAAAAATTAAATTATGTTCATACAAGGTTCATACATAAATAAAATCATTAACTTTTAAGGAGATAGATGTTGGTTCTAGGTGAAACATTTTAATATAATAATAAAACTTGAGCAAGATGCGAGGTAGGTTTGACAAAAAAAGAAATAAAACAAAATTGAGTTTTGAGAATTCGATAAATTTCGGGGGTGAGCCCATCATCAGGAGTCAAAGAAAACTGAGTTTGGGCTCACCCCCGAAATATATCGAATTCAAAACTCAATTTTGTTTTATTTCTTTTTTTTTTGTGAAACCTACCTCGCATCTTGCTCAAGTTTTATTATTATAATAAAATCATTGATTACTAAACAAAATCATTTTAGTAAATTTACTCCTTATCCTGTTTGAATTTGTGTTTAAACATTCTCCTTGGTGGTATAATCTTATGCTACAATAATTAAAACTAATCATTTTAATCAAATTAATGATATGATTTGATTCAATATCATTATCGTACATATGTTCTTTGATTGCATCAAATACCGAGTCTCGAACATTACCCATAATAGATATTATTAATTTGGTCATTAAATTTTTTTAAACAGTTTGCAATGGTCCTGTGGATTGAACCATAATTTATTTCAATAATTAATTACTTCTTATTTTTATTCATAATTAAAGTCTAATTGAGGCAATCAATTGATCATCAAACAAGGGAAACCAATGAGTTCTGGGAAAGCATAGTAAATGACCAACGATTAACAACATAGAAGAGCATTGACATGAGCAAGTTCGACAGTCATTGACTGACATGTCATGAGAGAGAGTGTGCATATCTACTGCTATCGAAGTGACTCTGAATAAACCTACACAAATACTGTTATATTCAAGTTCCACAGTTTTTGACACGAGTGCAGAGAGAGAGTGAGCACATACATAAACTGCTAATTCTCTATATATACAAGTTCCTTCTTCATCGAGCACCTAGGTTGCACAAGGCGGTTACTTCATTTTATTTGATACACGTTCTTCTTGAGGAAAAGGTACTGGCGTACGAAGCGCACACCGCTAATATATATACAATTATATACATTGAGCACCAGAGAAGCACACCTTCGGATACGGTCCTCAAACCTAATATATATATATATATATATTACATTCACCAGCCGTTCTTCCCCATCGGGACATCTACAAGCAAAATAACACGCCTCTCCACTGCAACTGGGAAACTACAAAGGAAACACTTCTCTATCTCGCCTTTCTTATTTATAACGATACAAAAAATAAATATCTCAGTCTCTCTATTAATTGCTGGTCTGTATAACTTTATTTATAGTATTAGTACCAGGAAGCCCATTTCCCTACATCCTTCACGCATCACCTCAAATTTCATTCTCCATTTCAGGGACGTGCCACTTGGATCAGTCACTGAGGGACACACCCACCCCATTAATAAATAGCGAAGCAGATAAATTTAACAATAACGTAATAAAATAAAGCCCAATTTCCCTAGTACATAAGTTACATTCACCCCCCTTGCCCCCTAATAACCCCCCACCCCTCGTGTGGTGTTCGTAAGCTGGGATTGGATAGGCCGCAAAAGAAGCCGGTATTCTACTGATCCAGGTGGCAATCCCTATTCATTTTCAAAAAAAAATCATTTCATCTCACAATTTCCTGGTACTATAATTCTGAAAATATTTGAAAGTAGCTACGTTTACCCAGAGACTAGAAGGTTCCTTTGTTTAAAAAAAAAAAATTTTTTATTATATTGAAAAAGAAAAAATTTACAAAAAAAATTATTCTATATTTATATTTGCCTGAATTAAAAATAAGTAAATAACCAAGGGCCATTGACATTCCCACCTACCGATTATAGATTAAAATACATAATATTTATTAATCATTTTTGTTGATATTACTATTTATTTTTTCTGAGCTACCCAAAATGCCACAAGGGGATCGAGACGGTGATATTGGGGAAACTGCAGATCGCAGGCCATCCCTATTAACTAGCTCCGACGAGACGGGAGTCGTTGCGGAGGGGACGTCCGGATTCGTTAGTGCGGAAACGGGCTCGGAGGCAGCGTCGTCTACACCAACTGCTGGCATGGAACCTGAGACCAATAATGCGAACAACGAACTAACAATCGGCTCCACCTACATACGAGAGACACTCGACAGAGCAGCAGGTAATATGAACCTGCCCCCAACCCCCTCCACACCCCCTAGTACTAGACCCACCATCCCCAATAACGATGATACGCAGGCAATGTTCAGGCAGATGATGACTGCGATGGAGAATATGAACGCAAATATAAATAGCAATATGAATGGTAAATTTGAGAGTATGAATGGTAAATTTGAAAGTTTGAATGTTAAATTTGAAGGTTTGAATGGTAAATTTGAAAATATGGATAGTAAACTTGAAAATTTGAATAGTGAATTTAGAAGTATGAATGATAGATTCGATAATGTAGATGGCAGATTAGAAAATATGAATGGCAGATTTGATGAAATGACCAGTAGGCTCGATGGGATCGATAGTCGATTTGATGATCATCCCGGAAAGTTTGAAGATGTAACTACCCTCCCAACCACTCAAACCCCTCCATTAAAAATTCATTTTGCAACCGCGGTATCCACAGCCGAACTCACCGAAACCACACAAGAACTCAATTCAGACCCCCTTAAGAATGTTAATATTAGTTTCATCATAGAGCCCACCACCGAATTAAAGTCAGTAACCTATCTACCCGGCATAGAGATTAATGAACCAATTGATAAACCACAAATTATTGAAATTAAGTCCCCATCGCCCTTAGTTAAAATCGCTACAAATCCCATAATCGAAATCACCCCCACAAATAAAATTTTACTTGGTTTAGACACATATTTTAAAGAGTATTTAAAGGCATTTTTAAGTTTAAAATTAATAAAATTAAAATCATTAATAATATTTATTAGCCACATGCTTCAAAATCAAAGTGCACCCCGGAACCACTGGCGCTGGAACAAATCGTTCGTAACGCCGCGCGGAATCACACACGCTAAAATCAATGAAAAGAAAATATTTTGTTGATCCACGCGAAATCTAAGAAAATTGTCTTCCCACTGATACCCGTCTTAAAAATGTAAACATAACAATCAAACCAAGTTCCATTTATTTCTCCCCCACTGTCATATTCATTTCTTATTGCTGTCATTTGTTGTAATATATAATTTGTTAATAAAATCTGCGCCTTAATTCTAAATAAAATTTCATAGCCCCCACCTTATAAAATATAAATTTAATAGTCCCCATTAAATTTTTACTTCTATTCTTTAAGATATTTTTAAATAAATCTCAAAAATGCAAATCTATTCTTAATTGCATAATATTAAATCACTAATTTATTCGTTCCCAGTAAAAGCAGTAAATAGACAAATACATTAATCCGTTCTATTAAATTCACGTTATAAATTTAGCCCTCATTTTTATATTTTGTCATTAGTTTTTGTTTTTGTTTCTTACCCGTTTGACTAAAGTATCGAATCCCCTATTAAATTTACATCTCACCCACCCACAATAATTATTATATTTTAGTCCCCTATTTTAAGTACCCCAGTGATATCATCTATCTTGTTGTTTGTTTTGTCAAACCAGTCATTATTAAAAGCTATGATTGTCAATGCTATCGTGATCAAATCAATTGCGTAGTATTAAACAATTATTTTTGCCATCTATTATAAATTGCAAACTCGTTCCATCATTGTCAAGCCTGCTCTTGCTTGCATTTTCGTTGTACCTTCTCTACTCAGGTCACTCACTTATTAATTCCTAATCCCATAGAATCATAACAACCCAAATATCAATATTATTCGAATAAAAGAAGATATTCCTAATTCCTTGTGTCATGTGCCATAAACACAAACCCCATAGTAACCCTAAGCACCTCTGCCCTTCCATATTAAATAATTTTCTACCCTTTTTACCTGTTGCTCGAAAATCTGGTGTGTCTCGAGGTAAGTGGACGCAAATGAATCAATATTTCACTTAACGCCTAAATTACTCTAAATAAACATGTTAGTCGTGTGATTGTTCCCACCCTGAATCTGGGATGATTAATATACCCTGGTGAATTGAGTGAGGTCTCGGCGATGCGTTTTTGAGTTACCGTGCGTTCTGGTGAGTCTGGAGTCCGTCTGTCCGCAACCCCGATACATAAATAAATAGTCGAGCATTTTTGTCCCCAATAAATACCCCATAAATAAGTACCAAAAGAAAAATAAATAAATATCTATCAATATCCCTATAATATCTCAATATAATTAATCATTTTTCTTTACCATAACGTCGGAGGTGCAATGGTCCTGTGGATTGAACCATAATTTATTTCAATAATTAATTACTTCTTATTTTTATTCATAATTAAAGTCTAATTGAGGCAATCAATTGATCATCAAACAAGGGAAACCAATGAGTTCTGGGAAAGCATAGTAAATGACCAACGATTAACAACATAGAAGAGCATTGACATGAGCAAGTTCGACAGTCATTGACTGACATGTCATGAGAGAGAGTGTGCATATCTACTGCTATCGAAGTGACTCTGAATAAACCTACACAAATACTGTTATATTCAAGTTCCACAGTTTTTGACACGAGTGCAGAGAGAGAGTGAGCACATAAACTGCTAATTCTCTATATATACAAGTTCCTTCTTCATCGAGCACCTAGGTTGCACAAGGCGGTTACTTCATTTTATTTGATACACGTTCTTCTTGAGGAAAAGGTACTGGCGTACGAAGCGCACACCGCTAATATATATACAATTATATACATTGAGCACCAGAGAAGCACACCTTCGGATACGGTCCTCAAACCTAATATATATATATATATATATTACATTCACCAGCCGTTCTTCCCCATCGGGACATCTACAAGCAAAATAACACGCCTCTCCACTGCAACTGGGAAACTACAAAGGAAACACTTCTCTATCTCGCCTTTCTTATTTATAACGATACAAAAAATAAATATCTCAGTCTCTCTATTAATTGCTGGTCTGTATAACTTTATTTATAGTATTAGTACCAGGAAGCCCATTTCCCTACATCCTTCACGCATCACCTCAAATTTCATTCTCCATTTCAGGGACGTGCCACTTGGATCAGTCACTGAGGGACACACCCACCCCATTAATAAATAGCGAAGCAGATAAATTTAACAATAACGTAATAAAATAAAGCCCAATTTCCCTAGTACATAAGTTACATTTACCCCCCCCTTGCCCCCTAATAACCCCCCACCCCCTCGTGAGTTTGTTTGTTTTTTCAAAAATTCGAATTTTACTTTCAGCCACTTTACAAATGTGTATTACATCTCTAGACGGCCGAATTAAACACTGCTTTGTATTGTTGTGATTTTTTATAGTGATTAAAGTTGATTCTAATAATCCAGACTGGATCGCATTCAAACATATGTCACAATCTAAATTTGTCTTCATTTTTTTAACTACAAAACCCGCTATATATTCAACAATATCTGAGACGTATAGGGATAATCGTTTGGAAAAACTTACAGCGTTTAAAATTTTTGTACAACGTTTCATCTCTGAACTGAATTTTTAATCTGTTAGTTTTAATTTTTTCTTAAAGCAATTTAAATACTTACAGATGAAATGATATAGCTGTACCACTATTTTGTCTTTCTGTACATTTATAAGCACTGCATGAGGTCACCATATTTATAGGTAAGAAAAAATTGGAACGAAAACACTAAACTCCCATTAGTGGCAATACGATTTTATTTTCTCTTGCCTGCTGCTGACGTCACGTTCTCAAGTTGATGTTGGCCTCACTTCGCTCGTGTGGAGAGTGGCAGAGGGCGTGTCTATATCTTATATGGTCTAACGTATTTTGATTGACGTTTTTTCGCTTCAGCCATTGTCGCAACAGCTTTTAATCGTTTATTAAGAACTTTTTGTTTTATAAATCTCCCTTTATAATGTACTTTATCTGACATTTCTATGATAAAAATATTCAAGCTCGGACAATGTTGCCAGATTTGTCAAACGAGCACGGGATTGGCTAGTAGTGGTACATAAACTGCAAAAAGTTTTGGGCTTATGAATTATGAATCCTTATTGTCTGTTCTATATACTCTAGCATTAACTTTTTTCTAGTATTGTCGCAAAACAACTACCGGTACTTACGCATTAACGCCACCGCAGCTACAGATTTGGCGGTTTTTTAATTTCGCCAATCTACACCTAAAATTTTTGAGATAAATCATAAAATAGAATAAATCAGTTCCCCTCTGTCAAAAAATAACTTGAATAGGTTCGGTTTATGATCTCGGTTTGCTTAGATAAAAAATGCGTTCCCAAACAAACCTTGAAAACAACTTGAATAATTTCGATTTATTTTTTTTTTTCAATGCAATCGAATGCAAGAAGGGGTGTACCAGTAAAGATGCAGCCCCTATGGATCTCGAAAGACCCTTGCATTACCGAAGAGAAGGGAAAGTTGATTAAGTGAGAGGGTGTAGACGTAGGTGTCTATGCACTCCGGTTTTGAAGGTTTGAAGATTATAAGTGCTGGGAAAGATGGAGGCTGGGAGAGAGTTCCAGTTCCTTGAAGTCATGGGGATATATGAATTGGCGAATGAAGTGGTCTGGCACTTTTCTAATTTGACCGCGAAAGAGTGTTGGGAGTCGGAAAAACGCGTGCTACGTGCAAAGCATGCTTTGGGGGGAATTATTGATTTTATCTCATCAGAGCACCTGCCGTGGTAGTATCTATAGAAAAGGGAAAGGGCAGAGACGTTTCTTCGATGAGCCAGCGAGTCGAGGGAGTCGGTGAGGGTAGAATCGTCAATTAGCCTGACGGCTCGTTTCTGAATTGTATCAAAGGTTTATGATCTCGGTTTGATTAGATAATAAATGCGGGTACATTAATGCCACCGCAAGGTTTGTTTGGGAACGCAATTTTTATCTAATCGAACCGAGATCATAAACCGAACCTATTCAAGTTGTTTGCAAGGTTTGTTTGGGAACGCATTTTTTTATCTAATCAAACCGAGATCATAAACCGAACCTATTCAAGTTGTTTTTTGACAGAGGCGAACTGATTTATTCTATTTTATGATTTATCTCAAAAATTTTAGGTGTAGATTGGCGAAATTAAAAAACCGCCAAATCTGTAGCTGCGGTGGCGTTAATACGTAAGTACCCAACTACCTTAAAGAAAGATAAAGAGAGAGATACAATCCTCGTTCTCCTTTATTAAATTTTTCAATGAAAATCTGAAAATTTCCAGGTCAAAAAAAATCTCTACAAACCAATTCTCGAATTGTTCTCTGGTCCATTCAAATTTATGATCATAATGTCTAAAATTATTTTTTTTACTTTTGAAATCATTAAATAAAATATTGAATTCAAAATTTGGTGTAGTAAAAATAGCAAGTTTTGGTTTAATGAAACCAAATACTGTATAAGGTACTTCTTCTAAAACATCTGGATAAAGATGTTCAATTCTGTAAGGATTAAAAAAAATATATAAAATTTTATTATGATATTATTATAGAATACAATTACTTACAATTCGATGCATACAACGGCATCACAACCTAATAAACGTTCATCACGTTCTGATATACTTCCTGCAAACAGGTGAACAGTTAATGGATCAATCCGTTTTTTTAAAAAATCTGTAGGAAAAGGAGCAAGTGTTCCTTGATAATCATTCAATAGATTCTTATCGATATCTACTTCAAAAATTTCTTCAATTCCGTCAGCTGATTTTAAATATTTAAAAAATTTTAATTCTGCACAACCAAAATCCACTACCTGAAATTTAAAAAAGGATACTTTTTAGAATTTGATCTAATGCATAATAATTTTTTAAAAGATTTTATATTATAATTTTAATATATTTTATGTATTTTAATATGGAAATTTGAAACTTTTAATGAAAGTTGATTCAAAAAATGAAGTCAACTCTTTTTAATGGAATTTTTTTCGAATTTATATATTATTAAAAAATATAATACAAAATGAATAACAGTTCTATTTGATTAGATTTATCTGTAAGACTTTTTTTTGAAGTCATGAGATATTCGGAATATACTTGTTTTTCCAAATTACTGTTGCATAAAAAAGAGAGGGTAATAGAATCTTAAGACTATTTCAAGAGATGGATTAGTTTCAGAGTTTTGGTGAGCCAATATGTAGGAATAAAGTAGGAATCTTAAGCAAGAATAAAATTTCACTTTAATGTTTTAAGCAGTTGGTTTGTGCAAAAAAATGCCTGAAGGTCCCCTTAAAATAAGAATTTTTATGGTCGTAAAATATCATTTGGAGTTTTTATCCCCCCTAAAGCCCTCTTTACGAGAAACACGCGGTTTTCGAACGCTCAGAACCCCTTCGAAAAATCGAACAAGCGCTTTCGCCAACTCTTTTATCCCTATGACCTCCATAGACTAGAACTCGCTCCCTGCCACCATCTTTCCCTCTAGAGATTAGACAACATTGAGTCTTGTTTGCATTAAAGTTAAATTTTGAGAGCCCCATTTATTCAGTTTGTCTAGGTCGAGAGTGATTGAGGAGGTAATATTGTTTCGATTATTCGGGAGTGAGGGCTTGCCGTGCAGAGTGCTATCGTCGGCGTAACAGTGAGTGGGGTTTGACGTTTGATCGATAAGGTCGTTTATGTATATTAGGAAGAGCGTGGGGGAGATTACCGAGCCTTGGGGAACACCAGCATTTGTGGAGTAAGATTCAGATGACATTCCATCCACCACAACTTTTATACTACGGTTTGCCCGAAAGCTTTCTATCCATTTGTGAAGTGTTGGAATGAATCCAAAGGCTGTCAGTTTGCCAAAAAGATTTTTGTGCCAAATGAGTATGATTGCAAATAGCAAATTTAGCATAAGAGAGATCTTGGATTTTCGATCTTTTCTCCTTAAAACAAATAACAAGATAGTATCTATCTTTTGGAATATGATAGACTAGTATTTATTCGTAGTTATAACATAAAGTTTGAAACAACTGCAACTATAAGATCACAAAAAATGCCATGAGGTGAACAATTTAAGAAAATGGGATTTAAGTCAAAAAACATTGTTCAAGATGACAAGGTTTGACAGTTTCGAAATGGTTTGCAATTCAAAACTCCAATAGCTATAGTGACTTCCTTTAAGAAAAATTAGTGAGAAAACATCTAATGGGGTAGGCGAGTTTTACAAGACAGAGCGATGAAAGTATTAGTGACACTCAAGAAGTGAAAATATTTTGTTTTGCCAAGAGTAGCAGAGTTGTAGATTCATAAAGAGAAATTAATGAGGTTGTCATCTGTTTAATGCAAATGAACATATCGTCGGCTTAGTGTAAACCTGCTAACTCCACTTTTTATCATATTTGACATTTAATACCGTTCGAAAGAAAAAGAGATGCAGTATCGTCCAAGTAAAACTGCTACTTAAAATTACGATCGTAAGTTGTAGAAAAAAATGTGAAAAATAGTTTCTTTCCTAAACAACAATATTAAATTTTGATAGTTTTCTCTGTCCTGTAAAATTTCCTTTTTGTGAGTTAGCAGGTTTACTCTCTAAGGCGATGATATACATATATATACACTCAACAGCAAAAAACCGGACAATTAATAATTATTTTCTCTTTTTTTTACAAAATGAATTAAAATAAATTTTCTCATAAGATATCCAAACTAAAATATATTTTGAAGGTTAATAGACCTAATTTAAAATGTTAACACTTTCGATTAATTCATGGAAACTTAATATTATATCGAAAATAAAAAAATATGAATTTAATGAAAATCGATCATTTATTCTTTGTCTTCAAAAGTGTTCACACGTTCATCGTATACAAGCTCTTAAAATAGCACGTGGGAGAAATACGAGATATTAAGACATATTTTTTTAATTTAATAGATAACTGTTATAATTTTCTGTTTGTTAAAATCATATTTATTAAGCCAGAAAAAAATTAAAATGCCATTTTAGATATAGAAATAATTTTTTTAATTACCTATCTAGTCAAAATATGGAAATATTTTTTTTTTTGTATTAAATTTATTCATTTTATATAAAAATTATCAAGTGCCGGGTTTTTTTTGTTGTTGACTGTATAATGAATATTAATATGTACATATCCTAAAGTTGGACCTTCATCATCTATTTGTTGTCTGGCTCGCTTGCTATAACAACAAAAGAATTTATCTACATATATCCCACATGAGGTGAATGAATCATGAGAAATAACAGATAAAATATTTCTAATTAAAAAATTATGATGAAGGTCAAACCTTCAAAACTATATTCTTTAACAAATAAATAAAAATATACATATTTATTGAATAAATACATACTTATATTCGTTATAAATATGTATAGTATTAATAAGTTCTTGTATGGAAATAAGGACAATAGCTTATGCAAATATTTTTTATTTTATGCCACTGTTTCGTCAACTTTGTTGACTTCCTCAGGACTCAAACAAATTCTCTTGCATATTTGTCAATTTATAAATATTCATTCTTAGCAAACACATATAGGCACAGATTGAAAATATCTCTCTTTAGATTTAAATAGGAAATATTTTCAATCTGTGCCTATATGTGTTTGCTAAGAATGAATATTTATAAATTGACAAATATGCAAAGAGATTAATTTGTTTGAGCCCTGAGGAAGTCAACAAAGTTGAAGAAACGTTGGCATAAAATAAAAAATATTTGCATAAGCTATTGTCCTTATTTCCCTACAACAACTTATTAATTTAATCGATGGACATAAATAATCAAAATATGTATAGTATGTTTATTCGCATGAAGCAAAGGATAACCTCATTAATTTCTCTTTATGAACATTCATGAGCAAGTATAAAAATCAGAAAAATTTGAATAAATGTCATTTAAATATAAATTGTATATACGAAATGTCATTTCCAAATGAATCGTTGATAATCTGTTTCTTGTTTATAGTATTGTTTGTATTTTTTATATTGTTGTTTCTAAAATAATAATAAATCATAAGTTTCCTGCATTTGATTCGATCGCGAATCGAATGCAGATGATTTTTGTCAAATATTAAGTGAAAATAATATCCGAATTTATATATTTCAAACTTGAAATAGTGAAGTTAATATTCTCATTAATATATCAAAGAATAATTAAGACATTAACGAGAATTGTTTATGATAGCGCTTTTTAAACAAGATATATGTCGCGAGACTACTGCTAAATGAGGCTATTGGAGTCTGCTGAGTCTTAAGTCTGGACCAAGAGAGAATGAAAAAGATATGATCCATTTGGCTATAATCCAGCATCATTTCGCGATTGACCCGCATAACATTTTTATATCAAACACTGATATGGATCACCAAATGAATTTGAAATCTGAGATGTTATTTATTCAATCTACCAGTCCAGAGCGCCTCGATCTGTTAAAACATGTGTTAGGTGATTGCCTGATTGCCATTAATTAATCATAAGTTTCCTGCATTTGATTCGGATATTATTTTCACTTAATATTTGACAAAAATCATCTGCATTCGATTCGCGATCGAATCAAATGCAGGAAACTTATGATTAATTAATGGCAATCACCTAACACACGTGTTAACAGATCGGGCGCTCTGGACTGGGAGATTGAATATATAACATCTCAGATTTCAAATTCATTTGGTGATCCATATCAGTGTTTGGTATAAAAAGTGTCATGCGGGCCAATCGCGAAATGATGCTGGATTATAGCCAAATGGATCACATCTTTTTCATTCTCTCTTGGTCCAGACTTGAGACTCAGCAGACTCCAATAGCTTCAACCAGCAGTAGTCTCGCTATATATATCTTGTTTAAAAAGAGCGGTTAATGTGTTAATTATTCTTTGATATATTAATGAGGAATTTTTTTTTTTGGCTTTTCGGCCTTTCTAGCCATAAGCCTAATTACGATACTAGTTATATTTTTTTTTAAATTTGTCTCTACCCCCGGGGGTCAGATTTTAGCTGGATGCCTCGAGTCGGATTCGAACCCGGGCCCCCTGGTTAGCTCGCTGTCACGCTACCGCCTAGCCTATCTGACCCCCCCAATGAGGAAATTAACTTCGCTATTTCAAAATATAATATAATATATAAATAATAATATATGCAAGGGAGTTTCTGTTAAAAGAAACTACTTATTTACAACAAATATTATCAAATTAAGTATATGAAAAACTATTTAAAAACCACTTACCTAATATTAAGAGTTCTCTAATTTCATTGATATCATTTATATAATTTTGAAGAAATAAAATTGAACTACAAGGAAAAGTCTACTAAAATGGTTTTGATTGTTATAGATAAAAGCATTCTAGGTTATAAGAAATATATAATAGATTCTCTATTCTAGATTAGAATTGCAATAGAACCAACTAAAATACATCATATTCATAATGATTATTAATGTTTTTAATAAAAGAACATAAATGAGCTCTTACCTTTTTGACATTGTGCTTTTTAAGAAGCTCCTTAACTTGAGTATATCGTTGACAATAAAGGGGCGGATAAAATCGAACATCTTCTAATTCATTTTCTGAAATAGAAATAGCTTTTTCCGATTTGAGATTCAATTTATTTTTAACCATTCTAATTAAATATCTGCTTAATATAAATGCTAAATGGAAAAATAAAACCATTTTCAAGGGAATTAGTTTATTAGTTCTATCTTTTCCTCTACATAATTGAAATTTTCTTAAAGAAATTATTACTTTATAAAATTATATTATAGTATTTATTTATTTGCAAAATGAAAGATGGACAGATCAAAACGGGGAAATAATAAATGAAGAAAAAATACAAATTTGCCAAACTTGAGCACAAAAAAAAATATATATAATTTAATTCACTTTATCATAGTTTATTTATAAATAAAATCTCTGTTAACATATTCATTTTATTATATTTCATAAATATTTAATATAAATTTTATATATAAAAAAGCTAGAGCCCTTTTATAGCTATTTTTTTTTTTATGAAACCTATAATTTGAACCGCCAAAGTTAAATAATATGATCAATAATTTCTTATGTTAATTCTACATTTAGAAAATTATTTTATTATTTTTTGATTTTTTGAAAAGGAAAAATAAATTGATCATCCGACGGCACTCGAACCCGTGTCTCTCTCCTTTACGCGAAGAGCGGCTTTCCAACTAGCCAACGGATCCTCCCGCCGAATAAGCTCTTTAGATTGAATGTCATTTTTCCTTTTAGGAGCTTTTTTCTATTTATAGTATAGTTACTTATATGTTTTTAGACAAATTAACTTTTAAGCTTTTAGTTTTATTTTTTTTTCTTAAAGCAATTTGTCTAAAAACATAAGTAACTATACTATAAATAGAAAAAAGCCGCAAAAGGAAAAATGACATTCAATCTAAAGAGCTTATTCGGCGGAAGGATCCGTGGACTAGTTGGAAAGCCGCTCTTCGCGTAAAGGAGGAGTTCGAGTCCCGTTGAATGCTCAATTTATTTTTCCTTTTCAAAAAATCAAAAAAATAATAAAATAATTTTCTAAATGTAGAGTTGACATTAGAAATTATTGATCATATTATTTAAATTTCGCGTTTCAAATTGCTTTAAGATAAAAATAAAACTAAAAGTTTAAAAGTTAATTTGTCTAAAAACCTATAATTTGGTTTAATCCATATCAAAATTAAATCATATTATTAAATATTTAAAGTGTATATTTTGGAATTTTTTTTACTGATTTTATAATTTCTAATTGATCTATAAATCTAATATTAAAAATAAATGAAAAATTATTTAAAGTTTAGCGGTTGGTATCTCTGATTATAAATAAAAAATTTTAAAATTTCTAAACTATATTTTAACGTTTAAAAAATCATCAATGTTCTGAGATCAAAACAATATTATTTTATTATAATTAATATTTATAGATAAATATGGCAGAAAATATGAACATATCATCAATCGATGATGAGAAAGAACAGCTTGTTACAAAATCTTCGACATTAATTACCTTAAAAGAGTATTTATTCATTTTTAAAATATTTTTTCAATTCTACTTGTTATTTTTCTTATTTAATGTCACCGATATTTATTATTATTTTAGCTACGAGGAGTTGAAACTAGAAGAGAAAAACAATTGGAAGTTATTATCAGCAGATTTGAAAAAACAAATCCGGGAATATAATAAGTAAATTAATAACTTATCTCTTATAAAATATTTAATACTTTTCATAATAAATTACAGTTCACATTGAAAAAGAAAATAGTAGTTCGTTAAATTATATAATTCATCATCATTGAGTATACAGTCCTAAGACTGGTTTGATGCAACAATCCGTCTCCACTCGACTCTGTTCCCCGCCAGCTGTTTGACCTCTCTAAATGTCTGGCATCCCATATCCCCAATTATTTGGTTGAAATATTCTAATCTGGGTCTTCCCCTTCCCCTTTTCTTTCCCACCTCCCCTCCAAGAAATCCCTAAGCAACCCCCATGTCTTAGTGTGTAGCCCATCATCTGACCTCTTCTCTTCTTCAGACTCTTCCACAAGGTTCTTCTTTCTCCGATTCTTCCAAGAACTTCTTCATTTGTAATTTTATCCATCCATTTGATATTCATCATTCTTCTGTAACACCACATTTCGAAAGCCTCTAATCTCTTTCTCTCCGCTTTTCTAATTGTCCAGGTTTCACACCCGTACATGGCTATGCTCCATACATATGTCTTCAATAGCAACTTCCTGTTTTCTAAGCTGATTGAGGAGGAGCATAGTAGTTTTTCTTTTGAATTAAACCCCATTTTTGCTTGGGCAATTCTTGATTTAATTTCGTTTTCGCTTCTCCCATCCCATGTTATTTTACTTCCTAGGTAGCGGAATTCCTTAACTCTCTAGGTTTTCTTGGTTAATTTTGATGCATTCCTGTTTCGTTTGTTCTTTTTTGTACATACTAGGACCTTCGTTTTATTCTTGTTTATTTTCATTTTGATTTCTTCTATTAGGATTTGGTTAATTCCATTCAGGGCGTCCTCTAATTCTTTTTTATTGCTTCCTAGAAGGGCAATGTCATCGGCAAATCTTAACATAGCGATCTTTTGACCTTGGATTTCGATACCTGTATCAATTTTGTCTTTGAATTCTTTAATCGCTTCTTCTATGTATAAGTTGAAAATCATGGGTGACAGCACACATCCTTGTCTTACACCTTTTTTTATTTTGGCTTCTCTTTGTTCATCTCCAATATTTATAATTGCCGTCTGGTTTTGATGATATAGATTGTAGATTAGTCTTCTCTCCTGAATTTTATTCCCGCCTGTTTTAATATTTTAAACATAATTTCCCAATTGAATCACCAAAATCCATCAAATTGTCATGCGGGCTAAACGCAAAATGACGTTGGATTATAGCTAAATGGATCATATCTTTTTCATTCTCTCTTGATCCAGACTTAAAACTCAGCAGACTCCAATAGCTTCAACCAGCAGTAGTCTCGCGATATATATCTTGTTTAAAAAGCGCGATCAAAACAATTCTCGTTAACATGTTAATTATTCTTTAATATATTAATGAGAAAATTATAAATTTATTTAACTTCATTATTTCAAGTTAGAAATATATAAGTTCGGATATTATTTTCACTTAATATTTGACAAAAATCACCTGCATTCGATTCGCGATTGAATCAAATATAGGAAACATACGATTAGTTTGGTTTCGTAAACCAACATGTTTGGGAAGAAAATGAAATTTTGTCTCACTATCCTAGTTGTCAGAAAAAATTGCTTGAAAAATGAAAATGACTTTAAAGTTATCAGATGAAAAGTTTCAATAATGCTAAAATCGAAATTATATTAGAAAAACATAGTCCAGGGAATTTACGTGAAAAAATGGCATAAACAGGAAAAAATTCTCTGTAAAGAATTTATTGCTGGAATACCTTTATTGGTACGTCAATATTACTACCCTAAGTTTTCCCCCAAATCTGTGTTGTGGAAATTTTTCTACGCGCCTCAAAATGAGAAAATTTCGGAGTTTTTTCAGTTTTTCTTAAATAACTCTAAAACGGCTTATCAAATCAAAAAGATATTTATTAGATAAATTAAAGCGCTTTAAATTAAGCGTAAAATGATTACAATTTCATCTAATTGGGTTGAGTAGAACCCGAGGGGTGAACCTAATATGATGTACACCTACTTCCACTTGTACTTCCAAGTAATTCCAAATATTTCCAAGCACTTCCAAATATTCCCAAGTACTTTAAATATTTCCAAGTAATTTCAAATATTTCCAAGTACTTTCAAAAATTTCCAAGTACTTCCAAATATTTCCAAGTACTTCCAAAGAGATGTACACCTACTTTCAATCGCGCATCACCCCTCAGTAGAAGCGGTACTAGCGCATGTCAAAAAACAGCCCCCGGGATCACTTAATATCCCTAAAACTCTACTTTTTTCGATTTTGAACATGAAGGAGCATGTTTTCGACAAAGATCACTCTTTTCATTTTTAAACTAGATTAAATTTGCTACAATTCAAACAAAGTTTCATTTTAATTGAATAAATGGTAATCCTTGCCGCAATGAGGTTGAAGTTTTGAAAAACTGCAATTTTTTGCAAAAAATCGCATTTTTTTCCTTCATAAAATGAAAACCACTCATCCTAGAAACTTGATTCCTATCTCATTGTCTAGTAAATTTTGTTGACTTGTACGTTTACTTGGACCACTTTTTTGATAAAACTCTTAGATTTATAGATATCCAGCATTTTCCATGACGTTTTTGAGGATTCGGATCATATCCTGTCCGGAAAATGTAGGATATCTATAAATCTAAGAGTTATAACAAAAAAGTAGTCCAAGTAAATACAATTTCCTAGAGAATGAGATAGAAATCAAGTTTCTAGGATGAATGGTTTTTATTTTATGAAGGAAAACTACTATTTTTTGAAACAATGGATCATTTCCTGTCATGATATCTATAAATCTAAGAATTTTAACAAAAAAGTGGTCCAAGTCAACAAAATTTCCTAGACAATGAGATAGGAATCAAGTTTCTAGGATAAGTGGTTTTCATTTTATGAAGGAAAAACTGCGATTTTTTGCAAAAAAAGTTGTAAACTACAACCTCATTGCGGCACGGGTTACCATTATCCAATTAAGATAAAACTTTGTTTAAATTGTAGCAAATTTAATCTAGTTAAAAATGTATAGAATGGTCTTTGTCCAAAACATGCTCCTTCATGGTCAGAGATCAGAATGTAGTCTTTTTTTTTTTTTTTTTTTTATCGTGGTGAAATGCTTTTACGCACGCACTTGGCGAGAGGGACTAACCCCTCTAGGAGGGACTACCCAATAAAACCCCACACTTTCAACCTTCTCCCCCCGGAAACCGCCAAAAAGCATTACCTCGGGGAGGGCGGTGTCTTGAATTTAGCTTATATTTTTTGTTTCTTCTTTAATGCGCATGATGTTTCTTAGCATGTCGGCCACAGTTATCCAGTCTTGGCTTGACCTCAGCAAGAGATCAGCTACATTATATTTTGTTATGTCAGTATCGCACTTCTTACCAGCAACATATCTTATATGGTTCCATCTTGGACAGTGAAATATTGTGTGTTCAGGAGAGTCCTCTTCTTCGCAATACCAGCATTTGCTTGTAGATCTTTTCTTCATCTTATATAAATATGTGCCAAAGACGCCGTGACCAGTAATTGCTTGTGTCACATAAAAGTCTACGTTTCCCCATTTCCTGTTATTCCATGTATGAATATTTTGAATGAATATCTTGGCCCATCCTTGATAGTTTTGCCATTGCTCTTCCCAGGCTATCATCATGAGTTTCTTTGCCTCTTCTTTGTACGATTTTCCCCGGTTATATATGGCTACTCTTTCCTCAACTTTTAATTTAATCGGCGGTAATCCTGAGATTGCTAGCGCTGCCATTGTGGATACTGTTCTATATCCAGATATTACTCTTAAGGCCATTCTTCTGTTAAGGCTTTCCAATAACCTCTCATAATGCTTGAAGCGCAAAACATGCGCCCAGATTGGAGCTCCGTATAGGATTATAGAAGAAACCACGTTTGCTAAGTAGGACCTCTCGTATTGGATATAATTCTAGCTAATGCCATATATGTTTTGTTAGCTTTTTCGCAGGTTTTTCGAATGTGTGTTGTCATTTTTATGTCTTTATCAATATGTAAGCCCAAGAATTTAATTGACTTCGTGCTCTTTATACTAACACCTTCTATTTTAATATCTATCTCTTTGAGTTTTCTTCTTCCATTAAGCAGGACTAGTTCAGTTTTTTTGGAGCACTTGATCCCCATCACAGACATATGGGATGCTATTTTCATGGATGCATATTGACAGAGTTCTTCTAGCATTGTTTTTGTTTTAGCAGACACTATGACTGCCAAATCATCAGAGTAAGCAACCAGAGCTACCCCTTGATGTATCTTCGTATGCAGTATTTCATCGTAAAAAATGTTCCATAGAGTCGGTCCTAGTACCGAACCCTGAGGGACGCCACAGGTGGTGCGTACGATTTTTCCATTTGGAGTTTGAATAAAACGGTCCGTCAAATAAGATTGGATTATCCTGATTAGGTAGTTGCTAATTTTAGCCTTCTTCAGAGCATCTATAATTTTTTCCCAGGGAGCGGAATTAAAGGCATTCTCTATGTCCAGTGTAATCATAGCACAGAATTCTTGATTTTTATATGCTTTTCTTTTTATTCTTTCAGGGATTTTCATTACTTCTGTCACAGCATCTATAGTAGATTTTCCCTTTCTAAAACCATATTGGTGATTATGAAGGATGTTATTGTCTTCTAGTTCTCTTTCTAGGCGCGTTTTTATTAGTGTCTCAAGTAATTTGCCGATAATATCCAGAAGGCATATTGGTCTGTAGGCTTTTGGAGCAAGGACCTGTTTTCTTGGTTTTTCTATAAGTATAAGTTTGGATAATTTCCAAATATTCGGAAACTCACCATTAATTAGGCATTGATTAAAGACCTCGGTAATAATTAGCGGGTTTTTCACAACGAATGTCCTAATAACTTCAGGGGGATATGATCTGGCCCGGGTGATTTCTTATTCTTAATACTCTTTGCTGCTGTTGTTATTTCTTCATGATTAAAAAGAGGTATTTCCTCGCTCCCCAGTTTGACTTTTGGCCATTTTTTTATTGGATGTCTAGGGAACAACTTGTCGATTTGCTCCGAGATTTCCTCATCACTCATCTTCAATTTTGGTCTCAGTTTTAGTTTGTTAGTAACTATTTGATAAGCCCTGCCCCAGATATCATCTTCGAGTTCATCGCAGAGTTGCCGCCATGCTGCAATTTTTTGGCTATATATAGCTTTCTTTAAGTCCCGCTTTGCCTTTTTATATTCATTAAGTGCCTCTAGTTTTTGACTGGCTGTAGCTGAGGTTTTATTGATTCTTATAACATTTCTTCTCTGTCGAATAGATATCTTTCTTATTTCAGCAATTTCTGAGTTCCACCAATATACAGGGGGTCTGCGGGCAGAGTACCTTTTTTTTGGAAAGCAGTTATCACACAAAGATTTTATCTGATTTATAAGATCCCGAGGCAAGTTATTTTTATTTGTTTGGAGGCATATTGGAAGGTCCTGGCAGCTATTCTCGAAGTTTCTGCAGCCCTCCGGAGTTATTCGCCACCCGTTCTGTCTTGATCGAATATATTGATTTTTGGCCGATTTTTTTATTTCAAATCTTATTGAACGATGGTCGCTCATGTTTTCGTCGTGTTCGTCAACTCGCCAATCATCCACCAGAGCGCACATCCCAGGAGACGCCAGCGTTATATCTATGATGGAGCTTCCGTTTGCATTAAGGAAAGTTGGTATAGTCCCTCTGTTTAAAGCTGCTAGATTATTTATGTCCACCCATTCTTCCAAACTTTGTCCTTTTTGGTTTACGACGCTAGATCTAAAGATCATTGATTTGGCGTTTAGGTCTCCGCCAATGATAAATTCTTTGTTCATCCCTCTTATATGGTTTCCCAGGTTATATAAGTAATGATCGAACTCTTCAATTGACCTATTGGGAGAAAAGTAGCATGAATAAATTGCAATCTCCATTATTTCCACGCAGACGAAGCCCTTTCCGCTACTAAAGTTTAGGACTTCTATATTTTTATCAACTCTGACAAAGGTATCGCGATCACTGTCGCAAAATTCGTTTGCTGCTCTATTTTTGTTTGGTTCTTGTCCAATCACTACATCTATCTTTTCTTCATAGATTTTTTGTGTTAATAGATCATGTATGTCTAGGGCAATACATTGTTACGCAGACGATAGCACCCTTCATAACGCTCAATCGCGCAAACATAGCTTCCTTGATAAATTTAGATTTAAGCAGGCTTAAAGATCTCACAACTTGGTAAACTTTAATGATGAGAAAACGAAATGCTGTCTAGTTTCCTGCCGCGTATATAGGAACCTTCCTGACATTTCGTTTGATTCGAGCTCATTGGAATTTCCTGACAAAGTATCAATGTTGGGTGTTACCTTAGGCCCTGACCTTTCTTGGAATGACTATATTATCTCAGTAGCTGAAGCATGTATCATGTAAGCTTGGCTTTCTTTACTGGACCAAACGCTTTTACACCCTCACTCAACTTCTTACCTTAGACAAGGCTCAAATTCTCCCCTGTCTCGAATATTGTTCACATTTGTGGAGAGGGGCCTCCAAGCATTCTCTTACTACCTAGGATGCAATTCAAAGGCGGGCTATCAGACTGATAGGCGATTCCGCATTAACTGACACTCTCGACTCCCTAGCCCATCATAGATCCGTCTCAGCCTTTCTCTTTCTATAGATATTACCATGACTTTTTTTGTTCTGATGAGATAAAATTAATAATCCCTCCAAAGGCTTCACTTGCGCGAAATAACGATTTTCTAAGACGCAACATTCCTACGCGCTTAAATTGGATACTAACCTATGACCTCCAGAGACTGGAATTCACTTCCAGCCACCGTCTTCGTCGCGACTTATAACCCTCAGCTGTTTAAGACCCGCATCCAGAGATACCTTTAACTCCTACCCAGCCCATAAAATTCCCTCTTCTTCTTTTCACGATTGAGGGGCTAACCCAGGCCTTTATGGGATGCACCTTTTTGGTCTATCTCCTTCTCACATCATTATCATTAAAAAAAAAACTAACCGAACAAACGCATTCGCCAATTCTTTTTATCCCTATGACATCTAGAGAGTGGAAATCTCTTCCTCCACTGACCGTCTTTCCAGCAACATATAACCTTGAATCTTTCAAGACTCGTATCCACAGATACCTTCAACTCTGACCCAATCCCTAAATCTCTTCTTATTTTCACGATACAAGGGTTCACCAGGACTACAGAAGTTTTACCTTTTGGGTGCAACTTCTTGTATCAATATCATTATAAAAAAAGAAGTAAAGGGGGGTCTTCAAACCCATGTGACACTCGAATTTTTTTTTCCGAATCACATCGTGTACACTACATAGCTTTATCTTAATTATGTATATTAGAAAATAATTTCAATTTTATTTTACCTATTTCTGGGTAAGGGTGAATAAGATAACTGAACAAACAGTTACTCAGTCACCCCCACCCCCCACCCACCAATAAAAACAATAAGACTACTCTATTAACTCAAAATAATTTACTTTACAAAATTATTTGCTTAATTAAATTATGAAGCGACATATAGGACAGACAAAACAGTATTTAAAATCTAGAATTTCTGAATTTAAATATTCGATTAGCTATTAGAACGAAAAATTCCTAATGTTCCATGCTCTAGTCCAGTGTTCCGCAAAGTGTGTGCCGCGCATTCAACATAATTTCATCTCCAAGATAATCTGTATCATTGTCTATTTTCAAAATATTTATTTGTTTATAGTTGCTTTATATAATTTTTTAAAGGAATTATTTTTTTAATTTCTGACATTCCATTGATAAAGAGAGAAATTCTCCCGAAACGTTTGAATTAAAAGTTTTAAGATTGTTTTCTAGAAAAGATTTGTATTTATTTATATAAGTACTAGCTGCAAGGCTTCGGTGGGCCTCTTGTTAGCCAAGGGGCTTCGCGCCCTGGACCTCCGTCACTTGAACACTCCCTCTCCTCCATCTCCAACCACTCTCCATCCCACCGACCCTCTTCCCAGCCCCGGAACTTCTCCCCAGCCTCTGATCTCCCTCCAACCCATTAAACCTACCCCTGGACCCCACATAGGTATATAGTATCTGGAGGCACTGAGCGATGCTCGGTAACTTCTTCCTTCAGCTAAAAGCTTTATTTTAATATTATTTTTAATTTAAAATTCTGATAAAAAGGTCGATTGTTATTTGAGAGCCGCTTTCAAATTAAAAAAATACAAAAATATATATATATAATAGTCGCCCAATGTAGCCCCCCCCCCCCCCCCCCCACCACCACCACCACGCTCGACCCGACCCCCGAAACCGAAACCTCTCCCTACCCCCGGATTCCCCACCACTGCGCCCCACCTTCTGCACCTGTTTTGATTCAACCATATGATTCATTTTTATTCATCCAATTAATAAATAAAACCTATCAAAATGTGTTGTTTTTTCAGAAAATTGAGACCTGCTTATGCGAAATAAATTTTTAAATAAATTCTTGATTATTTTTTATTCTATTAAATAAATAAAGTTCTTTATCAAAACAATTATAAAACGTTTATTAATATTTCTAACGTTTAGGGAGAAAAAAATATGTTAAAATCCACAATCACAATACTTCTTCAAGGCCTTTTAGAACAATGAAACAAACAACCATTGTCTGCCTGGTTATAAAAGGAAAAGGGAAACCTTTTGTAAAACCCTAAGAATGGGATTTGTCTACCTGAGAATAATTAATTTGATTACGAAAAAACCCATCAAAAACAATTTTGTTGAAGATGAGACTGTGACAGATCGAATTGTCACCCCAAAAACCCCCTAACCCGTGAATTTCATCAAAATCGGTAAAGCCGTTTTCAAAATAGAACTAAGATACAAATATATAAACAAACAAATATATATATACAAACAAATAAATATACAATTTTTGCTCGTTTAATAAGAGTAGATATATATATATAGGTACAGACATAGGCACAAATCCCCCTTAGTACCCCCTTGGACCCCCACCCCTGGGGACATACAAACATAGGTACATTCAGAGACAGGAACAAATGCCCTTTCGTAGTCCCCTGTACCCCACCTCTGGACTCTCCACCCAGCTCCCACCCCTGGACTCCCCTCCCAACCCCTGGGGGGACATAGGTAGGTAGGTAGTTACAGAGGCAGGCACAAATGCCCTTTAGTAGTATGTGATATACTTTTAATAAAGAGAAATCAATGAGGTTGTTCTCTTGATGCAAATAAACTACACGCTTACACTTAAAAAATGTCTAGAACCGGCCCTTATCATTACAAAAAAAAAAAAAAAAATACTTGCATATCATCAATAGCCGGATACTGACTGAACATTTTCCTCGCGAGGCCAGCCCCTAGAGGCAAATGCCTGGTCGGTCAGTACGTGGCTCGCCCAAGGCAAAAGTACCCGTTGCTTCGCTTGAGACCTCCTCGGCCCGATCCATCCGTTGTCGGTTTTTGTGAATTCTCAAAGGCGCCTCAGTTCGTTTGCCCGGTTCACTCAGGACGGAAGTGTTTTTGCCTTTCGCGCGGTCTCATGGTTCAAGTTCAACTGAGCGCTCGATGCGCCTCAGCCTAATTGTGCATCGGCCTAGCCGCGAGGAAGCCTCGCTTAGCGTAGAATTGTACCGAGGCTGCCTCGCGAGCAAAAAGGGTCCCCGGCAAACGCCAGAGGCAGCCTCGCGAATCTGCTCGCTCAGTCAGTATCCGGCTATTGGCACTGAAATATTATCATCTTCAGGAGAAGGGAAGATCGTAGAAATAAAACCTCAATTTACTTATATTTCTATAAAAAAAAAGTTAATCTAATTCTTTTTCAGTCTTAATCATAGAGCGTGGATTCAGGCTAGAAAAATAACTCACAATTATGAAAAACTCGGACTAAAGCTAGAATAGTCTAAAGACTTACAAATAAAAAATAAATATTATCATGACTTCTCATTACTTAATATTCACTCATTTTGTAAACCAAAAATTTGAATTTTTGTTTCAGGCAAGAAAAATCTAAGGTGTTTCATAATCAAGATTTGTCATCAATTATGACCTCAGAAGAAATCGAATTTTTATCAAATGCACCAAATTATGCTAAACTTAAACAGAAACTAAATTATATCACAAAAAAACAAACGCGAATTAACAAAACTTTACCTCAAATTGAATCTTTAATTTTTAATGTATTAACGGATTATGAAATTATTTTAGGAAATATTAAACAATTTTTAATCGATACTGATAGTGACCCATTAATTATAGAAACAGATTAAATAATTTATATAAACAATAAAATATTATTTATATTTTAATTTTAGAAGCTTATATTTTTTATATAAAATGATTTGAAATTTGTATTAAAAAGTGCATATGATTATAATGAAATATAAAAATTTTCATATTATTTTATTTGTATGTGAATAACAAATCTTTTGTCAATTATGAAATAATTGGTTAAGATAAATAAATAAATAAAAAAAAAAAAAAAAAATAATAATTAAGAACGAAATATTATTTTATTTAACAGAACACTAGTTTTAAGTTTCTTACTTCTTCTTTTTTGTCTAATAATGCATACTTTAATAGAAATCATTTTTTTTTTTTTTAATTTATTTATATAATATATTAAAACATTTTTATATTTTAAAGTTATGATATTTTAATTATAATTATTCTTTATATAAGATTTTCTTTTAAAGGAAAGATAACAATCAATTATCCAAAATTGTATTAATAATTTTTACTTTATCCAATGCGAAGCATGGGGAAAGTATTGTAATCGCTCTCGCGGCAAGCTCGACTTCAAAGGATCCTCAGGTAAAGACTACGGAACCCATGAACTCAATTAAAATCACAAATTGTAGTATTCAATTAGGTTGAATTTTAGCACGTGACGGTTTTGCCAAAAATTACATGGGGTCTCGTCGAGAGGCCAAAAAGTGCGATTTTTTCATTTAGTGCGTGCGGATGGATGTATGGATGTCTGTTATCGCTTTTTTGGCCCACGATTTTTTCCACACCGTTGCACCGATTGAAATGAAATTGAAAACCTACCATTATTTTAACAAAATGAAGCGCTGATTAGTTTTTGATACATATCGGCCCACAAACATTAGTACTTTATTTCGGTACTTTTTTAGTTTTTTCTAAATATCTTGAAAATGACTTAACCAATTTTGATGAAATTTAATATCCTAATTAAGTACCTTGGCCACCACAAAAAAGGTTAAATAAAGTTTTTAGTAAAATTATATTTTAAAGTACTTTACTCTAGAGTAAGATGGTACTTTTTAAAATTTATTCATTTGATCGTTTTAAATAGCTCATTTAACCTAACTTAAGTAAGAGTGGATAGGCTTCTCTCTGTAAAATGCTAAAAATTTGGAAAGAAATTTTATAAGTAACCATAGCAACAGCGTTGTTTTCTTATCCCTTACCTTTGCTGAAGACATAGAGGAATCGACTTAAAATCAAAAATAGCGATTGATTCTCATCTAATACTTGAGGAAAAACCATTCTATATTCAATTTTTGACGTTTCGGTTTTTATTGGTAATCATTGCTTAAGACATAGAGAAATTGACTTTAAACCAAAAATAGCGATTGATTCTCATCTAATACTTGAGGAATAACCATTCTATATTTAATTTTTGACGTTTCGGTTTTTAATGGTAACCATTGCTGAAGACATAGAGGAATCGACTTTAAACCAAAAATAGCGATTGATTCAGATCTAATACCTGATTAATTACAATTCTACATTGGATTTTGACATTTCGGTTATTATTGGTAACCATTGCTGAAGACATTGAGGAATCGAGCTAAAATCAAAAATAGTGATCGATTCTCATCTAATACTTGAGGAATAACAATTCTACATTAGGTTTTTGACGTTTCGATTATTATTGGTAACCATTACCGAAGACATGGAGGAATCGGCTTAAAATCAAAAATAACGATCAATTCTTATCTACTACTAGAGGAATAACCTTATTGCATTCCATTTTTGATGTTTTGACTATTAATGGCAATCTCTACTGAAAACATGGAAGATAATTTTAACCTAATTATCGCTCGGTGAAACACCACTGCTCAAGTTATTAAAACTCAGTAAACTAGATTTTACCTATCTTTCTGAGATCAGACTTGTGATTCCGATTTCTTTATTTCTTTCTTTCTTTTTTTCTCTCTTTCTATTGAATAATTTACACCCTCTCGCTCCTTCTATTATACATCATGTCTACATTGAGCATCCACTATTCCAATATTCGCGGTCTCTTTAGCAATAAAACTTCCGTTTTCCAACATCTCGAAGACGAAAGACCCTCCATTTTGGCCCTCAGTGAAACCCAAATTGACACAGACAAATCCGATACTCCAGATCTCAAATTCGGGAAATATATTCTACACCCCAAATTCCGCCGGTATAACGGCGTTCGTTGCTACGTTCGCGATAACATCCCCTGCGAACGACTTGGATTTTTAGAAAAAAGCTTACGACGCTTTATGGCTTAAATTTAATACTAAGACCTCAAGTAGAATTCTCTGTACAATCTATAGATCTCCTAATGATAAAAAATTTAAAGAATTTTTCGATTATCTCGGCAATTGTGTGAATGTAATTCTTTCACGTTTTCCAAATTCTGAAGTCTCTTTCCTAGGTGACTTCAATGTACACAATAAGGACTGGTTGACATTCTCCAGATACAACACCTCTGAAGGCAACGCTGCTCACATATTTGCAACTTCATGTGACTTAACCCAAATTATAGATCGCCCCACTAGGATTCCGGACAACCCAAACGATACCCCATATCTCCTCGACCTCTTTCTGTCATCTGCCCCATCTCAATTCTCTTTTAGTATCTCTGCACCTCTAGGTAACTCAGACCACAACTTAATTAAAATAAAATCACATATCGACTTAGTAAAACCCGCTCTATCCTGCCCAAAGCCCAGAGAAATAAGGCTTTTTCTTAAAGCCAACTGGGATGAAATGCGTAACTTCTTCAGCTCTTTCCCATGGAATGATTACTGCTTCAGAAACAAAAATGCCACCGAATGTGCGTCTGCATTCTCTGAAGTGATTCAAATGGGCATCGAGTTATTTGTCCCTTTCAAACGGGTAATTGGAAAACAGGACTCCAAGCCCTGGTTCAATAAGTCTTGCTCTGAAGCAGTCAAACAAAAAAATCATGCTTTCTATAATTGGTCTTCGACACCATCAGAGTACAATCACGTTCTCCTCACAAAAGCCCGCGCCCACTGTAAAAAAACAATCGATAATGCGATGAAGTCCTTCATTCAGA
Organism: Forficula auricularia; assembly: GCA_024734495.1. Classification (NCBI taxonomy): domain Eukaryota; kingdom Metazoa; phylum Arthropoda; class Insecta; order Dermaptera; family Forficulidae; genus Forficula; species Forficula auricularia. The sequence continues at coordinate 8,153,081 of JALMQS010000353.1, forward strand.
AAAAGCTGACAGGCTAGCAGCTTGCCCCAGCAGTTCAAACAAATTCTGGTCCCTTGATAAGTATGTAAAAAGAAATTTTACAAACTCATCATTTCCCCCTCTCAATCTCTCCGACAACTCGATAGCCATTGACGCCTCCGACAAAGCCGAAGCTTTTGCCTCATATTTCGCGTCCAACTCAAACCTGACGACAAAGGGCCTTCTGAACCACTCCACATACTCCTCCAGCACTAATATAATAAGCCAGATACTGTTTTCAGGATACTCAGCAATTCCTAAAGATCATCCGGAATCTCAAAGAAAAACTCTTCTGCTGGCCCCGACGATATCCCCGCCATTCTCATTAAAAAGTGCGCCCCTGAACTTGCTCCTATACTATCCAAATCGATACAATCTCTCCTAGCAACTTCGGAATATTTCCTGAAGCTCTGGAACTAGCCAGAATCCAACCAATTACGAAAAAGGCGATTCTACCAACATAAAAAACTATCGACCCATAGCAATCACTTCTGTCTTATCCAAAATCATGGAAAAGGCCATCAACGAGCAAGTTCTACGACACTTAGAGTCAAATAACAGAATTTATCCACGATAGGCAATACGGCTTCAGGAAATTCCGGTCGACTGGCGACATCCTGTAGCATATGTAACTCATATCTGGAACAAAACCCTGGAGGCCGGGAATGAAATCCCTCGCGGTAGCTTTAGACATCTCAAAAAGCTCTTCGATATGGTCTGGCACAAAAATCTTTCTTTGCCAAATTGACCTCCGTCGGCCTTGCACCGAAACTTCTGTAAGTTGCTCGAAAGTTTTCTTTCAGACCGTAGTATTAAGGTTGTCATCGATGGAATATCATCTTCCCCCTTCCACACCAACGCTGGAGTTCCTCAGGGATCGGTTATCTCCCTACGCTTTTTCTTATCTATATCAACGACCTTCTAAACTTGCCCTCCAATCCGGTACATTGTTACGCAGATGACAGCACCCTACATAACGCCCCTGCATCGCATAAAAACCGTGCAGACATTGCCTCTTCAATTAATTTAGACTTGTGCAAACTTAAAAACTGGGGATCCCAAAACTTAGTTAACTTCAATGCAGGGAAAACTCAGTGTTGCCTTATTTCTAGGCGCGTCGACAGAAACCTCCCAAACATATCATTCGACTCAAACTCACTAGAATTCAGGGATAAAATTTCAATGCTAGGCGTAACTCTAGGGTCTGACCTTTCATGGAATGACCATATCTCAACCACTGCTAAAGCTGCAGCGCGCAAGCTTGGTCTCCTATTTAGGTCTAGACGCTGTTATACTCCCAGTCAACTTCTTATGCTGTATAAGGCTCAAATTCGTCCCTGTCTCGAATATGGCTCTCATCTGTGGAGGTGCATCCAAGCATTCTCTTGCTACACTGGATGCAATTCAGAAGCGAGCAATTAAACTAATAGGAGACCCGGCTCTAACCAACTCACTCGACTCCCTGGCTCACCGAAGAACCGTTTCTGCCCTTTCCCTGTACTACAGATACTATCACGGTGTCTGTTCAGTCGAGCTGAAATCTCTTATCCCCCCTAATGCCCTCTTTACGAGAAACACGCGGTTTTCTAACGCTCAGCACCCCTTCGCTGTCAAATTGGATAAAAGTCGAACAAGCGCTTTCGCCAACTCTTTTATTCCTATGACCTCCAGAGACTGGAACTCGCTCCCCGCCACCATCTTTCCCGCGACTTATAACCTTAAGCTATTTAAGACCCGTATCCACAGATACCTTCGACCTCCGCCCAACCCATAAAATTCTTTCTTCTTCTTTTTCACGATGGAGGGGCCAACCGAGGCCTTTAGGGGTTGCACCTTTTTGGTGTAACTCCTTCTCTCATCATTATCATTAAAAAAAAAAAAAAAAAAAAAAAAGAATCGACTTAAAAATCAAAAAGACTAAATTCTTTTATGGCAAACAACTCAAAAATCTAATGTAGAATTGTTATTCCCCAAGTAATAGATGAGAATCGATCGCTATTTTTGATTTTAAGTCGAATCCTCTGTGTCTTCAGCAATGGTTACCAATAATAACTGAAATGTCAAAAATCCAATGTAGAATGGTTATTCCTCGAGTATTAAATGAGAATCGATCATTATTTTTGAATTAAAGTCCACATGAACTGCAAATCGCAAGTGATATCTGATTAATAATAAAGGAATAAACATATTGATATTTCAATTGAATTTGGATAAAGTTTAGCAACGATCCGTTGCAGTTTATTTTAACTTATTTTCAAACTAAACTTGAATATATATTTCTATAAAATATTTAAAAAAAAATTCAAGTTTTAACGAAAATAAAATTTAAAATCCATATTATCAATTAGGAACAATGATGATTTTCAAAATAATATAGTATTAATATTTTTGGGTCTTATTTGTTTTGACTTGAAAATGTACATAAGTGTATCATAATACTGGCAGATATTCCTAAATAAGTTTAATATAATCATTTTGGACTTGTCTTTGGTTCTAATATGTATATATATATATTTTTCATTCGTTTTTGGTTTTCTAAATTCTAAAGGGCCTACCACCCGCTTAAGTCTTTTTACTCTGTTTAGCCTGGGCGACTTAGGGCCAGTTGTATGTCGGTTGGTAGTCTTTGTAAAAGTAGAAAAAGGGTAAAACCTTGGAATGAAAGTGTGTGTCATCTGATGGCACAAGGTGAATTCTAAGGTTTTACCCTTTGTCAACTTTTACAAAGACTTTACCAACCGACATACAACTGGCCCTTAGTTTGTGAAGCCTAGACAGCGTGCGGACATAAAACCATCGCCCTTAAAAAAGACGCGAGTGTGTGGCAGGCTCTTAAACTAAGGTTTTCTCTTATTCTAAAAAATATCTTGCCAGTATTTAAGTTTTTATTTTTTCTTCTATTTCCTTTTTTTTATTTTTTTATTTTTTTTAAATAAAAACAAATATTTCTCATAAAAATATATATACAAACTTAAAAACAATTTTAAAAAATGTCTCTGTACACAATATTATTTAAGAAATAGTTTATATATACTGATAAATAAAATTATATATTTATAAATATATCGTATAAATAGTATTATCTTTGCTGGTTAAAATATTTCTAAGGTGTTTGTATCAGTAACGAAGAAATACCTAAATATAAATTGACTGTTTAAAAAATAATTATTAGATTTTTAATTACACAATTAATTGGAATTTTATTTTTTGGTTTATGTTTTATGAAATTAATAAATTTGTATTAAGGAATTTATATATAGTCCTTGAGATTGTCAAAAAGACACAATAAAACAAAAGTTTGAAGAAAAATATCGCAGTATGAAAATTATTTTTAGTGACTTAAACATTGTAGTCAAAACGTTTCGGGAACGTATCTGAAATTAGATCCTTTCTTCAGAAATCACCTAAAGAAACTGATCTAATTTCATCTGGACAAAGATTATAAAGTTTTAAGTTTTCTAGTGTTGATCACGTTCGAGGGCTTTAGGAAAATAATCTTGTTAAACCCATTCTATTAAATTTTCACGTGGTTGGGATAAGCTAGAATTCCAATCTCCAAACCAAAAAACACAATCATAATTTTCCCTAACATCTAAAGAAAAAAGAAAAATATGTACTGAAAATTATATGTTTTTGGTTTGGAGATTTGAATTTTAGATTATTCCGACCACGTTAAATTTTAATAGAATGAAATTGAAAGTTTTTTTGCCGAGCGTGGCAGAATTTTTATATATTTAAGGAAACAATAAAAGAGTGTGTCTTCTGCTGGAATTATAAACCTTATTTATAACGAGACTATAGTTTCGAGGGCTTTGCCCTCTTCATCAGTCTATTACAATTGATTCGCAGGAATTAATGTGTGTATGGAATCCATTCAGAGACTATAGTTTCGAGAGCTTTGCCCTCTTCATCAGTCTATTATAATGGATTCACAGGAATTAATGTATGTATGGAATCCATTCAGAGACTATAGTTTCGAGAGCTTTGCCTCTTCATCAGTCTATTACAATTGATTCACAGGAATTAATGTATGTATGGAATCCATTCAGAGACTATAGTTTCGAGAGCTTTGCCCTCTTCATCAGTCTATTACAATTGATTCGCAGGAATTAATGTGTGTATGGAATCCATTCAGAGACTATAGTTTCGAGAGCTTTGCCCTCTTCATCAGTCTATTACAATTGATTCACAGGAATTAATGTATGTATGGAATCCATTCAGAGACTATATTCGAGAGCTATTCCTTCATCAGTCTATTACAATTGATTCACAGGAATTAATGTATGAATGGATTCCATACATACATTAATTCCTGTGAATCAATTGTAATAGACTGATGAAGAGGGCAAAGCTCTCGAAACTATAGTCTCGTTATAAATAAAATTTATAATTCCAGCAGAAGACACACTCTTTTACTGTCTCCTTCAATTTAATAGAATGGGTTTAACCCTAAAATTTTAAAACAATAAATGAAAATATTGATTGATGTTTTGAAATATACGTTTCGATAATGCTTTCTCAACCTTTTTAGATTCGATCGCCTAAAACAATAAGAAACACTTCGCAAACCCCCTGGAAAAATTTAATTTTTTGCTGAATTTTATAAGTGCATGCCTAAACATAAATATATACGATCGAAATTTTCTAGAAGATGTGTGAAGCATGAAGGACCGGGATAAGAAAAACTATTACAACGAATATTTTCAGAAAATGTGGATTTTTAATTTATTTATTATTTTTTTTTTTTTTTTAAAGGATGTTTCGATTTTTTGGACCCTCGCTGAAGCGTCTGTCATGCCCCCAAATTGAGAGTTATTTCAGAAAATGAGTAGGTATTTATTTTATTTTCACTTATAAATTTAAATTGAATGATAATTAATTTGAAAAATCCCTATTTGAATAGATATATGTTTTTTTTTTTATCTTAATAAACGGTTGACTCGCGATATGTTTTAATTTTGATCAAGTTAACAATTTTAAAAATTATTTTTGGTCATATATTAAAGTAAAAAATATAAATAAATAAATAATAAAACTATCAGACATAGACAATTCTTTTTTTTACTAATGATAACTTAAATTTCAAATATTTATAGCTTATATACAGTGTGATTTAGACCTCCTTTTCCAGCCCTTTATTTCGATATCAGAAGTTAAATAGAAGATGGCGAAAAAATTTATTACTTATTCTATTTGAACTATCATTTAATGACATATTTGTTTTCCGCAACAAAACGTTAGTATATATTTTATGGGAATAAGTTTCAAAATTTCAAATAGTATGAGTAAAAAGACTTAAAAAAAAGAAAAAAATGAAATGTACCTTTTTTTAGTTTCGTTTTTTAGTGAAAAAGGCTTATGATCACAAATTACATTAAATGAAATAATATAATTTTAATTAATATAAATATTTTTTCTTGTTGAGTCTTTACTGATCAGTGGAAGATTGTTTCGGATTAGTCTATTCATGGTGAAATTAGAAGTAGAGTTTATTCACGTTTTAGCATCTAATTAGTTCAAGTGAGGGAAATAGGTAGTAAGAGTCAACTCAATTTAATTGTAACATATTTTAAAATTTTATCATAGGTAGTCGGATAGGAAAAAGATAATAAAAAAATAATAATTAGTTCAAAGAAAAAATATTCTTATTTGTGATCATCGCCCTATTTTTTTCATTAAAAAATGAAAGTACGTTTAATTATTTTTTTAATATGTTTTAAAAATTGTATAACCTACTACTATAATATTTTACTTATAAATTATTTATATGAATGTCGAACAGGGTCCGAAAATTAAGGATTTTGTGATGCATTTTTAAGTTTAAAGCAGAGTTTAATCACAAAGGGTTATTATTTTCGTGAATTTGTGTTAAAAACGTTGGTATGAACTTTAAAAATATCATATAACCCTAAAAAAAAAATTGCAAAACCCGACCCCCCTCGATACCAAATTCATCAAAACATTGCAATTTTTAGTTAGGGGTATATCATATTTTTTAAAGTTCATACCAACCTTTTTAACACAAATTCACGAAAATAATAACCCTTTGTGATTAAACTCCGCTTTAAACTTAAAAATGCATCACAAAATCCTTAAAATCGACTTCTTTTTGTTTACAAGTCATCTATTTTTTTAAGATTCCAATTTTCTTGTTTGAAATTTTAAAGCTATGTCCCACTGATTATATTTCACGCTGGTTCCGGAAAACCAAAATGTCATTAAATGAAAATTCAAGAAAGCTTTGTTAATGCAATTTTACCTGCATGTTCTATTCCTGTTCCATTATTGGAATTAAGGGATGGCACGGATAGTCTGTTTTATCTATACAGGGTGATTCATCGGTCTGTCTTCTCATTATAACTCTTATAACTATTTTATTTTGAGTCGGAGAGAAAAACTCTTCAAATATAATTTATATGATATATTATTGTCAATCTACATACCATATGCATTTGTATACAGGGTGCTCCGTTTAAGCGCAACAATATGTAACTTTATATTTCTTAATGGAACACCCTATATATATATTTATTTATTTTGATAGAAAATTAGATTCCCTTAGTATTAAGTCATAAAGGGTCTAAAATTATAAATTAAGAAGTTATTTACCTTTATTCGTTGAATGATATTTTTGTATCATGTTATTATTATAAAAGTAAGCTATGGAACAAATAAAGGTAAATAACTTCTTAATTTATCATTTTAGACCCCGTATTACTTAATACTTTTTAAAGGAATCTAATGTACTATCAAAATAAATAAATATATATATATAGTGTTCCATTAAGAAATATAAAGTTAAATATTGTTGCGCTTAAACGGAGCACACTGTATACAAATGCATATGGTACTTAGACAATAATATATCATATAAATTATATTTGAAGAGTTTTTCTCTCTGGCTTAAAATAAAAGAGTTATAAAGAGAGGACAGACCGATGAATCACCCTTTATATATTATATATAGTAATATAGTATATTAACCAGCAAAGTTTTTCTAGTATAGGGCGAGGTGATCAGGAGGCGAGAGGGGTTTATTTTTATAATAATCTATCTAATGAAGATCATCTCGGCCCCAAATGGAAGTTCTTCCGCCGATGCGACTTTCGTTCCCGAAGAGCTAAATATTCGCGCCGGCGCTGACTTGAACGTAAATCAAGAATATGATTGACCTTTTGCACAATTTCATCAGCAGTTCTTTGATCAGATTCGAAATCATGATGTTTGAACGTCCCCGATGAAGAGGAACCAGAGGCAGTTGAGGAAGAGAGAAAAGAGGGGACATTGCTTGAATCGTTGCCGACACTTGAGCTACTATTCGTATTGTGGTAGACAAGACGTAACGTGGCTCTACCTCCTTTACTTGTTTCAGTTAAAAAACATGCAGCAACATTATCCGTGTCATAAGTAACCGCTTTTTGGCGGTTCCAAAATTTGGCACTGACTTTTTGTTGCATGACTGGATCAATTTCTACCTTCTCGCCGGAAATACCTAAAAAATAATATAAATTACAAGTGTGTTTTAGATCTTTTTTACTTTACCATACATGATATGGTCAAGTATTGTAATCGTGCATGAAAAAAGTGGGGTTTTCCTTCTTTTTTCGAAATATCTCAAAAACGGTTGGAAGTATTTTGATTAAAAAAATTGAGCGAAACCATAGGATTTCGGTCTACAAAAATGCTCTAATAAGTGAACAACGAAAAAATTATATTTTTCGAGATAACAATTGTTTTGTCAAAATGTCTGGTGTGGTTGTCTGTTAGTTAGTCTGTGCGTTACCAAATTTAACACGTAGTTTTGATCCATTGAGATTAAGAACTGATTAGATTTTGGTGCATATCGACCATAAATTAAGGGGGTGGAGGGGGGTTAAAAATTAAAAATCCAGGCCATTTGAGCAAACTCAACCAAATTTTGGATACATAATCAGTAAACCCCCAGAAGTCTAAAAATGCAAAAACTAACCGTCCAAAATGGGGGAGGGGAGGGTCAAAAAATGAAAATCTTGGCCATTTACGAAACTCAACCAAATTTTGTATACATATTCAGTGGAACCCCAGAAGTCTAAAAATGGAAAAACTAACCCCCCTCCCCTACATGATTATAAATAATTTTATTAAATACAAGTGAGGGACCAGGTTGTATGGTAATGTCAAGTGGATGGCCACATCAGAATACGTCAGCTTATTAATATTTATTTTTGAAAAATTTTAATAAAAGGGTAAACGATACGGAATGTTTCATTTTTTTATTGGCCATACTATAATTCTCTCAATTATATGTAATATTATATAGAATTAAATTTCTTTAAAAATTCCTCAAATTTTTTAAAACATATATAATTGTCTACAAGTTGGTGTGTATCCTGAATTCTTCTAGGATGATTTTATATATTTTAGGAATTCTTTATAACTGTAGTTGTATTAGTTTATGAAAGGGTTAAAATAAGAGACGTGAAGCTTTTATTTATTTATTTTATATTTATGAACTCCCGCTAACGTTTCGGCTATTGGTTGTAGGCATCTTCAGAGCGGGAATTTGTCAATATTTATATATAACAATTTTTTTGGATACATCAGTCATTAGATAAAACTATATACAAGAAATATACATATGATATATACCAGACATGTCCAACTGGCGGCCCGATTGCGATTTTTGTATTATATACAAAACCATATACAGGGTGCTCACCAGAAGGCCAAAAGATGTAATACTTTTAATAGTATTCATGTCTTTTTTCGTTTAAGATGAAATGCAAAGTGACTTTTATATAAATATTGACAAATTCCCGCTCTGAAGATGGCTACAACCAATAGCCGAAACGTTAGCGGGAGTTCATAAATAAAAGCTGCACGTCTCTTATTTTAACTCCTTCATAAATTAATACAACTACAGCTATAAAGAATTCCTAAAATAAATAAAATCATCGTAGAAGACCTCAGCATACACACCAACTTGAAGACAAGAATACTTGAGGAACAATGGAGATACAAAATATATATAATTGAAGAGCTTAGTGGATGATAATATAATTAGTTATGTTTGATTGTAAGGTAAAATGACTATGGAATTAAACCTTTGAGAAGAAACCATTGATAATGATAATGGTAAAAAGAAAATTGATGTAATTTTTAGCGACATCCCCTTGTGGTTACTTGGGTCATTTTACCCATCCTATATATATATATATATATATACTAGCTGCAAGGCTCGCCTTCGGCGGCCCTCTTGCTAGCCAAGGGGCACGCCCCCTGAACTCCCAACCCACGATCCCCATCCCCCGAAACCCACCCACCACCCCGCCCCACTTCGACTCTGGGTCCTCACCTCAACCCCCTTCTCCACCCTGTACCACCACCCCTCCACCCCACCCACTACGGATAATACCAAATTTTAAAGGATTTTCAAATATTAATATGTCCATTTCTTTTGCATTAAAATCTTGAAACCGATGACGAAAATTTTCATCCAGTACTTTGTGACTCAATAAAAATATTCGAAGGACACTGTTTGTCGTTTTTGGTTAAAATCGATTGCAAAGTAGGAAAATGACAATAATTATTCTTTTCAAGTTGAGAAATAAACAATTTTATTTTAAACTGGAAACTTTTGATTTCTGTAAATAGCTTGTTGATTAAGTTTCCTTTGCCTTGTACTGTTATATTTAATTTATTGAGGTAAGTTGTAATGTCCACAAGAAAACGCTCTAAGTTTGTTGATTTTTCCTAAAATTATATTGGTGCTTTGCGGCCCACGGGTCGCAGGTTGCCGACCCCTGCTCTAAGGGTAAGAATTTTCATTTTTTTGACCCCCCCCCCCCATTTTGGTTCGTTAGTTGTTGCATTTCTAGCCTTCTAGTGACCCACAGATTATGTATACAAAATTTGGTTGAGTTTGGTCCAAGAGCAAGAATTTTCATATTTTGATCCCCCCCCCCCCCCCTTTCGGCTGGTTTTTGAGGTAATTTTTTTAAACAAAAGTAGTCAGAAATCACATCCCCTACAACTTTACTCATAATAAAATTTTCCGTAGAGTTAATAGTTTACGAGTTATTTGATAATTTTCATTCGTGCGCCCCCCCCCCCCCCCCAAAAAAACCCCTTTTGGGGTCAAAATATCAAAACGTTATATAGCTATAAATGTAAGTTAGAAGACATCTGATGTAAATATGAAATTTCATAATAATCCCTTCAGCCGTTTTTACGTGAATAGTGAGCATCTTTTCGCGGAACCCACGGAAACAAACAGACAGACAGGAATTTTGTTGAGGGTGTTTTCGTTCATAACTTTGCTTGAAACGTGTGCAACCAAAATTTGGCGTGATTTGGACCAATGTACAGAGAAACCCTTAATTTTATATATATAGATATAAATGAAATAATTCTTTCCCCAGTTGATAGATTATTTATTTTCTTAGGTTGAGAAACTACTATGATAGCCTCAAATTTATTCTATCTATTTTTTTTTTTCATAATTAAAAATGGTAGCAGAAAATGGCGCTATTATTAAGTATATTATGAACGGAGCTTTATAACTTGTTTTTTCCAACATTCGTAAACCGATATCATAAAAAACAATAAGAATTACGTGGGATGATCAAGAATGAAATTTTTTATATGATTAAAATATTATAATCTTACCTAAATGTATTTCCGTTTTAGCTCTAACTTTATTAATTATATAAACTCGGTATGATTGATATAAAAGAGCCTCCATCGCAGTCATATGACCTTTCATTTTTTGTAAATCTTCAACTTCTTGTAGTAGTTCTAAAATTAAATAATTAAAATAAATTTTAAAATCTCTTTTAATATGAATACGTAGAGTAATATAATTAAGTATAATATATTGTTCTTGAATGTATTAATATAAGAAATTAATTAGTTTATGTACATTACATTAATAAAAAAATAAAATATAATTACCTTTTTTGAGGCCGTCTTCTTCTGATGTCGAATCTCTGTAAAAACAAATAATAATAATGAGATAGAAAATAGAGAACATATAAGTAAAATAAAATAATCTTCTTACAAAGGTTCCAATGGGGTTATCGTTGTAGAATGAGATTTTGTAGTAGATTGTAATTCTTTTAATTCAACTAAAGCGAGATAACCGAAACCGAATTTACCGACGGTTTCATTAGGATCTAAACATGGAAAGTCCCATACAACTTCACCATCATCTTCCGCAATGTAAAGTCGATAATAATCTACGGAATCTCTGAAAAAACAATTTAAATTGGTAATAACCAAAAATTGATGATGATAGCGTTCATAGGGAGAGCCTGTGGAATATTATGAACGAGTTTGGATTCCCTCATAAGCTAATAAAGTTGGTGTTGTGTGGAAAACGCAAGAGCCTATATTAAGGTAGAGGATAGGTATTCGGAGTCATTTAGCATCAAAACAGGACTACGACAAGGAGATGCAATATCACCCCTGCTTTTCAACCTTATTCTGGAAAAAGTTATAAGAATCCTAGATAAAGAGAGAGAAAGAATTCCACTGAATGGTCTGCATAAAGTATTTGCGTATGAGGATGATATTGCCATTGTAGCGAATAGAGAAGAAGGTTTGGTGGACAAGCATGATAAAATCAAATGCATGGGCCTAAGAGTTGGTCTTAAAATAAATGCCGAAAAGACTAAAGCAATGAAAGTGTCAAGACATAACAACAACAACAACAATAGCTTGAGATTTGAGGATACTAGCTACGAGTGTGCTGATAATTTTGCTTACCTAGGGACATTTATAACAACAAAGAATAAAGTAAGCAAAGAAATTCAGACTCGATAAATGAAAGGAAACCGTTGTGTGGCAGCCTTAAATAGACTGCTCAAAAATAAAATTCTCTCAAGAAAACTTAAACTTAAAATATACAACGCCATTATTCGACCGGTGGTGTTCTATGGGCGTGAGACATGGACCATGACCCTATCTGATCAGAAAAATCTAATGTCCTTCGAAAATAAGATCTTGAAGAGAATAAGCGGAATGATTAGAGATAGTGTTACCGGCGAATGGAGGCTTCGAAGTGCATAGGAAGTGAGAGAATTAACAGGGCAGCCTTCCTTACATCACAAGCTGTATAAGATCACGAAGGCTGGCTTGGGTGGGACATGTGGTGCGTGCTGATGAAGATCGAGCTATCAGCAAGATTTCCGAAGCAAAACCGATAGGAAGAAGACCTCCAGGCAGACCACGGCAAAGATGGATGGACAATATAGCCAGAGTCTGAGGCTGCTCAAGGAAAATGGAAGTCTATGGCTCGGGATAGGACAAAGTGGCGAGGCATTATAGAGGAGGCTAAAACATTGGAAATGTTGTTTGGCCACAGGAAGTAAGTAATAACCAAAAAATAAAATAAAAAGCACCAAAAAAATCAGTTCTTACAGAGTAGAAAAAATTAAGATTGGTGCGATTATTTGAAAGTGATGGACAGTGAAGGGTCATCGGCATAACAGTTTATAGGATTTTAAGTAATTATAGGTTTTTTATATTAGGAAAAACGTGGAGTAAATTAGTGAGCCCTGGGGAACTCCACTATTTGTAGGAAAAGAATTTGGATGATATTCCCTCAACTTTAATACTATGAATAGAGAAAAATGTCAACCTGTTTACAGAGCTTTTAGGTAAAGCTAAAAGGTAGAAAAAGAGAAAGTTTGTCATGAAGTAAAAACTCCGAACCAGGAAGAGAAAGAATCTAACAACAAATAAATAAAAATGTCTTAGTGTTTTGGGTTAAATTAAAATCCCCATCAAAATAAAAGTTTTTAAAAACCGATAGGAAGAAGACCACCAGGCAGACCACGGCAAAGATGGATGGACAATATAGCCAGAGTTGGGTGCTCAAGGAAAATGGAAGTCTATGGCTCGGGATAGGACAAAGTGGCGAGGCATTATAAAGGAGGCTAAAACAGTGAAACTTAACCTAGAAAATTCTCCTCATAAGTTATTTAGAAAAAAAGTTGATTTTCGCTTACTTGAATTTAACAGGACCATCCGAGTTATCTAATGTAAATTTCCAACATATGAGGCCTATTAAGTCTTGAACTTTTGCAGCCGCAAGAACTACCACGATCATCGGGTAATTTCGTTCGGCTTGTGGAAGCATAGTTAAAAATATACAATATCTTCTAGTAGCAGCCCCAACCTGGGACTAGAGAATTACATTTATTCATTAATATATTGCTATTAAAGTAAAAAATGAAATTAATTGTTTTACCTGTCCATCAAATTTGGCAAATTCCATGAAAGGATTTTGAGGCAACAATGGCGATTTTTCTATTTGTTCTGTAAGTAATGAATGTTTCTTTTCTGTATCATTTTTCTTTGGTGTCATTTTCGTAACACTTCTTCTCTGAAATAAATCTGCCATTTCTTCGCCTATTAAAGAATAAGCATAATAAGAATTAACTTGTAAACTAAATCATTTTTAATGGAAATGGGAAAGAATATATATTTCAGTATTTTTAAGGATTATTAAAAATATTCTATAAAATTTTTATATAAAGTGAAAGACATCCAGGGTAAATTTAGTTATTTCAGAAAAGTTTAATATAAATTTTTAGTGAATTATATTAAGTAAATTATTAGCTAGAATGACTGTAGTGGGAATTCGGATATACACTAGCTGTGGTGCAAAAAAAGTGGAACACTTAGAAAAATTTAGTTTTTTCAAATAATTTTCAGAAAAAACATATTTTATTTAAACTTTTAATACATTCTGTGATTGTACAAATATTTTTAAACATTTTTAGAGTGAAAACAATGCATTACTTTAATTTAAATCCTTTAAAATGAAATTTATTTAAACTAGCATAAATTTGTCAGGTTTGAAATCTGATTCTTTTATTGAATTGTATTAAATGATTATCGTCTAATATCGAATTAAATTAAATATTTTAATGTTTGTCAGTTCGATTTGAATATCTCATCTTTTAATTTCATTTCATTTGAAATATTGTCCAAGCATAATGCCTCTAAAGACCGAGGAGGTAGCTCAAGCAGTAGCTCTAATAAAAGATGGAAGATCGTATCTGTATGTCGCTCAACGACTTAAAGCATCGGTAGGAAGTATCCACAGAGCTGGAAAACGATATAGAGAAACAAATTCTTATGCCAGGAGACCGGGATCTGGTCGAATTAGAGCTTCAAATGAGAGAGATGATCGATTCATACTATTGGAGGTATTGAGGGATCGGCATTGTACAGCGGCTTAAATTCAACAGCGCCTTCTACAAACCCGACAAGTCAACCTAAGTGTTTGGACTAGCAGAAGACGTCTCCGTGAATTAGGGTTGATGTCAACGAGTCCAGCGACAGGCCAATCACCGAATCAATCTAAGTGTTCCACTTTTCTTGCGCCACAGTGTATATCTTTTACAAATGAAATATTTTTACTTCCAATTAGCTATGTATTATCAACATGAATGAAAATATTACCTGTTAAAGCGACTGGATTCATTTCCCATTTGATATGTTTTGTTTTAGCTGCTTTTTTCCTTTCTTGATCCATTTTTTCTAGACGCTGAGCTGTATTAGACCGCTGCCGATGGGCTCCAAAATCCAAATCTGTAAAATTAAAATAATAATTTGGATCAATATTGGAAAATTTACTTGTGTTAGAAATAAATGAATATTATTGACTTTTTAAGGATAAAATTTAAGCTAGAGTTTGTCTTCTGCTTGATATTAATAAGTATACATTAATATATATATATTATTATAATTATATTATAATGCTATCTTGATAGCCTAGACTGAGAAGGATTTACAACTAGTTCTATAATGGAACAAAAATGATGCCATTAAATTATCTCGACGATGCTATTAGCAGGGACCTGAAACAACTATAAAGAGGTAAAGCAACATACTTTAAAATATAAGAAATATTTCAAAGAGTGAGGCAAGAAAAAAAGCAAGACCTAGATTACAATATTTTCCTCGCTGGATGGTGAGACTTTTAGATAATTGGAAAAAGAGTTGGCATGAGATAAGTCCAATGGTGGCAAGTTTTTGAAATGATTCGTCTAGAAGGGATGGCCAAGCGCCAGACTGCGGTCGACTGGTCGATCTCAGGGTCTCCGAAAGTCGTCTGCGAAGCCGGCGTGAACATTAACAATTTATAGTTCGGAACCGGCATTAAATAGTAGGTCACGTACATCTGTGTAAAACAGCTAAACACACTCAGCACAGGTATATGTGGAGAGGTGCCGAAACGTCAGGGGGACCTAATATGGCACTTAAAAATGAAAGAAGTTATAAATTGGGATCTGATTTGAAAATAAAAAAAATAATACATAATTTTTATTACCTTTTAGTAGACATGATGTGTTCAAAATATTGTTCTCAAATACTGGGTAAATAATCACAAAAAATTGATATATCCCTCAGAAATGAAACGAAAGTACGATTATGATATAAATAGAGTTTGCATTTGTTGCATATCATATGATAACAGTATCTTGGTTTTGATTACCTATACGATTACTTTGTTTGCTTGCACTATGCAACAATCAAAAATTTTAGAAAAATAAATTTCAGGTTTATAATGAATAAACCAAGTATAGTGGTGTGAAAAAAAATGAAAAGTTATCACGATCAAAAAGAATGGGAAGAATTTTTAGTATAATGAAGAGAAGTGTGATTGTTCCCAATACATATTTGTGAGCATCAAAAAAGTACTTATAAGAAAAAAATATCAATTCATATGTATGGTATATTCTAAAATAAACTGGTGTGGCAATCCATATAAGTTTACCATACATCTTATTGGGACCACTATTAATTAATCATACCTTCTTTTAAATATGAGACTCTTCTATTGTAAATATCAGCTTTTCTCTATTTTTGTTTGAAAATTTTATTATTTTAAATTATTTTTTGAACCACCCTACCCCTATTCTGGGTCACTATCCATTTCACATGATGAGTCATTTTCATAAGGTCGAATAGAGAGGGATTATGCGAAATTTCATAAAAATCAATCAAAAGGACTTATATTGATACGAGGATGGCTTGATAAGTCGGTGACTTTTTGAATTTTCCGCACAGTAACTTTAAATTCAACACTGCTTCCATCAACTGGCGTCTATTAATAGACTGCTGTAAAATTTTGAGCAAGCTGCGCCATTTAGTTTGTGTTTGACAGCCATTGAAAGCAGACAACCTCGTGAATTTCCTGTGCTGATTAAGCATTATTTCTTGCGTAAAAAAACAATCACCGAACCAAGGAAAGACTTGATAAATACTATGGGGACTCTGCACCATCAATTTCAATGGTTAAGAAGCGGTTTATGTGGTCGTACCATCACAAGTGACGCCGAAAGTTTAGGTCGACCAAAAGAGGCCGTTACGTCAGAAATCGTCGTTAAATCCATGGAATACTGGACGATCGGAGAATGAAAGTGCGTGAGGTGGCTGAGGCTATAGGCATCTCAACTGAGCGGGTACATCACATTTTACATGCATATTTGGACATGACAAAGCTATCCGCGCGATGTGTGCCGCGATTGCTCACACTCGATCATAAGCGCAACTGTGTGACCACTTCAAAGGAGTGTTTTGCGATGTTCAACCGCAATCCGAACGAATTTTTGCGCCGTTTCGTTACCGTAGACGAAACATAGATCCACCACAACAGAGACCAAAGAACACTCAAGACAGTGGGTTTCTCGGGGTGAACGTGCACCAAAGAAGGCCAAGGTGGGTCTGTCGGCCAACAAGGTCATGGCACAGTTTTTTGGGATGCAC
Organism: Forficula auricularia; assembly: GCA_024734495.1. Lineage (NCBI taxonomy): Eukaryota > Metazoa > Arthropoda > Insecta > Dermaptera > Forficulidae > Forficula > Forficula auricularia. Next base: position 8,169,860 of record JALMQS010000353.1, read on the forward strand.
GAGGTGTCATTCACATCAATTAACTTGAAAAGGGTAAAACGATCACCGGAGAATATTATTCAGAGCTTTTGGACAGATTCGATATTGATTTGAAGCAGAAACGACCGCATTTGTCGAAGAAAAAAGTGCTGTTCCATCAATACAATGCACGGGTGCACACGTGTGTAGTCAGCATGGCAAAAAGTCATAAATTGGGCTACGAACTGCTACCCCATCCAACATATTCTCCAGATTTAGCCCCGAGGGACTATTTCCTGTTTCCAAACCTGAAGAAATGGCTGGGCGGTAAGAGATTCGGGTCGAATGAAGAGGTCATCATTATAGAGGAAGTCCACGCGGAGCGGCGTCTCTCTGGCACTGACTTATCAAACTACAAACGTCTAAAAGTTTGGCGACCCCTGGTCTATGATGATATCAAGCAGAAGATACATTTTTTGATTTATTCCTTATATTTTGCTAGTCTAGTTAAGGAGGTTCTTTCGCGACAATCTACACAAAAAGTTTTAGCCTCGTAACCACTCTATAAAAACTAAAATTTTAGGTTATGTTTTTTTTAACGTGACTGTAGCACTAACACTAGGAAATCTCTGTATGGATACACACACTTTGCCGGATCGTTTCCAAGCCATTGTGCTTATATCCCCTCCACTAAAAATAATCGCCCAAATATGTTTTTTTCTCTTTTTATCAAAACTACGTGGTAAATAATTTCAATTTTTTTTTAAGTTACTCCGAATATATTACTCTAACAAATATTAGTTTATCATCAAGATGGTGAAATTCCTTCAATGAAAAAAAATAAGATAATTATTATACCCCCCACCCTTTCCCTATGTTAAAAATGTCATTTTTAATTGCAATTATTTCATGTTTGGTTTGGTAAATGGTCTTCAAATTGTAACAGTATGTGTATTATGCTTTTAATAACTTATATTCCAATTTTCAAAGATCTACCTTAAATTAAAAAAAAGGAAATTTTTTTTTTATTGATATTAAATCGAAGTGTTTGTAAATACCGGATTGAATATCAAAAGATTGTCCCATAAAATCGGGTTCATCGAATTCATCGTCGCTCTCTTCATATTCCGGATAACACTCATGTTTCGAGACTGAAGAGATTTTTCTTGGAACTACCTCTCCAGCCATAACCATCTCCGATATTCCTGTTTGTGAAAATTACTATCATTAGCAATCAAATTAAAACATAGTGGGAATGATCCATTGAGGGATTTCATTGGGATTAGTAGCAGTGTGAGTTGGTTATTGAAGAAAATTCATTAAGAAAAAGAGGAGTGGATGATGGGAGGAAATGTGTTTGGCTTAGGGCTAAGGGTAAGGGGCCGATTCGGGGCCAAACTGAAATAACCTGTGTCATCCGAGGAAATAAATGAATTGCGTATGTGAGATAACAACCAGTGTTTGTTATCATAATAAGCCATAATTATACTAAATAAACAAAATTCTATATTTGTTTTTGAAAATAAATTCTCGATATGCCATGTTGATTCTGTTTTTGTCTTAATTGCCAACTTAGGAATACCACGAGTCGGAACAGCAGTCCTTGCTTGCAAGCTGCCTGCCTGCTTGCCAGTTTGGCATGTTGGCAATCTTGGATTGCAAGCCGCGTCATCAACCCCCCACTTATTCAAATCTAAATTAATAATTTTTTGTTAAATCTGAATGTATATTTATAAAATCATTCAAACACACAAACGAAATGATGATTACTTTACCATACAGGGTATGGTCAAGTATTGTAATCGTGCATGAAAAAAGTGTTTTTTTTCCTTCTTTTTTTCGAAATATCTCAAAAACGTCTGAAAGTATTTTGATTAAAAAAATTGAGCGAAACCATGGCATTTCGGTCTACAAAGAAAGCCCTAATATAGGTGATCATCGAAAAAATTACATTTTTCGAGATAATAATTGTTTTCAAGAAATCATAAAGTTGGTGTCATCTATTAAATTCGATGGAATGGAATATTTTTAATTATATGTCAGAGGGGTTGTTTTTCACCCCCTTGGGAATCGAACTCGAGTGCCAGTAACAGCAATCCGGGCCACCTGGCTCACCTGCAGGATCAGGATGCGAACCTCTCTGACATGTGTACACGCGTAAAATATTTTACTCAAAGATTGTTATCTTAATTTGTAAAATTTCGCGATATAGTGATTCTAAATTTAAACATATAGCCATGCCATATAATTTAAATAAAGGTCGTTGAGTGTTTCGAATTTTGAAGAGATTCAAAATTCGAAGGGCAATGGAATGACTTTTCCTAATTTAATATGAAAGATATTAATTTGCCGATGGTAATAGAGTCAAATTTACAAGAAATCATAAGTTGGAGTCATCTATTAAATTCGATGGAATGGAATATTTTTAATTATATGTCAGAGGAGTTGTTTTTCACCCCCTCGGGAATCGAACCCGAGTGCCAGTAACAGCAATCCGGGCCACCTGGCTCACCTGCAGTGTCAGAGGGGTTGTTTTTCACCCCCTCGGGAATCGAACCCGAATGCCAGTATAACTGCAATCCGGGCCATCTGGCTCACCTGCACATATAATTAAAAATATTCCATTCCATCGAATTTAATAGATGACACCAACTTATGATTTCTTGTAAATTTGAATCTATTGCCATCGGCAAATTAATATCTTTCATAATAATTGTTTTGTCAAAATGTCTATTAGTCTGTGCGTTAGCAAATTTTTGTGGACAAGCTAGCTCAAAAACTAGTGTGAATATCAAAACCAAATTTCACATGTAGTTTATTTGGTCCATTGAGATTAAGAGCTGATTAGATTTTGGTGCATATCGACCCAAAATTAAGAGGGGTGGAGGGGGCTAAAAATTAAAAATCTAGACCATTTGAGCAAACTCAACAAAATTTTGTATACATAATCAGTGGACCCCAGAAGTCTAAAAATGCAAAAATTAATCACCCAAAATGGGGAGGGGGGTCAAAAAATGAAAATCTAGGGCCTTGTACCAAACTCAACCGAAAATTGTATACATAATCAGTGGGACCCCATAAGTCTCAAAATGCAAAAACTAACAGTCCAAAATGGGGAGGGGGGGGGATCAAAAACTGGAAATCTTGGCCATTTACCAAACTCAACCAAATTTTATATACATAATCAGTGGGACCCCAGGAGTCTAAAAATGCAAAAACAAACCCTCCTCCCCTATATGATTATAAATAATTTTTATTAAATATTAAAATAAGCGAGGCCAGGTTGTATGGTAAAGTCAAGTGGATGCGCACATCAGAACATGTCAGCTTATTTTTTAATAGAGTGAGCAAAAAAAAAAAATGAAATTTTACCTTGAATAATCTAATACTAGGCTAATAGAAGTAAAAATCGGTTACGGGTTTTTCATTCGCGACCCAATTTTGATTGAGAAAATTTTTGTTACCCTAGAATAGGCTTCTAGGGTAACAAAGATTATAATATTAGATTAGATTATATAACCTAGATTATATTTACAGTAGAACCTCGTTTATCCGGACTAACTGGGACCAAATGGAAACCGGTTAGGTATAATATATTTTTTTCTTGATTACCCACCGAGCACCTTATACTTATACCTTCTGCACCGCAGAGAAATTATTTATGCTACTGCAAATATGTTACCGAAAATTTGTTCCTTTTATTGTTAGGGACAACAATGTTTTCCGAAAATATAATTTTTACGGAAATGATTGGTAGAATTTTTTTAGTCGCTGGGCCTTTCTTCTCACTCTCAACCTTTTATCAAAATCTTTAAAGCCATTTTTGTGAAATTTCGAAAGTAACAAAAAAGGCTTAGGTTAAAGTACTCCAAAAATAAATAAATTTAAAAAAATCGGCCGAGATCACTTTCTTGTGAATTAGACGAAATCTCTAAATTCAAAATTATATTTTTAACTAAGTGAGTAGCCCGCCTTCGGCGGGCGTCTCCACTAGCCAGAAGCGTCTACACCCCCTGGACCCTCACTACCGCACCCCAACCACATTCCACCTCCGCAACCACCAGTGGAGCAAAAACGAATTCGTATTACGACTTCCCAGCAGAATTTGGCAATGTTTACGTTAAATTCAAACGAGTTTTTGCGCCGATTCATAACCATAGATGAAACATCGATCCATTTCTACACACCAGAGTCAAAACAATAGGTTTCTTCGTGTGAAAGTGCTCCCTAGCGTTTCCAAACCTGAAGAGATGGCTCACCGGTAAGCAATTTCAGTCAAATGGGGAAGTCATAGCTGAAAGTGAGGCCTATTTTGGAGAGCTTCCGAAAGATTACTTTTCGGACGGGATAAAAAGATAGAAAAACGTTGGACTCGCTGTATTGACTTAAAAGGAATTTAAGTTGAAAAATAAAACCGAATTTGGCCAAAAAAATGTTTTCTTCTTTTACTTAATCCAGACTTTTTGATCTGACTAGTATAGATTAATACTTTTTAAATAAGCTATCTTTATACCAGTATTGGCAATATATTCATAACGAAATTTATGAACAATATAGTTCCGGAGATATTAAATTTCAAAAATAGAGTTTTTCAGACTCTTATACATTGCACTATACGGGATATCGGAAAATTTACATACATATTCAATTACAATTAAGAAACCCTTCTTACCATTTTTATAAAAAACTAAACCAACATTAAACAATAACCAATACATATTTTAAGACAATTTTGATTCATAGTTACAACACAGTTTCTGAGATAATAATGAATAAATAATGAAAAATCTATAAAAAATTTACACTAAAAACAATTTGGCAACAGCGCATTTATTTAACCAGCGAAAGATGTATAAAGCGAGCATGCGCTAGATTTTTTAAAAATAATAATTTTCATAAGGTGTAACGTAGGCGTTGATTACATTTGTTAAAAAATAACAAAACGATTTTTATAGAAATTTTTTAACTTTTAAAATGTATTTTATCTGTCATTTTAATATAAAAATATTCAATCTCTTACAATGGTGGCAGATTTGTCAAACGAGCACGGGATTGGCTAGAATCGGTACATAAACAGCAAAAAGTTTTGGGCTTATGAATTATGAATCCTTATTGTCTGTTCTATATATTCTAGCATTAACTTTTTTGCTAGTATTGTCGCGTAACAAACTACCTCAAAAGAGTATAATAATAATCGTTGCATTCCTAGAGAAGCCAGAGATTCGTAACTTCCAGTAGAAGTCTTTCTCAATCAATTTCAATGAGATGGACGCAAAAGTACTAGGATTGTGAACGCTGAAAATATGCCAACAGCTCATAGTTTGGGAAGAGTCACTCATCGCAGAATTAACCGCGCTACATGATGCTTAATTTAATGACGAATATATACATATCTAATATATAAATACAATTATAAAAAATCAGTAATCTGGAAAAATTTTCCAGAAATGTTTTATGTTTTAATAATAATGAATTGTTTTATTATTATAATAATACAATCAAGTCTCCCTCACTTTCCGTCTTGTGAATTCACTTTCATTTATTTTTTTAATTAATATAAAAATAAAATAATTTTTCTTTATTTTTTAAAAATAATTTATTGCTTTCCTCTTCCATACAATTATTGTATATAAATATAAAAATATAATTGAAAAAATAATAACAATAAATAACATTTACTAAATAAAAAATATAGGAAAGTTAAGTAACGATAAAATTTACTAAAAAAACGCCATGGTTTCGCTCAATTTTTTTTTATCAAAATAGTTTAAGCCGTTTTTGAGATATTTCAAAAAAACGAACCAAAGAAACCACTTTTGTCATGTACTCGTATGATTACAATTCTTGTCCATACCCGTTTGGTAAATTAAAAAAACAAAATCCTTGTGCCTAATATTTACTTTTTGAAGTTTGTAAAAAGTCCAACAATATTGGGGTAAAGTAAGTTATTATACAATCCACACCTGAAATAAAAATTAAAGAATATTTAGATCCGATTTTCTTTTTCATCAAATTAATTCAAAATTACCTGATCGTCTCATTGATAAAAGAACTTCTTCTAAAACAAGTTTTAAATTAATAGCACCTTTTTGAGCTGCGTGATAGAGCATCGCATATTCTCCAGACACCTAAAATTCAAAAATGAAAAAATTAATTATTTATTTAATAGAAAGGAAGAGCAAAAAAATATGTGTGAGAAAATTAAGGGACATTAGCACCGTCTTTTTGAAGAATTCGTGGCGTCATGCTTCGCGAGGTGGACTCAAGTTGTCGCTAACACAAGCCAAACCGGAGTAGCTAAGGCAGTGAGATTTAAAGTCATGTTCTGGCTACGGCTTCACAAAGTAGGCCTCGCATAAATCCTTAACATCCACTGAATACCCAAACCGCCCAAACACACGACTTCTAGACCTCTTCTATAATTTCATATTTAAATAAAGAATTTCTTAAGATTCCTATCTATATTTTATGTATAAGGTATATACAAAATTGCAATCTAGACACACAGCAGTATGTCAGCCAAGTTCGGTAAACGGGCGTATCCAGACACACGGCATCAGTATGTCAGCCAAGTTCGGAAAAACGGGCGACGCACCGTCCATGTGTATATTTACACGAACTATTTCAAGCTACTTTCGACCTCCCCATAACTCAAAAACCATTAGACTTACACATTTGAAATTTTTCATGCCTAATAAGACCCACGAGAACACCTAGAATCCCAAATTTCATGAATAAATCTAATATTGTTCTTGAGTTATTAAGCTCTGAAAAGTGCTATTTGTAACACTGACTGAATGACAAATCAAAAACCTAAAGTACTTCCGCTGGTCCTATAATGCTGAAATTTGGCATACTGGTAGAGTTTGGGCTTGTAGCCAATTAAAGGAAAAATCGAAAAAGTGAAACTTTCCCTTTTTCAGGACCTAAAATGAAGGAGTGAAATTTATTATAGGCTTAATTAACATATAGTAAAAATACAATCAAGCTGGAATTCTGAAATGGCATACTGGCAAAGCTTGGCACATTATTAAAAGAGAAAATTGAAAAACCGAAACTTTCCCTTCTTCGGGGCCCGAAATGAAGGGGTGAAATTTATGAATACCCGACCGGGTTTTTAACAGAAATTTTATGAGAAATATTTAATAATAAAACTTGAGCAAGATGCGAGGTAGGTTTCAGAAAAAAAGAAATAAAACAAAATTGAGTTTTGAATTCGATATATTTCGGGGGTGAGCCCATCATCAGGAGTCAAAGAAATGATGGGCTCATCCCCGAAATATATCGAATTCAAAACTCAATTTTGTTTTATTTCTTTTTTGTGAAACCTATCTCGCATCTTGCTCAAGTTTTATTATTATATTAAAATGTTTCACCTAGAACCAATATCTAACTCCTTACAAGTTATTTAATCATTATTATTATAAATGTTAAAATGTAATTATTTAGATAAATAAAAGGATAAAACTTTTCAAAAATTAATGATATCTGACCAAAAACATAAATGTAAAAAAGGGTAAGTTCGGTACAAACGGCTTCATCGACAAAAAAGTTGAGATCTCACAGGTACCAAGTTCCATAGCAGTTGCTTGAATCATAGCTATAGTAGATGTACAACAATTTTCAACTGTTCTACAATTGATTTAAAATAAGATTTGTTACGTTTTTTGATATTAAATTTATAACTTGGCAAATTATAATAGTCAATAAATTACGTTTAACGTGATGATATTTAATTAATAAAGTAAAGGGTGTGTAGTTTCACAGTGAAACTACACACCCTTTACTTTATTAATTAATATCATGTTTCACCTAAAACCTACACCACTTTCCCTAAGTAAAAAAAAGTGATGATATTTAATACAAGCTTAAAATTTATCTAGTTCTCATTTTATATTACAAACAATTTAGTTGGATATAAAACTTGCCAAGTAATAAATTTAAAATCAAAGAACGTAACAAATTTTCTTTTAAATCAATTGAAGAACGTTGTACATTCCTATAGCTATGATTTAAGCAACAGCTATATGGAACTTGGTACCCGTTTAGATTTGAACACTTTTGTCGGCGAAGCCGTTTGTACCGAACTTGGCCCTTTTTTACATTTATGTTTTTGATCAGATACATACTATATATCCTGAAGACTTTCAGAGTATTGAAATTTTATGAAAAATGTATATAGAGAACTTGAACGAATTCTATGTTTAAAATTTTAAATGAAATCGGTTCTTTAAATAGACCCTTAATTTTTTTATTAAGATATTAATTTACCTGATAGATAAAAAGAGGATGATTTGGATGGGCTTCTTTAGTCTGCATTGCAATATCTAAATATGGCAATCCGGGTTTTACCATAAGCATATCTGCTCCCTCTTCAACATCTCTTATCTATAAATGAATTGAATAAATATAAAATAATCACAATTAAACTGAATGAATAACAAAAACCAAAATACCGTTGCTCTTAGGGCTAGACCTTTACTTCCTGGGGGTAATTGGTAACATTTACGGTCACCAAAAGTTGGCGCTGACCCTGTAGCGTCTCTAAAGGGTCCATAAAGGCCGGATGCAAATTTGGCAGCATAAGAAAGCACAGCAACACGATTCCCTAAGCCATTCTTAATTAAAGCATCCTTTATTGCTGCAATTCGACCATCCATCATATCAGATGGAGCAACAATTTGGGCTCCTAAAAGAGATAAAAACATTTTCAAAATGATTTTCTTATATTATTAAAATTTCAATTTAATAGGCATCTGAAAATTCTATAGACCTATATTTGTTTACTTTAAAGTAGTTGTTTCGCGAAAATACTAGCAAAAAGTTAATGCTAGAATATATAGAACAGACAATAAGGATTCATAATTCATAAGCCCAAAACTTTTTGCTGTTTATGTACCACTACTAGCCAATCCCGTGCTCGTTTGGCAAATGTCGCAACACTGACCAAGCTTGTATATTTTTTATCATAGAAATTTCAGATAAAGTACAATATAAAACGAGATTTATAAAACAAAAACTTCTTAATAAGCGATTGAAAGCTGTTGCGACAATGGTTGAAGCGAAAAAAACATTAAAAAATTACTAAAGTAAACACACTTTTTAGGTTAAATAAATGCGTTGTTGTCAGCTTGTTTTTAGTGTAAATTTTCTTTATACATTTTTCATTATTTATTCATTATTATCTCAGAAACTGTGTTGTAACTATGAATTAAAATTTTCTTCAAAAATGTATTAGTTATTGTTTAATGTTGGCAACCTACAAAGAGTATAATTGCCTAGTAACCTCTCCAAATTAGCCGTTCGGAACCGGCGTTAAAAAGTAGGTCCCGTATATCTGTGTAAAACAACTAAACATACTCAGCACAGGTATATGTGGAGAGGAGCCGACACCCGTTTCGGGTATAGCACTCGAAGAAGAAGAATGTTGGTTTAGTTTTTTATAACAAAGGTAAGAAGAGTTTCTTAATTATAATTAAATCTGAATGTAAACTTTCCGATATCCCGTATAGTGCAATGTATAAGAGTCTGAAAAACTCTATCTTTGGAATTTAATATCTCCGGAATTATGTTCATAAATTTCGTTTTGCCACCAATCGATATAGAAGTATTTAAATAATAATCTGTCTAAATTTCAAAAAATTCTAAGAAAACCCATATGGTGAAACAACTAGCTTAAATCTATAAACAAAAATCAAAGAAAAAGAAGAGATGATAGCTGTTTAATTATTCTTGATAAAACCATGGAGGAAGCCAAGAATTATTAAATATTATTAATCAAAAGTACCATATATTGTCGACGTTTCTGAAATTTTATTCTTCCTTCGTCATTGCATATAACTTGTCGTTGGTATGATGTAACATTCATCAGACCAAAATTATATAATAAAGATACAAATACATAGACTAAGATATGATTTAATATTTTTTTTCATTGTCATAAGATTATCAAAATTTCAAGAATGTGCTGAATAGAATCTTTTTTATATAATTCTCCTATGATCATCCCAACAAGGTTTTGTATGTTTTGATGGAGGCAAGAATAAAGTTTCCTGAATGTCCACAATAAATAAATTTATAATTTTCTCATTAATATATTAAAGAATAATTAACATATTAACGAGAATTGTTTTGGTCGCGCTTTTTAAACAAGATATATATCTACTGTTTAAAAAGCGCGACTAACAATTCTCGTTAATATGTTAATTATTCTTTAATATATTAATGAGAAAAATATAAATTTATTTAACTTCATTATTTCAAGTTAGAAATATATAATTTCAGATATTATTTTCACTTAATATTTGACAAAAATCACCTGCATTCGATTCGCGATTGAATCAAATATAGGAAACATACGGTCCACAATAAACTTATAATTAATTTTTTTGCAACGAAATTTTCTCTGGAGAGAGACGGACTGGTAGAAATTTTAATTGAATGTAATGGAAGGCAGCCCAGGTGTAGTGAGGAAAGAAAATATCAAATAAGGTGTAATTTATTGGAATCCTTCCTCCTTTCCTTTCAAACCGACGTTTCGGAGGATTCTTCCCTCCTTCTTCAGGTTTCAAAGGGTCAATGAATGAAACAAATAATTAAGAAAAGGAGGAAAAGAAATTGTTTTTCTATGCCTTTACTAAAGATGAAGAAAGTTTTGAACACTACTGTGGAGAGAAGAAGGAAACATTTTATTTGTTTCATTCATTGACCCTTTGAAATCTTGAAGGAGGGAAGAATCCTCCGAAACGTCGGTTTGAAAGGAAAGGAGGAAGGATTCCAATAAATTACACCTTATTTGATATGTGTTAATTTTTTCTTTCCTCACTACCCCTGGGCTGCCTTCCATTACATTCAATTATAATTAATTATTTAATCAATTCTATTTGCCTCCTTCATTTTACAAGGAAATCCAAGAATTATTGGTATACATTTTACTATTAAAATTAATTTTTTTGTTGCTTATTATAATAATAAATTATTTGTGGAGTAAAATATTTAAAAAGTAATTTATTAAAAAATCAAACAATTTAAATTACCTGCTCTAGCATAATTCAAAGCTACTTGAGCTATTCTCTCAACACTTTTTTCTCTGTTAATTGAACCGTCTTGGTTAAGAATACCACAATGACCATGTGAACTATATGGACATAGGCATACCTGAAATAAATAAATAATGCTATGAAATATATTGCTAAATTGTTTTACTAAGGGCCCTATGTTAGTGTTTCTAAAACTGTCTATCGCGACTAGAATTTACATAAAATAATTATAAATAATAAATAAGGGGAATGAAGCTTAACGATTCTTTTATCAATAAAATTTATTTTCACAGAGCAAATTCGCCACTATCATACTTGTGAAGAAGAGACTTTAAGTATTCTGTTGTCATAAAATTAATATGAGATTAGGCGTTAGAAAATTAGAGCAAGGTTTAACTCCTTTCCTTTTTTTTGACACCCCCAATGAAATGTTCTTATAAAATTATTGATAATCTCATTTGCATCATTTACCTAATTCCTTATTCCTTCAATGTTAAACTAGAAACAACCCTTTTTCTTGTATATCATTTTCACTGCTAAAAACTGAAATTCCCTACATGCTTATATGTATAATATATTCAGAAACCTAAAATCATTAATTATTTAAGAATGGTTCCAAAATCTGAATGAATCCTTGAGTTATATAACCCCCGCTTTCTACCCCGGATGCAAGAGTCAATCCTTGACTTAAAGGTCAGGTGTTGCCATTTCTTGCATCCTTACCATTGAAAAAACACCTGCCAAATCTGGTTCGAAGTCCACTGTTGGAATAGCATTGTTCTCTAACATATAATTTCAATCAGCAATAATAATTTATAAATATTTACATCACAGGCTATGATTAAATCTGGAAAAAGTTTCCTTAATTTTGGTAGAATTTGTATAACAGGATTTTCAGGCGAGTCAGCATTTGATGCAATATCATCCTGGAACAAAATAAAGATTGCAAGTTAAATATTTTTTTTTTTTTCAAAAATAATGAATTCAATACTTTTTTTAAATTGTCAGGAATACCAAAAAGTAATATTGAACTTAATCCTTTCTGCACTAGCGGTCTTAAGACATTTTCCAAATGATGAGTTCCGTAGCGGAAGACTCCAGGCATGGAAGAAACTTCGACAGGATCTTTAAAGTTTCTAAAAGAACACAGATAAAAAAAATGTAAAAATAAGAGTTTTCTTTTCTTATAAAATTGAGAGTAAGTTGTTCAACCAGAGTTAGAGTTTTGCTCTTTAAACGTCAGAGAGAATGAACTAAAGAACAATTATCCATCAGGAACAACAGTAGATATGATTAGAATTAGAACGATGAGACAAAGGAACTAACTACAGGGTGTTTCAGGAGGAATAGTACATATTTTAGGATGTGTTAGTATAGACGAATTACAATAAAAAATGTCATATAACATGTGTCCAATTTTTATTGAGTACAGAGATACAGCTGTTAGTATGTAACCCAATATCGTCATACTCAGCATGTGTAAATACATGCGGCATGTTTACAGGCTATAGTACACTAGACTTGGCCAACAAATCACAACGAAAACTTGAATGTAAACTAAAGCACAACTCACGATTTTAACATCAACACTCTAGTGCTGACATTCGATAAATACGCCCATAGCAACCGGTGTATCAAGACACGAAACGAAAATGCATTGAACTCAGCTGTATCTCGGTGCTCAATAAAAATTGGACACATGTTATATGGCATTTTTTAAAGCAATTCGTTTATACTACCAACTCCTAAAATATTTACTATTCCTCCTGAAACACCCTGTATAGTTATCCAAGAATCAATAGTGGTCAAGGTTTGTTTTTTTAAGATCGAGGAAAACGTTTGGGGTTTATGACTCAAGAACTAGTTTTACCCTTTAACAAACACCCTTGATACTCCAATAACCTTGGTTAGTTCATTTTTTTCATCCTTGTTATAATAATGTCTACTGTTATCTCAGGTTAAATGTTTTTAAGTTTTAATTCAAATAAAAAATGCTAAAGTAAACAAGGTAAGAAAAATAGAGAATTATAAGCCTGAATTCTACCAGTCCGTCTCTCAAAATGAAAATAGGGAAGGAAAAAAGTATCCCTGTAAATATCTCCTTAAGTAGAATTGTGATTCATTTTTCAAATGTATTTCTATTTAAAATGACGGTGTGAGAGAGCTACCTAGTGGCCATTTTTTTGGTGTTTTTGTACTAGTCAGCATCCAGAAGTGATTTAAGTTAAAATTATGAAAAATATTATACAAATTCCCAATTCTCTCTTTATTAACGACAAATCCAATTGAATTCGATATCTCAAGTATTTTGGAAGTTAGGTATAAGGACCAGAACTTCGCATTTAGCTGGCTTATTTTTTTTAAACAAATAGGTGGTTGTTTCAAAAAATAAATTTTGACTAGTTTATTATATTTAAATTTAGCCTAGTTTATTATATTTAAATTTAGCCCTACTGCCTTGATGGATTCGATAATTCAATTTTCAACCCATCTCTCATTATCCAGTAAGCGTACCAAGTCTCGAAAAATCCCCAAATTTAAGATTTTTTTTATTTTAAAAGAAAATTGGAAGATAAAATAAGATAGCTTTCTTTCTCATTTATAATTCTTTGGGTCTGTTTTAACGAGAGATGTCTCGCCTCATTGAAAGACATTTGTTATTGATTCAAGTCTAATATCGCTCTACATACAATATTGGAATATTTTTTAACGAGTAAATTATTGATTTTAGACATTTCAGTCATATTAACTTTTCTATTGGAATTAATTTCTTCTTTAATAAAGGTCATTATATAAATTTGTGTACCTCAACGGGTTAGGCAGTAATGGTGAAATTTATTTATTATTCCTTCGTTGACTCTTTTAAACCTGAAGGAGTGAAGAAGATCCGAAGCATCGGATTTGAAGAGTTCCAATACATTTCTTTTATTAGTAATTTTATTTATTCATTATCCTTGGCCTGCCTTCCATCAATTTTTATGACTTACTACTTACTTATATAAATTTTGATGAGTCAATAAAAATACACCATCAAGCGGAAAATGATGATCGAAATAGAAAGTATCAAAAACCTCACAGAGCAGAAAGAGGGACAGACTAGAGGAGTGAAAAAGACAAAGTAGGGGTAGTAAAAAAAGAAAAAGAATTAAATTTTTGTGGGACTATATAATGTATTAGTATTTATATTATTGTAAAAGCCCAAAAGCTGAAAATAATTAGAATTAAATAAATATTTTATACTGTCAAAAGAGAGGCACTTTAGGCACTTTCTTAGAATGAAAATAATGTAATGTTCTAAATAAATGTATAGTGGATAGAATAGTAAGTAATCTTAATATTATCAATGAGATATAATTTGATACGCACCCAATAAAAATAGGGTACATTAAATTGTGTGGCGAGATGTCAATATTTGGAGATTGCCATTTTCTTAAAACAGGATGAAAATATCCACTTTGTAAAATATGTTTAGCATGATTTTTTGAATCGGACATTTTCGTTTATTACGTAACAATAGTAGTAGAGTGGTCCCTAATAGTAATCTTGTATAATCTATCATTCGATGACCAAGCAAAATGAGAAAATAAAACAATTCGAAAGGGAAAATTAACATATATTTTCTTCTCAGCAGGCGCCAATTTGCTATTTTTTTAAATAATTTGTGTTATTATTATAATTCTATATTTGCATATATTATTGATTCTAATGTAGCTTCTCTTTTATTTAAATAAAATTTTAAAAAATAATTTATTTGTACCAATTTCTAATTATTTATTTAAATATATACTTAATTTAAAAAAATAATAAAAAATATTTATATTTTTAAAAGTATTATTTTTTTTTAGTTTATTTTTTGAAAAAAAAATGAATAAATATGATCTAATTATTTATTTTAAAATAAAATCCCATGAATATAGAAAAATATGAACGTGAATTACCGCCGCTGCCAAGGCACCCGCGTGGGAGTTTGAATCGGAAATATTAGGGGAAAGATTTTATTTTGCAAAGAGTAACAGAGAGTTGTTGATTTATAAAGAGAAATGAATGAGGTACTTAGTCCTCTGATGTAAATAAACATAACTACCTGGCGGACCGAGAACACTGCTCGATAATTATTTGCTTTAGTTAAAAGCGATATACCTACTTATGTATTAATATTATTATTTTGATTATTTATGTCCATCGATTAAATTAATAAGTTGTTGTAGGGAAATAAGGACAATAGCTTATGCAATTAATTTTCATTTTTTGCCAACGTTTTGTCAACTTTGTTGACTTCCTCAGGACTCAAACAAATGAACTTCTTTGCATATTTGTCATTTTATCAATATTCATTCTTAGCAAAAACATTACATAATAACACACAATAAGTTAAGAATGAATATGGATAAAATGACAAATATGCAAAGAAGTTCATTTGTTTGAGCCCTGAGGAAGTCAACAAAGTTGACGAAACGTTGGCAAAAAATGAAAATTATTTGCATAAGCTATTGTCCTTATTTCCCTACAACAACTTATTAATTAATATTATTTTTAATTTTAAATTCAGGAGAAAAAATACAATTGATATTTTAATAAATGATATTTAATTTGAATTTAAAAAAAATTCACTAGCACCTGCACATCACATTGTATTGTTTACTGCTCCCTTTACGGTACATATATAATTTCGGCACCTTCCAAGTATAAATATCCTTTCTTTATTCCCAGCTTAGGGCTTGTTCAATTCACCTGTTTATTCGGTTTTCCCACTTTGAGACCATTCCATTCTCTGATAATTCATCCATATCTACACTAACTCACAAACAACTGTCCATCATATTAAATAAATTCTGTTCATCATTTTATTTTATCTTCAGTCAATGTTCTCCTGATGATGAGTTAAGAGCTCGAAATATATAGAGTAAACTTAAAAAAATCTTTGTATTTTAATTATTTTCTCCTTGTGAAACACCGCCAACTCCAACTTAATATAATTTTAACAATGTTTCACTATAAACCAACACCGCGTTCCCTAAATTTGATTGTATAATAAAGTAGTCAAAATTTATTTTTTGAAACAACTACCTATTTGTTTATGACCATTCCTATGACAGAGCATGAAAAATCATCTAAAACAAATAAGCCAGCTAAGTGCGAAGTTCTGGGCCTTATAACTTCGAAAATACTTGAGATATCTAATTCGTTTGGATTTGTTGTTAATAAAGAGAGAATTGTGAATTTGTATAATATTTTTCATAATTTTAACTTAAATCACTTCTGGATGCTGACTGGTACAAAAACACCTAAAAATGGCCACTTTGGAGCTCTCTCACACCGTCATTTTAAATAGAAATACATTTGAAAAATGAATCATAATTCTACTTAAGGAGATATTTACAGGGATACTTATTCTGACCTTATGATAAAAAAAATTATTTTAGAGTTCATAAAAAATTCGACCCTCTCCAAAATAATCTTTGGGTTAAAATTTAAATACGATTTTGATTTTGGGAAAAATGAATTTACTTGGCTCGTAAATTTCAAGTTTGTTTACGAGCTATAATACTCTGATACACAGACAGACAGGCATTGTAGCTACACTAATTAGAAGGGGTCCAAGAATAAAAACTAATCAAATTCATGCATGCATGATTTCTACCAATTGCAGGATATAGACTGAGGATTTGCCTCGCGAGGCCAGACCCCTGAGGCAAATGCCTGGTCGGTCAGTACGTGCCTCGCACAAGGCAAAAGTGCCCGTTGCCTCGTCTGAGGCTACCTCGGCCCGATCCATCGGTTGTCGGTTTTTGTGAATGCTTAAAGGCGCCTCGGGTCATTTCCTGCGTTCACTCAGGACGGTTCTGCGGCAAACGCCCGAGGCAGCCTCGCGAGGCTGCTCGCTCAGTCAGTATCCGGCTATTGAAGAATGTGAGGAAACTAGTGATACAAACCTCAGAAATGATGATAATACCTAAGAGAAATTTTTCAAAGAAAAAAAATCAAAAATGATAATTTTAAAGAAAAAAAATGTATTTTCAGGTAAAAAAATAACTTATAAAATCATTGCATAGTGAACACTAAAATGAATGTAAATTAAGTTAAATATAAAAATTAAAATAAATAAAAAAAAATGAGACAACTTTTAAAACAAAGTTGAATAAAAAAAAAAAAAAAATTCATTGGTTTAAATAATTTGAACTTGTGTAAAGGAAATCTTTTAAAAATTACATTCATTTCACTTTTATTTCTTTACATATATGTATACACATATATTATAATTGAAAGGGAAGCAATAGAATATCATTTGAAAGAGGATTTTAATTAGAAAAGAGCAGAGTAAAATATAGATTATATACAGAAAAAAAAAGAAAAATTAATATGGAATAATACTAATGAAAATTTTTTTCTTTGAAATATGTACATTACATAGGTATTAACAAATTCAAATTTGATACAAATAATTTTTATAGAAAATTCTAATCAAGTTTAATCATTTTTTTGTAATATTTTATTTCATAGCATTATAAATGATTAATAAGTTGTTGTAGGGAAATAAGGACAATAGCTTATGCAAGTATTTTTTATTTTATGCCAACGTTTCAATCAACTTTGTTGACTTTCAGGGCTCAAAAATTAATTTCTTTGCATATTTGTCATTTTATAAATATTCATTCTTAGCAAACATACAAATGAATAGGAAATATTTTCAATATGTGCCTATATGAGTTTGCTAAGAATGAATATTTATAAAATGACAAATATGCAAAGAAATTAATTTTTTTGAGCTCCTGAGCAAGTCAACAAAGTTGACGAAATGTTGGCTTAAAATAAAAAATACTTGCATAAGCCATTGTCCTTATTTCCCTACAACAACTTATTAATTTAATCGATGGACATAAATAATCAAAATAACTATAAATGATAATTTTTCTGATTTAAACGCAATTTGTTTTTTTGAATAAATTCTATTCATTATGAGTATTGGTTCACGAATTTATCCTACTTTATAAAATTTGAAACTATTTCAATATAGTAGGGAAGAATCATTGAAATAGAAAACATGAAAAGAAATTAAGTCTTTACAAGATTAAGGACAAACATGGTATCATACAAACGGTTTTAGTATAAGAAAATATCGACAAAATATAAACATATTATTTTTAGTCTTTTAAGTCAAATACTTATTAATAATACTTGGAGGAAGAAATGAATTATTTTTCTTTTGTATAATATTAATATTTTTTTTTATGTTTAGTTCCTTTGGAAAATCTCTATTTTGTTTTCATTTGAAAATTATATTAATTAAAAACAACAACATTTCTATGTAAGAATAACTAAATAAATAAATATATAATAGTTATCACTTTCAAAAATCTCATACATTCTCTCGACTAGATATAATTTTAAATTCCACTAACAAATAAATTACTAAAATTAACAATAAATATGAGATTATCAATTCAAAAGTAAATATTTTTTCAATCATTTTTTAAAGATGATGCTAATAACATAAAATTACTTTTTATATGTCTTTTTGTTTTAAAAAAGTTCCATGAACCAGAATCGATTCTTCAAGTCAATAATCACAAGCACTTTTATAAAAATATTAAACTTAAAATTGAGAAAAACATTTATATATTTACTCTGCTTTTTGTCTAACATTAATAAAATTTAATTTTGAATCCTCTCTAAATATACATATATTATAAGTTTTAAAGCTTAAAAGAATATCATTTCCATTTTTCTTTTTAAGTAAAAATTTGAAAATAGATTAGAAAAAGAGTGAAAATATAGATAAGCCGATGCCAAGGCATCAGCCAGTATTTTTTTCGTGGGACGCTTGCTCCGTTTTATAAACTCTCCACGCGACCCGGTAATCACGTGAAAGCTTGAAGAGAGTGTAATAATTTGCAAAAAGCAAAAGAGCAACACTTAATACATGGTACCACTCGCTGCTCCTGATAAGGACTCCAATTTGTACGAGAACGAGGGAAAATTGGAGTCCTAGTAGTGAACATATAAGAATTGTAGGATTGTTAAAAACAGCCTAGAAATAGACAAAATCATAAAATGAGCATCATTATTATTATTTTTTTTTAATCATTTATTAAAGCCCACAAAAAACCCACATTATATTATATAATTATTTGTAAAATGTAATATGTAGCTAATTTTTACTTCTTCGAAGTGAGTATGAAAAAGTATATTGTAATCGCGGGAGAAAAAGATGGTGTTTTTATGAGAAATCTCAAAAAGGGCTAAAAACTTGCAATGATCATAACCAATTTATGATAATTAAAGAAAAAAAGTAATATTTTAAATAAAAAACAAAAAAAACAAAGAAACAATTTTTAAGAACAGATTAAAGTAAAATAATAGGTATATCAATTAATACAATTTCTTTAAAATTAAATTAATAATAAGATGAATTAAGGAGGTTCTTTCGCGACAATCCACACAAAAAGTTTTAGCCTCGTAACCACTCTATAAATATGAACGGAACTAAAATTTTAGGTTATGTTTTTTTAACGTGACTGTAGCACTCACATTACGAAATCTCTATATGGATACACACATACTTGCTGGATCGTTTCCAAGCCATTGTGCTTATATCCCCTCCACTAAAAATAATCGCCCAAATGTGTTTTTTTTTAAGTTACTCCGAATATATTATTCTAACAAATATTAGTTTTTCATCAAGATGGTGAAAGTCCTTCAATGAAAAAAAGTAAAATAATGATCATATCCCCACTCTTTTCCTATCTACCCTATGTAAAAAATGTCATTTTTAATTGCAATTATTTCATGTTTGGTGTGGTAAATCGTCTTCAAATTTTAACAGTATGTGTATTATGCTTTTAATGACTTATATTCCAAGTTTCAAAGACTTCTTGAATTTTTGCATTTGTGAAAGAACTACCTTAAATAGAAATATTAATAAAAATAAAAAATAATTTTTAACTTGTTCCGAATTAAAAAGAAGAGATTGACTTGAGCATTCAGTGAGTGAAGGGTTCCCAAATTTGCTCTTCAAATCGCAACACAATTCGTCGTCCATCAAAAGAGGCGATCAATGGATCGGCCATGAATGGATTGCGGATCACAAAATTCATCAAAATCCATAATAATTGAGTGGATATTGATGAGGCAGTCCAAAAAAGAAGATAATTTATACTATCTTTTATTCATAAACCGACGTTTCGGGTTATCTCCTTCTTCAGGGTTTTGAAAGTCAGTGAAGGAAATCCAATGCGACATTCTCTCTGTCTCCTCTTTCAGTGGCAGTAACAATAATATATTGTATTTCATTCTCAGCAGAATTATAATGTTGCTGAGATTGAAATACAATATATTATTGTTACTGCCATTGAAAGAGGAGACAGAGGAGAATGTCGCATTGGATTTCCTTCACCGACTTTTCAAAACCCTGAAGAAGGAGGGAATAGCCTCCGAAACGTCGGTTTATGAATAAAAAGATATAGTATAAATTATATAGTTTTTTTGACTGCCTCATCAATATCCACTCAAATTCACTTATCAGTCCGTCTCCAAAAATTACTCCAATCTTATCCATTATAATATTTCTTGTTAGCACGAGGGAAGAAGGCTCTACATTGAACACATTGGAGAGATAAAGAGGACTTCAACCAACTGAGGTTCATAACAGACATCATATCCAGATCCGATCTATCAAGAAATGATCAATTCCATCTTATTGTAGTAAAACATAATATTCATTTCAATTTTAAAAAAATTAATTAATCAACTATAATAAAATTGATATTTCCAAAATAAAACTTTGCATATTCAGCCAGCATTTAACATTAAAATAATCTTGCAAAAAAATAAACATCCCTGATTATGAAGGGGGGGGGGGCCTTCCCTCACAAAACATTCACATAGCCATATTAAATTAATTATTAAAAAAAACTTTTATAGCGAAATCAAGGCGTTTACACATCGAAAAAATATTTTAAAAGATATTAATTATAATTGAATGTAATGGAAGGCAGCCCAGAGGTAGTGAGGAAAGAAAAAATTAACACATATCAAATAAGGTGTAATTTATTGGAATCCTTCCTCCTTTCCTTTCAAACCGACGTTTCGGAGGATTTTTCCCTCCTTCTTCAGGGTTTCAAAGGGTCAATGAATGAAACAAATAAAATGTTTCCTTCTTCTCTCCACAGTAGTGTTCAAAAACTTTCTTCATTTTTAACAAAGGCATAAAAAACATTTTTTTTCCTCCTTTTCTTAATTTCGTTGCAAAAAAAAAAGATATTAATTATTTTGTAAAAATTTTACCTCCCCTAATTTCAGTCTAAATCTAATCACAGGAATTATTTGACGGATTATAGTGGTGTTTCACAAAGAGGAAATAAAATTAAAAAAAAATTTAAATTATATTTTGGAGATTTTTTATTTATCTCTATACATATTTTCGGGCTATGAAAGACGGTCTTGTGTTAAACTCCTGATGAAGGGTTCATAGCCCGAAATATGTATAGAGATAAATAAAAAATCTCCAAAATATAATTTAAATTTTTTTTAAATTTTTTTAATTTTATTTCCTCTTTGTGAAACACCACTATAATCCGTCAAATAATTCCTGTGTTTAATATGTTTCACTATAAACCAACACCGCTTTCCCTAAACGTTAAACTAATCAGCTCTTAATCTCGATAGAAAATATCTAAATAAAAAATTTGGCAACACACACACTTACTCATTCAGAGAAATTTTAACAAAATAATTAATATTTCTTATAATATACTTTTTTCGATGTTCACTATAAAAGATAGAACCGTTGAATTCTCTCATTTTTTTTTTATCAATATAGTTTTAGTCGATTTTGAGATATTTTGAAAATACGAAGCAAATAAAAAAAAACACTTTTCATACACGATTACAATACTTCACCATACCTCGTTAGATAAAGTAAAAAACTAAGGAAAATACTAATTTTTTATGCACGATTACAATTGTATAGATCAGTTTATTTTATAATATAAATAAAATTTTACAAATTAAAGAGAAACGGGCAGGTTTTAAAAAAGTCAAGTGGGGTAATAAATCACGTCAGACTTTCACTAAAGACGATTGAATAATACTCACATAGAACCTAGCATGCGTTTGATTGCCAGGCTCTGCTGCATTAGAAACCCCTTCGGCTTTATATAACTCTTTACAATGTTTGACAAGAGCGCCTTGATGCCATAATGTAGATTCTCCCCAACTATAAAAGGTAAAAATGAAATGGAATCAAACATGAATCTAATTTTGAAAGAAACAAAAATAAATAACTTCACTTACACATGCGTGGGTAGATGAGAGTTACGACCCTCAATCCGTGCCCAACGACCTAAATGCAAGGCCGCACGATGAAGTACGTCACAATATCTAAATTGGTTTATAATAATATAAGATGGACATATAAATAAATTGTATTTTAATAATTTAAGGTAGTTGTTTCGCCAAATGGGTTTTCTTAGGTTTTTTTGAAATTTAGACAGATTATTATTTAAATACTTCTGCATCGGTTGGTGGCAAAATGAAATTTATGAACAATATAGTTCCGGAGGTATAAAATTTCAAAAATAGAGTTTTTCAGACTTATACATTGCACTATACGGGATATCGGAAAATCTACATACATATTCAATTATAATTAAGAAACCGTTCTTACCATTTTTATAAAAAACTAAACCAACATTAAACAATAACCAATACATTTTTTAAGACAATTTTGATTCATAGTTACAACACAGTTTCTGAGATAATAATGAATAAATAATGAAAAATGTATTAAAAAAATTTACACTAAAAACAATTTGGCAACAGCGCATTTATTTAACCAGCGAAGGATATGTATAAAGCGCGTATGTGCTAGATTTTTTCAAAATTATAATTTTCATAAGGTGTAACTTAGGCGTTGATTACATTTGTTAAAAAATAACAAAACGATTTTTATAGAAATTTTTTAACTTTTAAAATGTATTTTATCTGTCATTTTAATATAAAAATATTCAATCTCTTACAATGGTGCCAGATTTGTCAAACGAGCACGGGATTGGCTAGAATCGGTACATAAACAGCAAAAAATTTTGGGCTTATGAATTATGAATCCTTATTGTCTGTTCTATATACTCTAACATTAACTTTTTTCGCGAAACAACTACCTTAAATAAAATAAATAACGAAAACTTACTTGACAGGATAACAATGTACAATATACATCGTAAAGCAACCGAGCCAAACAAAAACCAAATGTTGCGTAGCCCAATAAATGTCATAATGAAGATAGTTTTGAGCGAAACAACATGGCACAAAACCTATTAAGTATATCAAATGTTAAATTATTGAAAATAATGTTTGTTTAATAAATATGTATATACCTGCGTAATAAGCGTTCAAAACAGAACTAAATAAAACTTGTTTCATCCGATTATTGAAGTCAGTCTTTAAAGACTCCACCTCTTCTCGAATAACTTGCGGTGACATAGAACAATTATGCAAAGGTTTTCCTAAAATAATAAATGACTCGAATTCAGTATCTACTTCTATTTTTAGAAAGAGAATAGAATATGTATTCTAAATGAAAAAAAGTTCAGCAGCCTGGTTTTCAACCCTTTATTTGGCCTATATATAGTATATATTAAAGCTTCAAAATTAGTTGCTTTTTAAAAAACAGATAAAATAATTTTATTTATTTTCTTAGAAAAACGGACTGGTAAGCGAAATAAGCAGCTTATAATAATGAAAGGCAGTCCATAAATTATTTAATTTTATTCAATTTCCGACGTTTCGGAGACTTTTTTTCTCTCCTTCTTCATGGTATAATGTTGGAAAATATTGTAATATTGTTGCTATCACTGAAAGGAGAGACAAATGGGAACCGAGTTATACTCACCCATGAATAACTTATTCAATACCCTGAAGAATGAGAGAATAAAGTCTCCGAAAGGTCGGAAATTGAATAAAATTAAATAATTTATGGACTGGATTTCATTATATAATAACCTACTCACGGATAAAATATTTTGCCTTTTTCTCTTCTCAAGTATCAAAATAATATCGTTATTCAATATAGTTAGAGAAAAAATAAAGATTTAAGATTTGTATCTAAGAAAATCACAAGAGGTTGTCATCTATTAGATTCGAGATGGAATTAATTATATTTATTTATATATCAGAAGGGTTGTTTTTAACCCCTCGGGAATCGAACCTGAATGTCAAAATTGCCAATCTGGGCCAATTGGCTAGCCTATGACAAATGTATCACGCTAAATATTTCACTCAAAGATTTAAATCTTTATTTGTAAAATTTCGCGGTCTAGCGATTCTAAATTTAAAGACATAGCCATGCCATATAATGTTAAAAAAAGGTGGTTGAGTGTTTCGAATTTTGATTATTTTCAAAATTCGAAGGGCGATGGGTTGACTTTTCTCAAATTGAATATGAATTTAAATTCCCGATAGAAGTAGACTTTATTTTTCTAAGAAAATCACAACTCTTCTAGCATATAATTAAAAATAATCCATTTCATCTCGGATCTAATAGATGACAACCTCTTGTGATTTTCTTAAAAATTTAAAGTCTATCGGTAATTTAATATTTTTTTTTTTTTTTGGCTTTTCGGGCTTTCTAGCCATAAGCCAATTTACGATACTATTTATTTTTTCAAATTTGTCTCTACTCGCGGGGTCAGATTTTAGCCGGATGCCTCGAGTCGGATTCGAACCCGGGTCCACTTGGTTAGCAGGCTGACACGCTAACCCCTAGCCTATCTGACCCCCCTATCGGTAATTTAAACTGTTATATTCAAAATATTTGTATTATTGATAGGGATTTTATAAGAGATGTCATTTGTTTTTTAAATAATTTCAATTGAGCAGAAAAAGGCAAGAGATTTGAAGATTTTTTTTAACAAACTTCGAAAGCCTGTTAAATAATCTAAGTAAAAAAATCAAATGAATTCATCTTAAAATAAATGTCATTTTTTTCAATAAAATAATAGGTGAAGTAAAAAGTTCTGAGCCTTTTTTCTCTTTATTTCGACGATAAAATTAACAAAGTTAGGATTTTCCGATTTAGATCAAATATGCGCCGTTTTGTTCGATAACTTTTGTCCTTTTTGAAGGCAATCTCATAATTCCGCCATTGAAAAAGTCCTCGTCCCTAATGGTGCAAAACTTGACCAGCTCATTTTCACAAGCCTCTCTTGAGGCCAGTTTTGTACCATCAAGAAAATTTTGCAAATGCTTGAAAAGATGATAATCGTTTGGTGCCAGGTCTGGCCTATACGGTGGCTGCGATATAACCTCCCTTCCAAGCTCTCGGAGCTTCTGGGGCGTCGTTAACGATGTGTGAGCCTGGCGTCCATTTGATGGAACACAACACCCGAATATTGGCCAATTCTGTCCGCTTCTCGTGGATCGCCTGCTTCATTCTGGTCAGTTGTTGACAGTATAGGACCAAATTGAGTGATTGGCCCAATGGGAGCACGTCATAGTGGATGATTCCCTTCCAATCCCACCAAACACACAATAAAACCATCTTGGGCGTTAATCCGGGCTTGGGGGTCGTTTGGGCCGGCTCACCGTACTTAGACCACGATCTTTTGTGCCTGTTGTTCTCGTATGTGACCCATTGTCATCGCCAGTCACCATCCCCATAGCCATAGATTAAGCAAAAAATCGCAGGCATCAATTGGGTCCAAAAGTTTATTTTGCGTCAATTCGTGTGGCATCCATACATCGAGCTTCTTGTTGAGACCAGCCTCATGCAAATGGTTCCAAACGGTTTTCTGGCTAATCTTCAGTTCCTGAGCAATGGAATATGTTAAATTGAAAGTTTTTGCCGAGAGTAGCAGAATTTTATATATTGAAGGAGACAATAAAATGAAACATGAAAAATGTAATACTTTCATTCATAAATTAATTCCTGTGAATACATTGTAATAGACTGATGAAGAGGGCAAAGCCCTCGAAACTATAGTCTCGTTATAAATAAATAAAATTTATAATTCCAGCAGAAGACACACTCTTTTATTGTCTCCTTCAATGGAATATGTGCTCGCATGCCGGTCCGACTCGAAAATTTCCATGATTTTATCAACTTTTTCGACGATTGGCCTACCAGAGCGTGTCTCATCTTCGACGTCCATATTACCAGAACGGAATCGTTGGAACCACCGGTTTGCTGTTGCATTCGATACCGTATTGGGTCCATAAACAGGACAAATTTTTTGGCCGGCTGCTCCTCATTTTTACCTTGGTCTTAGTGGTACTGAAGAATGTATCGAATTTTCTCTTTTTTTATCTCCATTTTGGAACGCTCTAGCACGCGACGTATACATCGTGAGATATGGCTTATTAAAGTCATCTAACGGAAAAGGCTCGGAACTTTTTACTTCGCCCATTATTATTACAGCCCATAAATAGTTATTTGAGAAAATATAATACCAAAAATTATTCGAGTATTGTTTGATTCTTTGTTTATAGGTGGAAGAGCATTGACATCAAAGAAAGGACTGATACTCAGGCCGAACAAGATGAAGTAGACTGATATTCTGAAAGAGATTTAAGCACAAATTAAAACTTTGTTTGTAATCATATTTTTAATTAATTATTCAAAAATAAAGAATCTCCAACTTACGGATAACATAAATAGAAAATATTTACAATTGGATGATTTTTCATTATATTATAAGTACAAAATGTTAAAGAGAGCATAACTATCGATAAAAGAAAAAGCCTGAAAGTAAAAGAAAATGTATCGTTTATTTTATTTTAAATTAAAAAGAAATAAACTAATTAAATGTGAGAGAGAGAAATAAATACCTGAGTATTTGTTGTAAAATGGGCCAGAGAGAAGATGAAATCCAATGAGATAGGAGTTTAGCAAGAATGCAATATATAAGTCTACGGGCTAAAATTGTTCCAATGAATCCAACCAAATAAGGATCAATCAGATAGAAATTCTTGAAAAAACAAAAACAAAACAATTTTACGTTAATTATATTAAATTAAAAAAAATATTCATTATGGGATTATTAATTAAATGAAAAATTTTGTGAACAATTTCGATTATGAAAGTCAACTATCTATCAGGCTAAAGACTGATGATGAAGGTCACATTAGGAACTACAATCTCTAACAAATAAATTATATCTATATACATGTTTATATTCGTTGTATATATGAATATATTTATTTGGAAGTTCATAATGGATCCTTGCAAAATATCGTTATCTCGGGTAGCAAAATAAATTATGCCCTTAGAGTCACGACTGCTTCTGAATATTTATTCGCAGATTCTATTATAATTATATAGATTGTACATCCCCCATCACATGATTCAAGAAAGGCTCTTTGGCTAGGCGCTAAAGTAAAGAAAATGTTGCAGAGATGCGATTCGACCTGTCCTTCTCATGCAACTTATGACTCATAGAAACCGGATTTTTATGCAGTAAAAACTTCCAAAATATGCAGTTAAAAATGCCGAAATATGCAAGTAATATGCAGTATACGTTGAAATACGCAAAAATATGCAGTAAAAAATAGCTAAATAAATTTTTTTTGTCACTAAAAAATTAAAATTGAAGACAAAAAGACTATATATAGTATTTGAAGGAATAAAATGATAAAGTAATCTATAGGCACCAAGTGTCAAATATGCACATTTATTGCATAAAAAATTGCACAAAATTCTCATTACATTTAATATATTAAAATATCTTTAAACTCAAAGAAATATTAGGATCACTTGAATAAAATCAGCATAATAAATTTAATAATGTTTCAAAAATGTGAACGAAAAAAATACGGGAGGGGTAGCTTTATTTAACAGAAAGCGATTGTATTGCTTTTATATTTTTATATTAACCACCTCTTCCTATTGACGTACAAATAATAAAATAATAAAGAAATAATGCAAAATTTGACCGGCTATAATCTGATCCCTACATTAATTTACACACACTTCCATACACACACATACACGCGAACACTCAATGGCCAAAATGGGCTATAGTACCCGAAGGCCATTAAAAAAAAATAATAATTAACAAAGAATCTAAAAAATAATTAAAATCTGATTGTAATGTGAATAATGTATGTTTACAAGTATTTTTTTAAATTATCTTCTGGATATTATGTCTACGGTCACTTAAAATTGATTTATACGATGAAGAGGAGCGGTCCACATCCACAGACGTAATGGGGCGAATTTAAAGGAACTTAAATTCCCCACTTTTATTTTGAAAGAAAAATATTGCAAACTTTTCGGCATTTTCGAGTTGAGTATAGTATCTAGTCAAGTCAAAGTACAACTGAATAATAAGAAAAATAAGTGGATTTTGTTGTTTATTAGTTTTGTTTACATCCTTTGTAATCCGTCCAACACTACACTTTTGTCGTTGAGACCTATTTGTGTTTTCTTCGAATTTAAATTAGTGTCCCCCTGTTTTATTTCTTCTTCTTTTTCATTTTTTCTCCGAAAAGTTACTTTTAAAACATCTGTAATTGGCGTGAAATATGCAATTTTATGCAATATTACTCAAATATGCAAAAATATGCAGTATAAAAATTAACCCACAGTATCCTAGATGCATGATTCGGATAAATAATTAATCCCCTGGGTCGTATGTGGCAGCAAACAAAATATGCAATTGCATAGGAATCCGGACTCTTCTTTTATGAGGAATCACACAGATGATAGTTTGCAATGAGCCAATACAATATCATTTTTTATCTACATTGTGTTTAAAACCATTTAAAGATAATATAGCTATTGGCAATCACAAAACCTTAACATAAATATGATTTAAATTAAATATAACGACAATAAGACAAACCATTGTATATCGTGTGTAGGACTGAGGAAGCCACCAAACTGTGCGATAGAGATGTAGAAATTGTAATGAAGAGGCCATTCCAGTGAAGACAAACATAATCACTTCAAAAAAAATGTTGCCGTCATGGGGAATCGTGGGCATTGGAATGTGACGAGGGGCCATTATTCTGATAAAAAAATAGACATTAATTGTTGATTAAAATTTATATACTTAAATATTCTTGGTTGTTAAAATATTTATGTACACATTTTTTTATTCTGCTATCCAAAAATGTATTAAATGAAATAAAATTTTTTTAATAAGTTTTTTTTTTTTAATTATAAGGATTAGAAGGAAGAATAAAAAAATGTGTACATGTTAATTAAAACTAAAAGAACTGTAACAGTTTTAATTTTCAAGCTCTTATAAAAAACAATTACTAAAATTATGAGATGAAATACCTATAGTTAAAAAAAATCTATTTTATAAGAATGTTGATTTTGTAATTAGTTCAAGAATTAATTAATTCTTTATAATTTAAATTTTTGTTATCAGTTAAATAATTATTTTTAGATTTTTTTCATTTTGGTTCATGATCATAAGAGTAATCAGTAGGGTGGAGTGAAAAACAAAAATTTTGGAATTTTGATAGTCCTGACCTCTTAATAGTTGCCTATGGGGCTCAAAAACTATTCTCTAAAAATTTTGAGCCAAAATTCAAATGTCTTGAGGTTGCACATCTTATTTAAAGTTTTAACCATATTGTGTAGAGTAGGGTGGATTGAAAAAGCAAGAAGATTTTAATTTTTTTTTTCAAATTTTATTTCTCCTGATATTACAATAGTTGTAAATGAACATAACAAACAATATAACAAAATTTTGGATTTTTCAGAAGTCGTCTTGAGGTTGCACAATTCACTTGAAGAACTGTTGTTTAGACTCGAATTTCGGAATTTCCTTCCTGGACTGAATCTGGGTTCTAATAAAACCATCTCTGGTTTCCTGGTCACAAACACTTGCTGAAGCTTCAGTAACTAGTTTAATATGTCTTTCTTCTTCTTCTTCAACGTCGTAATCCTCTTTACAAAGGAGTCGTGACCCTCATTTCTTCCATATTCTAAGAGCCCTAGTCTTCCCAATTGCAGCCCGCCAGCGTGGTCTGTTTCTGGCCATCGCCGTTGCAGCATGGAGCGTAATACCAAGTTGGGCCTTTATTTGATCCGCCCATCTTGCTGATGATCTGCCTCTTCTTCTTTTTCCTTCCACCTTGCCCTGACGATGATCCCTTCCAAGCCTGTATCTGAGCGGGTGAGGTGGCCGAAGTACTTGATCACTCTCTCGAGTACCATCCCAGAGAGACGACGGTCCGCGTGGACTTCCTCTATAATTGACTTATTAGCTCGGTGAGCCGTCCACGGGATTCTCAAAATTCTCCTCCAACACCACATTTCGAAGGCATCAATCCGATCGCAGTTCTTATTCTTTAGGATCCATGTTTCGTAGGCATAGAGTGCGACAGAGAAAACGAGAGTCTTGACAATAATGACTTTTGTATTAGTTGTTATGTTTTTGTCTTTCCAGATCTAATATATATCTAATATGTATTTCAACGGCCTGTAAATGACAAGGAAACTTGGCAATATTCATTTTGAAGGCAGTTTTGATGATTTCATGCAAGTGTGATTCGGACAGCAATAGAGTGGCTGCCGGCTCATGAATGATAGCGTCATCCCAATTAATCATGCTGTAATATTCCTGTGAAGATAAATTTAATTTGGGAATGAGAAACGGACGTGTATCACTGCTCTTAATGATGCCTCTAGCCTTAATTATCCAACGCAGTCCGAGTTCACGAATATGTTGCCTTTCATCCTGCAACATGGCTAGTATTAAGTTATCCGAGTGCGCAAAGTAGGCATTAACCTGGATAGAATCAAAGACAATCTTTTTGTATTTTTCTGGTAAGAGCTCTTTGTGATAATTCCATGTAGATGTCGGGCACCATAAGTGGCTTTTGGGAGATTTCTAATTTCGAACCAAGAAGGGTCGTAAACTCTCATGACGAACTCGGCTAAAAGATTCATTGGGAGCAGTGGTATACCGCCCGTTTCACATTCCCAAATTAAAATTTTCTTCACAAGAATATTACAGCATGATTAATTGGGATGACCCTATCATTCATGAGCCGGCAGCCACTCTACTGCTGTCCGAATCACACTTGCATGAAATCATCAAAACTGGCTTCAAAATGAATATCGCCAAGTTTCCTTGTCATTCACAGGCCGTTGAAAGACATTAAACTAGTTACTGAAGCTTCAGCCAACTGTTTGTGACCAGGAAACAAGAGATGATTTTATTAGAACCCAGATTCAGTCCAGGAAGGAAATTCCGAAATTCGAGTCTAAACAACAGTTCTTCAAGTGAATTGTGCAACCTCAAGACGACTTCTGAAAAATCCAAGATTTTGTTAAATTATTTTATTCACCAAAACTGCAAACAGTCTACAGAGTTTTACTTTTTTCTCCAATTTTAACTTTTAGAGTACCAAGTTATCGAGATGGTTTCATATGTCCAAAGATAAATAAATTGAAAAATTTACTTTATATTGATGAACTTTCACTTTTAATCATAAGTTTCCTGTATTTGATTCGATCGCGAATCGAATGCAGATGATTTTTGTCAAATATTAAGTGAAAATAATATCCGAATTTATATATTTCTAACTTGAAATAGTGAAAGTTAATTTTCTCATTAATATATCAAAGAATAATTAACACATTAACGAGAATTGTTTTTGATCGCGCTTTTTAAACAAGATATATATCGCGAGACTACTGCTGATTGAAGGTATTGGAGTCTGCTGAGTCTTAAGCCTGGACCAAGAGAGAATGAAAAAGATGTGATCCATTTGACTATAATCCAGCATCAATTCGCGATTGGCCCTCATGACACTTTTTATATCAAACACTGATATGGATCACCAATTAAAGATGTGATCCATTTGGCTATAATCCAGCATCATTTCGCGATTGTCCCGCATGACACTTTTTATATCAAAAACTGATATGGATTACCAATTAAAGATGTGATCCATTTGGCTATAATCCAGCATCATTTCGCGATTGTCCCGCATGACACTTTTTATATCAAACACTGATATGGATCACCAATTAAAGATGTGATCCATTTGGCTATAATCCAGCATCATTTCGCGATTGTCCCGCATGACACTTTTTATATCAAACACTGATATGGATCACCAATTAAAGATGTGATCCATTTGGCTATAATCCAGCATCATTTCGCGATTGGGCCGCATGATATTTTTTATATCAAACACTGATATGGATCACCAAATGAATTTGAAATCTGAGATGTTATATATGGTGATCCATATCAGTGTTTGATATAAAAAGTATCATGCGAGCCAATCGCGAAATGATGCTGGATTATAGCGAAATGGATCACATCTTTTTCATTCTCTCTTGGTCCAAACTTAAGACTCAGCAGACTCCAATAGCTTCAACCAGCAGTAGTCTCGCGATATATATCTTGTTTAAAAAGCGCGATCAAAAACAATTCTCGTTAATATGTTAATTTTTCTTTGATATATTAATGAGAAAATTAACTTTCACTTTTAATAAAAATTAAAGTCAACTTTCAAGCTTAAAGAAAAACTCGTATTAATGTATTGTTGAAGGAGACAACAAAGAGTAGTGTCTTCTGCTGGAATTATAAATTTTATTTATTTATAACGAGACTATAGTTTCGAGGGCTTTGCCCTCTTCATCAGTCTTCATAAATTAATTCCTGTGAATGCATTGTAATAGACTGATGAAGAGGCAAAGCCCTCGAAACTATAGTCTCGTTATAAATAAATAAAATTTATAATTCCAGCAGAAGACACACTCTTTTGTTGTCTCCTTCAATATATAAAAATTCTGCTACTTTCGGCAAAAACTTTCAATTTAATGTATTGTTGATTTCCATGGTATAAGATTTGTAAATTTTGAAAAGCATTCCAGATATAGAAATAAATAAATAAGGCGAATACTTTTTCTGGGCTTCATCGTTCGGAAGGGTCGGAGGTTGAGGTCTGCCGGCTCCAGTTCTCGAAATATTGCGCCGTCCTCCAGGCATAATGAAAAAATCCTCACTTCTTGCCGTAAGTTTCTAAAAAATAGATTAAATACATACACTAATCAATATTTGTTTTTATTTATAATATTTTCTATCAAATTTTGAACGTTAATCTCTTCTGATAGGTTATGGTATCTTTTCTCAGGGATAGGAATTTTGACATAGAAGCATTTCACTCACTTGTTGATTATAATTTAATGACTAGAAATACAACAATATAATAGTTATCCAAATATTTATATTGTGAGTTTGAGACTCGAGTCAAGATGACAAGAGTTGTCGCTCGCCTAGTGAATTATGGATATCGGCTCACACTAGGTCGGACACCATCTTTCGAAAAAGAAATTTACCAGAAAAAGTCCGCTTGACATTTGAAATCGAAATGTCGTCAAAAAAAATTTAAAGGGTTTGTAAGACGCCAGAAATAGGAATTAGGGAGGGTGATTTGAAAAAACAAGATTAAAGTGAGGAACCTTTCTGGGGGTAAACTCTTGCGATTCGTTGGTCTCTGGGGTTTGAAACGACGGGGTCAAAGGTCGTTGATGAGCGAGGAACGGCCTCCGAATGGGGTCCCGGAAAAATTTCCTCCGTCGACTGACTGCATTGGACGGGTACGTCAGCGAATGGGTCCAGATCCGACAGGAAATCCACAAACAGAAGACAGCCAAGGCACACGGAAGCAAAATCATAAAATTGGACGCGAGATTATTGTTTTGAGGGTAGTGGAATTCTTCGGTGGGTTTCATATTGTGGAAATACAGGCAAGAAACGGCTTGTCCAAATCATATGGCTAGAATATTGTTGTCCACGTTGTCGAGAACACGATATCAAAATCAAAATAATAAACACACGAATAGCCAACTTAACAAACAGAGAACCCCATGGAAAGGAAGCTGCTCATTCGCCGAGGGTTCACCACCCCAACCCTCGCTAGATAAACCCGTTCACCCCCCAAAATCCATCTAGATCTGTGTTTTCACATGCTGTAATTTGACTCTCCATCATCCCCTCCCACCTAAATTCTAATACATATGTTTGTTTTTTAGAAAAGTTGTTCAGCATTTCCATTTGTATTGAAAATGTAAAGAAAGAAGGCAGTCCAGGGGTATAGTGAGGAAAGAAAAAATTAACACATTATCCAGATAAGGTGTAATTTATTAGATTCCTTCCTCCTTTCTTTTCAAACTGACGTTTCGGAGGATTCTTCCCTCCTTCTTCAGGGTTTTAAAGGGTCAATGAAGGAAACAAATAAAATGCTTCCTTCCTCTCTACACAACAGTGTTTAGAACTTTTTCTTCCTTAGCAGAAGAAAGTTTTAATACTGCTTTGGAGATAGGAAGGAAGCATTTTATTTGTTTCCTTCATTGGCCCTTTAAAACCCTGAAGAAGGAGGAAAGAATCCTCCGAAACGACGGTTTTTTTCTTCTTTTTCTTAATTCTTAATTTCTATACTTCTGCTAAGGAAGAAGAAAGTTTTAAACACTGCTGTGGAGAGGGGAAGGAAGCATTTTATTTGTTTCCTTCATTGACCCTTTAAAACCCTGAAGAAGGAGGGAAAAATCCTCCGAAAAGTAGGTTTTTTCTTAATTCTTAATTTCTATGCTTCTGCTAAGGAAGAAGAAAGTTTTAAACACTGCTGTGGCGAGAGAAAGGAAACATTTTATTTGTTTCCTTCATTGACCCCTTGAAACCCTGAAGAAGGAGGGAAGAATCCTCCGAAACGTCGTTTTTTTCTTCTTTTTCTTAATTCGTAATTTCTATGCTTCTATGTTTTTTCTGTCTGTGTGTTTGAATTCAGATAGCCACGATAACTTCAGAAAAAAGTCGTAGAAAGTTCGTTCTTGTGCTAAAATATTGGTATATTTTCCATGCGGATATCTGATTAGATTTTGTGTGTTGTTGCTTCAAAAATGCAGAAAATTTTTGTTGAATGATTTTATTGAGATTTCAAGTCATTTCGGAACTAGTTCAAACTCTCGTTTAAGAGCTATCGTGGGGTCAGAAAAGGATTTATCTTTAATATTTCAGACATTTCTAGGCACCAAAAAAAAAAAATTTTTTAATCCAATCACTCCAGACACCCAGCGAGATATGCGATCTCCGAGCCTTTTTTTTCTGTAATGATATTGATACAAGAATAAGTTGCACCAAAAAGGTACAACGTCTGTAGTTTTGGATGTACTAATGTATCGTGAAAAAAATAAATTTCAGAGATTGTGTCGGAGTTGAAGGTTCCTGAGGATGCGGGTCTTGAAAGACTGAAGGTTGATTATGTGTTTATATGTAGCAGTAAAGACAGACAGAGGAAGCGAGTTCCAGTCTCTAGAAGTCAGAGATGATAAACGAAGTGGCGAATGGGTTTGTTCGGTTAATATCTAAGTACCTGGAGCCACCGAGCGATGCACGGTAACCAAATTAAAAAATACAAAAATATATAGTGAACACGCCCCCTGGACCTCCCCCCTCGCCCCCATCACTGCACCCCTACCCCCACCCCCACTCTGCCCCACCCCCTGATCCTCCACAACTGCACCCCCACCCCGCACCCAGTTTTTGCATTTCTAGCTTTCTAGTGGTCCACATATATTTTATGTCTATATTTGTTTACTCGTAAACCAAATTGCCCACATTCGTTTATATTGATAGACATTATAAAAAAATAAATAGGAAAATAATAATAAAAAAAATAATCCTATAGGATCTGAAATAAAAACATAAAATTAAATAAGATTTGTTTCCAAGTTATATAAAAAAGCCACTTCAACCACTTTATTTGTAAACACACCTGTTTTGTTATGAATCCACCTGTAATGTTATGATTTAGACACCTGTTAATTAAAAAATACCTAATTTTAATATAATAATATTTGTTATAATCTATTAGTGGGTTTTAAAATTAAAAAAACAATTAATAAATAAAAGATAATTGAAAAAAATGTAAACAAACTTTTTTATTGAGATTTTCATCTATAAATAATTACTTTAATTAAGAAAAGATCAATTAAGATGAAATTTGTCGAGGTCCAGACCTAGCCAGTATTGTTTTCTCATCCTCAAAACTTGTTAATAGAGTTGGTTTCATCAAAATCAGTAGAGCCGTTTTCAAAATAGAAATAAGATACAAATATATATACAATTTTTACTCGTTTAATAAGAGTAGATAGATTTAATCATAGACTGGTGTTGAATGTTTGAAAATCATGTATTTAGAGCAAATGAAGTTTTAGGAGGGATTATTTATTTTATTTCATCAGAACAAACGCCATGGTATTTATAAATAAGGGCGGAGACAGTTCTACGATGAGAAAATGCTATTAATTTTATATTAATAAATTGAAAAAATATCTTATCAATTTAATACACTCCTGCAAGCTATTTCTCTTACATTTAAATATTTCCGCCATTCAAATTTTTTTTTATCTTTAAAATGTTATTTACATTATGTTTTTTCTATATATTTTCAAACTAATTTTTTCTTTTGTCACCAGCATAACTTATTGTTTTTATTTTTAGAATTTTCTTTAAAAATAATTTGAGTGTTTCAATAACATTCTAACCTTAACTGATGAATTGTCAATTATAACTCTGCACCAAAAAGTAGAGATTTTATCATTAAATCATATTTATAAGAATTGATAAATTACATGTTAAAAAATGAGTATTTTTAAAAGAGTTCAAGTAAGTGTATAGAATTTAATTTATAAATAATAAAATTAAAAATGCTTTTTACTGACCCAGTTGGTTTAAATTGCCGACAGTAGCAGAGTTCGATTTTATCGGGAAAATCTCTAGACTTTTCTTATGAATCCGAAATGTTATAGGTTATTTTTATAACATGTCATAAGAGTTTATATTCATCTATTGGGATTAGAACCCAAGAACCAGGAGGGGTGAATACAACCCTTGGGAAATTATCAATAAATAATGTTTTGGATTCAGTAGAGGACAGTCTTATGATTTTTCTACTTTGTTTAATTTATAAGATAAGCTATAAAAATCAAAGAATGCGTTTTCTGATGAATGTAAGAAGTATACCACACCCCAATCAGCACCCCCACCACCAAAATAATGATTCTCACAGCTCTTATTAATTAATCATATAATAGCAATGCAACACCCGTTGCATTCGTAGATTCTAAATCTACAGCACTATTCTGCCAAGGTTACCTTATACCCATTAACTTCTCCCATCTGAAAAAAACAACATTTTTCACCAACCGGTCCTTTCGTACTAAATTGTTGTTTAAATTTTAAAGATAGAAACCGACCTGGCTCATGCCGGTTGGCACCTGAAAGTTTTTTAAACTGTCTTAAAAAGAAGGATTAACAAACAGCGATTGAATATACAACGCTCAATCCTTACTAGACAATCGCGCAAACATAGCCTCCTCAATAAATTCAGATTTAAGCATGCTTAAAAAATGGGGATCTCACAACTTGGTAAACTTTAATGCTGGCAAAACACAATGCTGCCTAATTTCTAGGCGCGCAGATAGGAACCTTCGTGATTCGTAAGTTACAATAAATTTGAATAAAATTGTAAATATCTTTTTTTGTCGCGAAATTGCCATTTTCGAGAGACGAGTGATTTCTGACTATAAATACCTACACTTCTCGCCAATTGTGCATAAAGTTCCACTTTTCTCTACAACTCCATCTACTTTGCAGCACGTTTATTATCTATTTATACATTCACAGCGACATTTCAATTCATGTAACCTGTCACCATCAATTATTATTTATATTAAAGTGATCATTATTCAGTGTCCTAAAATAATAGATCAAACCTTAGAAAAAACACAGCTCCAGATCTTACTGAAAAAGCTTTGACATATTTCCTCTCTCAAATCGATCTTTTTCAGCTAGTATTACACAAATAGTCCGGAGATCCTGTGTATCGCGGAGCTTCGGTTGATTTAAGAATTTTTTCATTACATTTAGCAGGGATTTATTTCATCAATCTTAGGGGCAATTAATTTTATTACAACGGTGATTAATATACGTCCTTCGGGCCTTAAATTAGAACGAATACCGTTGTTTGTTTGATCGGTAGCAATTACTGCTTTTTATTATTACTTTCCTTACCAGTGTTAGCGGGTGCTATTACCATGCTTTTAACAAATCGAAATTTAAATACGTCTTTTTTTGACCCCGCAGGAGAGGGGTCCTATTCTTTACCAACATTTATTTTGGTTGGTGATTTCTTTACACACTAATCCTGTAGCTTGGGGTCTAGTTGGAGGGGCTTTCCTGGGGGTTTTGTTGGGTTTGAGTGGGATCAGGGGGCTTTGGATTGGGTGGGTAACTCCAATACCCCCAATTAAGAGGGGGAGTTTGGAAAAGAACGTTTGGGTTGCATTCAAAAAGGCCTGTGGACCACTTTACCCGAGACTTTACCTATCTGGAGTATACAGTATCGAACAAAGTTGGTTGCGATGACGAGGTAACTCGTCGAATACAAATGAGAAGATCAGCAATGGCAAAATTAAAGAAGATATGGCAGGACAACAGCTTAACCATCAATACAAAAAAGTTAATCGTCACTACTCTGGTCTTCCCTATCATGTTATATGCAGCTGAAACTTGGACCCTAAAGCAAAAATAGACGCCTTTGAGCTGTGGTGCAGGAGAAGAGTGCTTCGATTCCCTTGACGGCACATCGTACTAATATCTCCGTCCTTCGAGAAGTCCATGCGGGACAACGTCTCTCCAGCATAATGCTCGGGAGGATGGTTAAATATTTCGGCCACCTGACAAGATCTAACACTGGTCGTGAGAAGATCGTCATTCAAGGGAGAGTGGAAGGACCTCGTAGGCGTGGCAGATCACCAGCCAGATGGACAGATCAGATACGAGCTGGTCTGGGCACTAAAACTGGCTCACAGAATCTCATCCGTGGGAGCCTGGTCTTATTGGAAGTCTGGGGTCACGACTCTTCCGTCAAGAAGAAAACGAAGAAGAAGAATTACAAAAAATATAGTGCCCTAGATTCACAGGTGAATGTACATAAGCTCACAGCTCATGCAGAAACTTTCGATTGTGGGATATTCCTCACTTTTCTCCCTTACCACTCCCTATATTATTATTAACTTGAGAGTATATTTTGAAAGCTACAGATCTTGATGAATGAATGTTACTTCCACTGGATAATTGTAATTCTTCTCCTGCTGATTCTTCAACCCGGACCATTATTAAAGAAGTTAGTTGATGAAAACCTATTAAAAATATCACTTTTCTACAATGGATTTTAATCGAGAGTTTTTACTTTGTTTTACACCAAGAATCACCTTCTGTAGGTGCAACTCCTATAGGTCTGGGTCGTGAAAAGAAGGAAAAGAGAATTTAGGAGCTGGATTGAAGACAAAAGATACCTGTGGACCTTAGAATATTAGCAAAAGATGAAACTGGATAAGTGAGAAACCTCTGACACTGAAAATCCGAGCTTGATTTTCAATGGAAAACAATTATAGCTGGGATTTTTCAACTCTTTAATTTACATTTTTTTATACTGTCTACCTCTCAAAATAGGAAAGTTTTAATAAATGGGCTAATATTATAGTGCAAACTACATACAAGCTTTATTTATATTTTCTTTTCATCAAAAATATCCTTTTGAATAACATTCAAATCTTGATAGACCTAAGGAAGTTAGTTCTATGTCACTTCTATAATTCGGAATTCAGAAAGTCTCAGAATCAAACAATTATATCCAGATTCGAGCGTATATTTGTAAAACTTATAAGCATCTAACTACCCCACGCAGAAGACGCATTCTAATTGATTTCTTAATTTAATAATGTTATTCATCTATTAATTTATAATTGGTATTTTTCAGCAAATGGCTACTTTTGCACGAATATGGCATATTTATGATGCTACATGGCAGAATCCTTTTGAATCTTCCAAATTAATTGTCACCTATCTTAAAGGACTAAATAAACCAATTTATGCTCCAATGACTAAGATAAATTTATCATTTTAATTTGGTTAATAATGAAGTAATACCGAACTTGATTAAAAACTAAGGAAATTATTTATCAATTTATCGTCTCCTTAGAGTGTAAACCTGCTAAATCTATTTTTTATCATATATGAAATATTAATACCGTTCGAAAGAAAAAAGATTAAACATCGTCCAGTAAAACTGCTACTTAAAATTACGATCTTAAGTTGTAGAAAAAAAATGTGAAAAATAGTTTCTTTCCATAACAACAATATTAAATTTTGTTTGTTTTTTCTCTGTCCTGTAAAATTTCCTTTTGTGAGTTAGCAGGTTTACACTCTAAGGCGACGTTATGTGTAATAGATATCTTTTTACTTTACCATACAGGGTATATGATCAAGTATTGTAATCGTGCATGAAAAAAGTGTTTTTTTTTGCTTCTTTTTTTTGAAATATCTCAAAAACGGCTCAAACTATTTTGATAAAAAAAATTGGGCGAAACCATGGCATTTCGGTCTACAAAAGCTCCATTAAGTGATCATCGAAAAAATTATATTTTTAGAGATAATAACTGTTTTGTCAAAATGTCTGTTATTCTGTTAGTCTGTGCTTTACCAAATTTTGTAAAGGAGCTAGCTCAAAAACTAGTGTGAATATCAAAACCAAATTTCACACATAGTTTTGGTGCATTGAGATTAAGAGCTGATCGACCATATCGAGAATTCACACACTTGTCATCATATTCTTGAATTTATGACGTCCTTCCTGTCTGCTTATTCTCAAAGACTTTACGGGTCCAATGGCTTATTTAAAAAGGGCGGAAAACATTATTTGCAAGTGGCTGTCTTTCGGACGGAAGTCATTTTGGCCAACATCTGGTTTGCACATGACACAATTGAAATCTGAATTAAAATTTCAAACCCACATAAATATTTCGCGTAATTCGGTCATTCTACTTCTGTGCTTTCGTCGACCTGCTGCACGAAACTACTTCTCAATGTGCAAGTACAACTGTGCGACAGTGTTTTTTTCCTGTGCTGCGCTGCCTGCGTGTTCCAGTTCAGTGTGCGCCTTAGCTTAGGGCCTTTTCTTACACTTAACAACTCATTGATTTAAAATTTTTGTAAAGTTTCATGAAAGTAGCATAGGATGAGCCTGAACGAAATTTATTTTGATTGCTATAAAATAATTAGTTTTTTTTTTAATAATATTGACTAGTCGAGAAAGAGTTGCTCCAACTTCTTAGGCCTATATTGATCCTCGCCTCATTAAAAGAAGGAGAGGGGAAATAAATTTTAGGAGTTGGGTCAAAGTCGGGGGTCCAGGCTCGCACTTGTCTTTTTTTTTTTTTTTTTTTAATGATATTGATGTGAGAAGGAGATACACCAGAAGGTGGATCCCCTAAAGGCCAGTATGGGCTGGCCCCTCTATCGTGAAAAGAACAGAGCAGAAGGAAAAGAAGCCGGGATCACGAGCCAATCTCAGAAACTTAGATACAATTCAATATCCAATTTACTAAGGTTTTAGGGGCTTCGAGCAGTGGTAAATTCTCCGCGCGATAAATTCGGCTGTATTCCTCATAGCTTACAAAAGAAGAGAAATCTCAACCAAAACATTCTGTGAAAAAACAGGCCTAAAGTTGAGAAAATAGTATATCTTTCAACTTAATTATTCTTGCGAATTTAAATTGGCTACACACTAGATTTCACTACTTTTTCGAACTTGGCCTGTTTTTTCACGGCCATGTTTTGGTTGAGATATTTATTAACACAAACATATACGACATACATGTTCAATGTATATAATCTATTTAATTGTGATAATGTGGTTTTTATCAAACCTATAAAAGTATTAATTAACATATCTAAATTATCATTTTCATGAACTTTTTTTTAGCTAATTGTGGTGATCATGTCGTAGTTATCAATACACGAGAAATTGCATTGCCTGGCGATGAATGGCAAAAACGTGTATATTTCCATCACACAGGAAGACCCTCCTCGGATACCTGGACTCTCGCATGGGAATTGCATAATCTAGATCCTACATTGGTAAGACTTTTTTCGCATTTATAAAATGTTTTATTAGGCAGTTAATTTTATCTACTCGATATTTTTTTTAAAGTAATAATTAGTTAATTGTAATATATCTCCCAAAAAATGTATACATCCATTCATTCGATATTCATAAAAATATGCCACAAAGAGTCGGTGATTTTTTATAAATCAAGTTATTGGTACATTTATAGAGACAACATGGCATGACAATAAATCATGTTTAATTTCAACATTTACAAGAATTACACTTGATTTCTGCGAAATATTGCTTGAATAATCTTGACCCAAATGTCCACTGGAAATGCGTGCAATTGTCTGGCTTAAGGTAGTTGTTTCGTGACAATTCTAGCAAAAAGTTTATGCTAGAGTATATAGTTTATAGTACAGACAATAAGAATATAATAAGCCCAAAACTTTTTGCTGTTTATGTACCACTACTAGCCAATCCCGTGCTCGTTTGACAAATCTGGCAACACTGTCAGAGCTTGTATATATTTTATCATAGAAATATCAGATAAAGTACATTATAAAGAGCGATTTATAAAACAAAAAGTTCTTAATAAGCGATTGAAAGCTGCTGCGACAATGGCTGAAGCGAAAAAACGTCAAAAAAATTACTAAAGTTAACCCACTTTATAGGTTAAATAAATGCGTTGTTTCCAGCTTGTTTTTAGTCTAAAATTTTCATTATACATTTTTTATTATTTATTCATTATTATCTCAGAAACTGTGTTGTATGAATTAAAATTTTCTTAAAAAATGTATTAGTTATTGTTTAATGTTGGTTTAGTTTTTTATAACAATGGTAAGAAAAGTTTCTTAATTATAATTAAGTATGTATGTAAACTTTCCGATATTCCGTATAGTGTAATGTAAAAGAGTCTGAAAAACTCTATTTTTGAAATTCAATATCTCCGGAACTATATTGCTCATAAATTTCGTTTTGCCACCAATCGATGCAGAAGTATTTAAATAATAATCTATCTAAATTTCAAAAAAATCATAAGAAAACCCTTATGGTGAAACAACTACCTTAAAGCACGCCTTAATTGTCGACCATTCTTTTTTTAAGTTATACACCCCTCCTTTATATAGATATAAATGTTTTATTCTTTGATAGAATAGAATATTTTATAGAGCTGATCATTTGGTCCTTTTTTATGTTTCAAATTGAATCTAAATTTATTCAATTCTTCCAAAATATTAATATAATCCCATGGATCTACAACCTACAAAATGTTTAATAAGATATATTCACATTTAATGCATTCTAAAATTCTAATTAAAATTCATTTTTTTCTGTTTAGATAATTAAAAAGGCTGTCTATAAAGATCTAAAAATAAATCTTCAAAGAAGACAATTAATGATGAGATTACATCTATTCCCAGATGATAAGGTCCCTAAAGAAATATTGGACAATGTGTCTAATCAAATACGTCCATTGAGGCCCATTCCAAAACGCCTGGACCACTATTCACAAGAAGAAATTGAAACATTTCCGAAAATATGGGACTATCCTAAACATCATTTTGTACGTTGAACTATTTATTTTCTTTAGTAAACTTTATAATAACAATATTCAATTTTAATAAATCTTTATAATTTAAAATGAATCATTTCTTAAAACCTTTGCCCTTTGTAATAGATTTAATGATTACTCAAAATGAATGAGCATAGATGATGCTTTTCTTTATTGGGTAAATTTTCTTTCTTACTTAAAGAAATAAAGATAATTCAATAAAAATTTCTAACTTGTTTCC
The DNA here is from genome assembly GCA_024734495.1 of Forficula auricularia. Classification (NCBI taxonomy): domain Eukaryota; kingdom Metazoa; phylum Arthropoda; class Insecta; order Dermaptera; family Forficulidae; genus Forficula; species Forficula auricularia. Next base: position 8,213,574 of record JALMQS010000353.1, read on the forward strand.
AATTATTGGAAAATTTGCTTGATAAATGTTTTAACATTACCATAAGTAAGCAATATTGTAATAATAGAAATAAAGTTTCAATTTATCCTTATGATTCGCCAAATCATCAATAAATATTAAAATACATTTTTAAATGTAATTAGCCTTATTATTTTTTGACTTGACTTCATCATATCAACGGTTTCGAGTTTTCATCATAAAAATATCTTCACTTACATCCTAATTTCAAATTTGTTTTAAAAACGATAATGTTATAAAGTTTTTTAAATATAAATAATACGAGAGTGTATCAATTATAAGTTACAGCAAAAACGTACTCTCAGGGTATAAAAATGAAAAGTATTACTTCTGAAATACATCTCCTACACACCTATACTATTTTTTTACGACATATCTATACACTATACATATATTATATACATTTTCCAAACGTGAGTAAAACATTTCCATGTCAAAAAAATAAAACTATTCTCTAATTTCGACTGGGTGTTTCCGAGCCAGCAACTGAAATTTTGATACTCATGTATTGATGGTCAACCGTACAAAGTTGTAAAGTACGAAAATAGGCTCAACCTGATTAAGTATATATGTATTCTTTGGAAACTAATATCTTTTTAAAATGTTTAATATCAAATTTGGAGGAAAAGGGGTAAACTTTTTCAAAACTCGGTATAATTTGGAAACTTTTTTGTTATGCTTAAAAATGGAAAATTTTCGAATAAAATCTATATTCCGGCAACACAATGGGCTACCGAGTAATATCTACCAAAGAAATATACATTTACTCATCTACAGAATCCATTAGATCAAAGCTAGCTTAAATATTGCTTTGCAATAGTCAAATATAATTTCAAAATACACTTTGCAATATTGGCGGTGTTGACCTTAGATTTATTTAGAAAACTTCCCTCGAATGATCTACGCCACTGAAATCTAATCATAACTATACAGGAGGAATAGTAAATATTTTAGGAGGTGTTAGTATAGACGAATTGCAATAAAAAATGCCATATAACGTGTGTCCAAATTTTATTGAGTACAGAGATACAGCTGTTAGTATGTAACCCAATATCGGCATACTCAGCATGTGTAAATACGTGCGGCATGTTTACACGCTACAGTACAGTAGACTTGGCCAACAAATCACAATGAAAACTTCAATGTAAAATAAAGCACAACTTGAACATCAAATCTCTACTGCTGACATTCGATAAATACGCACATAGCAACCTGTGTACCAAGACACGAAACGAAAATGTATTGAACTCAGTTGTATCTTTGTACTCAATAAAAATTGGACACATGTTATCATATGTGGCATTTTTTATGGCAATACGTCTATACTACCACCTCCTAAAATATTTACTATTCCTTCTGAAACACCCTGCATATAATATTACTACTTGTTAGTTGTTAAGATAGGTACTTAAAAAAAATTAACGATTATAAGAATATTTTAATGTTTTAAAATGTGTAGGTATATATATTTCAAAATATATTCTATTCTTCTAAATTCAAGGCTTTTGCAACTGCCCGGATTGATATATACATCATATTATCCTTAGTTTTATTGAAATTTTCTACCGCTTGAGGTCGTATTTCTGTCCAATTATTTAAATCTCTAAAAAACAAATAAAATATATCGAATTAGATCAATAAAGTATACAGTAATAGATTTATTAAATCTCTGTAGATAGGTTTAATGAATTTCAATCGTCCTTGTTTGGTAACAAAATCGAGAGCTTTTGGTACTATGTCAGTCCAACGACCTTTGATGCAGAGTCTCAACCACCTAATGATAAAAAATAATAATTTGGAAAAACATAAAGTTATATCTATAATTTGAAAGTTTATATTGGGAAAATAAGGACAAGTTTTTATGTGTGACTTTTTTATTTATCCACCAACGTTTCGTCGACTTTGCCGACTTCTTCAGGGCTTCAAATAGTCATGTCACACATTCGTCTAAATTTTCTTATTACCTTCGTTACCATTGAAGGCCATCAGAATACAATTTTCAAAAGATATTTGGCACATTCACAAAAAACACAATTTTTCTCTTTATAATAACAACCTTATCAATACAAAACAGAACAGAAATCACTTCTTGTAAAAATAGAATAGAATACTTTTCTATTAAAAAGAAAAGTATTCTATTCTATTTTTACAAGAAGTGATTTCTGTTCTGTTTTGTATTGATAAGGTTGTTATTATAAAGAGAAAAATTGTGTTTTTTGTGAATGTGCCAAATATCTTTTGAAAATTGTATTCTGATGGCCTTCAATGGTAACGAAGGTAATAAGAAAATTTAGACGAATGTGTGACATGACTATTTGAAGCCCTGAAGAAGTCGGCAAAGTCGACGAAACGTTGGTGGATAAATAAAAAAGTCACACATAAAAAACTTGTCCTTATTTTCCCAATATAAACTTTCAAATTATAAATTAAATTATGGACGGAAATGATAATAGTTATATCTATAATGAATTAAACCTTAGTTTCTTTTGACTGAAGTTTCGAGACAAAGAAATTGAGGTGCTTTATGCTTTCATTTAGTTAAACCACACCAAGACACCATCAAATTCTTACTGGCTGCAAAGCACTTCAATTTTTCTCAAAGGATTATATCTATTATTATTGAATGCGAATTTGTTAAAAGGGTATCAGTCACTTTTTCGACAAATATGGTTTTTTCCTGCTTTTATACTCTTAGACTTACACGCTCCGGTAATAAAATCATCGTTTTGGTGACCAGGTTAAACAGGTTGAAATATTGGAAAAAAATTTAAAACGGCATGATGAAAAGATTTAGTTACTCGAAAGGTTTAGTGACAAGTGCCCTTTTAACAAATTCGCATTCAATTAAGATTCTTTGCCTAATTGTTTTCTGTTAAAATTTTGTCACCTTTGTGTTAAAATCACGAATATACAAAAACCATGTTTTGAGTTATTTCTATGTGAAAATATTTTATATAACAATATTTATTTAATTTCATGTATATACAACTCAAATTTGAGGTTCATTTAATCATTCTATCTTATTCGAGTCTCTAGCATAGAAAGTTTGTCAAAAATTGAATTGAAAAATTACACAAGTTACACCACATTCGTGGTTTTAGCATAAGAGTGACAATTTATATCGATATTTAAAATAAATTAAATTATTAAAAGAAAATTATAATTTATAAAATAATAAATCAAACTATTTTAAGTTAAGAAAATGATTTATCCAAATACATAAATATGAAAAAAGGGGCCAAGTTAGGTGCAAACGGCTTTGCCGACAAGAGTTGAGATCTAAACGTTTTGAAAAGTTTTATCCTTTAATTTATCTAAATAATTACATTTAAACATTTATATTAATAATTATTAAATATTTCTCATAAAATATCTGTTAAAAACCCGGTCGGTTTTTCATAAATTTTACCCTTTCATTTCGGGCCCCGAAGAAGGGAAAGTTTCGGTTTTTCAATTTCCTCCTTTATTAATGTGCCAAGCTTTACCAATATGCCAAATTTCAGCATTATAGCTTGATTGTATTTTCACTATATGTTAATTAAGCCTATAATAAATTTCACCTCTTCATTTTAGGTCCTGAAAAAGGGAAAGTTTCACTTTTTCGATTTTTCCCTTTAATTGTAGCCCAAACTCTACCAGTATGCCGAATTTCAGCATTCTAGGATCAGCGGGAGTACTCTAGGTTTTTGATATGTCAATGAGTCAGTGTTAAAAATGGCACTTTTCAGAGCTTAATAACTCAATAACTATAACAGGTTTATTAATGAAATTTGGGATTCTAGGTGTTCCAGTGGGTCTTATTAGACATGCAAAATTTCAAGTGTGTAGGTTTAATAGTTTTTGAGTTATGGGGGGTCGAAAGTAACTTGAAATGGTTCGTGTAAATATACACAGGGCTAGTGCGTCGCCCGTTTTTCCGAACTTGGCTGACACACTGTCGTGTGTCTAGATTTAAAAATACTATGAATTGTTTAGATCAAGATGCAAAATCCTCTTACTTCATTTTTTTAGTTTATATATTAACAAAATTAACGTACCTGAATTTAATCTCCGAATTACCAATACTATCCATGTCATACACTTTTTGAAGAATTTTCAATTTGGCAATGCTTATAGGTTCTTCTTTTAATAATTCATTTAAAAATATCATTCTTTGTGTTGGTGTCAGATTTGTAAAATTTTTTACGTCAAAATTACTACAACTTTCAGGAGTATCTCCCACCCATTGTTTCGCCAAATTTTTACAAGCGTCAAGTAATGAGGTATCATATCTAAAATAAAAATAAAATATAAATATATTTATTCTAAAAGAGATATTCTATTTGAAAGATATGATTAACCAACTCTGGAATGTGAAGAGGCATTCCTGGAGAGTAAAGCCAACCATTCCAATCGACTGAATCCAATTCTTTTTTTTTATTTTGAAAAAACTTGTAGAGAAAGTCTTTAAAATCATCAGTGGTTATAGATTTGTACTTAAATTCATCCATATAGGCTCGAAGAAATGGATCAAATACCTCTTAATAAAAAATAAGAATATTAGAGGAATAAATATTATTTTAATTAGGATAATTTTAAATTTACTTGGTCCTCCTAATAATTCTTCTAGATAGAAAAGAAAAGTATGTCCTTTTTCATAAGGTACTACAGAAAATGCTTCATCAGGGTCAACATCTGTTAAATCGGGCACTAGCTTTGTTAAAGGGTCCTCAGCTCCACGATTATTTATCTAGAAAATACAAAAGAGAAAATAAGAAATACGAGGATAAGTCAAAAATTACTTACACTTTTCGTTCTACAACTTTATTAAACTAAGATAGGTGTACAACAGATATATTATTTTTCGATATAATCTCCACCTTTAGAATGCACTTGGTCCAGCGAGCCACAAGCTTCCAGATGCCTTCCTAGTAGAAGGTTTTCGGTTGGGCATGAAGCCACTTTTGCAACGCATCCCGAACGTCTATGTCTGAGGCAAATCGACGACCTCTCAAAGTGTGGATAATGTGATAGGCAGAACCGTGACTAATGTTTAAAGAAGATGCTACCTTATCTATGGTAACTCGCCTATCTGCTGTAATCATCTCTTGAGCTTGCTGAATGTTGTCATCAGTGGTCGAAGTTGACGGTCGCCCAGCTCCCTCTTTTTGTGTTACGCTCGTCCGGCCACTTTTAAACATTTCGATCCATAAAAAAACGATTTTACGAGATAAAGCACTTTCCCCGTATTGTGACAAAAGTCTCCGGTGAATTTCAGCACCTTTCACACCCTCTGACCACAAAAATCTGATCACTCCTCGTTGCTCCTTTTTGGTGCAATCTGATAGCAGAGCTGACATGCTTATGCTGTTGTAGCTAGACGACAACTGACGCGATCGTGATTAAATTCCGCACACGGGACCACAGACGCGCCAATTCAACGCATGCGCATGCGGCCGCCTCCTATCTTAGTTTAATAAAGTTGTAGAACGAAAATTGTAGGTAATTTTTGACTTAACCTCGTAGAAGAGATTATGACTGTTTGACTATTCTTATATATAAACTCAAGAAAACATCCAGGATTAATTGAATAAATTAAATCTCAATTGTAATTATACTTTGGAAAATTACAAGGGTGCTTTCTACTGAATTCAAGCTGTTATGGATAATTTTTATTACATGCCAGAAGGGTTTTCTTCACCCCATTTGAGATTTCCTTGGGAATTCAACCCAAAAATGCAATCGGGGCAAATAGCTGTATGTTAAATCTAGAATCACTTTACGGCGGAATTTTTATGATGAAAATTAAATGTGATTAATAATTTGTGATATATACCAGATTGGTTCCTACAAGAAGATTGCTTTTTGGCACTTGGGTTTACCTTCCAAGGAAATGAATACAACCGGTCTGATATGTAATAAAAATTATATATAACAACTCGGATTCAGTAGAAGACACCCTCCTGATTTTCCAAAGAAATCTCATTCTATTACACGCGGCAAAATTAGCTATTTATATAAGTATACCATGGTGGAACTTTTGACAAGTTTAATCTTGATGTTCTGATGAAGGCAAGGATAAAGTTGCCGAAACGTCATTAGTAAATTCCAATTAAGGTTTAATCACTCCTGGCTGCCTCTTTCATTTTATTAAAAATATATAAAATAATTTTTAAATTTAGGAACGAAGGAAAGTTTATTTTTATTACAGACAAAAGGATCAGCCGGGGCTCGAACCCGGGATCTTTGCATGTGTACTGCAATGCTTTGTCATAAGAGTTTTAACTCCTATATCCACTAAGCTACTGATCCCTGAACCCAAACTAATACCTTTTGTCTATATGAATTATGGAATTTCTTTTAATCCTCTCCTCGTTCATTTTTCGCAGCCTAAGCCTTGATTCATTAATTAAACAATTAAATATTCCAGCGCCTCCCAATCGATCGCAGACCCCAAAGATCGAAAATAATTTTCTCTTCACCATAATTTTAGATAAAAATGAGTATGTGCCTAGACTACTCTGTTTAATATTTTGAGGCTATATGGGTGTCCACTCATTAATAAAAATTTGGACTTTCTAAGATAATAGATAATAATTATTTATCGTTTCTTGTAGTTCTTTTAATCCGCCAAATGCAGCAAGATGCCTAGAGGGTTCTCCCCTAAGTTTTGATTCAATTTTACGCTCAAGGAACATTGTAAAGCCTTCATTAAGCCAAAAGTGTTCAAAATTACGGTTTGTAACAAGATTGCCTGTCCAAGAATGTGATAATTCATGAGCCACAACGTTAGCCAGAGAGCCATCGCCAGCCTGTATAAATATAAATAATAACACTACAGTTTATCTATCTAAAAAAATTATTTAAATATTTTTATAACGAAATATACCAATAGAGTCGGAGTAACAAAAGTTAAACAAGGGTTTTCCATTCCACCCATCGGAAATGAGGGGGGCAGAACCAACAGATTATATTCGCCCCAAACATAAGGACCACAAAGAGATTCAGCAATTTGCAACATTGATTCAGTCTGGAAATAAATATAATATAATGTAATATAATTATATATAATGTAAAGATAATATATTAGTATAGAAATACAAACTTTAACAAATTCAGTAGCAGCTTGATCTACAGACTCTTTTTCGCAATAAACTTTAGTTCGTGGACCAATTGTTCGTGATTCAATACATCCAACAGCCAAAGCTATTAAATAAGATGGAATTGGAATTTTTTGGATAAATTTATGAATACTAATGTCCCCTTTAGTTACTGGTTCGCCATCTATCACAGCACTCATAAGAACAAGAAGTGAGGAAGGAGCTGAAATCTGAAGCAAAATACAATATAATAATTTTTAATGAACATGAATTTAGGTCATTTATCAAAGATTTTAATAAATATGTTTATATTGCATGTAGGAGGGTCTTGTCCCCTCGGGAGTCGAACCCAAATACTAGTACGCTTTCCGGGCAACTAGTCGGACCCTTGAGACCATCACCTCCAAACATGCAACATACTAGTGCTTGGGTTCGACTCCCGAGGGGACAAGACCCTCCTACGTGCAATATAAACATATCTATTAAAATCTTTGGTAAATGACCTAAATTAATGTTCTTAAATTTAATTGATTATATATCACAAGTTGATTTTGAGAAAAAATTCAATCTTTCTTTCTCAAATAGATACTCATTTCTTTACACAATAATTTTTAAGTTTAATTGAAATTAAAAAAATATAATTAAAGGAATCGTAGGGAGTTGGACATGACTTTAAATTAAATACAAGTTTTCATTAAATACACCAAACGTTTTGTTGCTGTTTTGCAACTTCTTCAGTGGATCATTTATTAAACTTATTTGTCCAACTCCCTAAGATTCGTTTAATTATTAATCATGGACACGAATAATGAAATATTAAAAAAATATATATTTACCTGGGCCGAATATGTGGACTTTATCGAAGGAGTATCTTGACAGGGAACCATCGCACGGCAATGAATAGCCTAAAAAAGAAAAAAAGGTTGATAAAAATAAAATATTTCTAGGGAATATAAAATAGAAAAATAAGTGAGAAAAGTTAAAAAAAATTTAATTTGAATAAGTGGGAGATTTACCTCACAATGACTAAAAAGATAGGGGTGTTTTTTTCCAGCCGTTTGCTGAGGTGTAAGCCATTGAAGTGCAGTTGATTTAGGGGATGTAGAATAATGAATAGCAATATCACATCTGCAAAATTATGATAAATTCATTTTATAAACATATCAAATCTTTAAATATGTTAAGTATAATGCAAAAAATATATTTATTAAAATTAAGGATTATTTATATACTATTACCGTAGATACCGGCAAAATAAGTTGTATAAAATTAGAATCAAATTTGTGCCCTAATTTTCGCCATTCATCTAATGCTGATCTTGACAAGCCAAGTATAAGTCGAACCACAGAGTATTAGAATTTTGTATCGGTGCTTAAGTCGTCTCACAATTTTGTCCTGTGCTCTTGTTTTGGTAAGGTAGTTTTTCTTATACATCGGTATATACGGTATTTATTTTATTTATAGTAAAATTTTTAATATATAATATTATGAATACCTATTAAGAGAATAGAACACATTTCAAAAGAGTGAATTACTAAAGAAAAATATACAGTAAGACCTCGTTTAACCTCTCTTAGATTAACGCGGTCGAAGTTTAAAAAACTGGCAAGAATTAATGGATTAAAGCATGAACGGAGTGAGGAAGAAGGTATTCTTAACAAGAAGAGCTCATTGTTGGCCAAATTGTCAACCTAATCGATACAGCAGGACTAGGAGATGTATATGAGCAGAATATTGAAGAGTTACTGCAGGTTTCTGGTGAGAGGTTATACGTTAAGAAGTGTGGTTAAGGGCCAGTTGTATGTCGGTTGGTAAACACTTTTTAAACGTTGTTAAAGGGTAAAACCTTAAAATTCACCTAATGCCCGGTGGGATGGCCAATCAGATGGCAGACACTTTCATCTTATTGGCCATCCCACCGGGCACTAAGGTGAATTTTAAGGTTTTACCCTTTGTCAACGTTTAAAAAGAGTTTACCAACCGATATACAACTGGCCCTTAGACTCTCGTTTAACGCTGTTATGTTTAGCACTTTGTAGTCTAAGAACGAATCCTAAGCAATAAAAGAAGTCTTACTGTATCTAATAAATAATTTAAATATCATTTTTTTAAGATCCCATATGGTTTTACTGAAATTTGCTAAACGATAATTTTTATGATTCCGGGTAATTCTTAGTCAGCAGTAGGGATGGCAACGATATATATATTATTTTTTTATATCGATATATATATTGAAAATACGAAAAACTGCTGCAATTTTTTAATTGAACAATTTTATACGAATTTTTTTTATAACATCATAATTATTAAAAAATACTTTGACTAGGTACTCTAAACTCAAAACAAAAAAAATTTTATTCTATGTGTTGTATAAGAAAGGCGAAAAATACCATAATACTAGAAAAATAGCGACAAAAAATCGCAGCCGTCTGACTGGCAAAAGACTGTCCAAACTTTTGTTTTTAGAATCATTTTGTGGAAAGTAGTTTTTTCATGTTGTTTTAAGTTAATTTTTAAATTTAAAAAAGTGTACTCCACATGACTATGACTATTGACGACTGTTTTTATTATATAAACTTAGGTGAAACAATCTTTGAATGTAAAAAAAAAATGGATTTTTAAGATTAAATTATTTTTACTATCATAGGATGTTTTTATTTCTCAATAAGTTACAATTACTGGTTAATTTTTGATATGTTAATATCTAAAAAATAATTAATAAAAATATATCGATATATTTGCTGCGATATATTTATGTATCGATATAGCGCTATAAGCTATATCGATATATTAAAATAATTTGCCATCCCTAGTATGCAGTGGAGTAGCTTCGATTTTATTGAATTTTTGCAAGTCTTTCCACCACAAGTGTTACATATTCGTAAATGGAAGAAAAAATATTGTGAATCTAATAAAAATTCTATTTATTTTTTCATTTGCGCAATATAAATGAAATTTTTACAATTTTCAAAGTGAATTTGCAAATTTCAACAATATATTTAAAATAATATTTTAAATTATTTATCAATTTAACTAAAATATACTCTAAAATTTGTAATGGAAGAAAATATTTTTTAATAATTGATATAATATATACTTGTCTTCAGAAGGTAGATTGATTTCTAATTTTTGACCAAAACATGAAACCGGCTCATCAAGCGTATATTTGATAGCCTCTTCATCAGAACCAGACACAATTTTATTAATATTAAGATCGCGAGTATCAAGTATCTAAAAAAGGTATTATTTATGATAAATAAATATAAATGCAAGGTAAGTAATTACAAATAAAAGAAATGGAGTAAAAAAAAGAATTCCTGCAAAAAATATTAAATTAAAAAAATAAATAATTAGAATTGTAATTTAAGTGATAAATAAATATTTTTTAGAAAGATAAATTATTTAATCCAGGTAAAAAAATGAATGATTACCAAAGAAGAAACATCTTTAGATTTTTTCTCTACAGTTAGTACTGCTTTTCCTTCTATAATACTTTTGTCAAAATTTATATTCAAGTCTAGGAAAGTATGAAGAACAGCAGCTAGATCTGTAAATAGAGAAATCCAGATTTTAATTTTAAAATTAGCATCGATTCTAAATGAAATAAACAATTTTCTTTGCTGATTATGTGGAGAAAGTGGAAGATTTTTTTGTTAGACAGCTCTTGATGTTAATATGGTGTAAATAATTTTAATTGAATACTTGAAATTTCTGGAGCAGTTTTTAACGAAAATAAAGCAGTATTTTTAATCGACTTTGAAAAAAAGGAGGTTATCAATTCAACGGAATGTCTGTTTTTTTCTTATTAAAATAACGGAGCCGGATCATCATATTATGTCACTTGATACATTAGTAATTGGTGCAACCCTCCACAAAATTCGGAAATTCCTGGTTTTGAAGGTATTACGACCCCGGGGGATGAATAATGATGAAAAGTAGATGTATAATTGTGGCAATTGACTCGAAAGAGCTTGCCTAATGTTATAGTTTCTGAACATAATTATGCAACTTATATCTTTTGAAAAAACCAACTTTTTTAATTACCTAAAGGGTTAAATGCCAAAATGTAAATTGGATTTGTTTTTTTTTAAATGAAAATGATGAGAGAAGGAGTTACACCAAAAAGGTGCATCCCCTAAAGGCCTGGGTTGGCTCCTCCAAAAGAAGAAGTGGAGGGGATTTTATGGGCTGGTCGGAGGTCGAAGGTATCTGTGGATACGGGTCTTAAACAGCTGAAGGTTATAAGTCGCGGGGAAGACAGTGGGTGGGAGCGAGTTCCAGTCTTTGGAGGTCATAGGGATAAAAGAGTTGGCGAAAACGCTTGTTCGATTTTTATCCAATTTGACAGCGAAGGGGTGCTGAGCGTTCGAAGACCGCGTGTATCTAGCAAAGAGGGCTCTAGGTGCGATAATTGATTTCAGCTCGACTGAACAGACACCGTGATAGATCTGTAGTACAGGGAAAGGGCAGAAGCGGTTCTTCGGTGAGCCAGGGAGTCGAGTGAGTTAGTTAGGGCCGGGTCTCCTATTAGTTTAATTCCTCGCTTCTGAATCGCATCCACTGAGGCAAGAGAATGCTTGCTTTCCTTATATAGCCGATTACTCACACAATTTCCTTATTATTTTGAAAAATATAATAACTCTTGAAACCTGTTTTTTTTATTTAAAATTTATTTTGTTATGAAATAAATTGATTGAGTTGAAAATATTTTTTCTCTCTTGCCCAGTGTAACAGAGTTGTTGATTCTTGAGGAGAAATCAATGAGGTTGCCCTTTGCTTGATGCAAATATATAAGTGATATATAAATTTATTTGTTAAAGACAATAGTTTTGAAGGTTTGACTTTTGTCTCCATACTTTTTAATTAGAAATATTCTATCTTTTGTTGGTGTCTTATGGGTTCAAATACCGAATTTTCATACATCTAATCGGGTATTTGACCCACAAGACTTACCAACAACAGATTAATTTAATTAAAAGAAGAAGATAAAAGGTCAAATCTTCGAAACTATTGTCTGTAACAGATAAATTTTTATATATATAAAGAATTTTATTGATTGTTTTATAAATACCATATGTATAAATAAATACAAATCTTTTATAAAAAACATTCTTAAAACGTTTATTTAAAATCCAAACATTTCGGAAAAATTTCTCCCTTTATCATTATATTCATATCTTAAAGAAACTATTTTTTCCAAAATTCTTAAAAATTCCATTGATCAATTCAAGCAGAAATTCTTACGAATTGTTCGATTTTAAATAAACGTCTTAAGATTGTTTTTATAAAGATTTATATTTATTTTATTTTGTTTTTATGGGTAGGTTTATCAGCAGGGCCGGCGAAAGAGGCGCCTGCCACGGAGGCAACTGGGTTTGGGGCGCAAAACAAACGATACCGACCCGGTTGAGAGTTGCAAGTGGTTTTTATTTTACTTGAACAGTGGCGGATCAAGTCAAGTGGGGGCCCTAAGGGGTAAAATAACGGGAGCCCTCAAAATCAATTAAGCAAAAAAATTCTGAACCATGAACGATTATATCAAAATTTTGAAACTTATTAACAAAACATAAATTTTTTTCAAATAATTTTTCATAAAATAAATTAGTTCAGTTGGATTGTTGAAACAAACAATCCTTAAAATGAAAGTTTTTGCCGAGAGTAGCAGAATTTTTATATATTGAAGGAGACAATAAAAGAGTGTGTCTTCTGTTGGAATTATAAATTTTATTTATTTATAACGAGACTATAGTTTCGAGGGCTTTGCCCTCTTCATCAGTCTATTACAATGGATTCACAGGAATTAATTTATAAATAAATAAAATTTATAATTCCAGCAGAAGACACACTCTTTTATTGTCTCCTTCAAACAATCCTTATTTAGAAGTGATTCATAACATCTGCTGATCAAGTGCACGATAAGGAATTGATAAGGAAATGGAAAAGAGAAGAGGAAAAAGAATTGATAAGGAAACTATAAATAAGGAAAGTTTTAAATAAAGTACTGGGCTTTGATGAGAATCTTTTTTAGTAGCTATGTTTACCTACTATATAAGTATTTAAATAGGCCTCGATTTCACTTAAATATTATTTTTTAGCTTTGAAATTTTATTTAAATCACACATATTTATTTATAATTATTTATTGAACACGAACAAATAATACAATATAGATTTTAGGCTAACTGAATTTGAATCGAACTGGGTATTTATACTTGAAAACGAATGCAGAATAAGTCGATCGAAACGTCGTAGTTATATTGTATTATTTGTTCGTGTTCAATAAATAATTATAATTAATTTTGTGTGATTTAAATAAAATTTCAACCCTTAGAAAATAATAATTAAAAAAATCGAGGTGCTATTATGTTTCTAAAATTGAATACAAGTGTTATAAAACAATGTTTAAGAAAATAATTTAACACAATCGGCCTTTTTTGGGGCCCTTACAAGCACGGAGGCCCCTCATTCCTCTTTTTTTTTATAATGATATTGATACGAGAAGAAGTTGCACCAAGAAGGTACAACCTCTGTAGTCCGCGGTGGAAGGGTATCGTGAAGATAAGAAGAGATTTAGGGATTGGGTAGGAGTCGAAGGTATCTGTGTATGTCGGTCTTGAAAGATTGAAGGTTATAAGTTGCTGGAAAGACGGTCGGGGGAAGAGAGTTCCAGTCTCTAGAAGTCATAGGGATAAATGAATTGGCGAATGCTTTTGTTCTATTAGTATCCAGTTTAAGCGCTTAGGGGTCTCTTCCTTGAGGTTCCAACAATAGTCTGCTAACATGTTCTGTTCCGATTTTCCTGCATATCGTTTCTCCAGGACAGAAATATCCTGGTGAAATCTCTCATCGCATTCTTCACTAACTGCGCCCAAGTTGGGGGGGGGGGGGGGGGGGGAAGTCCAAATGAAAATGTAAAAAAAAAAAAGTGAATTTTCAAGGTCATATTGCACCCTATGCACTGATAACACTTCAACAAGTTCCTTATAGTTGTCAGCTATCACATTTCCAAAAAAATTACACCTTGTCTGAAACCTACCCATGCGTGTTTCTCTCTCACGGATTTGCAGCCCAATAAATATGCCTTTCTTTAACTTACTATCATTGAGTTTAGGAAATGTTTTTCTCAAGTACCCAAAACCCTCACCGTGTTTATTTAAAGCCTCAACAAAATTTTCCATCAGTCCTAACTTTCTATGCAATGGTGGTAACAAAATCCTGACTTTCTCAAGTAGAGGGTGATTCCTAACAGTCTTCTGTCCAGGAATTAAGCTTTTAGGCAGGGCGTACAGATGAGTATATATTCCCATTAAGCAAAAATACTGCTTTTAAACTATTCTTCGATGAATCTAAAAATAGTCCCCACTTGTTTGTGGTGTGAATCCTTCGAAATTTAGTGAATGGTCTAACCTCGTAATAGCTAGCTACTGTTGGCACTTTATTTTTATTTATTTAGTATAGCCATATTAATTAATATAGCTATTTAATAATAGTTTTAATTGAAGTTAAAACACATGAAGCTATGTAAACAAATGAGAAATGTAAAGTTGATAGCGAGACAAAGTTGCATACGTTAGTTCAAATGCACTAATATTGTAGATATATTAGATACATTTGAATTTGATTGTGTATTCTAGACATATATTATAGAAATTACTAATATAAAAGTCGCTATTTCATATTATTAATACTTTTTTATAATTAAGTAATGGAGAGGGATTCAGCCAATGGGTAGCCTCTGCTGAATAAAAAAACTCCCAATTATGGAAAACGTTTCGGCTTTAATTAAATAATGCCATCATCAGTTCCTAAGAGAGTATTAGCGACACAATTAATTTTATAAATAAATTGTCCGCAGGCAGAGTTGTTATGGATTTTATCATAATATACAAAATTATATGAAATATAAAATGGTACATAAATCTTGGTGTGCTCTCACTCGATATGCGCAACGTCTCAAGTACAAATAATATTTGTACCAAGATTTATGTACCATTTTATATTTCATATAATTTTGTATATTATGATAAAATCCATAACAATGCCTGCAGACAATTTATTCATAAAATTAATTGTGTCGCTAATACTCTCTTAGGAACTGATGATGGCATTATTTAGTTAAAGCCGAAACATTTTCCATAATTGGGAGTTTTTATTCAGCAGAGGCTACCCATTGGCTGAATCCTCTCCATTACTTAATTATACCCATACATATACAGCCATCAAAATTGTATCAATATTATTAATACTTTATGAATTTTTGGAATTCAAATGAGGGCTGGATAGAGTTTCAAATAAAAAAGAAAGTTTAAGTTCAGCCGGGTGCGGAGACCTGAAGCCATACAACTATTAAACTATAAAATGTAGGTGTTCCGAAAAAATTTAGATGATTGAGAAAAACGGATGCGATATTCGTTATCAGCACATCTGAATACATAAAGATCACTTAATTTTATTTAAAGGAAAATTTCAATGTTTATCTGTGTTATTTATTCTTACAAATACCTTGACAAATACATTAATGTATATAAAGGCAACTCATTTTGATACGGTTAATAGTATTTAATATATTTCATTTGGTAAAATTTAACTTGTAATATTAAAATTTTTAATTTTTTTGTCATTATAGGGTTATAGGGAGGCGCAAATTCGACACTTGTTACCTTCGTTACGGCACTGGTTTAGAGAAATATTTTTGACAGCTTGCCTTTATTTACAAACATACTGTCAATAGATGAATTAATAATTAATTTTAGACCTAGAAATTAATTAGAGATCAAATTTTAAAAGCAAAACTTACCTGGACGTGCGAAAGAATTCGGATCAAGAGGACTTAGCCTTTTCTCGCTCATTTTTTGTTGTTGATCCTCCACAATTTTAGAAAATTTTCGAATTAAAATTGTATTTGAAAATATTAATTTTTCAATTTTTGGAATGGCTATGAAAAAAATATATATAATAATTTAATATTAGATGAGAATTGATTGATAATATATTCCTACCTGTAGTAACAATTCTTACTAACATTTATTGATAAGTTATCTGCAATGTTTATTCAGATTAAATTATATGTCTATGAGGTTGCAATATTTGATAAAATAATAAAATAAAGGTCAATACAATAAAAAGAACAAGTTTTCGTTAATCGGCGTAAACGAAAGCAAAGTCGAATCGAAAGTGAAGGGTAGAAAGAAAGCAACAGGAGGGGAGGTAAAAGAGGGGGAGGAGTTCGCATCCACAATTGAAATATTTATTTATTTATTATTAAAAACCCTTAATAATTCAAATAAACCAACATTATTCCCACTATAATATTTTCTAAATAAATATAATTTTTAATTATTTTTTAAAATTAGTACATTAAATGGGCAATAGGTTTCAAAGGTAATAAGTAGAGACCATAGAGTATATAGAGAGGAAGGCTCCATAAGGGCCCTATGTATTTTAGCGTATACGAGTTACAGAGCTCTCTGGCGGGTCGTATACTGAAGCAAAATGGCGGGAACCGCATCTCATCGAGAAAAATTTTGGTGACGTCACACAGCGGATGATTCAAAATAATTTATCATGAGCTTATATACAGGGTGATTCACGGTCGATGGGACGTTATCCGTTTTATGTAAAACGGAAAGTCGGATTTTTCTGAAAATTTAGCACCTTATATTTTCTTATCTGTTCTATCGATCTAAAATATTTTCAGCCTTGCGACGTTTCGGCTTCCATTGAAAAGTCACAGCAACTATATTTTTTAGATAGATAGAACAGGTAAGAAAATGTAAGGTGGTAAATTTTCAGAAAAATCCGACTTTCTGTTTTACATAAAACGGATAACGTCCCATCGACCGTGAATCACCCTGTATATTAAAGAAAAAATTATTAATTGTTTTGTAATTAAAATAAATACAAATCTTTAAAATATATATATAATAAAATCGTACTTTTATTAAAAAAAAAAACTTTGGCAAATAATTAATGTAAAGATTTAAGTATCTTTTTTGAGTTTCTTTTTTTGAAAATAATTTAATTAAGATTCAGGGACTTTGAGGGACTAGGAGGAAATTCATATATAAAATAAATACTTGAAAATAATTTAAAATTAACCATTTTTTTATTTAGACCAAAAAATGACATTACAAATATTTTAATAAATAAATACAATCTTTTCAATGGAATTTTTGTGATTCGCATTCGCCAACATTAGTTATTTGAGGAAAACCTTCAAAGAATCACCTAGACACTTAAAAAAATAAACAATATTTTTACTTTATTTTCTAATTGAAATGATCTTTTTTTATTAAATTAAAATAAGATATATCTATTTACCTATAAAATATAGGCTATTCTTTATTTTAATAAAAATATGTATATATATGTTGTGGCTTCTGGCACAAAATCTAATCAAGAGCCGGTGTTTGGAGACCTGTGGACGGACGGCTTTAATGTGGATACGAAATCACTTCATTCTGGAGAATCTCGCTGCAGACGTCGTGGATATTTTTTATAAATTGTTTTTGATTAAAAATTGTCAGAACATATAAAGAAATATTTATTATTTTCATGGATATCAGCAAATTGACACCAGCGTTTAGCTCTATAATTAAATTATACAAGAATTAACACATAAAAATCAAAGAAATAAATTATTAGTTAATTTTAAATAGGTTACTTACATTTCATTGTTTTTAGGGCGTCCAAAAAAAGTATGTTCTTTATCTGATTTTGTGTCGCGAAAGCAACCTTTCACACAACATTGACGTCGAGAACTAGCCATATTTAATGATATTTTAATCGATAAATGTGCACGTTGGAAAATTTTCTAAATGAATGTTTGATAAAAACAAAGCCTGTGGAATCTTTTATCTATGACAAAAACAAAATGTCAGACTGAATGTCATGTGACAATATGCTCTATGAATGGCTCTTAAGGACTAAGAGTTTGAGCATGACCCGCTAGAGAGTGCTTTTTCCAAATACGCAAGCTTTCCTCTCTATATACTCTATGGTAGAGACCAGATTCCTATGCAATTGCATATATTTTGTTTGCCGCCACATACGACCCAGGGGATCAATTTTATTATCCGAATCATGCATCTAGGATACTGTGGGTTAAATTTTATACTGCATATTTGAGTAATATTGCATAAAATTGCATATTTGAAGGATTTTTTGTCAAATATTGCCTATTTCGCGCTAAATACAGATTTTTTAAAAGTAAATTTCTGGAGAAAGAATGAAAAAAATGAAGAAATATATATATAAAGTTCCTTTAAATTTTCTCCCATTACATCTGAGCATGTGGAGTGCTCCTTTTCATTGTATAAATCAATTTTAAGTGATCGTAGACATAATAACCTGAAGATAATTTAGAAAAATACTTATAAACATAAATTATTCACAATTACAATCACATTTTAATTATCTTTGAAATCCTTTGTTAATTATTTCTTTATTATTATTATTATTATTTTTTTAATGGCCTTCGGTAAAACAATTATAGCCCATTTTGGCCATTGAGTGTTCGTGTTCTTGTGTTTAAATTAGTGTAGTGATCAGATTATAGCCGGACAAATATTTGCATTATTTTATTAGTTTACTAGCCTTTGGTGGCCCTCTTGCTAGCCAGGGGACTCGCCCTCTGGACCCCCACCCCGAAACCCACTAAGACCCCCACCCACCCCACCATCCCAATGTACTGACAAAACCTTAATTTTATATATAGATATATAGATAATTTCATTTAAATTGGACCCCTGGTCCCCCACCTCTCGAACCTCATTCCCCCCCCCCCCCCAAAAAAAAAAAAAACACCCAGCACCCCCACCAACACCACCATCCCAATGTAAAGACAAAACCCTAATTTTATATACCATATATGTATTTTTTCGATCACATTTTTTGAAACATTATATTTATTATGTTGATTTTATTCAAGAGCAACTATTATTTCTTTGAATTTAATGATTTTTTAATATATTAAATATAATGCGAATTTTGTGAACTTTTTTTACTCAATAAAAGTCGAGGGGTGAACCGCGACCTAAAATTGTGTACACACCTACTTCCACTTTCATTTCCAAGTAGAAAACAATAAATGACAATAGATTATCTAATGAATTCCAAAATAAATCCAAATAATTCCAAAGAAGGTGTACACCTAATTCCAATCGCGGTTCACCCCTCATACATGTTTGACATTTGGTGTCTATAGCATACTTTATCATTTTATTCCTTTCATAGCACTCCTTCAATTAAATAGTCTTTTTGCCTTCAATTTTAATTTTTTAGTGCATAAAAAAATTTATTTTGCCAATTTTTACTTCATATATTTGAATGTTTCATCGTATTCTGCATATTTTGGCAGTTTTTACTGCATAAAAATCCGGTCTCTAGTAATAAGTATAAAAAAAGAAATAAAAAATAATAATACAAATTAAAACAAAATATTAAAATATAATTCAAGAGGCACTAATAAAATTTTAATATTTTTTTTATAAAATATAATTATTTGAAAAATTTCATGTGCGAATCAAAAAGCCCGCTAATGGAAATTGACAGTCTTTCCTCATCATATGACCATTGAGAAGTTTTCAAATCCATTCATTTTTTAAACGATTGGAATAAATTGTAATATAAATAAACTTGTACATTAAAAAAATGTCTTCCAATTTATTGGTATGTATAAATACTTTATATTTATTTATTTATTTATGAAATACACAATTCCATATTTCCTTATTTTCACTCAAAGTAAATGTTTTATTCCATGAATTAAATAAATTGGATCAATATCCAGTTGCGGATTTACAAAATTTACAATTTTGGTTCCCTCTTAGATTGCTCCAACTATTTCAAACCCGTCTGAACAATTCATTTTCATAAGGTTCCTCACAAGTATCTTATCCTATCCTATACTACTAAATATACATTATTAGCCTATACCTACTACTAAAGCGCATTTGTGACTGTCTCTGTATGTACCCACCTATCTATGTATGTACCAATGTCCGTCCCCCAACAAAAACAGTCGTCATGGTTACCAATTAAAATGAAATTATCTATATATATAATATTAAGGTTTTGTCTGTACATTGGGGTGGTGGGGTGGGTGGGGGTGCTGGGTGGGTTTCGAGGGGTGGGGGTCCAGGGGTCGTGATGGTTACTAATTTAAATGAAATCTATATACTAGGATAAGTCTAAAATTACCTACACTTTTCATTCTACAACTTTATTAAACACGGTTTTCTAAGATTCAACACCCCTACGCTCTTAAACTGGATACTAATCGAACGAACGCATTCGCCAATTCATTTATCCCTATGACATCTAGAGACTGGAACTCTCTTCCCCCGACCGTCTTTCCAGCAAATTATAACCTTCAATCTTTCAAGACCAGCATCCACAGTTACCTTCGACTCCTACCCAATCCCTAAATCTCTTCTTATCTTCACGAAACAAGGGTCCACCGCGGACTACAGAGGTTGTACCTTCTTGGTGCAACTTCTTGTATCAATATCATTATAAAAAAAAAAGATAGGAGGCGGCCGCATGCGCATGCGTTGAGTTGGATCGTCTGTGGTCACATGTGCGAAATTAAATCACGATCGCGTCAGTTGTTCAAGTCACTCCATTTTCTAATAATGTCCTTTTCTTTAACTATCAAAGGTACATCACAAAATGTCGTTTTCTTAGGGCCAGTTGTATGTCGGTTGGTAAACTCTTTGTCAACGTTTAAAAAGAGCTTACCAACCGACATACTAACTATTCCTTAGTTATTTGATATTACACTTGCTTGCTTTTAGACTAAAATATATTTCCCTTTTTGTATTATAATTTTAAAAATAATTTTTTTTCAGGTTCCTTTTGATAAAAAATTTTATATACTAGAAGTATTATCTTTTTTAAAAGAATACAATTGGATATATAATACTCCAAATGTTTATTTATTGACTGATAATTTACTTTCTTTTATACCTGAAAAGTGGATCTCAGCACTTGCACAAATTGACAATGACACTTTAAATAATTTACCTAAGGGGAAAATTGAGGTAATTCTAATTTTATATTTTATATTTTATTTATATAATTCATCATTGTATAATATTTTACAATATTTATTTATACAGTTTTACCTTATTTGGGCTTTGGGTCCAAGATAAATAGAGGGTTTGGCAAATAAATGTTACTACACATCGATACGATGTTGTTAATTATTCATTTTCTATCAAATTAAATATTTTGATGCTTTAAATTTAGATAGAAATAAGAAAGATTGCCAGCTGGATAGAAGTATTTCAGTTACCAGGATTAGTGAGGACTAAATTTCAAGAGTGGAAAATCAAAGATCCTTCAAGACATTCAACTTTATATGGCATTTAATAATTCCTCAATATTCACGATACTGAAAAACTTATATTTATAATGCTATGTTTCTTTTTTTGTTAAAAAATCATGAGGGAATTGTTAAGGACCTTCCCTAATATAGCTCAGATGCAGTTCGCTCTTCCCCTACTCTCACATGCGCAGAAAGGAAAAAATATTTTCACTGCATCGTTTCTTGGAGCTGGCAACATTGCATTCTTACGGACGTAAAAGTCAAAGAATAAAAAAAAAACACTTAATGAAAAAGCTCAATGCGAAATTCCAGATGAGAACAGTATAGTTAGGTTGAGAGAATTAGCTAAAAATCTCAAATGCACCAGCTGTTAGAAGTTTTTTAGATATGGAAAAATTGAGTGATTATAGTGCGACGTTGCCAAGTCGCCATCTCTCACTTCCCATGCCATGAGAAAAAAAATGAAAACCATCAAACGTACCTAACTTTTAACATTTTTCATACAAAACGAATACCGCTTGATACAATTATTTTAACAGAAAAATATATGTTATATCTTCAGTTAATGATTCTCAGTTTTTCAAAATAATTTCAAGAAAATTACGATTGTTATTTAATGAAACAGTCGCTTTAACATCAATCGGGATAGGGTTCGCGTGTTAAATATGCAAATTTCAATGGTCAATATTTACAAATTTAGTGCCGCATGGACTATTAAAAAAATTCTACGTATAAAGGACACTTATAAATATGTGTATTCAAAGTTTTAAAAGGATTGCAAGAAAATCGATTTATTAGGCAACGTCCTTAAAATGTTTGGAGTTATTAGACTTTAAACGAAGGACCAGTAAAGACCCTTCTTTGCATTACCGAAGAGAAGGGTAAGTTGATTAAGTGAGAGGGTGGAGACGTAGGTGTTTATTCACTCGGGTTTTGAAGGTTTGAAGATTATAAGTGCTGGGAAAGATGGAGGATGGGAGAGGGTTCCAGTTCCTATGTGTCATTTTCCATATTCATTCTGTCCCTTATAGTTGTATTTGGGATATACTCCAATGTTGACACTCTGCAACTCATCATCACATCCATTTCGAGCGCTTGTAATTTTTTTTCGTTTTTCTTGTTCATGTCCCATGTTTCCGAATTGTATAGGGCTATGCCTTCCACTATGGACCGATAGATTTTTTTTGTGTCCTGTTGGATCCCTTTGCTCCACCAGACTGCATTCAGTTGCCCAATAGCTCTTCGGCCTTGACAGATTTTATTTTTAATATCCCTCTCAAAGTTTGACTCCTCGCTAAAGACAGATCCCAAATATCTAAATTCCTTACAGTTTTTAATCACTTTTCCATTGATATTCAGTTTTTCTCCCTCTGTGCCGACCGTCAGGTATACTGCTTTTTCAAAATTAATAAAACATTATTCTTTTACTTTAAGTGCCATATCAGGTCTCCCTGACGTTTTGGCTTCTCTCCACATATATGTGTTGAGTGTGTTTAGCTGTTTTTACACAGACATACGGGACCTACTTTTTAACGCCGGTTCTGAACGGATAGTTTGGAGAGGTTACTAGGCAATTATACTCTTGGTAGGTTGCCATTGCTTTCCAAAATGAGGCGACTGCAAATATCTGCCGAGACCCGGTCTCGAACCAGAAGTCAGGTCAGCGGACCGACACTCTAACCACTGACCCACACTCGCCTCAACAAAAACATTATTAACAACTCAAATTAGTGATCGATTAGGAGGCGTTTGAATACTATTAACAACATCTTATCGTTCTGTTAATTTGAGGGGTAACATTTTTCCCAAATCTGTATTATAATTATTTATATATGTTCCTATACTTTTTTCATCCATTCAACTTCCCCTCTCTCTCTTCTCTTGCTTCTGTTTTCTCACTTTATTTCTCCCTCTTCCTTTCCAATCCTTCCAGTTGAGTACAATTTATATCCGTTCATATGCTTGATGGGAGAGCAATTCAAAAATTTAAATTAATCTTAAATTTATCTTTTAGGATTCATGGCCTCAAAAATTAAAAGAATTTATTACCAAATGTATTTCCTTAAGACTTCCTGCCTATATCATTAAAGAGACAGATGACGATTCTCAAGATAGAAATATCGGTGTGAATTTAAAAAAATCATATGAAATTTCTAATCTTGCAAATTTTATTAATACTCAATGTCAGATTAAAGGCATTAATTGTATATTAGATGTTGGTTCTGGAATGGTAAGTAAATTTTAACTATGGATTTGATTTTATAATAAATACATATTAGATATTATTTGAAAATCTGGTCAAAATTCACTAGTGAATTAGATTTATTTTATTTTCTAATTTTTTAAACATTAATTTTATACTATTCTCAAACGCCTCCCAGTCGATCACAAACCCAAGGGTCGAAAATAATTTTTTCTCTTTGCCCCAGGGCGCAACCACAACGAGGCCACGTCGAAAGACAATTATTAATGAAATTAAATTAACGAACGAAGAATTTTTTATATTATAGACAAAGGGATCAACCGGGATTCGAACCCGGGATCTTCGCATGTGCGCTGCGACGCCTTTATAAGAACCTTTGCTCTTATCCTCTCGGCCTCTGATCCCTGAACCCGGGTTCGAATCCCGGCTGATCCTTTTGTCTATAATATAAAAATCTTTTCTTCGTTCGTTAATTTAATTTAATTAATAATTGTCTTTCGACGAGGTCTCGTTGTGGTTGCGCCCGAGAAAAGAAAAAATATTTTCGACCCTTGGGTTTGTGATCGATTGGGAGGCTTTTGAGAATAGTTTAAAAAATAGTCAGGCCACTACAGAGCTGATAAAAATGAACGAGGAGGAGATTAAAGAAATTCTATAATTCATATAGACATTAGGTATTAGCTTGGGTTCAGGGATCAGTGGCCGAGAGGATAAGAGCTAAGGTTCTTATAAAGGCGTCGCAGCGCACATGCGAAGATTCCGGGTTCGAATCCCGGCTGATCCTTTTGTCTATAATATAAAAATCTTTTCTTCGTTTGTTAATTTAATTTAATTAATTTTATATATTTAAATACTAGTTAATTCTTATTTTTACTTAAATTGCTTAAATAGGCTGGGGGTTATTACGAAGATTTTGGGATCAAAAAATTGTTTTTTTCTTTAAAATTATTTATTCTCTTTAAATTTATTCTTTATCCATGTTCTGCCCATCCCTTGATGGTTATGTCGAATAGGAATAAATTAATTTAATGAAAAAAACCCAGTTTTTTCGTTATATTATGCCCAACATCTGCTCCAGATTGTTAAAAACAACCCAATATTCGCAACAAATTGAGACTCCACTCATAACAGGAGTTTTAATAAAATTAAAAGATTATTAACTAATTAGGGATGCTTTTTACAGTATTTAAGAAAGAACATTCCCCGATTACTTATAACTTGTATATTTCGTAACTTAAGGAGAAATAAATGAGTCTAGTTTTGAAGATTTAACCTTAATCATCGGTCTTTTTATTTAGAAATTCTATCTGTGGCTTATAATATATGTAAATAATAAAGTAAATTCTAACTAGCTTTCGGCTAAGTAAAGAGCAAAAAAAATGCCAATATCCACGCGTTAGTAACCCCATGAAAAATAATATTTATAATTAATAAAGACTGATGATGAAGACCAAGCCGTCGAA
The DNA here is from genome assembly GCA_024734495.1 of Forficula auricularia. Lineage (NCBI taxonomy): Eukaryota > Metazoa > Arthropoda > Insecta > Dermaptera > Forficulidae > Forficula > Forficula auricularia. The sequence goes on from JALMQS010000353.1 coordinate 8,238,665, forward strand.
TCTATAGTCTCAAACAAATAAATAATATATATATATATATATATTATATATTTGATATATTATATGTGTGTACTGTATGTTTATTTGCATCAGGCAGAGGATAACCTCTTTGTTTCTCTTTATGAATCAACAACTCTGCTACTCTCGGCAAAATAAAAACTTTTCAAGTAAATAAATATTCTTATGGGGAAAGTCAAACCTTCGAAATTTACGTTTTGCTTGGCAGGCCAATGGGTCTGGTGGGCCTCACAAAAAGCATTTTTTGTATCAGGTTGTAACTGTAAAAGTGGTAATTGTAGGAGTCAAATAAACTTTAAATATATTCATTATATACAAAAAACAGAGGACAACCTCAATGGTATCTTCTTAAAAACAACAACTCTCCTACTCTCGGCAAACTAAATTTTTTCAATTTATTTTGTAAAATTGACTCAATTTGAGTCTTCTTCAAGCTCTTAAAAAATTCAAAAATAATCATTATAAGTGACAAAAATCCCATTCATTTATAGATACTAAAACTATAACATAAATGTGTCTTAAATTATAAATCAAGATATGCCTTGCATTTAGATATTTCTAGTAATTTCATTTACCAAAACGCTCTAGTTTATATTGCACTGAGAACATATTTGAATTTTCTTGTATAGTAATATTTCATATTAAATATTAATAAAAGTTGTTACCGATTTCAGGGTCATCTTGGTTATTTATTTCTTAATCAGAAGTATGGATTAAAAGTTTTAGGATTAGATAAAAATCCACAATTAGTTAGAAATAGCAAATTTGTACCTTCTGATAATTTTTGCATTAAAGAATGCACCGTGTCTTTAGAATCAAGTAGCGAAATTGAACTATTAATAAATGATTTCTTTGGATCAGATACTCAAATATGTCTTGTTGGTCTACACGCGTGCGGAGATTTAAGTGAATTTTCATGCCATTTATTTAAGGTATTAAAAACATATAATTTTTTTCTAAAGATGCCTATAATTTATTTATTTTATTTATCTTCATATATTTTTAAATTTTTTTAGAATATTACAAATATATCAATGATGATTACACTTCCCTGCTGTTACCATAAAAAAGAATTATTATCTGATAATAAATTGGGAGAAAATTTTAATTCAAATAAAAATACAAATATTCCTGATGAAGATAATTCTTCTGGAACACAAATAAAGTCCAAAAGTAAAGAAGATTCAAATAATTTGATGACTAAAGAAAAAGAATTATTCAAATATTTTCCATCTAGTGATATTTTATCCCCTTTGTCCGAAGAAATTTCTTGGTTTGTAAAAAGACCTCTTTTTCGGCTTGCTTGTCAAGCTTCTCCATATCAATGGGCCAAGCAATCAGAAGAAGAACACAAAAAGCATAGTTTTATTTTAATATCCAGAGCCTGTTTACAAGTTTATGCTAGACAAGGTAAATTTATAAGAAATTTCATCTCTTTCATTATAAGATAAAAAAATAAAAAAAACAATTTCTGAAGAAACTAGTCTCAAAGGATAGCCAATTGCCCGGTTAGCAAATTTTATCACTAGGGGTTACTTCCCGAGGAAGCTCAGCTGTTTTAAGGAGGTTCTTTTGCGACAATCCACACAAAAAGTTTTAGCCTCGTAACCACTCTATAAATATGAACCGAAGTAAAATTTTAGGTTATGTTTTTTTAACGTGACTGTACACTCACACTACGAAATCTCTATATGGACACATACTGTGGCAAGTATGAATTGAAAGTTTTTGCCGAGAGTAGCAGAATTTTTATATATTGAAGGAGACAATAAAAGAGTGTGTCTTCTGCTGGAATTATAAATTTTATTTATTTATAACGAAACTATAGTTTCGAGGGCTTTGCCCTCCATTCATAAATTAATTCCTGTGAATACATTGTAATAGACTGATGAAGAGGGCAAAGCCCTCGAAACTATAGTCTCGTTATAAATAAATAAAATTTATAATTCCAGCAGAAGACACACTCTTTTATTGTCTCCTTCAGTGGCAAGTATGCCTGATCGTTTCCAAGCCATTGTGCTTATATCCCCTCCACTAAAAATAATCGCCCAAATATTTTTTTTTGTTTTTTTTTCAAAACTACGTGGTAAATAATTTCTATTTTTTTTACTAAGTTACTCCGAATATATTATTTTAACAAATATTAGTTTTTCATCAAGATGGTGAAAGTCGTTCAATGAAAAAATATAAAATAATGATCATATCCCCACCCTTTCCCTATCTACCCTATGTAAAAAATGTCATTTTTAATTGCAATTATTTCATGTATGGTGTGGTAAATCGTCTTCAAATTTTAACAGTATGTCTATTATGCTTTTAATGACTTATATTCCAAGTTTCAAAAACTTCTTGAATTTTTGCATTTGTGAAAGAACTACCTTAAATAGAATAAGAAATTTTATTCTCATCTTTATATATTTTTACTTTAGCATACAGGGTATGGTCAAGTATTGTAATCGTGCATGAAAAAAGTGTTTTTTTTCCTTCTTTTTTCCGAAATATCTCAAAAACGGCTGAAACTATTTTGATTAAAAAAATTGAGCGAAACCATGGGATTTCGCTCTACAAAAAAGCTCTAATAAGTGAACATCGAAAAAATTATATTTTTCGAGATAATAATTGTTTTGTCAAAATGTCTGTTAGCTTGTCTGGTTGTCAGTTAGTCTGTGCATTACCAATTTTTTGTGGACGAGCTAGCTCAAAAACTAGTGTGAATATCGAAACCAAATTTCACACATAGTTTTGGTCCATTGAGATTAAGAGCTGATTAGATTTTAGTGCATATCGATTCAAAATTAGGGGGGGGGGTGGAGGGGGGTTAAAAATTAAAAATCTAGGCCGTTTGAGCAAACTCAACCAAATTTTGTATACATAATCAGTGGGGGGGGGGGGGGGGGGCTGTAGGGCCACAAAATGAAAATCTTGGCCTTTTACCAAACTCAACCAAATTTTGTATGCATAATCAGTGGGACACCAGAAGTATAAAAATGCAAAAACTAATCCTCCCCCTACATGATTATAAATAATTTTAGTGGCCAGGTTGTATGGTAAAGTCAAGTGGATGTCCACATCAGAACACTTCAGTTTATTTTTATATATAAAAATAATAATTTACAAAGGCCATATCAAATGTCTTATTGGATATAATTATTGGGGAGGTCATTTTAAGCAAAAAATGAACTTAAGTCCTATTACAGAACTATCACTTATCCAAGATTTATTTAGAAATATGTATTTATATTTTCGTACATTTAATACCAATGAAAACATCCCACAATTAAGATTAATTATTTCTTTGATAAAAAAATTAATGCTTAGAAAAACTGCTCAAAATGTGGTCCTTGAATTCATAAGTAATCTTGACCCCTGCCAGTCAATAAATTATAAAGCCGGTACATAACATTGTTGTTGCGAATATGAGCGGCAGCCTTCAATATTCTTTACAGTTGTTGGCGAGTGCTTATTTCAACACGGCAAACGGGTCCTTTAGGTGGCCACAAAGGTGTTATGTTCAGTTTTTAAACAACAATTAATATTATTTATTATATGTTTAAATTGAAAGTTTCTTTTTGCCGGGAGTAGGAGAATTATTATAAATTGAAGGAGACAATAAAAGAGTGTGTCTTCTGCTGGAATTATAAATTTTTAATTTATTTATAATGAGCTCTCTGATATGCAATGTAAAAATATTTCTACTAAAATCTTTGATTCGTTCCTAAATAAAATTAAATTCACTTATTAATATATATTTTATTCTGCATATATTCCCATTTCGCTCAAATAATGCTTTAATGCAGGGATCCCCAAACTTTTTAGAGATAGGGTCACTATATATATAGGGCTGGATATAACATATTATACGGAAATTATATTAATAATACGCTATTATATGACATTAATATTTAATATAGTGAATTTAGATATATCTAAATCAAATTTTGATCAGCCATAATTCTGTAAGGAATTGAAATTGGACCCATATTCATAAAACATTTTTTGTTTAAAATCACCTCTCAACAATCTCTCAAAGTTTTTTATATTCATGAATCACCCTCTATAGTAGTAAATAATATAGTTTTTTAATAAAGCTGAAAATGTAAACAGATCCACTAGTTCTTGATTGTATTTAATATAATTAAGGTAGGTCTTTCAGAAATGCAAAAATTCAAGAAGTCTTCGAAACTTGGAATATAAGTCATTAAAATCATAATAAACACACTGTTAAAATTTGAAGACGATTTACCACTCCAAATATGAAATAATTGTAATTAAAAATGACATTTTTTACTTAGGGTAGATAGGGAAAGGGTGGGGATATTATCATTATTTTATTTTTTTTCATTGAAGGACCTTGACCATCTTGATGAAAAACTAATATTTGTTAGAATAATATATTCTGAGTAACTTAAAAAAAATTAAAATTATTTACCTCTTAGTTTTGATAAAAAATAAAAATAAAAAACATATTTGGGCGATTATTTTTAGTGGAGTTCATATAAGATTAATGGCTTGGAAACGATCCATTCATAAAGAGAATATAGTAGTGTAACAAGTACAGTCAAGTTAAAAAACATAATCTAAAATTATAGCACCGTTCATATTTATAGAGTGGTTACGAGGCAAATACTTTTTGTGTGGATGGATTGTCGCGAAAGAACCTCCTTAAGTATGTAAATAAAAATATCTTTAAAAAACAGAATGAAATGTTTATCAGTCATTTCATATATTTCGAAAAATATTTTTCATTTTAAAGGGAAAATTTTTTCCTCAATTGTCCGATGATTCATTAATTACATACATATTTCATTTGGATTGTTTATCTATAACAAATTTAATTTTTTCTTAAATGTGTATGTTCATTTGATTACTCTAAGCTTATCTGAGAAATCTATATTATTAAATTATTCTCATCCATATTATTTATTACATAAATCAAGCTAGTGGAAATTTATTACAAATGAAACACTTATTTTCAATACCTAATTTACGTTTCACCTTTGAAACTTTATCAGGGGTTTAGTTCAAAGCGTTTATTAAGTTTTTGGTGCATTTTTATTTTGTCGCATTTTTCTTTAAAGCCTCCGAATTTATTCCACCTTTTATTTATAAGTACATCGTATTATTTTGTTTTGAAATTTGCCTATTTAATCGTATAAAAATAAATTATTTACTATAGATGATTTTTTTATAAGAATAAAAAAATTATTTTTTAATTTGAAATTATTTTTATTATCAAACAATAAAATTAATGGATGAATCAATATTTGTTCAGACAATGTCAATTAGCTAATGGTATATATCATCAAATTAAATAAATTTTAACTTCTTGAACTTGACCTGATATACCTATTCGATTAATTAAATTTTTCTAATAATTTCTCTATTTCTTTTTGTTTCAGTTAATTCATATATTTTAAGAAAAAAGAATAAAGGAATAAGAATAAATCAAATGTCAAATAATGATACGTGTCTTAAAGAATTGTCTGAACGTTTCTTAGTAAAACCATATGACAAAAAACTAAAGGACTTTGAATCCATTGAAGTGTATGAACAGCTTAAAAAAATGTGGCCTCAATATAGTGAGGTAATTTAAACTTCTATTTCTTTTTGAATTTAAGCTTTGAACCCTTAATTATGAAACACCTTAGGCTCTAAAACAGGGGTGAGCAACCTTTTTAACCCACGGGCCAATTTAAATTTTAAATTTTTGTGGCGGGCCGCACTTACTAATAATTTACAAAGCTTTATATATATACTAATAAACATTATAATATAAAAATACAAAATTAAAAAAGTAAATATTTCATATATAAATTTTAATGCGACAAGAAAAGAACAAAAATGCAAAATTTAAAAAGTAAATATTTTATATAATTATAAGTGTATATTATAAGTGTATATAAATGTTAATGCAAAATAAAAACAAATAAAAGAAGAACAGAAAAACTAATTTACTTGAAAACTTTAATGAGAAATTTGGCACTGCTTTTTCGATATAAGCTGATCAATATCAGCCGGTATTGATGAAGTAGCTACACGTATGCAGCTTTCTAATCGAGCATCACTCAGTCTTGATCGGTGGTCATTTTTGATTAATTTCATGGTTGAAAATAATTGTTCGCATACATACGTACTTCCGAATAGAGACATCATTTGCTTTGCATTTTTCGTCAAAAGCGGAAATTTCTCAGGGCTCACATAAGATTTATAAAAATTATCGATGTTTACTGAGAAAAATACATTTTTTAAATCGGTATTATTCTGTATGTTAATCACTTCCATTTGAAAGATTTCAGGAACTGTATCCACATCGATATTAAATGGCGAAGAAAACATTTTCATGGAAACCGCTATCTTCTCAGCTTTGAACATTTGGAATCGTAATTGAAATTCGTTGATTAAAATGTCTATATATTGTACGTATTTTTGAGAAGTAGTAACGTTTTCTTTTTCTAAATATGGAAAGTGAGACACATTATTCTGCAAAAGATGATGTTTCCACAATTTTAATTTGCGCTCAAAGCCTTGAATTTTATCATACAAATTGTGAATAAACTGTCCTTTGCCTTGAAATTCCACATTAAGATCACAGAGATGCTGAGTTATGTCGATAAGAAACGCAAAATCGGACATCCATTCTTTATCACCAAAATAAGGAAAGGCATATTCCTTCATATCCAAGAACAATTGTATTTCACTTTTTAAGGCGTATACTCTTTTAGCATTGCACCTCTACTAAGCCAACGTACTTCGGTATTGAAAACCACGTCGCCATATTATTGCATGTTTGAACAACTCGCAGATAAATGAGTAACTCGTCTATGTATTCGCGATTCAAACTAACTCGAAAGAGGTATACTTTGACATAAATCACTGCTTCGCATTGGATAAAGTAAAAATATATTAAAAATATTTATTAACAATATAATAAATAACAAATTATTATTGTTTATAAATAATCGAGACGAATAATAAAATTCTATTTTAGAAATGCTCGGCGGGCCGCAGAAAAATATTTAAAGGGCCGCATGCGGCCCGCGGGCCGCGGGTTGCTCATCCCTGCTCTAAAACATCACAAAGAGAAACAAAGAGGTTGTCCTCTGCTTGATGCAAATAAACATACACACATAGGTATATATCGAAATTATATATTTGTATCTATTATTTATTTGTTTGAGACTATAGTTTCGAAGACTTGGTCTTCATCATCACTCTTTTTTAATTATAAATATTATTTTTCATGGGGTCAATACCGTATGGATATTGAAAATTTTTCGATCTTTACTTAGCTGGGAGCCAGTTAAAATTAAATTAAATTTTCTAACTATAGTCTCAAACAAATAAATAATATATATACAGATAGATATATAATTTCGATATATATATATATATATATATATGTGTGTATGTTTATTTGCATCAAGCAGAGGACAACCTCTTTGTTTCTCTTTGTGAATCAACAACTCTGCTACTCTCGGCAAAACAAAAACTTTTCAATCTAAAACATCATTTTATTCTAATATAAATCTTATTTAGATATAGATATTACCCATAGCTAGGCTTACCATACATCCCAGTTTGAAGGTATGGTTCCGGTATTCTGGTCAGTTTGTCTTTTAGTCCTTGTTATTTGGAAAAAAATGAAAAGTTCCGAATATACACAAAATCAAAAAGAGCAGCTTCGACTTAGTCAATTGTAACTAAATTATAGTACATTTTTCGACGCGATTAAAAATAACAAATAATTAAAAAAAAATTTCAAACTATTGCTAAATAATAGTAACTTTTAATAATAAGCTATGTTCAGTTAAAAATATTTAAAGATTACTAAATAATTGTTGTTTTTTGTTAACTACTCCATTACTTAGTCTTTATTACTTTATTTCTTTGATAATGTTTCTCTCATTCTAAAATTGCAAAGAAGGCGCTTTCTACAACTCTTCTACTCTAGACAAACTAAATCTTTTCAATATTAAAAACTAATAAATTAAACATTATTGTACAGGGTTTCTTCTTAATTAATAATCTCCTCATTTATGACTGATTTTCGTATTTTATTTTATGATAAGGATGTAAAGAAGATGATATGAAATAAATATTCTAGGCTATGATTTGAGAGGTGACCGTGGGTCAGTGGTCAGAGTGTCGGGCCGCTGTCCTGAAGTATGCTGGTTCGAGACTTAGTCTCGACAAATATTTGCAGTCCCCTTCTCTTGGAAAGCAATTGCAAACTACCAAGAGTATAATTGCCTAGTCAACCTCTCGTTAAAAAGTAGGTCCCGTATATCTGTTCAAAGCAGCTAAACACACTCATCACAGGTCTATGTGGAAAGGAGCCGACGCACGTTCGGGCATGGCACTATAAGAAGAAGATGATTTGAGAAAAACATGGCTTGAAACCCAAAACTTGAAGGATTGAAGATTATAGGATTCGGTAAAGATGAACCATGGAAAAATAAATTAAAATATACATTTCCTTTGACTATTACCTTAACCTGAATTTGGCCAATTAAAACGATAGTAGATAGACCTTCCACTTACTCAACAATAGGATTTGATGGAAGAGGCGAGGATTTTTCTCCTCATGGCATGCCGGAGTTTGAGCTCATCAGTAGAACATCCAGACATGAAAACAATCTATTATATTTCTTTCAAATATTCTTTTATTAGTTATTTTATATTTAGTTTTGCTTGCCATTTAACTCAAATACCTTATGTAAACTTTTTCTGTTATTAAAACAATTTAAATTAATCAAGGCATATTCAAATTTTGCTATTATTTTTATATGGTTTTTAGACAAGTAGAAAGGATTTGCAGAACTCCTGCTCTTCGGATCTTTTAAGTCGAAGAACCATAGTAGTCGGTCTGAGTGGGGCACCCGCTCCGCTTCTCTCCCTACAATTGGGATAAATGTTTAAGGACTAAGAATACGCGACTTTTTTTTTCAAATTTTGGACTTGACCCTTTTTATCACTGAGGGCACTATTTACTTATTTAATTAATTTGTTATATTTTTATATAAAAAACTTAAGATAAGACATAATAAAAATAATATTTTTTTTAATTAAGATGAAATTCTTATTTATTTAGAAAATATTAACCATAATAATTTTTATATATTTACAGTTATGCCCTGTTGCTGAAATATTTACGGCATTACAATCATGTTTACAACCTCTGGCGGAAGGGCTTATATTTGCCGATCGAATCGCCTTTCTAGAAAGCCACCAAGATATTACCGCTGGAGCCATTCACGTTTTAGACCAAGCCAAATCCCCTCGAGGCTTAGCTATAATGGCATTGAAACAATCCTAATGTAAGTATTCAGTTATCAAAATTTTTACTTTATCCAATGCAAAGCATGGGTAAAGTATTGTAATCGCTCTCGGGGCAAGCGTGGCTTCAAAGGGTCCTCAGGTAAAGACTACGGAACCCATGGACTCAATTAAAGTCACAAATTGTAGTATTCAATTAGGTTGAATATTAGCACGTGACGTTTTTGCCAAAAATTACATGGGGTCTCGTCGAGAGGCCAAAAAGTGCGATTTTTTCATTTAGTGCGTGCGGATGGATGTATGTATGTATGTATGTATGTATGGATGGATGTATGTATGTTATCGCTTTTTTGGCCCACGATTTTTTCCACACCGTTGCACCGATTGAAATGAAATTGAAAACCTACCATAAGTTTAACAAAATGAAGCGCTGATTAGTTTTTGGTACATATCGGTCCACAAACATTAGTACTTTATTTCAGTACTTTTTTAGTTTTTTCTAAATATCTTGAAAATGACTTAACCAATTTTGATGAAATTTAATATCCTAATTAAGTACCTTGGGGACCACAAAAAAGGTTAAATAAAGTTTTTAGTAAAATTATATTTTAAAGTACTTTACTCTAGAGTAAGATGGTACTTTTTTAATTTTTTAAATTCTTTAAAATTTATTCATTTGAAAGTTTTAATATAGCTCATTTAGCCTTGCTTAAGTAAGAATGGATAGGCTTCTCTCTGTGAAATGCTAAAAATTTGGGAGGAATTTTTATGAGTAACCATAGCAACTGCGTTGTTTTCTTATCCGTTACCTTTGCTGAAGACAGAGAAATCGATTTTAAACCAAAAATAGCGATTGATTCTCATCTAGTACTTGAGGAATAATCATTCTATATTGGATTTTTGACGTTTCGGTTTTTATTAGTAACCATTGCTGAAGACATAGAGAAATCGACTTTAAACCAAAAATAGCGATTGATTCTCATCTGGTACTTTAGGAATAATCATTCTATATTGGATTTTTGACGTTTCGGTTTTTATTAGTAACCATTGCTGAAGACATAGAGAAATCGATTTTAAACCAAAAATAGCGATTGATTCTCATCTAGTACTTGAGGAATAATCATTCTATATTGGATTTTTGACGTTTCGGTTTTTATTAGTAACCATTGCTGAAGACATAGAGAAATCGATTTTAAACCAAAAATAGCGATTGATTCTCATCTAGTACTTGAGGAATAATCATTCTATATTGGATTTTTGACGTTTCGGTTTTTATTAGTAACCATTGCTGAAGACATAGAGAAATCGATTTTAAACCAAAAATAGCGATTGATTCTCATCTAGTTCTTGAGGAATAATCATTCTATATTGGATTTTTGACGTTTCGGTTTTTATTAGTAACCATTGCTGAAGACATAGAGAAATCGACTTTAAACCAAAAATAGCGATTGATTCTCATCTAGTTCTTGAGGAATAATCATTCTATATTGGATTTTTGACGTTTCGGTTTTTATTAGTAACCATTGCTGAAGACATGGAGGAATCGACTTAAAATAAAAAATAGCGATTGATTCTCATCTAATACTTGAGAAATATCCATTCTATATTGGATTTTTGACGTTTCGGTTTTTATTAGTAACCATTCCTGAAGACATAGAGAAATCAACTTTAAACCAAAAATAGCGATTGATTCTCATCTAGTACTTGAGGAATAATCATTCTATATTGGATTTTTGACGTTTCGGTTTTTATTGGTAACCATTGCTGAAGACATAGAGGAATCGACTTAAAATCAAAAATAGCGATCGATTCTCATCTAATACTTGAGGAATAATAATTCTACATTAGGTTTTTGACGTTTCGATTATTATTGGTAACCATTGCTGAAGACATGGAGGAATCGACTTAAAATCAAAAATAACGATCGATTCTTATCTAATACTAGAGGAATAACCTTATTGAATTCCATTTTTGATGTTTTGACTATTAATGGAAACCTCTACTGAAAATGTAGAAGAATCGACTTAAAATCAAAAAGACTAAATTATTTTTGGTAAACAACTCAAGCTTGAAAAAAATATTGATAATTCAAATCACTTTGGATAAAGTTTAGCAACGATCCGTTGCAGTTTAATTTCATTTAGTGCGTGCGGATGTATGTATGTATGTATGGATGGATGTATGTTATCGTTTTTTGGCCCACGATTTTTTCCACACCGTTGCACCGATTGAAATGAAATTGAAAACCTAGCATTCTTTGAACAAAATGAAGCGCTGATTAGATTTTGGTACATATCGACCCACAAACATTAGTACTTTATTTCAGTACTTTTTTAGTTTTTTCTAAATATCTTGAAAATGACTTAACCAATTTTGATGAAATTTAATATCCTAATTAAGTACCTTGGGGACCACAAAAAAGGATAAATAAAGTTTTTAGTAAAATTATATTTTAAAGTACTTTACTCTAGAGTAAGAGAGTACTTTTTTAATTTTTTTAATTCTTTAAAATTTATTCATTTGAACCTTTTAATATAGCTCATTTAGCCTTGCTTAAATAAGAATGGATAGGCTTCTCTCTGTGAAATGCTAAAAATTTGGGAGGAAATTTTATAAGTAACCATAGCAACTGCGTTGTTTTCTTATCCCTTACCTTTGCAGAAGACATAGAGGAACCGACTTTAAACCAAAAATAGCGATTGATTCTCATCAAATACTTGAGGAATAACCATTCTATATTGGATTTTTGACGTTTCGGTTTTTATTGGTGACCATTGCTGAGGACATAGATGAATCGACTTTAAACCAAAAATAGCGATTGATTCTCATCAAATACTTGAGGAATAACCATTCTATATTGGATTTTTGACGTTTCGGTTTTTATTGGTAACCATTGCTGAAGACATAGAGGAATCGACTTTAATCCAAAAATAGCGATTGATTCTCATATAGTACTTGAGGAATAACCATTCTATATTGGATTTTTGACGTTTCGGTTTTTATTGGTCACCATTTCTGAAGACATAGAGGAATCGACTTTAAACCAAAAATAGCGATTGAGTCTCATCAAATACTTGAGAAATAACCATTCTATATTGGATTTTTGACGTTTCGGTTTTAATTGGTAACCATTGCTGAAGACATAGAGGTATCGACTTTAAACCAAAAATAGCGATTGATTCTCATCTAGTACTTGAGGAATAACCATTTTATATTGGATTTTTGAGGTTTCGGTTTTTATTGATAACCATTGCTGAAGACATGGAGGAATCGACTTAAAATCAAAAATAGCCATCGATTCTCATCTAATACTTGAGGAATAACAATTCTACATTAGGTTTTTGACGTTTCGATTATTATTGGTAACCAGTGCTGAAGACATGGAGGAATCGACTTAAAATCAAAAATAACGATCGATTCATATCTAATACTAGAGGAATAACCTTATTGCATTCCATTTTTGATGTTTTGACTATTAATGGCAACCTCTACTGAAAACGTGGAAGAATAGACTTAAAATCAAAAAGACTAAAATCTTTTTTGGTAAACAAACATATTAATATTTCAAATGAATTTGGATAAAGTTTAGCAACGATCCGTTGCAGTTTATTTTTCTTTAGTCTTTCTATGAAATGAAAAATTATTTTTTATTTAACATTTGAACGTAAACAGGTTTAAATAAAATTTTTATATAATAATTTTTTACAACATTTTATATATACATTATTAATTTATATCTTCGAAAATACAATTATAAAATTAACTTTCCCATTCATCCGAACTTTCACAAAGGAAATTTGTTCTTGACATTTGCCGTCTAAATTTACGACCGGAGGTATAAGCTTGATAAGGTCCTTGAACCAAAAGATCACATTTCGATCTTTTTGTTCTTAATGACGGCATTTGTTTATTTGAGATTGTAGTTGATGATGTACTCGAAATCTAGAAATTAATAAATATTGACATGTTAGATTGTACAATGTACATAGTTTAGGTATTTAGCATTTTTAATATAAAATCAGAAATAAAAGATACTATAAGTGCGAGTGGGACTCAAATACAGAGATTACGTTATATTTTTCATCTGTCAATCAAAGAAATTATTTTATTCGAACCAATATAATTTCCTTCAACATTACACACACGAAGCTATTTTCATTCATTTATACAAGTTTTTAAATTAAAGAGGGTAGTAATTTCGTAAGCTCATAGCTATAGTCAAAAAAGACAGTATCGTTTCGGTCTCGCTCTCTGTCTCGTCAGAACTAGTCTCGTTTGGACTCGTTTGGTCTCTTTTGGTCCCTTTTGGTCTCGTATGGTCTCGCCAAGTATTGTTACATTCTTATTTTTTTATAGTATAGTAAAAATAACTGAAATTAAATTTTTCCTTTACGAAGAAATATTTCACACGTAAATTTATTATTGAACTATTTAAAAAGTAAGGTAAAACGATATTTATTTAAATTATATTAGGTTAGAGTTGGTGGTTTTCTAAAAGATTTGTATTTTTTTTTAAATATATTTTTATTTATTCAATATAATATTCTATTAAAAGTAAAAATATTAAAAACACCTGTTTTTTCATTAAATTTCCCTTGTATTGAATATCCTAATTGTTAAAAAAATATATATGAGTTAAAAATAGATTATCATTGTAAAATTGTAAAAAATTGTGGATCGCGGAGAGTCCTTGACCAAATATTTTACAATATTTATTTTCAATAAATTTAAAAATATATTTTAATTTATTCAATACAATATTCTATTTAACCACACAAAAAATGGTTACGAGACCACGAGACCCTCGCGTTATCGTCTCGGTATCGTCTCGTTTTCGTTAAGGCGTTATCGTCTCGTTTATAGTATACTAGATAACATGTTTAATAGCATTTTCAAAGATATATTCAACGCTTCCACCACTCTAAAGAATGGGCGAAAAAAAATTATCTGTACTTTTTGTATTTTTGGGTGCCTCAAATTTGTTTTTACAATTTCTCGACTCATATTTGATATTTAATCACTATAGGTGATAAATTTTAGGAACTACAAGGCTGTAAAAGACGCACCTGACGAGATTATAAAGGTTCTTTGTTACTACCAAATCCTAAAAAAGACATCACTCGTTTTATTTTTATTTTTTATAAATTTATTTAACATTTTTTTAAGGTTTAGTTTATTCTGGGGTCCCACTGATTATGAACTATATAAAATTTGGTTAAGTTTGGTAAATGCCTAAGATTTTCATTTTTTGACCCCCTCCCCCATTTTGGGCTGTTAGTTTTTGCATTTTTTAGACTTCTGGTGTTCCACTGATTATGTATACAAAATTTGGTTGAGTTTGCTCAAATGGCCTAGATTTTTAATTTTTAACCCCCCCCCCCCCAACCCCCTTAATTTTAGGTCGATATGCACCAAATTCTAATCAGCTCTTAATCTCAATGCACCAAAACTACGTGTGCAATTTGGTTTTGATATTCACACTAGTTTTTGAGCTAGCTCGTCCACAAAAATTTGGTAACGCACAGACTAACTAACAGACATTTTGACAAAACAATTATTATCTCGAAAAATATAATTTTTTCGATGTTCACTTATTAGAGCTTTTTTGTAGAGCGAAATGCCATGGTTTCGCTCAATTTTTTTAATCAAAATAGTTTGAGCCGTTTTTGAGATATTTTGAAAAAAAAGAAGGAAAAAACCTGTATGGCAAAGTAAAAATAATGTTATTTGGCATGTATAATTACAATTTTTTTTTGTCTATTTCAGCCATTCAGCCATTTGTGCCCGGTGCTCTGAATGTTCCATGTCCAGTTCTGCGCGGGCGACCAACCTTTACACAAGAAGAGTTAGTCATCCGTCCATTGTGTCAGTGATGAGTGACCCATTTGATACAATCCTTCACCTAAACGGATCGAATGCGGAATGTCGAGATTCTGGAGAGTCTGAGTCATTGATTGAGTTCCTCCTTTGCCAATTGTCATATTATTAAGAGGCAATAATAAGGCTTCCAGCCAAAGACGGCAAAATTCTAGGCGTATAATTTTATCAATTAGATTCCAAAGATTTTATATGTATAACGATATTGAAACGACGCGTAATTTTAAAATAAATAAAACACTGATTTTTTTTTATATATTAATATTTAAAAATAAATATCAAATACTCGAGAGTTAAAATAAGTTAAAATAAAAAATAAAAATAAATGTAAATCCAGTGGAAATCGCTTAACATGAAAAATCGTTTAACACGAAATAATAATGCGGTCCCGACAAAATATTAGGTATTTTCATACATTTTTTTTTCTTTTTTAACACGAAACAAAAATCGCTTAACACGAAAAGATTTCGCTTCTCGAAATGAACAAAATATGTTATTTTTCCAAAAAATCAATAAATTTTTATTTATTTTTATAAAAAAAATTTCAAATTACATTCATATATTCAAGTTTATTAATATTTATTTATTTATATATAGTTTATTAATGGTATATATTATAAGTGGTGGGCGAACACGGTCTAGGAAATAGGAATGAAAGGGGCGAAAGATTAATTGAATTTTGCAGTAAGCACAGTCTAGTAGTAGCAAACACACTCTTCCAACACCATCCAAGAAGGATCTACATGTGGAAAATGCCAAAAGACAAGGCGAGATCTCAAATAGATTACATATTAGTTAAACAAAGATTCAGAAATCAAGTAAAGGACTGTAAAAGCAATCCTGGGGCTGATATATCTAGTGATCACAATCTAATTGCGATGAAATGCCAATTAAAATTTAAAAAAGTAATAAAAAAGGGGGGGTCGCGAAAAAACTGGGATATATCTAAATTAAAAAATAAGGAAACCCAAAAACTCTTCGAAAACGTAATGAATAAGAAACTGGAAGAAAAAACACCCACAAATAATAAAGAAGAAGAAATCGAACAAGAATGGAATGATATGAAATCAAGCCTGACCGAAACAGGCAACGAAGTCCTTCAATCAAAGAAAAACGAAATTAAAAAGCCATGGGTAACAGACGAAATACTGCAACTGATTGACGAACGAAGAAAATTTAAGAACAGAAAAGACGAAGAAGGGAAAGAAACATATAAAAAATTAAGATGGAAAGTTATAAGGGAATGTAGAAAAGCAAAAGAAAAAATGATTCAAGAAAAATGTAAAGAAGTCAACGAAAATCTAGTATTGGGAAAAGTTGATGTAGCCTATAGGGCAACAAAAAGAAATTTTCAAGAAGACAAGCCAAAAAGCAAGAACATAAGAGATAAAGGAGGCCACATTATTCTAAACGAAAACGAACAGGCAAATAAATAGAAGGAACACCTAGAAGAACTCTATGGAGAAGAAAAAACAATGAACCCAATAGAAGAAGAAGAATCTGTGGACGAAAACGAATTAGGAGACCCCATACTCAGGTCAGAATTCGAGACAGCTTTGAAGGAACTAAAAAATAATAGAGCACCCGGAATAGACAATATACAAGCTGAAATCCTAAAGAACTCTGGAGAAAAGGCACGTGACAAACTTTTTGAACTAATTAGCAAAATCTATAAAT
The DNA here is from genome assembly GCA_024734495.1 of Forficula auricularia. Lineage (NCBI taxonomy): Eukaryota > Metazoa > Arthropoda > Insecta > Dermaptera > Forficulidae > Forficula > Forficula auricularia. Next base: position 8,255,513 of record JALMQS010000353.1, read on the forward strand.
TGGGAATCATCCCAAAGATTTCGAAAAAAACAAAATAGTCACACTTCCCAAAAAGACAGGCGCGGATAAATGTGAAAATTTCAGGACCATTAGCCTAACCTCACATGCCTCTAAAATCCTAACCAAAATAATATGCAATATGTTTAACAAGAAATTCTTTTATTTCGGTCCCCTCAGTTTCGTGTTAAGCGATTTTCACTATAGGTATATATTAAAAAAAATTTTAAACTAAAATACTAAGTACTAGAGATATTGTACATTTTATAGAAAATGAATGTAAAGTAACAATAATTACATTAGAGATATTTCTACTTTCTAATTCTGCCAACTTTGTAAATGTCTATAACATGATTCATTAGTAATAGTACATTTCCATTTGTCTTCGAAAAACAACTACACAAAGTGTGATTCAAGCAAATTCAACTGAAATGCTAATTGTGAAAGATAAATTTATGAATTTGAACTCTTAATGTAATTGATTCAATAGGCAGCCAATATTGTACTTCATTAGGACCTTGACAATTTTTTTTAATAAAATATTATTAACTCATTAATTAAATATTATTTTGTTAAATTATATTTATTTAAACCTTCAATTGAAATCATTCCAATATTAAGAATTTGTTTTTCTGTTTTGTTGTTGATGAAAAGTAAAAAAAATAACAAATTATTTTGAACGCAAGAATTCTTAGGGTTGGACTACCTAAGGGTAAATTAGGAAATTGTTTGCAATTAATATTTATCATATTTCCAGCTTCTAAATCTCAAGCATTTTTCAAGTGATTAGAGATTTAATTCGAGTTTCTTTTTAGCAAATGATCTCCTTAGAAAAGTAAATTTGATTTTAGCAGATCGATGACTGAATTGACTCTTACCGTTGAAAATGCTCTCTCGTAATTAAACAAAAAATTTTTAACAATTTTCACCTCGGTATAACCAAGAAGAATTCTCTACACTTTTTAAATATTACCACAGAAGCTTTAACAAGCAAATTAAATATTTTTTATTCTACGAAATATGTGCTCAACAATAGGCTACACTAATATTTATGTTATTGTATATATTATGTTAAATTTAATTATCTAATATTCATTTTATTAAAACATTTTTTTGACATCCTGACGATTATATGAAAAATTTAGCGAAACTGTCGATAAATAAATCAAATATAAATACATTGCAACTGATAGAATCATTTCATCAAAATTATTTTATGCATTTCATTTGTGTATTTATTTATTTTATTGTTACTTCAATTATTTATTAATTTGATATAATTGTGTATTTGATTAATTTACCAAATATAAAATTGTAAATGTATAGAAATGATAATTTGTAGAAATGTAGTAGTCTAGAAGTGTTAAAATATGGGTAAATACATAGAATGATAAATATCGATACGTGGAACGTTGTAAAAATTTAATTAGCTAACAATAGAGGTACGATAAAACGTCGAAAAGTATTTAATGTATGAAAATGTATCTAGGTAAAGGTGTAATAATGTAAAACAATTTACCCAACCCAAGGACCTCGTAGCCATGATAAGTGGCCCGCGACCTCAAATGTATTTTCACAACTTTTTTATTATAAATTATTATGTAATTTATAAATCAATAAATATATGTACAATGTATATATATTCTTTTTTGTCAAAATTGTATTTACTAACTTAAAATATTATAATTAATGTGTGTAATTAATGTAAAGATTTAAGCATCTTTCTTAAGTTTCTTTTTTGAAAAAAGATGGAATTTTTTTCAAAAATCAACCTGATAATAATATTAAGAAATGAATTTAATTTATTTAGAAACGAATCAAAGATTTTAGTAGAAATATTTTTACATTGCAAATCAGAGGGTCTCATCCCCTCGGGAATCGAACCCAAGCGCTAACTAGCTTGCCGACCCTTAAGACGAATCTCTCTCCGATATGCAACTTTTTCAGTTTAGCCTGATTTTTTACTATTCTCTTTGAATTGAAGGGAGTGAAAAGTCTGTTGCTATATTTCTTATATATGTTGCATATCGGAGAGAGATTCGTCTTAAGAGTTTGGCTAACGGCCCTGCAAGCTAGTTAGCCCTTGGGTTCGATTCCCGAGGGGACGAAACCCTCTGATATGCAATGTAAAAATATTTCTACTAAAATCTTTGATTCGTTCCTAAATAAATTAAATTCACTTCTTTTAAAATATTATGATTAATGTGTATGAAAACATTTGAATACCTGCGGTGCTCGTTAATTTTTTACTTTAGTTACAAACAAGATATCAATATTATTTTTAATCTTCAATTCAGGTCGAAATGTCTATATTTATTTGAAGCCAGAATTAAATCGAATTGAAATAAAATTTAATAAATTTTTTTGCCAACGTATTGACCCGCTCCGACTCTCATCAAAGCATCGCTGTGCAAAACTTAATTGTAATTAAAGTTAATATTTATATATGAGCTTTTCGTGCGTGCCTTCGGCACGCCCTCGAAGCTCGGCCCTCCGGGCTGGTGCCCTGGCGGGCAGCGTCTCGGTCCAAAAATTTTATTCCTCTTAAAAAACCACACTCCAAATGTATACCCGTAAACTACCGAAAATACATCGTCTCTTAAAAGTTTCGCATCTTTAATTTTTGAGTGGCGAGGGGGGGGGGGGGGGAGGAACAATTATCAATATATTTAATGTTTCTTAATTTAAAATGAATTGGAGTCTTTCATTTCAAAATTCGAATATATATATTTCAAATTTGCCTGATTAATGAAAATCAATTGGAGCTGTCAGTTTAAAATCCGAGCTGAGAATTATATTTCAAATTTGCCTCGTTAATTAATATATATTTAATGTTTCTTAATTTAAAATCTATTGGTGTTTTTTCATTTTTCATTCGAGTTCAAATGAATACAATATTATCTAGACACAAAGTCTAAATCAAAAATATCTAGTTTTAGTAAGAGAAATCAAGATAGAAATATTAATGTCGCAATGGAGTAATCGGTAGAGCCAATGACTATAGTTCAAGAGTTCGTCGGTTCGATTCTAGGCAAGAGGGTAATTTTTTTAGAGAAATTTCTCTAAGCGTTGTTACAAATTAATCTAGATAAATATATATAGTATTCGTTGATCTTTTTCAAACCTTATGAATGAGGGACGATATCCTCCGAATCCTCTGTTTTTTTAAGAGGATGAAAATGACATTCTCATAAATTCTTTTATTCTGAATTTGTGGTTTTCATTATCCTTAGCATGAATCATAATAGCAACAAAGAAAATAAAACCTGGCATAGACTAATTAATAAAGTAAAAGGAGTGTAATTTTAAAAGGAGTGTAGTTTCAAAGTGAATGAAATAAAACTCAAAGAGGTTTATACAAACTCAATATATTTCGGATTATTAGTTATGTGTATGTTATATGTTTTTTTTTTTTTTTTTTTGTTGCTTTAGTGAACTATGCCCATACAGCCACGCAATTAATGATTCTATAATTTAAAGTGAAAAATGATGGTACAATTGAAGAAAGAAATAAAAACTGTTAAATATGTATCTAATTTATAACTCAATTTTGCAGCTGATGAAAAAAAGGCTACTTTATGTAAAATTTTATGTTATATGTTATATTTTGCGATAACATGTTCAAATATTATTAGTTTTTAATCTGTAAACTCCTGATGATGGACTAATAATCCGAAATATATTGAGTTTGTATAAACCTCTTTGAGTTTTATTTCATTCACTGTGAAACTACACTCCCTTTACTTTAGTAATTAATATCATATTTCACCTAAAACCTATCCCTAAGTAAAACTGGCATAGACTAATTAATAAAAAATAAAGTCAATATTCGCAGCAGTTTGAACATCATACTTCTGTCAACAAAATAATGTATCCTCATTAGTATTTTCAAATAAATAAAAATAGAACTTCACAAAATCTTGAACTTAATTTTCCTCCTCACCTTCACCCCACAAAAAACTAAACATTTAAAAAAGAGACCCATTTGAAAAAACCTATGACTTTTTACTTGTTTTTCAGCAAATGTAATGCAAGAATAAAAAGGATAAAATGTAGAATTTTTATAAAACCACTTGGATATTGTAATACACCCCAAATTACCCCATTAAACTTCAAGGTGTTGTCAGGCAGCTTTGAGAGTGGATTATTATTTATTATTTAATTAATAATTATTATACATGTATCAACTTCATTTTTTGTATATTATATATTTAAAATAATTAAAGCATCTATTTTTAAAATGACTTAATTAAAATAAAATGAATCGTCTAAAAAATAAAATCGAAGAAATTCGATATTCTCTTTATTTGTTCTCCTACACAACAGAATTCATCCATTGATTGAACTAAAAAAACTACTCTCTATTTGAACTAATTATCCTTAAGATAAACATCAAACATTGAATTCTAGTAAAATATCGAATGAATTGGATGTCTCTGTTTATTTAATTTCCTTTATATAAAACGTATTTAGAATGTAGAAATCTTTAATAAACAATTTACCAATTCTAGCTTTTTTCTCATTTTAGATAATAATAAGAATAAATTATCTTGTCAAATCTTATTAAACACGTTATCTTGTAATATTTGGGGTTCCGTACAAACGTAAAATGGTCCCCTATGAGTGTCGATTAGAGATGGGTAAAACAACCCATCTCCGAGATCAGATATCAAGATCGCTCGCTCAATGATGATGAACAGCTCACAAAAAAAATCTATTTTATAAACTTTCAGCCCCTAAATGTAACTGTATGATGTATTAATTTTGTATAAATTTCGGTATATGAGGTAATATTAAATAGGAGATGAATAAAAAATTATATTTTTATTAAAAAATAGATAAAATAGATTTTCCCTTTTTTTCAATATTGGAATCCAAATAAATAGAAAAAAGTGATTTTTCTTCATCTTACAGATATTTTTGAATACAAATAAACAAATTACATTGGGCGTATGTCTATGTCTATTCAGGAATATTACTCATCAAAAGTGAAACTTAAAAAGTTCATTTAGTTTAGTTAATACTATTACAACATTGTTTTTGATATTTTGATTCTCAGTAGTTCAAGAACAGAAGATTGTAGAAAGAAGTTCATTTCGGTACCCTAATTTTTGGTATTTCTAAAACGAAGAACTGATTATATTTTGAGCTTTCTAGCTGGAGAACTTACGGTAGCTATAGAGCTGAAGTTGGGCATATAATTTTGTATTAATAAACCTCTCAGCCAAAAGTTTAAACTTTCTATCTTAAACGGTTCGCTGACAATTTTTTTTTCATTTGCTGAAAATGTAACAAGTCTTGAAAAAGCTTTCATTTTTACTTTACCATACAGGCTATGGTCAAGTATTGTAATCGTGCATGAAAAAAGTGGTTTTTTTCCTTCTTTTTTTCAAAATATCTCTTAAACTATTTCGATTAAAAAAATTGAGCGAAACCATGGCATTTCGCTCTACAAAAAAGCTCTAATAAGTAAACATCGAAAAAAATTATATTTTTCGAGATAATAATTGTTTTGTCAAAATGTCTGTTAGTCTGTCTGGTTGTCTGGTTGTCCGGTTGGGTGTCCGTTAGTCTGTGCGTTACCAAATTTTTGTGGACGAGCTAGCTCAAAAACTAGTTTGAATATCGAAACCAAATTTCACACGTAGTTTTGGTCCATTGAGATTAAGAGCTGATTAGATTTTGGTGCAAATCGACCCAAAATTAAGGGGGTTGAAGGGGGGTTAAAAATTAAAAATCTAGGTCGTTTGAGCAAACTCAACCAAATTTTGTATACATAATCAGTGGACCCGCAGAAGTCCAAAAATGCAAAATCTAACCCCCCAAAATGGGGTGGGGGGAGGGTGGAGGGTCAAAAAATGAAAATCTTGGCCATTTAGGTACCAAACTCAACCAAATTTTGTATACATAATCCAGTGGGTCCCCAGAAGTCTAAAAATGCAAAAACTACCGCCCAAAATGGGTGGGGGAGGGGGGTCAAAAAATGAAAATCTTGGCCATTTACCAAACTCAACCAAATTTTGTATACATAATCAGTGTGCCCCTAGGAGTTTAAAAATGCAAAAACTAACCCCCTCCCCTACATGATTATAAATAATTTTATTAAATATTAATGTAAGTGAGAGGCCAGGTTTTATGGTAAAGTCAAGTGGATGGCCACACCAGAACACGCCAGCTTATTTCCTCTAGTTTCGTTTTTTGGAAAACTGAAGAACAGGTACAAAGTTTTCATTTTTTTTCCTCCAGTTTAGAAGTGAGTATCCATGGGACTATAAAATGTTCTGAAAGTTCGATTGACATTTAATGTGACGGAAGATATCTAGACTCGTTCCGACTCCCCTGATCCGAAGATCAGATGGACTTATTGGATACTGTGTAGAAGCCTCAGTCTCAGTCAAAACTTTAAATATTTATAAAATAATCGATGTTTTTTTTTAAATTAAGCTCTTATATTTCTTGATAAAAATGGAGTTACGATTTTAATAGTTAGCAATTATTTATATTGTTACAAAAAAACCAAAACTTACCAATTTCAATAGATCTCCAAATTGGAAAATACTATGGAATATATAGGCTGTAAATAAAATTGCTACTATCCAAGCATATAGATAGTTCCACGAGTTTTCATCCATAGTATCCATCAGAAAATCTTGTATACTGTAAAAATAATAATAAGATTAATTCACTATTTTAACTACATAGATAATGCTATATAAAATTCAGCAAATATTTTTAACTAGTCTTAATATAATTATTAATAATTATGCCGAGAGGTGAAAGAAAACGGTGTATCACTGTTCGACGTAAAATAAACAATTATTTCGTGAGTAAGGCCTAAGATTTGTTCGTAGAGCTCGTAGAGTTTTTTCATGACGTCTTTAGGGTTCAGTTGAAAAGTATAACAGGACCTTATTAATTTTGATAAAATGTGATTATGTCATACTTAACATTGTAGCCCGTAAACTATATAATCTTACAGTCCGCCTCCGTGGTGTAATGGTCAGATGAGTAACTGATTGGCAACCCTGAGGTCTCGGGTTCGATTCCCGCGTATAACCAGACATTTTTTCTGTAAGTATAGGGTCTGGTAATAAAAATTAAGTGGGAGATAAATTTAACCGAATTTATCGCGCGGAGAATTTACCACTGCTCGAAGCCCCTAAAACCTTAGTAAATTGGATATTGAATTGTATCTAAGTTTCTGAGATTGGCTCGTGATCCCGGCTTCTTTTCCTTCTACTCTGTTCTTTTCACGATGGAGGGGCCAGCCCATACAGGCCTTTAGGGGATCCACCTTCTGGTGTATCTCCTTCTCACATCAATATCATAAAAAAAAAAAAAAGAGATAGAAACTTGGAATTCACAATTAATATTACGGTAATTCATTTCCCCAAATCAAAAAACGTATTAAAATTTTAACTGAATGAATATTTTGGGGAAGGGGTTTTGTAGAGTCGATTTTTTTTATCATGAGATATGGCGTATTCGGTAAATAACTCTTTAAGGAGAATTAGGATACATTTTTTGAAATTTAATTCAATTTAATGAGAGAGAGCACCAAAGTGGCTATTCTCAAGTGATTTTTGTACCTATTGGCGTTCAGAAACGGCTTAACTTAAAATTATGAAAAAATTTCACTTATTAGCACATTCTCTCCTTATAAACGACAAATAAGAAACAATTAGATATCTCAAATATTTTGAAAGATATAAGGTACAGAACCCTCGGTATGCGAAACAGACTTGCACTTGGCCGACTTATTTACAATTAATTTGAAAGTTTATATTGGGAAAATAACTAATGGAGAAAAGACATTATTATTATTTATTTATTGGGAAAATAAGGACAAGTTTTTTATGTGTGACTTATTTATTTATCCACCAACAACGTTTCGTCGACTTTGCCGACTTCTTCAGGGCTGACTTTTTATCATTCTCTGTTACATCTTTTAATCTAACTATACAATGAACCCACAGTTAAGATGTTATAAAAAGCTAGTTTGGAATTTGTTTTGTTAAAACATCTATCAACTTTATATGAGATTTCTGGAATAAAAGGAAATTTAAAGAAATTTTTTCTTTGGTTATTCAAAATTGTATTTTGCCTCTGGCTGTTAATGCTATTATTCTCCATTCTACCCCTATTATTCACCAAGAACAGATTAAACGCCCTCCTTTACAATACGACATATTTTAGAGATAATAAGCTATTTAAGGTGCTATAGGTGAAACCGAGTGGTGAACCACCGCGATTGGAATTGGGTGGAATTATTTTGGAATTCATTATAAAATGCCCCTTAATCTATTTTCTTTTACTTGAAAATGAAAGTGGAAGTGGAAGTAGGTGTACACGATATTAGGGTGCGGTTAACCCCTCGGGTGAAACAGTACTAATCGGAATCAAAACATTTTGTTTTATTATAAAAATTTTTAAGAAAAAATAAAAACCGACTTCAAAAAATTAAATGCAACAAATATAAAAATACACTAAAAGGTATAAAATAATTATTATCTTATTTAGTTACAACTAAACTACGAAATATTAATATGAAATTACTTTTAAAGTCGGTGCCAAACAAACTATACCTATAAGCGAGCGTACCCGCCAAACGTACTAAGTAAGATCCGTCGAGTGCGATTCATAAAAGGTATATGTTTGGCACCAACTTCAAAAAGTAATTTCATATTAATATTTCGTAGTTTAGTTGTAACTAAATAAGATAATAATTATTTTATACCTTTTAGTGTATTTTTATATTTGTTGCATTTAATTTTTTGAAGTCGGTTTTTATTTTTTTCTTAAAAATTTTTATTTTTCTCTTTTTAGTGATGTTATTAATAGTGATTATATCATCAGAACTTGACCAAATTAATATGACACCATCCCTAAGACACCCCCTTTCGGATAAAAAAAGAACCATCGAAATCGGTTCATAAACAAAGAGGTTAGGTCTAAACAAACCTAATAAATAAACTGCAACGGATCGTTGCTAAACTTTATCCAAATTCATTTGAAATATTAATATGTTTGTTCCTTTATTATAAATAAGATATCACTTGCAATTTGTAGTTCATATTGAAATTAATTCAAAAATAATTCTCATTTAAGAGTCGAGGAATAACCATTCTACATTGGATTTTTGACGTTTCGGTTTTTATTGGTAACCATTGCTGAAGACATAGAGGAATCGACTTAAAATCAAAAATAGCCATCGATTCTCATCTAATACTTGAGGAATAACAATTCTACATTAGGTTTTTGACGTTTCGATTATTATTGGTAACCATTGCTGAAGACATGGAGGAATCGACTTAAAATCAAAATCAAGCTTGAGTTGTTTACCAAAAAAGAATTTAGTCTTTTTGATTTTAAGTCGATTCTTCTACATTTTCAGTAGAGGTTTCCATTAATAGTCAAAACATCAAAAATGGAATTCAATAAGGTTATTCCTCTAGTATTAGATAAGAATCGATCGTTATTTTTGATTTTAAGTCGATTCCTCCATGTCTTCAGCAATGGTTACCAATAATAATCGAAACGTCAAAAACCTAATGTAGAATTGTTATTCCTCAAGTATTAGATGAGAATCAATCGCTATTTTTGATTTTAAGTCGATTCCTCTATGTCTTCAGCAATGGTTACCAATAAAAACCGAAACGTCAAAAATCCAATATAGAATGATTATTCCTCAAGTACTAGATGAGAATCAATCGCTATTTTTGGTTTAAAGTTGATTTCTCTATGTCTTCAGGAATGGTTACTAATAAAAACCGAAACGTCAAAAATCCAACATAGAATGGATATTTCTCAAGTATTAGATGAGAATCAATCGCTATTTTTTATTTTAAGTCGATTCCTCCATGTCTTCAGCAATGGTTACTAATAAAAACCGAAACGTCAAAAATCCAATATAGAATGATTATTCCTCAAGTACTAGATGAGAATCAATCGCTATTTTTGGTTTAAAGTCGATTTCTTTATGTCTTCAGGAATGGTTACTAATAAAAACCGAAACGTCAAAAATCCAATATATAATGATTATTCCTCAAGTACTAGATGAGAATCAATCGCTATTTTTGGTTTAAAGTCGATTTCTCTATGTCTTCAGCAATGGTTACTAATAAAAACCGAAACGTCAAAAATCCAATATAGAATGATTATTCCTCAAGTACTAGATGAGAATCAATCGCTATTTTTGGTTTAAAATCGATTTCTCTATGTCTTCAGCAATGGTTACTAATAAAAACCGAAACGTCAAAAATCCAATATATAATGATTATTCCTCAAGTACTAGATGAGAATCAATCGCTATTTTTGGTTTAAAGTCGATTTCTCTATGTCTTCAGCAATGGTTACTAATAAAAACCGAAACGTCAAAAATCCAATATATAATGATTATTCCTCAAGTACTAGATGAGAATCAATCGCTATTTTTGGTTTAAAGTCGATTTCTCTATGTCTTCAGCAATGGTTACTAATAAAAACCGAAACGTCAAAAATCCAATATAGAATGATTATTCCTCAAGTACTAGATGAGAATCAATCGCTATTTTTGGTTTAAAATCGATTTCTCTATGTCTTCAGCAATGGTTACTAATAAAAACCGAAACGTCAAAAATCCAATATATAATGATTATTCCTCAAGTACTAGATGAGAATCAATCGCTATTTTTGGTTTAAAGTCGATTTCTCTATGTCTTCAGCAATGGTTACTAATAAAAACCGAAACGTCAAAAATCCAATATAGAATGATTATTCCTCAAGTACTAGATGAGAATCAATCACTATTTTTGGTTTAAAATCGATTTCTCTGTCTTCAGCAAAGGTAACGGATAAGAAAACAACGCAGTTGCTATGGTTACTCATAAAAATTCCTCCCAAATTTTTAGCATTTCACAGAGAGAAGCCTATCCATTCTTACTTAAGCAAGGCTAAATGAGCTATATTAAAACTTTCAAATGAATAAATTTTAAAGAATTTAAAAAATTAAAAAAGTACCATCTTACTCTAGAGTAAAGTACTTTAAAATATAATTTTACTAAAAACTTTATTTAACCTTTTTTGTGGTCCCCAAGGTACTTAATTAGGATATTAAATTTCATCAAAATTGGTTAAGTCATTTTCAAGATATTTAGAAAAAACTAAAAAAGTACTGAAATAAAGTACTAATGTTTGTGGGCCGATATGTACCAAAAACTAATCAGCGCTTCATTTTGTTAAACTAATGGTAGGTTTTCAATTTCATTTCAATCGGTGCAACGGTGTGGAAAAAATCGTGGGCCAAAAAAGCGATAACATACATACATACATCCATCCATACATACATCCATCCATACATCCATCCGCACGCACTAAATGAAAAAATCGCACTTTTTGGCCTCTCGACGAGACCCCATGTAATTTTTGGCAAAACCGTCACGTGCTAATATTCAACCTAATTGAATACTACAATTTGTGACTTTAATTGAGTCCATGGGTTCCGTAGTCTTTACCTGAGGACCCTTTGAAGCCACGCTTGCCCCGAGAGCGATTACAATACTTTACCCATGCTTTGCATTGGATAAAGTAAAAAGGTCTAATACCTATGAAAAAAAATCGAAAAAAAAAATGGGACCAATCGGAAGCTAGACTGGACCCAATGCAAAAAAGGGCTTAAATAATTTAAATTATAAAATTTTTAAAATAATAATAAAAAAAAAAGGAAAAAAATGAGAAATTATTATAAAACGGTCCTAAAAAAAAGTGTAATTAATTTTTCGATAACTAGAATTGGGTTGGGGGGGTGGGGGGGCAAAAAGTAGAACTATCAATATAACTCATCAATAGACCTTTTGATCAATTTATACGAAATTTTGCCTATGCACCCTATATGACCTTATGAAAATGTCTCATTATATGAAATTGAAAGTGGATCAGGAGAGAGGGGCCAGGTGTATGGTAAAGTTATGTGGATGGCCACATCTGCTTATTTTGGATTTATTTTTTATCGCTTCCCATTATAATTTTTTCATTGATATTGTCATTTTATTTTTTTCAACCCCAAAATTTAGTTTCGTGACTCAAAATGGGATGGTCGTGACCATTGGCGTTAAGGAGTTTATCTGGGGTGGCATCCGGCCAGCTGATTAGACATCACAAGGTTTCAATTTCGTTAATCCAATTAGAGATCAACTAACTTTTTAGTAGAATTGACAAAATTTGGAAGTAACGAAATAATTTAATGAGAAATACATAAGTGATGTCTCGTAATAATGGAGTTTCGATTTTAAGTAAAAAATTTTAAACGGAGTTATTAGCGTTTTTTCAAATTGAACTTCAAATAAACTACACTTTAAAATGCAAATTTCCTAATAATAATTATCTGATATAAAAGATAAATTAAAATAACAAACAGATATGAAATTTCAATAGATTTGAATAAATATCTACTTAGAAAAAAATAAAACTTTTGGCCCTTTCTAGTTGATTCCTGGAGAGTAGAAATTGAATCTTTTCATACAATTTCTTTTAAACTACAAAAATCTTAATCAAAACGCTATTTTCTTATATAATAGACATGCTGTGAACCTTCAGATAGATGAAATTGATAAAATAAGATCGATTTCTTCTCATTTATAATTATTTTGGTCTGTTATTTCGAGCCTGGATCGCAAGTCATCCGGCATCAGCGAGTTATTTGTTACGGTTTTCTATAGCTTTTTACCATTTTCTTAAAAACTAATCAATCACTTTCGTTCAAAATTGAATATAATTATTAATAATCGATTGTTTTATAATATTTATTAATTTTATATTTTTAACAATTATTTCAAAGCAGTAATTAGCGCTTTTTCAAATTAGATTTCAAATAAACTATCCTTTAAAATACAAATATTCTAATCAAATCTATTTGATATAAAAGATATGAAATTTCAATAGATTTAATTGAATATGTGATTAGGGAAAAATTAAACCCTTTTTGATATTTCTAGTCGACTAACTGGCCCTGTTAAGAAACTGAATGTTTTCATAACATTTCATTTAAATGACCACAAGAGGCTGGAACTTGATTTTTACCACCTTCTTTCCCGGGACCTAGTAGAACCTTCAGCTGTTCAAGACTTGCCTTCGCAGATAGCTTCGACTCCAACCCAGGCCATAAAATCTCTTCCTCTTCTTACTTTTCATGATGGGGTGGCATCGAGGCCTTGAGGAGCTCTTACTTTCATGGTGTAACTCCTCGCATCAATATCATTATATTATACATATACTAGTATATACATTAGATAGCTACCTTTCCAAAGATATCCCAGCATCAGAAGCTATGATGTCTAAAATCCACGAGGAAAAATCAAATAATAATCGACAAATCCTTATAAGATTTAACCATAAAAGTTGGTATGAGAACGCTGATACGTAAGCTCCTAGTAACATTCCAAAAATGTATCTTTTGGTTTGTCCTAAATATATTAAAAAAACAAACAAAAATAAAATAATTAATTACTAAAATTAAAATTTACATTCTATTTGTTTTATGAATTATATTATAAATTTTCTTTTAGTTTAAAAATACATTTACAAATTATTCTACATATTTTTTTTTTTTTATTTTTTTTTATTTTATTTATTGTCCTCGGGAACATAGCCCATTTAGACAGCACATAAGTATATTATTTTTTTTTTTCAATTTAACATATAATTTTGCATTTCTTGAAAATTTTAATTATTTGATTCTATTTAGTTTTAGTCATATTTGGTTAGAGGCCCGATAGCTAAAATATGTTTTAATATCTTATTTGATAATTTTATTTCTTGATTTTCGAAGGACAGTAAAATGTTCATGTTTGTGGGAAACGCAACCTCTTTGCTGATCTCCAAATAGAACCGATTGATTTTTTCCACATTTATATTGCATCCCAAATATATATGATTGATATCTCCATAAGAGAGATGATCACAGCCACAGAATGGATCCTCTCTCACGCCAATTTTGTTTAAATAGGCGGGAGTGAGGGAATGGCCTATTCTTAAGCGAGTTATTTGAGTAGATAATCTTCGGAATAATTTTATTTTCTCAAACCAAGGCTCATTTGGGACCTTGGGTAAAATAGAAAACAAGTGAGAGCCTTTGGTTTTAGAGCTCTTGTTCCAATATTCATTCCAAATCTTCAAACTATGATTTTTTATAATAGAGTTGACATCTCCGATAGGTAAATCTATATCCAAACTATTACCAGTTACAGAGGCTGTATTGGCCAATCTATCAACTTGCTCATTTCCTTGTATATTAGAATGACCTGGTACCCACAAGAAGGCTATAGTGATGTTTTTTAACTTTAGAGATATAATTAATTTGATTATCTCAAATATTAAGTGGGATGACACATTTTTCTTTGGGAAACCTTTAATAGCTTCCAAGACACTAGCGGAATCTGAACATATTAAATATCGATTGCTGTATTTTATATTTTTTATATATTCAAGAGCTTTCAGAATAGCTATTGCTTCAGCTGTATAGACTGACGCTTCTTTGGGCAATTTGTACATACATGCAGCCTTCGAAGTATTATCAAAAAATGCACATCCCACATATTCAGAGGCACTCCTTTTGGAACCGTCTGTAAAGATAATCTTATAGCTTGGATATTGTTCATAAATAAAATTGATAAAAATTTGATTTAAATTAGGCATGTCTTTTTTTCCTTGAAGAAATTTACTGAAATTTCTTGAATTTGAATTTCAAAGTCGTAGGAATACGTCAAATAAATACCATTTGTGTGTAAACTCGGAGTAATATTCAAAAGATATTGAAGATTTTTTAGGTTAATGTTTGATATATGAGGTGGTAGATGGGATGATTTTAGAAGATTTTTAATGGAGTTTATTACACAATTTTCTCCATTGGACAGTTTTTTAATCATATATCTTTTAGATAGCATATCTCTCCTGATTCGAAGAGGCATTTCATTTAGTTCTGCTAAAAGAGAGTTCGTTGGCGAGGATCTTAAGGCACCACTGCATATTCTAAGAGCTCTGTATTGGATAGTGTCTAATTTTTTTACAATATATTCAGCAGTGTTAGCTAACAGGGTGCTACCATAATCCAGATGAGGACGAACAATAGCTCTGTATATTCTACATATTACATACGTTAAAAAAATCCCATTTCCCTTCTTCATTATCTAACAGGAAATATTTAATATTCTAATCTATCGTTTTCCCTCTTTCCTATCTCACCCTCAAATTAATCAAAAGTACATTAATCCATAGGTATTAACCCGCTCCCTCATATCTCTGCCTGAGCCCTATCATCTTCTCCTTCAAGTACTTACTCTTTTTCCCTAGTGAGAACATCTTCATATACAGGTACGTGTATAGGAACGTTTGTATCCAGGAGGGAGGGGGGGGGGCAAACAAGATATGTTTAACCGGACCACCTACACAAAAAATATAGTCTATTTAGTTTTTAATACATTTAAGAGTTTGTAGTCACCCTGATAATATTCTGACAAAGAAAAAATTGAAAACTATCGTTTTCTATTTCTCTGTCCTCTCTCCTCTGGGAGGTTTACTCGCCAAACCATTGGAAGCATGTAGTAACATTTCAACTTATACAAAAAATCGGTTTATATGTTTAGACGTTGAGTACTTTGCTTTTCAGAAGCACGTCCAGGTTTTATTTTCAATGGGGAGTGGGAGGGGTTAAGAGACGCAATATACCACAACATCGCAGGCGTTTTTTTTTCAAAACCCTCTTTTAAACAAAGCCGAATTTTTTAGAACTGCTTATTACTTTGTAATAAATAGTGTTTTATAAAACAAGTTTTAATCTTTACTTTCAAATTATATCAATTTCGTTAGATTATCAAGAGACATAGGTACATACCCCACTATTTTTTGTTTTGTTTTTTCAAAACTATTACATTTACTATTATATTAATAAATGAATTTTCTGAGTCACTTAATTCTTTAAATATTTATCAATTTAATCTTAATTTTAATTTCAAAAGACCTTTTTCTTATTCAGATACTATTCGTTAATAATTCAACAATTTACTTTAAAAAAATATTGATTAACTGATTTTATAGAAATTTAATGATATTTATTAAATCATTATGTAATTTGAACAAAATCGGTTGATTTTTAAACGCTTTATTTATACCAGAAAACAGTTTGCTGGAATTTTAAAAACTAATATGTATTTAAAAAATTGATTAGGAAAAAATAATAATAATCAAAGTAAAAAAAAGAATCCATTATATGGGGGGGGGGTATAACCATGCACCCCGCTGTTCCTACGCCAGAGTTCTATGTAATTCTATCTTGAAATAAATTCTTGATTGTTTTATTGCAAAGGTTCTCAACCCTTTTCTTCCAATGAACCCCTCCTGCAATTTCAATTTTGTAAGAATGCCAAAAGGGGGTTTCCAGTATTTTCTAACTCAAAAAGTTTATTTCAAATAATATGCTTTTATTATTGAAAATACAAGGTATCAAATTTTAATTTAGAGAAAAAGATAAGTAATATTTATCTAATGGGAAACCAGATGTTGTTTTTTGCCAGCGCTTTTACGTTCTTTAAACCTTTGAAATTTGTACTCAGATTAATCCCCCCTTGAAATCCTAAAATTTCCTCTTGGGGGGGGGGGGGTAACACCCGTTTTATTGTATTAAATGAATAGTGTTCTTTAGAAAAACAGTCATAAGACGTTGATTAATTATCCAAAAATTTTGTGATAGATTCTTCTTTTATCAATGAAAAAAAGTGTAAAGGCTTTTGAAAAAATAAGTGTTATATCTAATCATATAAATATTTTGAAAAATAAACAATGCTACTGTCTTGGCGATAGCGATTACCTTGGTAAATAAAAAAAAATAAAAAATAAAAATATTAACGAGAAATACTTTTTCTCTAAAAATTCCTGATAAATTTCATAAAAACAGTCTATATCCGATTTTTGTTAATTCAATTTTTGTTGTTCATAATTTCCGTGGGGTGAACCGCGACCTAATATCGTGTACACCTACTTTCACTTCCACTTTCATTTCCAAGTAGAAGGATCAACAGATCTAGGGGCATTATCTAATGAATTCCAAAATAATTCCACCTAATTCCAAAGACTTGTACATCTAATCCCAATCGCGGTTCACCTCTCGATAATTTCTATCATTTCCAAAATTAATCTTTTCCCAATTTATTTAATTGATAACGGAAGAATTTCTCCCAAAACGTTTAGATAATTATTAATAAATGTTTTATAATTAATTTGTATAATTTTAATCTTCAAGATTCTACAGGAATTATTTAACGGATTATAGTGGTGTTCCTAATTCCTGTGTTTAATATGATTCACTATAAGCCAACAACGCTTTCCTTAAACTTTATTCAGGATTCTACTATAACACGAACATTTCCTTCCTTTCTTCCTCTGCAATTGTCCAGATTTCGCGATACTTCCGTTTACATTTGTTCTCAGCAATATCTCCCTATTTTCTAGGCTAATTGAAAAGAAGCATAATAATTTCTGTTTCGAATTAAACCCCATTTTACACGCTTTATATTAGCTTTTCACCTGTATGTATATATCAATGTGACTTTTGTTCTGTTAAATTCTGCAAACTTTTCTCTATGAAAATAATTAAGACTAAAAAGTAAAAATATAAATTAAAAAAAAAAACTAAAAAACATGCTTCTAAAAAGAACAAAATAATGTAATACTTAATTAAAAAGTGTGCGACGCAGAAACTTTTAATTAATTTCGACAATGTGCCCCATGCTTTTTAATTAAGTATTACATTAATTTGTACTTTTTTTTTAGTTTTTTTTTAAATATAATTTATTTTTTTACTTTTTAGTTTCAATTATTTTTATAGAGAAAAGTTTTCAGAATTTAACAGAATGAAATGTATTTCTTTTTATTATTTTTATATAATTTCATTTAAATTGGGTAGGTAAACAATTATTTATATAGAGAAATGTTTGCGGGATTTAACAGAACAAAAGTCACATTGATAGATAGATACATAGATAGATAGAGAGATAGACAGATACATACAGGTGAAGCTAATATAAAGCATGTAAAAACTAAAAAAACACGGTTTTGTCATTAATGCACTAAAAAGTACATAATAATGTAATAATCAAAAAGCGTGGGGCACTTTGTCGAAATTAATTAAAAGTACTTGCTTCTGTGCCCCACACTTTTTGATTATTACATTATTATGTACTTTTTAGTGCATTACTGACAAAACCGTGTTTTTTAGTTTTTTTAAAATATAATTTATTGTTCCATACTTTCCATCCCACGAGACTTATCTCCCACATAGAAGAAATCCTCATGTTCCCTTCGCTTGTGCTAATAATACACCCCTGACATCTTTTGTTATTTCTTCGTATAAACAAAAAACTTGTTATTTATTTTCATTTTAATCCTCTATACTAAATAATAAGTAGTATCGTAAATTGGCTTATGGCTAGAAAGGCCGAAAAGCCAAAGAAAAAAATCCTCTCTACTTAAGTTTGGTTGATCCAATTATATTATTAAGCGATTAGAATCATATTTAGATACTCTGAGGGACAATATTAATCAAGGATTCTATTTCATCTATCTAATTAGTTAACTTAGCATTAGTCAAATCTTTCAAATCACTTCAATTTAATCACTTGATTTCGCCTTTAGTCTCTTCTATCATTAATAAAAAATAAAGAAAAATTATGTGTGGGATTCCACGCATGGGCTTAATATAGTGTTAATTAATTAAAATTAATTGTTTTGTTTTTTTATACCAAAGTTATTAGGAAAAGGTAATATCGAATGAAAGGCTATCCAAGTTGCCACACCCAATGAAAATAAACAGGAAGGAATTGAAACTTCAGGCGTTCGAACTGGTAGCACCTATATAAAAATATCGCTCAATTATTTACTTATATTTATTAATACGTACAAATAGTCCAGGCAAATTGCGTGAAAAAATGGGATGAACAGAAAATAATTCCCGGTAAAGATTTTATTGGTGGAAAATACCTTTATTGGTACTTCAATATTACTACCCTAAGTTTTCCCCCAAAATCTGTGTTGTGGAAATTTTTTTACTCGCCTCAAAATGAGAAAATTTCGGAGTTTTTCAGTTTTTCTTGAATATCTCTAAAACGGCTTATAAAATCAAAAAAGAAATTTATAAGATAAAGTAAAGCTCTTTAAATTATGGGTAAAATGATAACAATTAATCTATTTATGTTAAGTAGAACCGGTCCTAGCGCCTGTCAAAAAGCAGCCCCCGGGATCACTTTTGAATATCCGTAAAATTCTTACTTTTTCGATTTTTCCCCATTTTGATCATGAAGGCACACGTTTTCGACTAAGACCACCCTATACATTTTAAAACTAGATTAAATTTTCTACAATTTAGTTTCATCTTAATTGGAAAATGGTAACCCGTGCCGCAATATGGTTGAAATTTATAGTTTTTTTGCAAAATATCGCAGTTTTTCCTTCATAAAATGAAAGCCATTCATCTTAGAAACTTGGTTTCTATTTCATTGTCTAGGAAATCTTGTTGACTTGAACATTTATTTGTGCCACTTTTTTGATAAAAGTCTTAGATTTATAGATATCCTACATTTTCCGGACAGGATATTATCCGAATCCTTAAAAGCATCATGTAAATTGGTGGATTGTTATAAATATAAGGGTTTTATCAAAAAAGTGCTCCAAGTAATCGTTCAAGTAAACAGAATTTACTAGAGAATGAGACAAAAATCAGGATAAATCTAGGATAAGTGGTTTTCATTTTATGAAGGAAAAACTGCAAACTTCAACCTCATTGCGACACGGGTTACCATTGTCCAAAAACCTTTGTTTAAATTGTAGCAAATTTAATCTAGTTTAAAAATGTTTAGAATGGTCTTTGTCGAAAACGTGCTCCTTCATGGTCAAAATGGGGAAAATCGAAAAAAGTACGAGTTTTATGGATATTCAAAAGTGATCCCAGGGGCTGTTTTTTGACAGGCGCTAGTACCGGTTCTACTGATCCCAATTAGATGAAATTGTAATCATTTTACGCATAATTTAAAGAGGTTTAATTTATCTAATAAATATCTTTTTGATTTTATAAGCCATTTTAGAGTTATTCAAGAAAAACTGAAAAAAAACTCCCAAGTTTTCTCATTTTGAGGCGCGTAGAAAAATTTCCACAACACAGATTTCGGAGAAAAACTTAGAGTAGGAATATTGAAGTACCAATAATAAGGTATTCCACCAATAAAATGTTTACCGGGAATTATTTTCTGTTAATGCCATTTTTCACGTAATTTTCCTGGACTATTAGAGTAAATGAAAGATTGTGTCATGTTTAATATAAATATTTTTGATTGAAAATATTAATTTATCAACTCACCGGTATTCGAAAAATATGTTGAACCATTACTGATATAAATACAATTTTCGACTCAATGCAAATCCCGTTGGTAATAAATGGATCGGAGTTGACAAACGTGGATACTCCATGCTGAACGGAGACGTCGTGGCGATGGGCGTAGTAGCCCTCTCGACGATTGTTCATCCAGTCTTTTTTACACTCCTCTAGGTCTCTTCTATGGAAATCATCCCTCAATCCACTTTTAATGCTTTTGTTTACCTCATTTTTTCCTGTTTATTATTATTATTAGTATGATTAATATTAATTTATTTAACCGAAAAAACATAATAGATATACTCAGTGGCATAGATATGGGATGTTTTTCCTTTTGAACTGGAATTTATAATAATTTATAATATATTACCTAAAATTTTCCTTTAAAGAAAAATATCAAGGCTGATAAGGTTAATTTAAACGACCAAACTTAACGTTTTCAAAGCTTAGAAATTAACAAAACGAAGATGAGAAAAAATAAACTGCTTTTTTACTTTATCCAATGCTGAAAATATGGGGGGAAATTTTATAAGTAACCATAGCAACTGCGTTGTTTTCTTATCAGTTACCTTTGCTGAAGACATAGAGGAATCGACTTAAAATCAAAAACAGCGATTGATTCTGATCTAACACTTGAGGAATATCAATTATACATTGGATTTTTAACGTTCGGTTTTATTGGTAACCATTGCTGAAGACATAGAGGAATCGACTTAAAATCAAAACTATCGATTGATTCTCATCTATTACTTAAGGAATAACCATTCTACATTGGGTTTTTGACGTTTCGGTTTTTAGTGGTAACCATTTCTGAAGACAGAGGAATCAACTTAAAATCAAAAATAGCGATTGATTCTAATCTAATACTTGAGGAATAACAATTCTACATTGAATTTTTGACGTTTCGGTTAATATTGGTAACCATTTCTGAAGATATTGAGGAATTGAGTTAAAATCAAAAATAACTATTGATTCTCATCTAATAATTGAGGAGTAACAATTCTATATTAGGTTTTTGACGTTACGATTATTATTGGTAACCATTATAATTGGTGCTAGAGAAATAACCTTATTGCATTCCATTTTTGAAGTTTTGACTATTAATAGCAACCCCTACTGAAAACATGGAAGAATCGACATAAAATCATAAAGACTAAATTCTTTTTTGGTAAACAACTCAAGCTTTCATTTTATTACATTCCATTATATTCCATTCCATTACATTAAATTCCATTATATTTCATAATATTCCTTTATATTTAATTTTTATTCTATTATATTGCATCATGTTAAATTATATTCCATTATCTTCCCCCTAGTAGCTCAATGTTTCAAACTATATATAGTGCCTATATAGATTCACAATTTATATAGGGACAATATAGCTACTATATAGTTTGAAACATTGTGCTACAAGGGCTATTATATTCGATTATATTCCATTTTATTACATCATATTAAATTATATTCCATTTTATTGTAATATATTTGATTATATTTCATTATATTCCATTATATTCCATTATATTCTAATATATTCGATTAAATTCCATTATATTCCATTATATTATATTATATTCCATTATATTCCATTTTATTACATGATATTCCTTTATATTCTATTTTATTACATCATATTCCATTATATTCCATTATATTAAGTTATATTCTTTTATATTCCATTTTATTACATCATATAAAATTATATTCCATTTTATTCTAATATATTCGATTATATTTCATTATATTCCATTATATTCTATTATATTCTAATATATTCGATTATATTCCATTATATCCCATTATATTCCATTTTAATACATCATATTCCTTTATATTCCATTTTATTACATCATATTCCATTATTTTCCATTATTTTAAGTTATATTCTTTTATATTCCATTTTATTACATCATATAAAATTATATTCCATTATCTTCCTCCTAGTAGCACAATGTTTCAAACTAAATAGTAACTATGGCCATTATATTCTATTATATTCAATTAAATTCCAATATATTCAATTATATTAGACTATATTCACTTATATTCCATTAAATTTCATTATATTCCATTTTATTACATAATCATCCCTTTATATTACATCATATTTCATTATATTCTATTATATTCGTTTATATTCTATTATATTACATTATATTTTATTCCATTATATTACCTTATATTACATTATATTACATAATATTTCATTATATTCCAATCATTACATAATTCCAATTATATTTGTATATTCAATTTTATTAAATCATAATCAATTATATACCATTATATCTCATTATATTCTATTTTATTCGATTATATTCCATTATATTCGATTATATTAGATTATATTAGCTTATATTCTATTATATTCCATTATATTACAATATATTAAATCATATTACATTATATTCCATTATATTCTAATAAATGGGGTTTTATTTCTCGTAGCACTAAGTCATTCAAAAGTCCTGATGTGATTAAATATTTATATTCAACTCTAACTAAATCCATACTTATGTATGCATCTGCTATTTGGAGACCGAATTTGAGGGGTGACATTTTTAGGATTGAGAGAGTTCAGCACAAAGTTCTAAGAAAATTAGCATCACTTACTGATATCCAATGTCAAGATTTAATCATAACTACACTCTTGCTGCTGAGTCCTTCTGCCTAGCTTCTGTAAATTCCTGTATGATAGCCTCTGATTGCATATTTATATATAAAATTATGTCAGGTCAGGTAAAATGTACAGAGCTCTCTGCTCTATTTCCCCTACATAGCCCCAATTATGCATTAAGAAGAACAATGCCATTCTATCCAGAGATGCCTACTGGTAGACATCCTGAAAGAAATCCAGTCTTCAGACTCTGTCATTGTTACAATGAGCTGGCACCAAAATTGGTTAACCCTCAGGAATTTTCCTTGAAAATCAATAAGGTAGCGGCTTTGTTCAAGAAGCTCACGCTTGTTTATGAATAATGAATGAAATGTTAATATATAATTATGTAATGTATTGATGTATGTAATTAATATTATTGATGTATGTAATGAGTATTGTTATTTCTTATAATTTTGTAAATTGAGGCTTTTTAGCCGTTGAAATAAATAAATAAATAAATAAATTCGACTATATTTCATTATATTATATTATTTTACATTATATTTCATTATATTCCATTTTATTACTCGATATTAAATTATCTTCCATTGTATTTCATTTTATTACATCATAATCAATTATATTTCATTATATTCCATTATATTAGATTAGATTCTATTATATTCCATTATATTCCTTTATATTCTAATATATTCGATTATATTTCATTATATTCCATTATATTCTAATATATTCGATTATATTTCATTATATTCCATTATATCCCATTATATTAGATTATATTCTATTATATTCCATTATATTCTAATATATTCGATTATATTTCATTATATTCCATTATATTCTAATATATTCTATTATATTCCATTATATTCCATTATATTCTAATATATTCGATTATATTTCATTATATTCCATTATATTCCATTATATTCTAATATATTCGATTATATTTCATTATATTCCATTATATTCTAATATTTTCGATTATATTTCATTATATTCCATTATATTCTAATATATTCGATTATATTTCATTATATTCCATTATATTCAATTATATTCCATTTTATTCCATTATATTTAATTATATTTCATTTTATTCGATTATATTCCATTACATTCGATTATATTAGATTATATTCCATTATATTAAATCATATTAAATTTATATTCCATTATATTCCATTTTATTACTTCATAATCAATTATATTTCGAAGGCCAAAAGTTGTAATAAATAAATAAATAAATAAATAAATAATCAAATATATTCTATTATATTACATCATATTAAATTTTATCAAGCTTGAGTTGTTTATCATAAAAAAATTTAGTCTTTTTGATTTTAAGTCGATTCTTCCACGTTTTCAGTAGAGCTTGCCATTAATAGTCAAAACATCAAAAATGGAATGCAATAAGGTTATTCCTCTAGTATTAGATAAGAATCGATTGTTAGTTTTGATTTTAAGTCGATTCCTCCATATCTTCAGCAATAGATACCAATAATAATCGAAGCGTCAAAAATCTAATGTAGAATTGTTATTCCTCAAGTATTAGATGAGAATCGATCGTTATTATTGATTTTAATTCGATTCCTCCATGTATCAGCAATGGTTACCAATAATAATCGAAGCGTCAACAATCTAATGTAGAATTGTTATTCCTCAAGTATTAGATGAGAATCGTCGTTATTATTGATTTTAAGTCGATTCCTCCATGTCTTCATCAATGGTTATCAATAATAATCGAAGCGTCAAAAATCTAATGTAGATTGTTATTCCTCAAGTATTAGATGAGAATCGATCGTTATTTTTTATTTTAAGTCGATTCCTCCATGTCTTCAGCAATGGTTACCAATAATAATCGAAGCGTCAAAAATCTAATGTAGAATTGTTATTCCTCAAGTATTAGATGAGAATCGATCGTTATTATTGATTTTAATTCGATTCCTCCATGTATCAGCAATGGTTACCAATAATAATCGAAGCGTCAAAAATCTAATGTAGAATTGTTATTTCTCAAGTATTAGATGAGAATTGATCGTTATTTTTGATTTTAAGTCGATTCCTCCATGTCTTCAGCAATGGTTACCAATAATAACCGATACCTCAAAAATGTAGAATTGTTATTCCTCAAGTATGTTATTAAATGAGAATCGATCATTTTTTTTGTATTAAAGTCAACACGAACTGTAATTTCCAAGTGATATCTGATTATTAATAAAGGAATAAACATATTAATATTTCAAATGAATTTCGATAAAGTTTAGCAACGATCCGTTGCAGATTTTCTTACCTTTACCTGAGGTTAAAAGTAAAAAATATGGTATTGAAAAGATTTTGTTTTGACGAGATAAGCAGTGTTGTCGTTTAATAGTTTTCACTTTTATTATCCCAAACTCTACAAAATTGCAAAATTTTTGTATTCTAGATTAATTTCATATATTTATAATAGATGCAAATTTCCTTACAAACTTCAATCCATCAATTTAGAGGAAGAGAAGAAGTTTGGGTTTTTGGAATTTTTCATTTATTGGTGTCCCAAACTCTACCTGCATGCAAAAATGCATGATGCTGGAATGATTGGAAGTACCTGATAGGTTTTGATGACCTGTCACTAGTGAGTGAATGCCAAATTTAGCTATTTTCTCAAGTCCATATCTCAGAATTTATTTAAGCTATATTATTGAAATTTGATACTCTCTTCAAGATGAATTACATAAATACATGTAAATATAATTTCAGCTCTGTATCTCAAATGGATTCTGAGCTGCAGGGGGGTCAAAAGTGGCTGGAAATTGTTCATGTAAATAGTGTACAGCGTCTACGGCCAGTGCTTGAAATTGGCCTACGCATATATATATATAGAATCAAGCAGAGGACAACCTCATTGATTTATCTAGATAATTATAAATTAATTGGCTTAAGAAGGAATAATAATATTAATATTTGTATATTTTGAAATCACAGACAGTAAATTTAAATTTGTATATATAAATATATGAGTGATTCAGAAGCTCATCCGATTACAAGCCCACTTTTGGAAAATTTGTACATTTTCGTAAATTCTCACCAACAGATTAGGTTTATTATTTTTGTACAAAACTTCATCAGTAGGGTTGCCACTTGTACTATATTATATAGTATCTTACTATATTTTAACCAATTGTACTATATATTATAGAAAAATAAAATGTACTATATTTTAATCGCTAATTCAATTGTCTCGCTTTTCATCTACAGCGGTGATTCGGGAAGAATTAAAAAAATGCATGGCAAGTGTAAATGGAGAATGGCATGAATTAAAAAGGCATGTAGGCACAAGGTGGTTATTTTTATTACCTTCTGTTGATAATATATTGTTCAATTGGTTACCCATCAGAAACTATTTTCTTAGTTTTCAGGATAATTGCCCATCAATCTTGAAAAATATTCTATTGTTAATTGAAACAGATGGCCAACTTATCATTGAAATTTTTTTCATTTCGTCAGTCATATCATGGACGTATTCAACAAAACTGTAAAGTGTCTAGAAGGAAATAATATAACTGTGTTAGATATTTACAAAATTATAAGCAATTTGAAGAATGAATTAGAGCAGCGTAAAATCGATCACTTCTTTGGATACGATAGAAATAGAAGAATTAAGAAGATCGAAGAAAAATCTTTAAAGCTTTCAATTGAGTTTTTTTTGTCTTTTCAGCCTTTCTTGCTCTAAGCCAATTTACGATACTACTTTATTTTATTTAAATTTGTCTCTACCCCCGGGGTCAGATTTTAGCCGGATGCCTCGAGTCGGATTCGAACCCGGGTCCACTTGGTTAGCAGGCTGACACGCTAATCCCTAGCCTATCTGACCCCCTCAAGTGAGATTAATAAGAATTTATTATTATTTCATGAAAAAAGTTTAATATCCTATACTACTAAAGCGCATTCGTGCCTGCCTCTGTATGTACCTACCTATGTATCCATGTCCCCCAACAAAAACAGTCATCATGGTCACCAATTTAAATGAAATTATCTATATATATAAAGCTAAGGTTTTGTCTGGACATTGGGGTGGTGGTGTGGGTGGGGGTGATGGGTTGGTTTCAGGGGGGGGAGTGAGGTTCGAGAGGTGGGGGTCCAGGGGTCCTCATGGTTACTTATTTAAATGAAATTATCTATATATATAAAATTAAGGTTTTGTCTGTACATTGGGGTGGTGGGGTGGGTGGGGGCGCTGAGTGAGTTTTGTGGTGGGGGTCCAGGGGGTAAGCCCCTTGGTTAGCAAGAGGGCCGCCGAAGGCTCTTGCAGCTAGTACTTAACTAAATGGTTTGATTTCAACTCAACTAATTGGCTTAACCAATGCCAAATGAAAATTGAATTTAATCAACTCGACAGCTTATTGAATTTTTTGAATTTAGTTAATAAATTAAACATTAATGTCAATAATTTGTATTCGGAAATAATTACGGTAAATGAGATTATTTCGAAAGTAAATAAAGATCAGGTATTTCAATCTAAAAATACTGTTCAAAAATGGCAAATGCTTTTCAAAAGCACAGATACATGTTTAACTAATACATTTAAAATTATTAGCTTTTTCTCTCCATTCCTGCAACTTCTGCTTTTACAGAAATAATTTTTTCCGTCATGAATGTGAAATGACGAGAAGAAATAAATAAAGCATCTATTAATTTAATTAAAAATGAATTGTTAATTTATTTTAATATAGATCTAAATTGTTCGGATTCCTATGATTATTTTAAAAATAATAGAACTTTGCTGGCCAAAGCAAAAAGTAATAATAAATACACATGGAAAATTAAATAATTAAATAAATAATATATAAAATAAAAAATGAAAAATAAATATGTACTATTTTTCCCCCTAAATTTCTCAAAAATACTATATTTTTACAACTTAAAAAAAAATACAATTTTTTCTTCAAAAAAAGGTGGTAACCCTAATGAGAAGAGCCTTCTTTTTAATTCTTCTCAAATTGTTTTCTAATGAATTTGAGATTTAAAAAATATAAATTTTTTTGCTTTATAGACTTAATCCGATTGGCCTCTGAACGGCTCATATATAGACATATAGATAATTATTATACATATACTTAAATTTGTCTAGGTTATTTCTAAGCAATATTTGAAAACATTTAGATTATTCGTAAAGAAAAATTCTATCCTTGTACTCACCATACGCCTGAATTTAGGCAATCCACTCGTCACCTCTTCTTGAAAGCTGCGTAAGATTCAGGCTCATCATTAAGTACTCAGTTTTAGAGTTCATTCATAGAATTGAACATAACATGACTGCCTGCTGGGATGGCCAAAGTATTAAAAATTCATTATTATTATTATTTATTTATTTATTTATTTATTTATTATTAGGAAATTCAATGTAAAAAAATCATTTGGCTATTTGCTTTTCTTTATTAATTTTAAAATAATATGTGAATACAAAGATTCCCTGAATTAAGATCTCTATAATATTTATTAATACGTTCCTGTAGTATAAAAAAGATAAAAGATCTAAAAACTTAAAAATTGCACAAACCAGGTTTTATTTCAAGATATCACAATTTCCCCGCAATTACTGGAGCTAATAATGCTTGGAATTTAATATGATGCTACTTTAAAGCAGTGGTCGCTAAACTTCTTCGACCCCGTCAAGAGTTTCTTGAAATTTTATCAAACCACTCTATTTTACTTTTTTATGTAATTTTAATAGAATAAACAAAAAGGACGCCTATGTAAGTTTATATTTTTATATTTTTTAAATTTCTCTAATTTATTTATTCATTAAAGATCCTTGTTGTTCAAAAATATTCAGATGAGTAGTACAAAAATATCGTGAGTTATATAGAAACTATGGGATTAATTAAATATTGCATAAATATAAATACAATGACGTTTTATATTTTTCTATTGACCCCTAATCGACCTTTATTTGATGCAATTTTTAATTCTGAATATCGATATCAAATAAGTTTCACAAAGGAGTAAGAAACAATCTGTTAAAAAGGCAGATCTGCAATGATTTGAAATTTTAACTAAATCTGACATATTGAGGGGTTGTGGCGCCCCTTAGAGACTTGACTATTCTTCTGCCTTTTGTATAAAATAGTAAATATTGTCATTTGGAATGTCCTGAAATCAAATTTAACCATTTTGTAATGATGATTTTACAAATTTTAACATCTTCAGTACCCTTAAAAAGCACTGGATTTGGCGAGTGAAAATTTCACTTTCGGGGTGTGTGCTGATCACACTATATACAGTATGGGATATGTTATTTGCATTCTGAAATAATCGTCCAAAATGTTCACTAGCTCCCGGTCTATATTGTTTCCATTGTATTCTTTATCTATACAGGGTGATTCACGGTCGGTGGCACGTTAGACGTTTATGGAAAATGGAAGGCAGGATTTTTCTGAAAATTTAGCACCATACATTTTCTTACCTGTTCTATCGATCTAAAATATTTTCAGCATTGCGACGTTTCGGCTTCCATCGAAAAGTCGTAGCTAACGTATATTAACACGGTTTTAGAACCGCTCTTTTATTAAAATACTTTTTTGTTAATATTGTCCTATACCTATATCTATCGGTTTTTGAGATAAAAAATAATTTATGTTAAATTTGGTCCAAAACATGGCCCTAATTAAACTTAAATAAATTAGTGCTCTCAATTCATGAAAAGTTGATATTTTGGTGGTAGTTTAGACAGACCCGAAGTATTTAATTTACGTCGAGAAATCGACTCCATATTATACAGGGCGTGCTAAGATTACTATTATTTCCGTTATTCATAAAAGGAGTCAAAAGTTCATTTTTCAAATGAGACCCCCTGTATATTACTCAATAAATTGAAAGACGAAGAAAAATGCTTTAAGACGATATATCATGTCTCCTATACCTAAAACATCAAGTTTACTTAATAAAGCCGCTTTTTTGTGAAAAATTACTTTTTAATGAATTTAATTTTAACTAACCATGGAAATATCAAGCTTATGACAGTTTGTTGACTATTTATAAGTAACTTATAAACAGTTTATTGACGATGTTCAAAAAATCTCCCAAAATGATCGCAAATATTGATTATTCAAACGAAGTTCTTATGAAATTATTAATTTTGTACTATAAGAACTTCGTTTGAATAATCAATATTTGCGATCATTTTGGAAGATTTTTTTGAACATCGTTAATAAACTGTTTATAAGTTACTTATAAATAATCAACAAACTGTCATAAGCTTGATATTTCCATGGTTAGTTAAAATTAAATTCATTAAAAAGTATTTTTTCACAAAAAATTGGCTTTATTAAGTAAGCTTGATCTTTTAGGTATAGGGACATGATATATAATCTTAAAGCATTTTTCTTCGTCTTTCAATTTATTAAGTAATATACAGGGGGTCTTATTTGATAAATGAACTTTTGACTCCTTTTATGAATAACGGAAATAATAGTAATCGTAGCACGCCCTGTATAATATGGAGTCGATTTCTCGACGTAAATTAAATACTTCGGGTCTTTCTAAACTACCACCAAAATATCAACTTCTCATGAATTGAGAGCACTAATTTATTTAAGTCTAATTAGGGCCATGTTTTGGCCGAATTCGTGGCGGGATTTTCAGAGCTTTATTAAGAAAATACAAGTATAAACAGATACATGACTTTTAATACAGTTTATCTTTTATCTTATATCTATATTACTTAAACTATATCTGTTTTCTTTTATCATAAATCTTTATTACTTACTACGACCAGAGCCGTATTTCTAAATAGGCTAATTAGGCTGCAGCCTAGAGCGAGAAATTTTCAGGTGCGGCAGTTTATTCAAAAGTTAAAATGAATTATTTCAGACGTTAATAATATTTTCTGTACGAATTTAAGAATACATGTTACTTAAAAATATGTTTTAGTCATTCCGCATAGACTACTTTCTAAAACTATTACATAATACAAATTCACAACACGTAATCTTGTATTATAACTTTCTTGTAGTGCAATCTGAAAAAACAAATAGATACCTAATTTGATTATATGATTTATTATATTGTATAAACCATTAAAATTCTAGTTTTATCTAAACTAAATGAACTCTATCCTTTTGTTGTATAAAACAAATATATTAAGCAAATATGAACTATAGAGGGGCGGCAAATGGACTTTAGCCTATGGGCCGCATACTCTTAAATCCGGCCTTGACTACGACCAGTCTCGCTTCATCATAACTAAAATCCATTTCACTCTTTCATTATTGAACTGGAAGGTTAGTAAAAAATTGTATTATTAGATTTCTTCTCCATGCAGATAATTCTTACCTTAATATTTATTCTTCTTCCTTGTTTTTCTCCATTGTAGGTATCGTATTGAATTTCATTTTGAGCCACTGTTCATTCATTCCCATCGGATGCTTATATTTAGGAGAGAAAAAAATATTTTTAAGAAAAGTTTCCAACTTAGAATGTTGTTTTTATCTTCTACTACCAGCACCCCCTGACAAGCTCCTTTCTTTAACTAAAGTTCAATAATTAAAAATTAATTGATTTCGATTCATTAAACTCAAAACAAATATATTCATCATATTTTAGACTCAGGCTATTTTTTATTTTTTCCCAGAAAACTAATGTATTTAAATTATTTTTCTTTTGTTTTTGAATCGGTTAATTAATAAACATTAAAAAAATACTTGAAAATTATATAAATAAAAAACTTTTTAAGTGTAAAATTAATTTTCATACATTTAAGTGAAAAGTCAGATCATATCTTAAGAAAAAACAAACGATGTTTCTTCTAAATTAATATAGTGTTCCTTACAGCCATGGTTCTCAATACGTGGTCCGCGGAACACTGGCAAAAAAATTAAAATAAGAAATTAAAAATTTCTACAAAAGAAAAATTGATTCAAGCCACCCTTCTCTTCAATAAAATATTTTTGGGCGCAATCTCCTTTTTTATTCTGCCTTTGAATTCAAAAAGGTTGACCACATCTGCTTTAAGGACGTTCACTAATATAGCTAAGATGCACTTCGGCTCTTTTCCTTTCTCTCACATGTGCAGAAAGATAAATCTATTTTCACTTCGTCGTTTCTTGGATCTGGCAACATTGCATTCTTACCGACGCTAAAAGACAAAGAATACAAAAAAACACATCATGAAACAGCTCAATACAAAATTTCAGATGAGAACAGTAGGTATAGTTAGGTTGAGAGAATTAGCTAAAAATCTCAAATTCACTAGCTGCAAAGATTTTTTAGATATGGAAAAATTGAGTGATGTAGTGTGATGTTGCCAAGCCTCCATCTTTCACTTGCCATGCCATGAGAGAAAAATGAAAACCATCAAAAGTACCTAATTTTTAACATTTTTCATACAAAACGAATACCGGTTGATACAATTATTTTAACTGGAAAATATTTGTTTTATCTTCAGTTAGTGATTCTCAGTTTTTCAAAAATAAAATCAAGAAAATTGCGATTTTTATTTAATGAAACAGTCGCTTTAACATCAATCGGGATAGGTTCTCGTGTTAAATATACAAATTTCAATGGCCAAATTTATAAATTTATTGCCGCAAGGAATATTGAAAAAGATTTCTAGGTTTAAAAGACACTTATAAATATGTGTATTCAAACTTTTGAAAGGATTGCAAGAAAATCGATTTATTAAGAAACGTACTTAAAGATTATGTTGTATTGTAAGTGCCCAAAAAATGTCTAAGCTTGTTGTTCCCCGACTTCAAAAAGTTCGAGAGGCACTTCCTTACAGAGGTTGCTGATCATCATGGCAATTTTAATTTTCTACGTTACCGCGTGGAACAACTCTACTTAAGTTGGCCCGAACCATTCTCGCAGATACTAGTCTTTTGGCTGCAGTTCTCCTGCCTTCACCTTGCCTTTCTTAATCAGCTACAGTAGGTGATATTTGGGTGATATGCCCTAAATATCCCAATTTTTTTCTTATTATTCTAATCATCAACTCCACCTCCTTGTAAAGAACGTGAGGTTTCGATGCCCTCTCCCAACAATAAATTTTAAGGAACAAACAACAACAAGTCTCAAACGCTTCAATTCGTTTATCTGTCACTTGTGATAAAGTCCAGCTCTCACCTGATCAATAGAGCCTAAAATTTCAACTCTAAACTAATGAGTATTTTTTTTAAATATTTAAATGCAAATATTTATTTAAGGATATTGATCGTTTTTATAATTTACTTACCTACTTATCAACATTAATTATCATTTTCTCCTATATAACAAATAACTAATAATAATTATATAAACTTAAAAATCATACAACCCCAATGCTCGTCTTAATCAGTAGTGATGTAAAATTTAAAAAATAAAATGCTTATAATTCATCTATTAAATAGTTTAATAATAGGTCATATAAATAGTCTCCGCGGTTTTTTGGTAAATTTTAGACAAAAAATTTCTTTATTGAAAATCAATTTTAATACCTGAATTTATCTCTTTCGTTGAGACTGGTATTTTTTATTTTCTGACTATTTGAAGACAAGGGCGGATCCAGGAATTTTTTATGTGAGGATCTACTTTTTATCTCGAAAATGTGTGGCGATCGAATTGTCCAAGCGGGGGGGGGGGGGGGGGGGGGGGCGGCGCCTCTGCACACACATACATAGAACTTTATTATTTAAAATTTTAAAATTAAAAAAAAATGTTTTTTTATTACAAATTTTTTTTGCCAGGCACGGGGCTCTATGGGGGGGGGGGCGCTCGCCCCCTCCGCCCCCCCTGGATCCGCCCTTGTTTGAAGATAAGGTAGATGATTGGCTGAAACCAATTTATTCTCCTGAACCATGCTGCTGTGCTATTATTAAACTAAACATATTGAAAATAAATAAAAATAAATTAATATAAATGTACGTATTCTTTATTTTACGTCAAATAAATAATATAAATATAATATATGCTTTATCTGAATTTTACATTAAAATTTGAAATAGTTTTTGTTTTTGTTATCATATAATTTTGAATATATTTTGTATACTGGTTTGATTATTATTATTATTTTTATTTTAGACTAATAATAAAAATATGAGTGGATAAAAAAATTAAAATAACTTTTAAAATTATATACATATTTCAAGGAATAGTTTAAAATTATATAAAATATTTTTTTCTTCAAATTTTAAAAAAACATATTATATCTTAAAATATTAGATATTAAAATATATTAAAATAACAGTAGAAATAAGAATCCAAAAATTCGCCATCATAAAGGAACATAGGATTTTTTTCTTGGATTTATTTTAGTTGAAAAATATTCATTTACAAAAGTGTAAGTATAGTAGACTAGTAAGTAAAAATAAATAAATAAATACATTTTAATAATTAAAGAAGTATATATAAATTGCAAAATAAAAATTCTTCTTCAATATTAGGGAGCCATACACAAAAGGGAATTTCGAATGATTTAATCTGGATACGATATTTTATTTATTTGAATAATATTCTCACAGTATATGTTATCCTTATAAATACTTTTAGGTGAAGATACGTTTCTGCTTCTTAATTCGATTCATTAACACGTGTGCAAACGAGGCCTAATACTTCTATTAGACCTGCGGATTATTCGGGAACAAGTCCGCGGATTACCTTGTGTGAAAAAAGAGTAGGTATAATTAAGGTCGAAAATACACAGAAATCTTAAATATAGCCATGAATCAAATGAAAAGGAAGAGTATTGGAAGCATATGGCTCTATTCCAGAGGAAAAAATATTATTTCATGGAAGAGGGGAAGCTGAAGATTCTGCATGGGAACTAGCTCCTATAGGGATGGCAAATTATTTTAATATATCGATATATCGATATATCAATATTAGCTATGACTTATAATATATATCGATACATAAATATATTGCAGCAAATGTATCGATATATTTTTATTAATTTGTTAATTAATTAATTTTGTTTGGATGTTTTGATAAAAAAACTTCCAAATTAATAATTTTGGAGCCATGATTATTCATGTATTTGCAACCTACGTCTGTAAGAAACAATAAAGGTCTATTATCTATTGGTTTAACTGGATACATCGAGCACAGAAACACACAAAAAATGTGCCAGTGTTCCCAGATCGAATCTGAAAGAAACAGTAGAAAATCGTTAAATTTAGCAGTAGAATGATAAACACATCAGAGGACTTAATAATAATTTCTCATGGTTTAAAATACCTATTTTTAGTATTTGTAAGTGAAGAAAAATTCTGATATATTTTTAGATATATATCGCAAGGCATATATCGATATTCGGTATATATCGCAAGGAGTATATCGATATATTTTGGAAATATATCGATATAAAAAAATAATCGATATATCGTTGCCATCCCTAGTTAGGAGAGCGGATGACCAAACATACTAGATACGCCTCCTGAGCCACGAGAGCGCAACAGTTATGATTTGGCAAACTATCTTTCAAGAGTAGATTAATCTTTCATAAATCCCTTCTATGTATGAGGCTAGTTATTCTCGTAAGAGTTATAATAATAATAATATTAAATTTATTTACAATAATATAGATATCTTTTATGGGAAGAAAAAATAATTTAATGAATACATACAGGTATCTTTAGATAGATGCGTTTAAATTGCATGATAATATTGTAAAGTAATGTTTAAATTAAAATTCGGCTACTTAGGGTTTGATAAAGTATCTAAAAAATTTCTGCTACTAGGACTATATTTAGGACGGGATTGTCGATGGCTAGGAAGCGTCCTTCTTTTTCTCAGTCGATAAGACTTAAGCCCTACATCCATAAATGGGCTGTTCAACTCCAAGCCGCAGTCAGATTGGAAAAATGAAAAAAACTAAAAAATAGTTGGATTTAATTTTATTTATTCATCCTATGATGAAATGATTTTTATTTTCTACAATAGTTATATCTATACATGCTCAAGCTTAGATTTTTTCCAAGCTCGTTTGAAAAAAAAATATTTTTTCATTTTCTTATATTTTTAAATTTTTTAACATTCAATATATAATTTTTTTCATTGTAAGTAACATCGTTAATGATTTCTAATATTGTAGATTGGATCTTTTCTAATTATTTTTTAATTCTTTAATTCTGCGAGTGAGGGGGTAAAGAGTTTTGATAAATAAAGACTTATAACTGTCTTATTAAATATGCTAAATAAAATTAATTTTAATTAACCAGAAGGAATTGAAAATAATGGTAATATTATATATTTTTTAAGCTGAATTAGATACAATAAAGGCTATGCTAAAAAAATTAAGAATTAGTATAATTAAATTTTAATTGGATAATGCAATAAAAAAAACAATTTTTATTTTTTTTTCAACGCAAACATTGTTCTACCTGATTCGGCCATTTTCAAAGCTTAATTTGTTTATTTATTTATACAAAAAACAAAAACAAAATTTTATTAAAAAATATAGATAAATCACTAACATAAAAATAAAAACAGCAATACATTGAAAAATTTAGATATAATTATTTTGAAAATATCACTATGAGTTTCTTTGTATATAAATTTTTATTATCATTTTAATAAAAAAATCCCTTCTAGGTAGACATTTTTTTTTAATTTAATTTATTTATTTTTTTGTAATTATTTCGAATTAAAAATTTTTTAAATTAGTTAGATGCTTGCTTTCAAGTCTTTCGAAAATTTCGGCCAGATCAGGTCAGAAAAACTTTAAATTTAAAAAGCATTAAAAGTCTTAATTTCTTTAATTTCTTGGTTGCATTGTCTATTTAAAAATTAATTATCCTTAAGGATAGCCACAACAGATAGAAAAGATTTAGTTTTAATAATGTTATTTGAAGTCATTTAAAAATAACAACGCATTACTCGAATGATACCTGTACTCAATAATAAGGTGCATGTAGGTGGACAATCTGTAGACCCATTAAATGCCAGCAATTTGACGAATTGCTCCATATATTTCCAGCAGTTATATATTAATAAAATACCTTTTTAACAAATAGCCATATATTTCCAGCAATTCGATGTCGTTGAAATTGCCGTATAGGTATATAGCAATTTTAGTTGTTCGACTTAAGAATTTAAATATTTTCAAATAATAACTATAGTTGAATATAATATTATTAAATTAATTATATTGTTATGCATATTCCGATATTATATTTATTAAATTCATGATAATATTCTTTTTTTATCTAATTTATATATAATACAGATGTTTTATATCTTTTTTTAATAATACCTATTTAGGAATTAAATAATTATAATATTAGAAATATCTATATTTATTAGATCAGAGAATTTTGATGGCGCCATGGATTCTTCAAAAATATATATATGTATATTAGAAGACAGAGTGCTTAAGTTTCGCTGTTTGATAAGAGACCGCTCACGTTGTCTTTCCTAAAAAACAGATAGAGAGAATAGCACTTACAATTGATACAAAAGAAAATTTTTTATAAATATTTATTTTAAAGATATCTTTGTTAATTATTCTAATTTTTTTGAATTAACAGATCAAGGGAGTCTGCAGAAAATTTTCTGGTTATTGTGGACGATGTTATGTTAAAAGATAAATAGATTTGAGCAGTGGCTCTGAACCGTTTTTATAAATGGATATCACCGAATAACTAAATTAAAAAAATGTATTATCACTAACAAAGATATTTATATATGTATAATTTGTCATAGCCACCTTTCCGTTTTAAATTAAGTTGAAAAATAAAAATGTTCGCCGAAGAGAGAAAAAAATTCAATTTTGAGAAAAATCCCAACAAGTCACAACTAACTGCAAAAGAATACTTAAATGTAGAAATTAGAAAAAATTCGAATTACAAAGAAAAGGCAAATAATAAGTGTTTGGAAGGACCATCAAATATGAACATTTTCTGATTTTTCGAATTTATATTACATTTTCAAAATCAATTATACATTGTTTTATTGCATGAAATATATACAATTCTTTATAAAAAAAGCACAGGAGGATCCTAACATTTATTATTACAAAATTTACATTGAGGGAGGGGCCCCATCCGATGAATTTGCCAAGGGCCTGAATGGTATAGTTATGCCACTGCTAAAAGCCCATTTAGCCAACCGTAGACCTGATTTAGATTAATGGGGGAAAAAAAGATGAAATAAAAAATAAATTAAATGTTAAAGGGACATCCAGCCAAGTGATAAAAGAATAAAGTAAAAAATTTTTATTTTATTCAAAGTCAATGTGTTGGACTAATATAGCCAAATTCAGGGTGTAAATTATTCATAAAAAAACTGACAAAAAGCCTGGACTTACGTAATGGAATCAAAGGTTCATAGTATGTGACTAGAGCTTCAAAATAATAAAAACAAAATAGCATGTTTAATGGGATTTAAAAGACCTATTTAACGGAATACCCTATTCCAGTGGATCTCAACTATTTTTCTTGACATACAACATACAACCTAGAATGTCAATACTTTTTCTCAAGTACCCCTTATATTAATATATGATGCAAGAATACGCTTTTAATATTAATTAACCTTCCGTTAGTCGCGCGCACCTCACATGTGCATCCCTATTAAGGTGGATACACACTTAACTGCAAACTAGACAAGTATTCATGATCAATCTTTTTGCACAAGTATACTTGAGCGTCTGTAGGATAATTTTGGGCAAGTATTTAACTTGTACAAG
The DNA here is from genome assembly GCA_024734495.1 of Forficula auricularia. Classification (NCBI taxonomy): domain Eukaryota; kingdom Metazoa; phylum Arthropoda; class Insecta; order Dermaptera; family Forficulidae; genus Forficula; species Forficula auricularia. The sequence continues at coordinate 8,294,171 of JALMQS010000353.1, forward strand.
TCGATTGATGCTTGATCGAATTCTAATCGTGCAAACTTGTGAAGGCCTCGCTTGCATAAGTGAAACGGACCATGTCTACCTAGGACGTGCCGATTTGCACAAGTAAACACTATACTCGTGAGTGAGCTCTAGCGATCTGAAGAAAGTCCACCGAGAATTACTCGAAGAGTTTATTCTTGAATACAAAAACCAACCATGTCTTTGGCGAATTGAATCATCAGAGTATCATGATAGGGCGAAGAGGGATACAGCTTACGATCTCTTGTTAAGTAGACATACTCGTAGATTAATTGATAACACTGCCAATAAGGATGCAATTGTTAAAAAGATAAATGCCTTTAGGACAAATTACAGAAAAGAAAAGCCAGCAAATCGTCGTCCGAACTCATAATCGTCCAAGAGCAAAGTGCCGCTTATGAAAGCATACTTGTACCGTGTGGTGCCGCGGAGAAATTTACCGTACTTGTTCAAAAAGATTGATCATGCATACTTGTCAAGTTTGCAGTTACGTGTGTAGCCACCTTTAAACTTTTCCCTACTACTCTGCTGTCAATAGACGCTTCCGGGGGAGAGTCCTCATGTTATTTTCCTAACTTCTGATTACTCATATGCCACTGTACTCGCGAGCTTCAAACATGTACATGCGGTAGCTCTGTTCACCTCACAGATGTAACGCGACGATTGGCGGTAGTAATATTTTTATGAATTATATATTTTCCTTTTTTTTATCTTATTTTCTTCAATTACTAGGATACTTTTTGTAGATTATAATTCAATAGTAAATGCAGGAAACCCAGTAGGTGGAACGCGATTAAATTCGTTTTTCCTCTGGTTTTTATAATTAAATAAGTTGTTTAATACTTTATATCTCTAATTAATTTTTAGGTAGTTGTTTCGCTACAATAGTAGCATATAATGCTAGAATATATACATAGTACAGACAATAAGGATTCATAATTCATAAGCCCAAAACTTTTTGCTGTTTATGTACCACTACTAGCCAATCCCGTGCTCGTTTGACAAATCTGGAAACACTGTCCGAGCTTGTATTTATTTTACCATAGAAATGTAAGATAAAGTACATAATAAAGGAAGATTTATCAAACTAAAAGTTCTTAATAAGCGATTGAAAGCTGTTGTGACAATGGCTGAAGCGAAAAAACGTCGGAAAAGTAATAAAGTTAATCCACTTTTTAGGTTAAATAAATGCGTTTTTGCCAGCTTGTTTTTAGTATAAATTTTTCATTATTTATTAATTATTATCTCAGAAACTGTGTTGTAACTATGAATTTAAATTTTCTTAAAAAATGTATTAGTTATTGTTTAATGTTGGTTTAGTTTTTTATAACAATGGTAAGAAGAGTTTCTTAATTATAATTAAAAATGTATTTAAACTTTCGGTTATCCCGTATAGTGCAATGTATAAGAGTTTGAAAAACTCATTGGAAATTTATATCTCCGGAACTATATATAAATTTCGTTTTGCCACCAATCGATGCAGAAGTATTTAAATAATAATCTATCTAAATTTCAAAAAAATCCTAAGAAAACGCATATGGTGATACAACTACATTAAATAGGCAATAATTAACTATTTAAACTAGAATAAATTTCACTTGGCTTTCAAAAACCCAGAAACACCTCATAGGTGCAACGCGACTAACCATGTCGGAAAGAAGTGCACGACTAACGTAAGGTTAATGAATGTAGCGTTATTTTGCTAAGATTTTCCTCTATAGGACCTACGTTTTATTTCTTCTGAATATGTTTTCTAATGGGGGTGGGATTTAAAAACATCAATTTGTATCGATTATTCAGATTAATGTTTTATGGACTTGAACAAATAGGCTTGTGAGCCATTCATATAAAAAAATTAAATCTCTTTGTTATTATCCATTCAAAATTCATGTAAGCACAACCACAATAACAACCTACATATTAAAAAAATGTTAAAATACTAACCGACTGAAGCATCGATAGAGATTCGTGAGTCCCGTGTAGAGGCAGGTGAAGTGATCTTGTGAAGTGACAATCTGTGAGGGCAATGAGGCAGAGGCGGTGAGTGCTGCAGTGCTGGACCGTTTACCATATCGGGGACCCCAGAAGAAGCTATCCGTTCGTGGTGCGATTTCCATCACTCGTTCCATTGGCTCTACTCGCCCGTTTCGACTGTAACGGCCAAGTCGAGGTCCTGGGCATCCAGAAAATTGTTTTCAAATTATATTCTTTAAAATTCTAAATATATTAATAAACTGATTACCCACTAATTGAGCCAATCCCAAAATATGCAATTTTTTATTACATAAAAATTGACCTAAAAAGAAAAAGTAAATTATGCAGAACGAAATGAAGGACTACAGATGACCAGAAAAATAGATACTAACTAATCAGTTACAAGATTTGAAATTCAAGATACCAATTACAATTGTACGTAATTAATTGAAAAGATTTTATTTTGTCGAGATTAGCAGAGTTGTTGATTCATAAAGAAAAATTGCCTTCTGCTTGGTGTCAAGCAGAAGAAAACCTCATTGATTTCTCTTTATGAATAATTTTAATTGTTACTAATTACAATTTATATATAGCTCATGGAAAAAAGTGATATTTTGTAGGTATTTGTTTAAAAATATTCGTATTGATTGTTTTGTGTATTTAAATAAATACAAATCCAAATATGGCTGATTCTGAAAAAAAATCTGAATATAAAATATAAATATATAATATATAATATAAATATGTGATACCCGGAAAAAATATGATAAATGGTGAGAGACAACATGGAACATAAACTTGTTCTTGTACTGGTTTACTGAACCGTCGCTTAGAACACCAACACCAATAATTTGCATGTGGGAGGTGGGGAATAAGAATGAGGGAATGAGGAAATGAAATATTATTGCACAAAAGTAGAAAAAATATCTTTATAATTTCCCAACTGAATGTGCGATACTTTATTAATATTAGAAATACCCACAAATATATGATAAATGATACATAAATAAGCGCTTAACTTTTTAAAACACGGGGTGAGGGAATGAGGGTCCAAAATGCAAACTTAGAAACAAATTTAATTTTAATTGTTTTAACACTAAATCTCATAACTCATAGTCCAGTCTGGTATATTTTTAGAACCCAAATACAATTGTCAATTTTACTTATGGAAAGTGGTGTAGGTTTTAGGTGAAACATGATGTTAATTAATAGAGTAAAGGGTGTGTAGTTTCACAGTGAATGAAATAAAACTCAAAGAGGTTTATACAAACTCAATATATTTCGGATTATTAGTCCATCATCAGGAGTTTACAAGTTAATACTATTAATATATTGAGTTTGTATAAACCTCTTTGAGTTTTATTTCATATACTGTGAAACTACACACCCTTTACTCTATTAATTTACAATTGTCAACTTCTAAAAACAATAAGGAGGCGTTCACTATATAATTTGAAATTATGTTTTAATCCTACTTTTACACAAGGATGAGGGAATGATTCATTTTTTAAGGACGAATTTAAAAATATATTTTGGAACTTTTCTGTTTGTCGTGTTTAAACTAAATACACATTTATGTACAGCCAGTACTATTATATATGAATAAATAATAAGATAGTAGACACAGGAATTATTTGAAGGATTATAGTGGTGTTTCACAAAGAAAGAAACACCACTATAATCCGTCAAATAATTCCTGTGTTCAATATATTTAACTATAAACCAACACCGCTTTCCCTAAACGTTATAGATAGTAGACAGTTATATGAAACTTTTCGAATTAGGTCTTTGAATCTATGTGAATTTGGCGGTTGGGACACAGTGAGGGAATGATTTTTAGGGTATTTACTTGAACATATATTTTTTATTTAATATAAAAAAAGATAAATATGATTTATAATTTGGTTCGCCTAGGGATATAGTTTCATAAAAAATTCTTTGTTAAGAAAACTTAGGATCCCATTTCACAAGAATCAACAAGGACATCAATTTCAATGTTTTTTGAGAATCAGCCACATACAGCTTTATCATTCCTTTTTAAAACAACTATTTTTTCTGCAGTGATAAAGGAAAAATTTCTCCCGAAACGTTTGGTTTTTTAAAAACGTTTCTAGATTGTTTTTTTAAAAGATTTATATTCTATTGGTATTTCATTAGTTATTTTTTAGTAATTGGTATCTCAAACATAAGATATAATTAGAAAAAATGTGATCCCTAACATATGGGATGAATTTCCATTACAGAAAGAATTTTGTGTGTAATTGAAATTCGCCCTTTGTATTAGAGACCACATTTTTTTTATCTAATAATTTGGAAGCATTTTCTTTTCAAGACGGACAGGTAAAATTCACTGGAAAGGTAGCTAAAGGATAACGAAAACTACACATTCAAAAATCGACGTTCCGGAAGATCTACTCTCCTTATTCAGGGTTTAAAAGGATAAACGAAAGGCAAGTTGTAACTAGCTCATTCTTGTCTTCTTTAAGTGTGTTTGATCTTTTCTAGTGTTAGAATTTGCCAATGATTTGAATAGATAATTTTGTTGAAAAAATGTACATAATCAATGACTATGAATATTAATTAATGATAGTCGGATGGAAAAATTATATATTTTTTGGGCGAAGAATTACTAAGGTTTATTTGAGAGATTTGAGAACGATTTTTTTATTTCTTTCCCGGCCATATATTTTCTCTGATTAGGGCAACTAGCCCTCTTGAAGGGCATAAATGAATCCAAAATTTGCAAAAAAATCATATTTTTATAGGAAACATTTTGCTTGTATTTTTTTAATTATTTTTCTCTACGAGAAAAATATTTACTTCATGAAGATTATTCAACAAGATTTATTATTTATTTAATGGACAAAAGAAGAAGCCTTTATAAATATAAAATTTAATTCGCTTCTCAGAGACGAATTCTTTGATTACGAGCTGATTTTTACAGACGGATTTAAAATGTAGGATGTGCTTTCTACCATGTAAACACTAATTATTATGAAAATTTTTAAATATCTAGGGATTGTTCTATATTTAATTAGTGCAGAAGCGATTGCTATCCTAAAGGCCTTGGTTTATATAGAGTCAACCTAAAAAAAATTTAATTGTATCAGATTCTCAAAGTGTTTTAAAATCAATTAAAAACTTTTATAAAACTAGGTCAGAGAACTACCTATTTTATAAAATTTGTGATTGTATGTGTAAAATAAATAATATTGTTGAATTCCTATGGTGTCCATCTCATGTGAGTATTCAGCCTAACGAATTTGTTGACTCTTTGGCAAAAACTGGCTATCACGGATGGGCTTCCTGTGTAGATGCAATTAATAGTATTAAAAAAAAATCTATTGAACTGTGGCAAAAATTTTGGGACTACTCTTCAGAATCGAGAGGTTTCTATTTTCACTCTGTTATGCCCAGAATTGGATGTAAATTGCGGTTTCATGAAAGGCGGTTATATAGAAGGCTAATAGTCCTAATTGTACGGTTGAGAACGGGTCACGCGACCACCCCCAGAAAACTTTTTCAATTTAATTTAAGAGACACTCCTTTGACTGTGATGGCATCCAAATGGGTGATGTCAATCATATGTTTCTGGGATGCTCAAAAATTTTGGAGCGATTGACTTATTTTATAAAAGATCTTCCCAAAAATACCATTCCCTACTTCAATGCAATTGATTCTTCCTTATTTCAATCATGACTGTCATGAGACCGAGATACAGGATGCAATAATAAAACTATTAATTGCATCCAAACTATTTATATAAAGCTTAAAATTTTAAATGTTGATATATAATTATAATTGTACATATGTATATATAAAAATGTATATACTGTAACTTTTTAAAAAAACAAAAGAAACTGGCCAAATGGATTCATTTCCGAGGTCATTAAATAAATAAAAAAAAATATTTATTTATTTATTCCAAAATAATACGACAAAAACATTTTTACGTAAGTAATTTAAAAAATTTACGACTCTACTTGGAGTAGGTAGAATCTATAAAATAAGAAGTCTGTTAGATTACACCTGTCAACAGTCAATCGGATGCCAAAGATTTATGAGTTCGATCCTGATTTCAAATAAGTTGTTAATTTTTCTAGAATGATTTTAGTTTTCGAGAAAATATGCTTATTCAAAATACTCATAAAAATACTCCTAATTTTGTAATGAAATTTTCATGTAGGTAAGTATATTTAATCAAATGAGACTAATTTCAATAAAACAAGTTCTTGTTATTTTTTGAAAGGGGGTAGTCTATAACGAATTGAATACACGTCGTTTTGTCAAGCAAAGCAGGTTTGAAATATTAAGAAGTCAAGTAAAATTTAAGAATAGGTAAAATTTAACTGATTTCGATTTTTTTAAAAATCAGAGTCAATTCAGACAATCTCCACCCCACCAGACCTCAAACCCTCGCTGGGGTAGAATTTAAAAAACGGTTCTAAATTGAAATTTGAAAAAGACACATATATTCTAAATATGAGCTAAATAACATGAAAATCATAGAACATATGAATACATATATTTTGTATTTAAAATTTAGAATCAATCAAAAATCACCCATTTTTCGATTCAAGAGTAAAATTTAAAAAAAAATGAAAAAACTCTCCCTAGATATTTCAATAATAGACCATGTACCAAAATTGGATTCTAAAACAATAAAAACCCAGAAGATTGAACACTTTAAAATTCCAAAAATTTACTCTAAAATGACTATATATCTCTTTTAGAGGTAAATAGAACAAAATACCCAAATATGTTTTTTTATATTTTAACGCTTCACCTTTCTGAGCTAAATCAATGTCTATATTTTAAAGATCTTGAAAAAGCATGAAAACACATTTTGGGACTCTTTCTCCCCTTTAGGTTTCGAATTTCAAAAAATCTCTTCTTAGCTCAATCTTAAATCATTGAAAGAATATACATTCCAAATTTCATCTTCCTAGGACCAGCGGTTTGGAGTGTACGGGGTTTAGTAGTGATCGAATGAATGTTACGTCAGGTACTCTTTTATATACCAATAGAATGTATTTTTTAATTTTAAAAGTCACCAATAGTTCATACAAATATTATTATATATTAAAAATACGAAATTTAGATTATAAATTAAAGGTGTTTTCTTTTGAAGACGAAGTGGTAGAACTCAATTCTGAATTGATTCAAAAGCAGCTCAAGGATAATGAAAACCACAAATTCCAAATAAAATAATTAATTAGAACGTAATTTTCAATTTCTTAAATAACCCGACGATTCAGAGGATCGCCCTCCTTTATGAGAATTGAAAAGGGTCGACCTTAAGGTAGTTCTTTCACAAATGCAAAAATTCAAGAAGTCTTTGAAACTTGGAATATAAGTCATTAAAAGCATAATAAACACACCGTTAAAATTTGAAGACGATTTACTACACCAAACATGAAATAATTGCAATTAAAAATGACATTTTTTATATAGAGTAGATAGGGAAAAGGTGGGGAAATGATCATTATTTTATTTTTTTTCATCGAAGGACTTTCACCATCTTGATGAAAAACTAATATTTGTTAGAATAATATATTCGGAGTAACTTAAAAAAAATTAAAATGATTTACCACGTAGTTTTGATAAAAAAACATATTTGGGCGATGGCTTGGAAACGATCCGGCTAGTCTGTGTGTATCCATATAGAGATTTAGTAGTGTGAGTGGAGAGTCACGATAAAAAAACATAACCTAAAATTTTAGTTCCGTTCATATTTATAGAGTGGTTACGAGGCTAAAACTTTTTGTGTGGATTGTCGCGAAAGAACCCCTTAAGTCCAAAACTTGTACACTGCAAGCAAGACCTTGAGGATAACAGGAGCGGGTCAAGCTTTATTTTTTTTTTAATCAAATGAATATTTTTTTAGAAATTTCTAAAAATCTAAAGAATAAAAAAAAACTTTTTTTCAAACACGATTACAACACTTTCATATACTTATAAATAGTATAAAGAAAAAGAAAAACTTTAAAGTAAATACATATGAATTTTGTTCTTTCATTTACTTTTAAATTATAATGTTAAATAATTACATGGCTGTTACTTGTAGCCATAATTCAATGTCAATCAGTGTGTGGGTGTATTTGATGATTTTAAGTTTGAAATTATAGAATAATTGAATTATTATGCCTGTGGGAATTTCTTAAAGGATCCATTCACAAGTTCCGCTCAAACAGAATTATCAAGTAAAATGTTTTTAGAGTAAAGTTTTGGTTGGTCGTTTGAAAAGATATTTGATGTATCGTGATGTATATTAGAGAAACTTTGACTTTGACTAATAATATAAATATATTGTGTTAATTAAATGGATTGATGAGGAAAATAGAATAAAAAATTGATCGAATATAAAGCAGAAAGATGCAACAGGTAAGTGAGAGAGCTTGGGTAGGGGTTGAGGTGAACCTGGGGAGCAAGAGGAAATCCCCTTAGGGGTAGGCAACCAGAAAGGCTTTTCATCTAAGAACAGGGCTGGCCCAAATTTAAAGCCTAAAAAAACCAGACAAGTGCGAGTTGGGCTTGCATTCTGAGAGTTCCTTATCTAATGTATTTAATAAATTCTTATTAAATCTATAAGGTGGGTGCATTATTATCCGCCGTTTATATTGGCACGTTTTTAGTTAGGTGATTTTGTTGTTGTTGAATTTTTTTAATAAAAATAATCTTCTCTATTTCTTTAAGAAAATGTGTGTCGAAAATCATATTCATATTCGTCATATTATGCTGTATCACCACGAGAAAGGAAAGAAGGCAGCACAGTTATTTTGCGATCTCAACGAACTTTTTGGCGATGGAACAATTAGACAAAAACAATGTCGGAAGTGGTTTGCACGTTTCGAATCAGGTAATACTAGCTTGGAGGACAATCCAGGAAGAGGTCGACCATCGGATTTCGACAATCAGGCCCTACTAGCAGCCTTGGAAGAGGACTAAAGCCTGACAACTCGAATGTTGGCTAAAAACTTCAACGTTGACCACTCAACGATCGTGCGTCGTCTCAAAAAACTCGTAAAGGTATGAAAATTTGCTGGATAGGCCCTTCACGAAGTCTCTGACAAAAACAAAGCCGACCCTGTCCGAATTTTCTCCGAATTGCTGCAAAGAAACGAGCAATCCATTACCAATAAGGGATGGGGTCTGCTCCCACATCGCCATATTTACTGACTAAGGCTCCCACATACTATCATGTCAATCGCTCGCTGAAAAACTGGCAGGTGAATAAAATTTACGACGATTTGGATGACTTGGTGAGCGATGACAAAGCATGGATTGCCTCTAGGTGTTTTAGGAACAGCAACTTCTTTGCCCGTGGAATCGACTGTCTGCCAAGCAAATGGAATGCAATAATTGAAGTAGATGGTGAATACGCTCCAGACTAAACAATTAAAACATGTTTGTGTGAATTTTTATCTTTCTTTTTCACAACAAAATTAAAAAAAAACGGCGGTTAATTATACACCAACCTAATAGATAAAATATTTTAGCTGAGTTTTTTAACTGCTACTCTCTTGGGTTTGGGATGTTTTTTTATTATATTGATGCGAGAGGAAGTTACACCATCAAGGTGCAGCCTCTAATTGGCCCCTCCATGGCAAAAAGAAGAAAGAAGATTACAATACTAGTCAAATTCGAATACATATATTGGTACTTCCAAACTAAATTTATGCGCCTTCGTATGCAAATATCTAATTGATAACCTTCTTTTTTAGGGTTTCGTTTAAGAAGTGAAACGAGACCATATTAGTGTCGCCACAATGTCGGTTTGTCCGTCTGTCCGAGCAGTGTAGCTCTTAAACTATAGAAGATTGAACGATAATTTAGGGGAGGTCCAAATTTAAATGGGGTCAAGTATAAAAAATATTTCATTGTCATAGAATGTGAGTAAAGATATCTTTAATTAGAATTAAGTTGACTTTTTTAAAATTGATTTTGATTTATTATGATACCATTAGAGAACTTTAAATTGATTATTTTTAGGTGATTTTTGTACTTGTCTGTATATAGTTTAGAAATGGCTAAACTTAAGATTTTGAAAAAATTCCACAAATTCAGTCATTCATTCTTTATCAAGGACAAATAAGATTGAATTTGATATCTCAAGTATTTTGAACGTTGTAAAGTACGGAACCTTGAGTATGCAACCTCACTCGCACTTGTCCGCCTTTTTAAAAGTCGGTTGAAGACTATAGAAACTTATACACTTGACCACTTTTTTAATAGATTAATTTTATTTTTATAAATGTAGACTTACAAACACGAGTACATACTGAAGAGTGATACTTTTCTCTCTACCTTCATATTGATAATAAAATAATAATTCAATTAAAAACTAAATGAGCTGCAGAGCAATAATTTCTTTAAGAGATTTTCGCCTATACAATTTATAAATGAAAATTTCTTAAGCTTCTTTTTTCCTTATATATATAAATATATATATTAAGATGTTAAACTTTTCATTAAAATATTAAGTGTCATAAATTACCAGTCTTAGCTGGGTGAAAATTAATTACCTATTTTTTTCGAAATGATTTACTTCTATTTAGATATCATTATAACCAAACAAAAATTAAAAACACGAAAAGAGAAGAGAAAAATAGGGATATTTAAAACATCCATATTCACCCCATATGAGATTTTAAATTATTTTAATTAATCCTATTCTCCTAAAGGAAATCCCATTTCCTTTTCAAACTTTTTATTTTATTATAATTAAATGTCAGAAAATTATTAATTACATTTCATACTTTCGCACATATCTTGTATATATATATAGTGCATACTTACGTGGGTATACTCAAAAGTCATTATTTACGAGAAGGAAATTTTGCCAAAAGTCACAAATATGTGGGTAAAAATAAAATATGTTAAATATATTTTTATACATTTTTTAGATTTTCTAAAGATAATTTGTATTTAGACTTTTTAATACAGTGGTCGTCAAACTGCGGCCCGCGACATAGCCATTGCCGATAGTATTTATCAAGATATGGTATCCTACTTGAAGAAATATTTGTCAGAAATTCAAAAAAGATTTAATGATTTGATAAATATTAAAAACTGTTTTATTCTTGTAGCAACCCCTTGGGCATTTTGAAGAGAATGATATGAAATTATTCACCCAGTTTGGATTTCATAAAACTCAGTTAATGAACGAACTCATTGAACTAAAATACCACACACAACTCAAAGCTCATTTTATTGAACATCGTGAAAAGCAGGAACACATTGAATTTTGGAAAAATGTGCCTAGTAACTATAAAGGTTTATGAGACTGCTCACAATTTATTTTAACAATATTTCCTTCCACATATCTCTGTGAAGCTTCATTTTCCAAAATGTGCTTCTTGAAAAATAAATACTGCAATCGCCTTTCCACTCATTTAGAAGACGCAATGAGAATTGCATGTAGTCCCAAAGACGCCAACATAGAAGAAATAATTAAATAAGTACAACACACTTAAATTACATGATACTGGTAGTAAAAAATACATAAATAATAATAATGTGTTTGTGGTTAAAATAAAAAATAAAAAATTTGAATAGAACTACTATCTTTTTTCAATATACATTATGTTTTAACACCCATCCACATAATGCTACCTACGTTGTTAATATAATAATTACCAATAATTCCAAGCAACAACTTCTCTAAAAAACACTTTATTTTAGTCCTGAAAACCTGATTAATTTTCTATTAACTGTAAAATTAGATTTTTAGATTCTTAGTCAATAAATAGTTAGTCAAATAAGCGACTTCACAGGTTGCTATTGTCATACAAAATCTATGGGGGAATCGCGTTGTGATAGGTCATAAAAAGTATGTCAATTAAATGGTGGTGTCAACTACCCAATTCATAAGTGTGCAGCCTGCAGTGATGCCTCACATTGTCCTATGTGGTCCTTGATCAGAAAAGTGTGACAATCACTGTTCTAATAGGTTTCGCAAAGTATTTTTTTCCAATGTCTGTTTTGGTGTTTTTGTGTGAATTCATTTCGCTGTTTTCCCCTTACAAGAGGCAGAGACTGAGACGCACGGGCACAGACAGCTTCTCAACTCATGCGATGGGCAAAGCCTGTTGGGGGAGCCAAGATTTTGAAATTAAATAAAAAATTGTCAATTTGTATGATTATCATCATTATTATTAGGAAATGCAGATCCGGCTCAACTCCCCGATTTTTCACCCAAGCAATTCATGGTGGTTACCGAAAACTACATTCCTCACCCCTGTCATGCTCCTCTACTTGTTCAGTGATTTTTTGAAATATGGGACCATTCTGCTCCATCCTGTATTTAGAAATATTTGAAGAATAGAGAAAAATAGTAGATTGTATTTCAGGCAATAATTGAAAAAACAAATATGATTTTTCAAAAAAAATTTGCAATTTTTGCTAAAGGGGAGGGGGGGGGGGAGTATCTCACTTTAATATGATAAAAAATTTCAGTGAAATAGGTGTCATTAACCATTTCACCATTTTTTCTTTTCAAAATAAGCTGACATGTTCTGATGTGGCCATCCACTTGACTTTACCATACAACCTGGCCCCTCAAATTATTTATAATCATGTAGGGGGAGGGGGTTAGTTTTTGCATTTTTACACTTCTGGGGTCCCACTGATTATGTATACAAAATTTGGTTGAGTTTGGTAAATGACCAAGTTTTTCATTTTTTGACCCTACCCTTTGGGCGGTTAGTTTTTTGCATTTTTAGACTTCTGGGGGTCCACTGATTATGTATACATAATTTGGTTGAGTTTGCTCAAACGGCCTAGATTTTTTATTTTTAATCCCCCCTCCACCCCCTTAATTTTGGGTCGATATGCACCAAAATCTAATCAGTTCTTAATCTCAATGGACCAAAACTACGTGTGAAATTTGGTTTCGATATTCCCACTAGTTTTTGAGCTATAGCTCGTCCACAAAAATTTGGCACACTCGTCCACAAAAAACGCACAAACAGACAACCGGACTAACAGATATTTTGACAAAACAATTATTATCTCAAAAAAAATTTTTTTTCGATGTTTACATATTAGAGCTTTTTTGTAGAGCGAAATGCCATGGTTTCGCTCGATTTTTTTAATCAAAATAGTTTCCGCCGTTTTTGAGATATTTCGAAAAGGATAAAAACACTTTTTTCATGCACGATTACAATATTTGACCATACCCTGCATGGTAAAGTAAAAATATTTGACGGGCTTGAGATTATCGATTTTTTAAACTATGATATCTTATTAACCGTACATCTTAAAAATGTGATACTAAAATACATTTTAATAAATTATAGAAAGCTGTAAGCTCAAAATGTTTGATTGTAATGGTGTAATTTTTGTTAGAAAATTTAATTTCTTCTACTGGCAAAATTATATTATATGAAATATTTTTTAGCGATTCAAACATCCAACATGAAATGTTTTATAATTAATTTAGCAGCGATCACAAGTTTAGAAACTAGTTCAACAAAATTTTTAAGATGATAATCAATAATTTTTTCTGGAGAAAATAAATTAGACATTCAAAAAAAGTGTTTTTTGTAAAAGAGAGTTTTCCTTAAATATACTAAACATTTCAGCGAAATTAGAGTCAGCGATCATTTTCCTGATTTTCAATTTAAAAAATATTTGATCAAATTGGGCTTGAAATAAATTAGAGATTATACTCGGATGACTAAAGAGAAGAAGATAGAGATTTTCTTTTAACCCTTTACACCCGTATGTCGCCGCTCCGGCAACATGAAAAATTCCAAGTTGGTTGGCTCTCAAAAATAAATACGAGTACAAAGGGTTTATGTTAATGACAAATTATAGCACCAAACAAGCACTCTTAACCCCTTCAGACCCAGTGTACATTGTTATGTACATTGAATTTTCAATCCCCCCTCCCTATAAAATGAGGAGTACATATGTTGGTATAACTTGTTAATGGACATGTTAACTCCATTTAAAAAATCGGTTGTCTGTAAAGTCGGTTTACTGACGATAGTTGAACGTGACAATAAGAAAATACTGATGGAATGGTAACCGATTTTTTTCATAAAATTCTTCGTTCAGAAAATCATTTTAAATTTACAAAATACTTGAATAAAATTTATTGTTTAAATTTCTACTCGACTGTTAAAATTTAATTTTTGATTTTATTATCTTATAATAATAAATTTTGTATTGACATTATTTCTTTCAGCAAGTAAACTGAATAAAAGTTGTTGTTCAATTAGTTACTTAATTATTTTTGCAAATTTAATTGTAATTTGTTGTAAAAAAGTAATAATTTTGAATAATTTATTATAAGAATAAACTGTGATTAAATTATTGTTCATAAATCTTAAATTTAAAATTTAAAATTTGGAAACATCATTAAAATTTTTGTAACTGTAGCTTTTAAAAAGCCCGCCTCAATCTTTGTCGCTCGTTCCGCGCTCTCGCTTGCACTTCAAGCCTTAAATGGAACGCCTCAGAGCGAGGTAACGCCGCATGGGTCATGTTTTTTCGTGCGTGCAGCCGGCTTCATCGAATTATAAGACGTTGTCACGTCAAAAAAATTCATATCCATCCCAACTCATGTGATAATAATATAGCATTTGTAAGAACGGCAACAATAGCCCAAAACCTGGGATTCATAGGTAAGTGATTTTGTTTCTTATACATCTTTCAGTATTTTTAAGAAAACGGTTCAAATTTTTTAGTAGCTTATAAAAAAACCTTGAAAAAGATGTTTGCGTAAAAATATTGATGGTTTATGAAATTATTTTGACGCTGCACGCATTGCAATTCATGTACATTGTAATGGCCATTTCTTCCAGAATGATGATAACCTATAAAATATAATATATATATATAAATTTATGCATTTTTCTTTGTTTTAGCATATTTTTTTCTATAAATAAGAAAATATACTATTTTGATAATCCAAAAAGAGTTAACTGATTTTTTAATGAATGGTGATATATCAGATATAGCGGGGGATAGATCTTTCTGATGTGGATGATGATTTCATTGATGAATTTCCCACAAGATCTGCCAGCAGAAGTGGCCAAGATATGATGAATCGCAGAGAAGATATTGAATACCAGGATTATATGGAAAATCCAAATTGTAAAGGAAGGTCCCAGTTTTAGTGTCGAAAGTGCAATGTGCACTTGGGTTTAGTTAAAACCAGAAACTATTTTCTTGAATTTCATCAAAAGTGACTTTATTAATTTATTATAAGATTGTATCTTTTCATTAAATAATGTATTTTTTCATTGAATAAATTAATTCTGTTTTTCTGTAATCTTTTCCCGATTTTTTAACCTCCCCATTTAACTTATTCTAGAAGAAAAGAATGTACAAATTTTTTTTTCTAGAAATAATTGATTTTTTTTTAATTTGAATTACTAATGGACCTATTTTATTTAAGTTGTTTAAAAAAAAAATTGCTTAGCCATTTTAATGCAGGTCTGAGTGGGTTAAAATAAACAAGAAGTAAGTGAAAACAATCTACCGCCTTTGACAATTTTAAACCCTGAAAAAGGGGAAAAATCCTCCGAAACGTCGATTTTTGATTGATTTGAAAATGATATTTCTATAAATTATTTTATTTGAACATTTTCCTTTTTATGATCCATTATTTTATTATGGTCTGTTTTCGGGTAAATACAAACAAATAAACTTTTTGCTACCAGAACGAACTTTGCCACTGTATTCGTTTGAGAGTTAATTGTATCCAGTTATACAGTTCCAGGTGGGATTTCAATTCTTTTTGTAACCTAGTAGGTCATTTTTTTGTGGCGGGGGAAGGGGTGGGGGTGGGGGGGTTAAATAAGAAAAAAATGATCTTGAAGTGATAGCATTGATTAGAAGTTGTAAGTATTTATTTATTTTATTTTTTAGCATTCTAGGATCATTGCATATATTTACTAGATACCTATGAATCTACCCTACAAATTTCACCTCTTCATTTAAGGGGTTTAACGAAGGTAAAATTTGGGTTTTTAGATTTTTCCCTTTATCATCTTTGACTTGTAACTTATGACACATACAGAATTAGCAATAAAATATGACAATTTCCGTTTAAGTTAAGCTTATGACTTGTATTTAGGAAACCATTTTCCGTCATAAAAATATTTCCGGTGCTATCAATAGTAACAGCTAGTCAGAACTTTGCTGGGGCACTGCCCTGCCTCCAAATTTATCGGATATCTTAACTTAAGTAATTATTTATTTATTAATTCAAAATTATACAAACAAATTAATTTATTTTAGAAATTAAACAGGAAGATTTCTATTTGTAATGGATATATCAATGATTTTAAGAGAGGAGGTAGATAAGGAGAGCAAGGGGAAACAATACAAGCAGTCCTAATATGTTAAAACACACAATTTAAAATTGTATAAATTATATTAATATGTAAAGCACCAAGAAGCAAACCCGATATATAAATAAATATAAAAATAAAAGTTAAGAAAAACAAATAATGAATTGAAATTTACCTTGAACATCCTTTATATCCTTTTTTCCGTAACGTGTATTAGTATAAAACTGTTGTGCTATTGCCGAAGCCAGAAGAAGGGCGAAAAGAGTGGCCAGAACGCCACTGGACATCGCTGTACAACAAAAACAAAACATAAAATTTTAAGTTCTTTCGAAAATAATAATGATTATTCTAAAAAAATAAAAAACAAGAAAGGATAATTACTCGTTTTCTGCAAGTTGAGAAGCCAGAGAACTTTAAATCTAATCAATTTGGAAATACATACATTGTCAAACCACAAGGAACTTTCTATGAATTTTCGATCTTGATTTATCTTGAATTTATTATGTATTCAGAAAAATAGACTTACAGTGGGACAGAAAAAAATCAGATTTCCGAAATTTTAAAATGTATTGTTTTGTGAGCCTCCTTCGCAATTTGGGTGGTTGATTTTTGCATTAATAGTTAACCCAGGGTCCTAAAGACTAGCTATAAGTACAAAATTTCATTGAAATAGGTTCAAGGAGCTAAATTTGTTTTTAATTTGAACCTCCCCCATTTCAGATGGTTGATTTTTGCATTTATTGATTCCTGAGGTCCTACAGACTAGTTGTACACAATTGAGTTGAGATAGGCCCAAGGGTTTAAATTTTTATTTTATAAACACCTCCCCCCCCCCTCACTTCGAGTGGTTCATTTTTGGATGAATAGTTTTCTAGGATCCTACAGACTAATTGTAGGTCAAGGACCTAGAATTTGTAATTTTTGAATCTCGCCCTCACTTAGGGTGGTTGATTTTTGCATCAATAGTTGCTTAAGGTCCTATAGACTAGCTGTACAAAATTTGATTCAGATAGGTTAAGAAAGCTAAGAGTGTTTAGTGAACAATTAAATTCTCTTATATAGACAACGAATATTGGATGTAAGGACGGATGAAATAAGAAAATTTCAAGCAATGAAAACCAAATTATTAGCTAATTTATTTACAATTAAAAAATTGATAAAAAATATAATTATATTTAGAAAAAGATGTTATTTCAAAAAATTATGAATTTGGATAAATATATAATAAAAATAAGCTCTTTTATACAAGATATATAATTAAAATATCAATGGAAAAATGTTTTCTGCATTTTTAAATCGGAAGCTCTGAAGCTAGAAACTCAAAATCTAATCAGTCCTCCGCATTGAAAATACAAACATTTTGCAAAAAAAAACGAACTTTAAACGACTTTCCGTTCTTGAGTTATCGGGGGTATCGGAATCCACACACACACACAAACAGAGACACACAAACAGACAGAAAACAAATCATGATGAAAATGATATTTCTCCACATTCCAGATTTTTTTAATCACAATGAGTAAATCAATTTCTTTTTTCGTTTGAGTGAATTCAATACTAGGACGCTCGGAAGACAGGCTTCGTCTGCCTGCTGGGCATGTCTCTTAATTTTAGCTTAATTGAAATTTTATGAAAGCATATAGTTTATTCTAAATAGCAACGAGTAAATTAAAAATATTAAACAGCTTTCTAAAGTAATCTGCATCAATAATTAAACGGCAAGACAGAGAAAGGATTTTATTTTTTACATTAAGTAGAATTTATTAGAAGGGGTATCATGAATTAGTAGGACTAAATCCCTTATTTAATAAACAAAATCATGACAAAAATAACAGTATTAATGCTTCAAACTGGGAACACCTTCATTGATTTTCTCTTAAAAATCAACAACTCTATTTTCAGTAATGTAAAAGTGTTTAAAATTTTTTAGTTGATTCCTGATGTTTCTGCTTTTAATGTTCAAGGCATTTTGAAGCAGCAATATAGCCATAGATCGAAATAATTTAATCACATGGATTTAAAATTATATTATTGATTATTTCGTGCAGTTTTTTTTTTTTTTTAAGATTTTTCCATAAATGTATTCATAAAGCTACTTCTAATACGAGGATATTGATATAAATACTACTATTTAATACATAGTAGAGTGATTCACAACACGAACCTCATATTTTTAAATTTTGTAATCTATTATAAAGAGTTCTCTTTGGCTATATGGTCATATTATAGTCCCCGAGGCCATTTATTTAATAAATGTTCTAATAAATAATAATGTAATTTTTTAACTTAGTAAATAAAATATTGTTTAAAAAAAATATTGATATAAACATAAAATTATATATAATAGGCAAACTTTCTAAACATAATTAAAAATATGATATGGACATTTTTAATTTGATACATTCAACAGAACGTCACATCGAAAATTTTCATTTTTACTTTCACATTTATGTTATATTCATAGAATATAATGTGTAAGTATTGAGATGCCCTGTCTGGATCCTGGCTCTTTGAGAGCTTGTATCTCAGAGATGAAAAACGTTAATTTCATTTTGTAATTTCTAGGTGTAAGGAATCGATGCCCTTAATAGTTGGAAACCGGATTTGGGACATAAAACCGGATATTGTGGTTCCCAGAGGCCAAAAAGGGGCCAAAAATTCATTTGTCAATGCGTACGTATGTACGTATGTACCCTCCTTGCGTTTCGCAACCATATGTCTCAGAGCTACAAAATTCAAAACTTAAGCTCGAGATAGGCTAGAAGGAGTACAGCAAGCTTTTTTTTGTAACATTTGATTATTGTTTTTTTTTCTTGTCGCATTGCACAGTTGTGGGGCGCTTTTGGCGCTCCCAACACTCTGGCCTCGGTTCTGGAGTTCTACTGGCGCCCATATATACTTTTCACTAATAGCCACAACATCTGGCGTAATTGTTTGGACGGCTGATGAGGGTTTTAACCTAATATGTAAACAAATCTGTATTCCTTCTACCGGGTGTTTTTTTTAGAGGTATAGAACTTTAAGTTGGCATCACTTTTTTAACTGGCGGCCATTTTGTCAGCTGTCAAGTGATTAATATTTAGTTTGGTTTGCCATTTCATCATGAACAGGTTGACAAAAGAACAACGCTTGCAAATCGTGCAAATTTATTTCGAAAATAATGGTTCAGTTCGCGAAGTTTACCGCAAGCTCCGTCCATTTTATGGTCGACATAATCGTCCATCAGAGCAATTAATTCGGTTAACCATGGATCGTTTTCGCACTACGTTTACTCTATGTGATAATACGCATCCGCAGAGACGTCGAACAGTGCGCACCGAAGAAACAATTGCCGCTGTAGAGCAAAGTGTTGAAGAGGACCAGAATGAATCGATTCGCCACCGTGCACAGCAATTGGAGCTTTGTCCATCAACTTTATGGAAGATTTTGCGCAAAGATCTTGGCTTGCGACCTTACAAGATCCAGCTTGTGCAAGAATTAAAGCCGCGAGACCATGCAATGCGTCGTGATTTTGGTGTATGGGCCGAAAATGAGATTGATCTCGATGCTGATTTTCATCGCAAAATTTTGTTCAGTGATGAGGCTCATTTTTGGTTGAATGGCTACGTCAACAAGCAAAATTGCCGCATTTGGAGTGAAGAGAATCCACATGAGACCCTTGAGACGCCATTACATCCACAAAAACTGACTGTTTGGTGTGCTCTATGGGCTGGTGGAGTCATTGGGCCATACTTCTTCCGAAATAATGCTGGAGAGTCAGTTACCGTTAATGGAGACCGGTATAGAGCCATGATAACCGACTATTTTGTTCCCGAATTGGATGGCATGAATGTGGATGAGTTGTGGTTCCAACAAGACGGCGCTACATGCCACACAGCGCACGTCACAATCGATTTATTGAAGGAAACATTCGATGAGCGCATAATTTCGCGGAATGGACCTGTCAATTGGCCACCAAGATCGTGTGATTTGACACCATTGGATTATTTTCTTTGGGGATATGTGAAGTCGCTCGTCTACGCCAACAAACCAGAAACGTTAGGGGACTTGGAAGCCAACATTCGCGGCGTTATTGCCAACATACGGCCCCATATGCTCGAAAAAGTGGTTGAAAATTGGACCTGTAGAATTGGATTTATTCGAGCGAGCCGCGGCGGCCACATGCCCGAAATCATATTTAAACATTAATGGCATAAAATTATCCTTCCAATAAAGCCAAATTGATGGACATTAAAACGATTTTCTTGTCTTTTATTTCAATTCGAAGTTCTATACCTCTAAAAAAACACCCGATATAAAGGGCTGCCCCTCTGCGTGGCGAAATAAATAAATCAGTCATTGAAATCGGAAAAACGGAAGTGGACATTTATATGAAAGATTTTCCGTTATTTTTTTGATTTTCTCAAAAACGGCTCTGAACGGAAGTTAAGGACTAGATTCTTTGGTAGTTGAAATGCTTGCCAAAGAGAGATTTCGGCTGAAACCACCTAAATTATTGAGATAAACTTATCAGGATGCACTACGGCTCAGCACCTATTTCTAAAAACGTTTTCAAGTGATTATAAAGTCATTTCAAGAGGGTCACTACGACATTATCTGTCGAAAAGTTGCACATTCTGATGATATTAATTCATTAAACATGTCGAATCTATTTTATTCAAAGAGCATGGAGATGGTTCCACGATTCGAGGTTTAATAAAATTTGAATTAAAATACTAGTGGATAAGTTTGACAAAAAATCCATTTAATAGCATTTTAATTCTAATTTATGTCTAATCTAGGTTGTAGAATTGTTTAGGAAATGTTTGTATTTCCTAAACAAATAATTCATTAGATTTTGAGCTTTCTATATTCAGAACTTTCCGTTGAAAAATGGAGAAAAAAAATTGAACTTTTAAATAAGTTTTCAAATAATTGTAACTAATGAGGTGAAATTTTGCAAACAAGTTTGTTTTAATTGAAAAGTTTTTGTTTTGCCGAGAGTAGCAGAGTTGTTGATTCACAAAGAGTAACAAAGAGGTTGTCCTCTGCTTGATGCAAATAAACATACACACATATATATAATCTCGATATATATGGTGTATGTTTATTTGCATCAAGCAGAGGACAGCTCTCTTTGTTTCTCTTTGCAAGTTTGTTTTAATAATCTATGTCTTTGCGTCTATTTTCAACTATATACCTCATGCAGAATACTTTCGAAAAGAAAAAGTTTACCAATCACTAAATTGTTCGGAAATCGAGTCTTGAAAAACTTTTTTACTCCAATCTACTGGTTTATAATAGCTTAGACACTGGCGGTGTTTATAATATAACAATTAATATGAATTTGAGACACAATGTTCCAAAATATATATCTATTGTTGTAGGTCAGTGATTCTCAACCTGGGTTCCACAAAGAGAGGTTTGGGGTTCCCTGCGCCTAGAGGTCAATAAAAGAAAAAAGGAAAAACAAAAATAGTAGTTAGTAATATCACCCCTCAAAATATTTGTCATGTAAAGAAAAAAATGTAAAATTTAGAGTCTAAGTATTACCTTATAGTCAAATAAAACCATTGATACTTAAGAATGCCGTGAACATCAGTATTATTGTCTCAGTGATACTATTTTTTTTCTCGAAAGTACCTTAACTTATAATACAACAGTTACGTTATATTAATAATAAAATGAAAACATCATTTAAATTGTTTTATTATTATTTTGTTATTAATGACGCCTGATGAAATAATATTGCTTTTCAAATAGATGAGAAGATTATTTATGAGTATACATTTTAAATATGTAAAAAAACCTGTCCAATTCTAAAGACATCTCAATCCCAATGACATTACCAAATAAATTTAATAATAATGTTATTCATTAAAATAAAAATGTTAGGTATTGTAATTTAAAATGCACGTTTTTTGTACAAAATCTAGCAAATTTTTAAACTGCGGCAACACCGTCATTTGGCGGCGCTATGTTATATTTGGAATCTATAAAAGTTGATATTTTGAGGAAAAATTAAATATCTCATTTTTAGTGCTAGGGGTTCCTCAGAAATAAATATAAGTGCTCTACGGTTCTTCGCTCTATAAAAGGTTGAGAAACACTGGTTGTAGGTTATATTAAATGAACTGGACAAGGGAGAATCTGTTCTTGTTCTTCAGTGAATCCTTTGATCCAATTAGATGGACAGATTACAATTTCCATTATAAATGATCTCCTTTTTTAACTCGACCTGAATACTAATGTCGCCATTTAAATCCGGTCAAAAGATTAAACAAATCGAATCGGGATCCGCTACAAATCAAATCCAACTCCCACTAAAGAAATAATTATTTCCTAACACCTACTTTGTGTAAATCTCTGTTTTATCTATTAAAACAGGGCTGTTCAAACCGCGGCTCGCGGACCGCATGCGGCCCAGTACTGCAATGAATGCGATCCGACATAAAATCACAAACTTCTATAAAACATATGTATACTTATTAGAAATTGTATCTGATTTTATTTTCTAAAATAAGATATCTAAAAATCAACTGAAAAGTTTTCGAAAAATAAAAGTGATAATTTTGAATCTGGAACTAGATTTCAAGATATTCTGGAAAAATCATCATTTTGGTCTATTTTCGATTTCATTTTAATTAGATATAAATTTTTTACCTACATTTTTGAGATTGAATGTATACACATACTTATCTGAAGAACAATTTCATAGTGTCTCATTATTAGAATTTTATAATAATTATCTACCCAGAAACAAATATTACTGGCTTCATAATATTCATGAAATAACTTTTTGTAAGTAGTTATGTATTTATATTTATTTATAGAAGCTATTTTTAAAAAATAAAATTTTTGAAATATAAAATTAGAAACTCAGAGGTAAAAAAATGATCAAGTTCTTATTTTTTAAAAACCAATCTCGCATTTAAATTTTCTAAAATATTTATTATTTCAGTAATTAAAACTTCTACAATAAAAGCTCGTATATTGAACATTTATATTTTTAAAGATATTAAATATTTAGTCAAAATATCTTTTGGTGATTGTGTGGATGGGTAGTGTCTTAGACCATACAAGTCTAGCTTTTTAGGGTGGTCACAACACCTGTAGAACTGTATTAGATTTTGTAAATTTGTGATGGAATTTATTCCACTTAAATTATTATTTGTTATTTTATTTATTAAATATTTATTTAAAGGTTTATTCCTCCAAAATTTTTATTTTTAATTAATTACGAAAAGTTAAGTTAAAATCACCTGACTTTAGAACAAGCTAGTTTTTTGAAAACAATCTCAAACCAATTGGGAATTTCTTGAAAACATTTTTATTTTATCTGGAATTATTTTCCTTTCTGATATCTAATCAAGTAAAACGGGATTCTTTGCTTTGTTTTTTGCATTGAAATGTATTTTTATTTCATTTGGAGTCGAGCAGCCAGCAGGACAAGTGGGTAATCGTTGTTTTTACTGTGTGTCACGTTTTTTTTTTAATGATATTGATGTGAGAAGGAGATACACCAGAAGGTGGATCCCCTAAAGGCCTGTATGGGCTGGCCCCTCCATCGTGAAAAGAACAGAGTAGAAGGAAAAGAAGCCGGGATCACGAGCCAATCTCAGAAACTTAGATACAATTCAATATCCAATTTACTAAGGTTTTAGGGGCTTCGAGCAGTGGTAATTCTCCGCGCGATAAATTCGGTTAAATTTATCTCCCACTTATTTCTGTTGACAACTGCCTTGTGAAGAAATGTTCAAACCTTCATGATAGACAAGGTAAACATTTAAATATAATTTTTAAAATCTTTGAATAATTTAATGATTCAAAAATAAAAAACATCTCCATAATGTATTCTTTATTATAATGGATATCATTATTCTACAGTATAACTATTTTTTTTTATTAACAAATATTAATAGTATTAGTATATTTTTTCTGAGGCCCGAGAAATTTATTTTTCTTCATATGTTGTCCGAATAAGCCAACAGGTTGGACACCCCTGTATTAAAATTTCAATGGTAAAATCACATTTTAATGAAGAGGATTATTCATTTCTCACCAATGTAATAGTGATTTCTTGTTTGTGATTTTATTTTAGAAATAACATCTTTATCGTGATATTTTTAAGCACTCGTTTATGCTTATTTTTCTTTACAAGCTTTTAAATGTTCAAAGAGGGTAGCCAACTTTTTCTGAGACATTTCCGGGACATATTGTTTAAAATAGAAAAAATATATATATATATATATAATTTCACAGTTTTCTCCAATGATAAAGTACTTAAGATAGCATACCTAATTTCCAAATGAAATTTTCTTATGATTAAAAAATATATAAAAAAAAATTAATACAGTTTTTTTGAATTTTAATTATTATACGAGCCTGGTGATCTTCTTATACCTATACAGAATAATAATAATAAATATAAATTTTATTATA
This sequence comes from Forficula auricularia, assembly GCA_024734495.1. Lineage (NCBI taxonomy): Eukaryota > Metazoa > Arthropoda > Insecta > Dermaptera > Forficulidae > Forficula > Forficula auricularia. The sequence goes on from JALMQS010000353.1 coordinate 8,318,890, forward strand.
ATGAGTTTTTACAATAGTAATTCTTGGTGGACGGACGGACACGAAGTCATGCACAATGAAAGTACTATTTTGAAGTGTAAGTGATATTGGTTGATATAGATTTGTCTGAAATTGCGTTGTAGTTTGACACCAAAATTTCCTCCCAAATTTGGCATTTTACTGAGAGAAGCCAAACTATTCTTACCTAAGTAAGATTAAATGAGCTATATTAAACCGATCAAATAAATACATTTTAGAGAATTAAAAAAAATAATTATATTTTACTGTAGAGTAAAGTATTTTAAAAATGGAATTTTCCTAAAGACTTTATATTACCTTTATTGAGATACTTAAGGTTCTTTAAAGTTGATAAAAATCGGTTAAGCCATTTTCAAAATATTTAGAAAAAACTAAAAAAGTACTGGAATAAAGTAGGTATTAATGTTTATGGTTCGATATGTACGAAAAACTAATCATCGCTTCATTTTGTTAAAGTAATGGTATGTTTTCAATTTCATTTCAATAGGTTGAGCGGTGTGGAAAAAATCGCCGACGAAAAAAAGGGTAACATATACTGTTACAATCATGTATCCATACGGACTAAATGAAAAATCGCAATTCTCGGGCTCTGGCCTAGTCCCAATGTAATTTTCGCCAAAACCGTCAGGTTCTAAAATTCAACCTGAATGAAGTCCCGCTTTTTTAAAAATAAATAAGGAAAATTTCAAAAAATATTAGTGGAACAGGGGCCCGCGTCCCAGATATGACATGTTTTTTTAAGGGGGTATGTTAGAAAAAAATACGTAGGGTGATCAGCTTTGTCCACTTCATAAAAAAACACATACTTATTCCATGGCCCGGTTCAGATTTTATTTAAACCTCTCTAACTACTTAAATAGTCATCGGAACTATTTATAGATAATAAACTTTTTTTAGAAAATTAAAATATCAAAATATTTCTTTGTTAGAGTTTTTTAATATGTAGAATATCTAGGGCGTTAGAGCATTATTTATCTAACTTTACACATATATTTCACCATTATTGCCTAACCCTTTGAGGTACATAAATTTATATAATAACCTTTATTAAATAAGATTTCATTTCCAACAGAAAAGTTAATGTGAGTGAAATGTCTAAAATCATTAGTTTACGAGTTAAAAGATACTCCAATATTGTAGAGTGAATGGACTTGAATCAAAAAGAAAGTGTCTCTGATGGCGAGATATCCTCTCAATATAATAGACTAAATGAGATCTTTCTTGATCTTATTTTATCGATTTAATCTATCTTGAGATTCATAGTAACTTTTTAATATAAGAAAATAGCATTTTGATTAAGAATTTTGTAGATTAAAAGAAATTGTATAAAATCATTCAATTTCTTCTCTCCGGGAGCGAATCAACTAGAAATGCCTATAAGTTTCATTTTTTTCTCATTAGATATTTATTCAAATCTATTGAAATTTCATATCTGTGTGTTATTTACATTTATTTTTTATATCAAATCAATTTTATTAGAAAATTTGCATTTTAAAGGGTAGTTTCTATGAAGTTCAATTCAAAAAAACGCTAATAACTTCTTTGAAATAATTTTTAAAAATATGAAATTGATAGATATATAAAAAAAATCAATTATTAATCATTTAATTTAATTTTGAACGAAATCGATACAGTACTTTTTGAGAAAATCGTCAAAAACCACGAAAACCGTCTATGAAAGGCCGTTTTAGAAACATTTTAAAATTCACCTCCATGTCACAAGTCAATATTTCGTTTCATATGACTTTTTTAACTTTTTTCAAAGGCATCTCGTGCTTTCAAAATACATCATTTTTTTGACGGTTCAGATGGTTTTTGACCATTTTCTCAAAAAGTTCATAACCGATTTTGTTCAAAATTGAATTAAATTATTAATAATTAATTGTTTTATAATATATATTAATTTCATATTTAAAAAAAATTTCAATGGAGTTATTAGCGTTTTTTTAATTTGGACTTCAAATAAACTACCCTTTAAAATGAAAATTTCCTAATAATAATTATCTAATATAAAAGATAAATAAAAATAACCAACAGATCTGAAATTTCAATAGATTTGAATAAATATCTAATGAGAAAAAAATGAAACTTATAGGCATTTCTAGTTGATCCGCTCCCGGAGAGAAGAAATTGAATGATTTCATACAATTTCTTTTAATCTACAAAATTCTTAATCAAAATGCTATTTTCTTATATAATAGACATAATGTGAACCTTCAGGTAGATGGAATCCATAAAATATGGTCGTTTTCTTTCTAATATATAGTTCTTTTAGTCTATTTTATCAAGAGGCTGGGTGGCAACTCATCCGGCATCAGCGAGTCATTTGTTACGGTTTTCTAGCTTTTTACCATTTTCTTAAAAACTAATGAATCAATTTCGTTCAAAATTGAATATAATTATTAATAATCGATTGTTTTATAATATTTATTAATTTCATATTTTTAAAAATTATTTCAAAGTAGAAATTAGCGTTTTTACAAATTAGACTTCAAATAAACTACCCTTTAAAATGCAAATATTTTAATAATAACTATTTGATATAAAAGATAAAATAAAATATTTAATAAATATGAAATGTCAATAGATTTAATTGAATATGTGAAAAAATTAAACCCTTTTGCCATTTCTAATCGACTGATCCCGGCCCCAGTGAATAAAATGAATGTTATCATAACATTTCATTTAAACTACAAAATGCTTTATTGAAATACTATTTTCTTATATTAGAATGATTACGTGTACCTTCACATAGATTAAATCGATAAAATAAGATCATCTTTTTCATTTATACATTTGTTGATCTGTTTTATAGTGAGGTTGAGACAAACCTCTCGGCATAAGGATCACGACATATCAATAAGTATACCCTAGTGAAATATTTTTTAATATATTTAAATGCGAGAATATTTAATGTAATAAATAAATGAAATAATTTAAATATTCGATTATATCTATTATATATATGCATAAACATCCGTAGGTTTGGCAACCAGAGGCCCAAGACTCAGAGGACAGAGGAAAGCTATTTTCATATTATTAGTATTTTTAATTGAAATTATTTATTATTTTATTATGTAATTATAAAAGCACAAGATGTTGTGAATTTACTATTAATTGAAATTGATTAAATAAGATCAGCCAGTCGAGACGGTAAGGAAATCTCAAAATTATTTCCTGTTAAAATCGTAATTTGCCTAGACTAACTTTAAAATGCAAAATTCTAATAAAAATTATTTTCTATAAAAGATTTATGAAAATAACATACAGATAAGAAATTTCAATATATTTGTTTCAATATGTAATGAGTAGAGGCCGGATTTTTATGCAGTAAAAAGTGCCAAAATATGCCATAAAATAAGGAGTTAAAAATGCTGGAATATGCAGAATACGTTGAAATATGCAAATATATGCAGTAAAAGATAGCAAAATAAATTTTTTTATGCACTAAAAAATTAAAATTGAAGATCAAATGACTATATATTTGAATGAGTGCTATAAGAGGAATAAAATGATAAAGTAAGACTTAGACACCAAGTGTCAAATGTCTACTTTTATTGTTTAAAAAATTGCACAAAATTCTCGTTACATTTAATATAATATATTATTAAAAAATCTTTAAATTCAAAAAATAATAGGTTCACTTGAATAAAATAAACATAATAAATATAAGTACCATATGTTTCAAAAATGTGAACGAAAAAATACGGGGCGGGGGGATAGTTTTATTTTAACAGGCACGATTGTATTGTATTGCTTTTTTTTAACCATATATTAACAAGCTTTTCTTATTGACGTACAAATAATAAATAAATAAAATAATGCAAATATTTGTTCGGCTATAATAATCTGATCCCTACACTAATTTTCACACACTTCAACACACACATGAACACTCAATGTCTAAAATGGGCTATAGTTCCCGAAGGCCGTTAAAATAAATAAATAAATAAATAATTAATAAATGATCTCAAAAATAAAAAAATTTGATTGTAATTGTGAATAATTTATGTTTACAAGTGTCCTCCTGTTTTATTTTCGTTCTTTCTCCGAAAAGTTACTTTTAAAACATCTGTATTTGGCACGAAATGTGCAATATTTGACAAAAAATCCTTCAAATATGCAATTTTATGCAATACGAGCAGTACCTGGCGTGCCTACGGCACGCCCGGGACCGCTCGGCTCTCCGGAGTTGGCGACCCTGGCGGGCAGCGTCTCGAGATGTGATTATTAGCTGTCCGTAATTATATGTTTTGAAAAAAATATTTTTTGAATAATGAATATTGATCAAAGAAAGATGAAGAAATATCATTAAATACTTTTCTCTTGAAATTCCCGATCGGTTGGAAACCTATTTCTTTTTTAATAATACATTTCAATATTTAAATTTATCTAAAAAGTGTCTTTAAATTAATTATATATAATAATTTTAAAATTATGTTTTATTTGTAAAATTTGACAATATAACAACTGTCATTGAATATTAGTTGCTTTTTCTCCCACAGGTTCCTTGCTGCGCCACGGGTACTATCTTGACAATGCTTTATATACCTGCAGATTCTTAAATGTGCAATTTATGCAATATTGCTCAAATATGCAAAAATATGCAGTATAAAATTTAACCAGTATCTATTTTATTTATTTGCGCATTTGAATTTAAATGTTACATGCCTATATCACACTACAGCACATTAAACGTGCAAATCGTTGTATACAACATAATATTTAACGTTAAAACACAATATTACACTACAATAAGTTGTTACCAATGTCTATGTAGCATTTTCACTAATATGTTTCCTTAAATTAAGTTTTAAAATAATGTTAAATTTGTTTGATTTTTTTACAACAGAGGGCAGACAATTGAATTCCTCAATCCATAGAACAGTGAGTTTTAAGTCGATTCTCTATTTACCTTATGCACCTATATCTCTATCATTGTCTCTGGTCATAATGTCCATGCCTGCATATTTCTATTCACTATTGTAGAATTCCAGTACTGTGGTAATTCCCTGTGATACAATTATGTAGACAAAGCACATTGTTTGTACTGTGCAGAAATCACTCACATTCAAAAAGCCTAGGCAATCTAGCATCGTTCTAATTGCTGTCCATGTTGTATCGCAATTCAAAGCAGTCCTCATGCACTTATTTTGTAACTGTAGCAAGTTTCATTAATATTATTTGCTGCTACCAAGATATATGAGATTGTAGGATAACTAGCATGAGTGGCATTTATTATCGCTCTCATAAACTCCAATTCATATTGTTCATATTCAGGTTATTCTTGAATCCTCCTGAAAATAATTCACCTTTATCCAGTTATATTTTAATTCGATTTAATTAAATACCTTCTAAGGTTCAGTCATGTCATCAGCATAAACATGCCCAGATACCTTTATAGAGATCGTACATTCAGATTTTACCATTCAGCACACCGTGAGATATGTTTTCCCCACTAGCACCCATTATCATTACTTTTTGACTTTGCTACAATTTATTATCAGTTTGTTGACATTTAACGCATTCACCTCCATTTCTCTAAGGACCTATTTATTCTTATTACAGCCATGTACCGATATCACTATCCTCTACAGATATTAAGATAATAACATCCGCAAATAAATTTACAAAAAGCATTATCATCCAATACAGCTATCTATATCATTAATGTACAAAATAAACAATAGAGGTCCAAGTACTACTGGCATGTGGAACCCCAACACTATCACTTTGTGGTTCAAATTTCACTATTAATTTTTGTCACATGAGTGCGATTTCTTAAATAACATGCAAACCACTTAAGCGCGCTATCACTGAATCCATATATTTTCAATTTCTTCAAAAGCAGATCTCGATTAACAGTTTCAGAAGGCACGTCGAAGGTCCAGTGACACCGCTATTACTATGTTTTGCGGTTTATCCAGCCATTTCTTCGCATCTTGTTATTGTCAGCTGGCGACGATGTTTCCCCTGAGTGATACTCTCAGAATCCTGAACAGGTTGGAGGTTAAAATATCATATTTATTGATGCTGAGTCACAGTACGCTGTGAACGCACTATAGACTCAAATGCCTTTTCGAGAAAAGGTAAGGAATTAATAGACTGGCGTCGATTGGTTCCACTGCATTTTGTTTTTTGGGGATTGGTGTGCAGATTTAAAAAAACATTTTGGGGAAACATACACTCTCGTATAGATTTATTAATAATTTCCTGGACCTTTATACGAAGGAACTCACCGCCAAGGGATAGAACCATTTCATTCACAATGTCGCGGAATCTTTCGAGAAAAGGCAAAGCATTAATAGGCCTAAAATCGATTGGTTCCACTGCATTTTGTTTTTTTGGGGATTGGTGACCTTCCAGATTGCTTCTCATTTTTGGGGAAACATGCACTCTCGTATAGATTTATTAATAATTTCACTGGACTTTTATGAAGGAACTCACCGCCATAGGGATAGAACCATTTCATTCACAATGTCTGCGAGAATTTCTTTTTTTTTAGTCCATGTTAAAAAAATGCATTAAGCATGTCTTGTTGAACTGTTTCTACAATTTGCAATTCTTCCCCTATTTGTTCTATATTGTTTATGTAGGGATATATAATTCGTTCCCATGCTTTTTTGTCCCATTTTTGTTAATTCAGGAACTTCTTTGCTATTACAAACTCATTACTGGCTGTTGGCAATATCTGACTCGTTTACGTATATTGTGTTTTTTAAATTTCATTTTAACAATTTGGTTTGTCGTTTGTAGGTCACTAGCTTGTTTTAAGTTTTCTCACATCTGTCTGGAATTTTTTACTTTTTCTATCTCTTGTGTAACAGAACATTTTTTTTCTTTTTTGTTGTATGACAGTGTATACAGATTTCAGGATTTCTTGTATAGTATGTTCCCATTGTTCGCATGCTGTTGTTTACCTAATGCAAGCTTATTTGATATTTTAAAGCTCTGCTCTTTAGTCAAGTTTTTAATATCATCATCATACCATAGCCGATAATGATTTGGAATTGTTTTTATTTTCAGAGGAGCTACAATATCTAGTGTCCTTTCAATGATTAAAGTATAATTGGTCAGTTAGCCAATCAATATGTATATTTTGGTCGCTTATGTTTAACCATGTTTCTTCCATCATAATATTTTGAAAAGTTTCAGTAATAACATTTTTAAAGTTTCTGGTTTTCAATTTGTTTTTCTATCAGATTTTGCGTGAAAATTCTTTTTGTTGCACAGTTTATTTCAATAATGGAGTGGTCGGATAATTTCGAGTAATCTCGAGTACATTTGTAGATATATTTAGGTATGTTGGTGAATACAAGGTCGATTTTTGCTTTACTGTTTTGAGTTATTCTTGCTGGCTTTTTGAACTATTTGTTTTAGTCCTTTTTGTCCATTTCGTCTTTGGTCTCTCTGCATAATGTTCCTTTTTTAGCATATCAATGTTGAAATCGCCTAAATATAATTAAATTCTTTCTAGTGTATTTCCTTAAGTGTTTCATCAAGGAGATCCAGAAACTCTGCTTTAGATGAAGATGGTGATCTATATAAACATACTACATTATATGAACACTGTGGTTCCTCTATAATGTTTATTCCAAGTACCCACAAATGTTGTTCAAAAACTTTTCGTAAAATATACAGATAGTTAATCTCTTTCCTTATATAAAATAGCAGTCCACCTGTGTATCTACTATGTGAATCACATCTGACAGTATTATATCCACATAAGCTTATTTCATTTTCGATAATATCTTGAGTAAGATGTGTCTCGTTCAGCGCCAGCAATTTAATATTATTTTCCTTTATAAATTGAAAGACTTGATCTTTTTTGGGCAACAAGCTTTGAACATTAAGGCAATATATGGATGGATTTAGCTGCTATTCAGGCAAGCTAATTTTCTTTTTATATTTTTGTATAATTGCCATATATGTAGGACGCATATGACTCCAGGTCGGGTGGTCTGTATTTAAGTCACAAGTTAAGGTTTGTGTTCTTTTTTATACAATTCGTGCACTTTTTGATATTATTTGAGCAATCTTTTGTGCCTATGAGTCCTTTGAACTGATCCACATTGGGACGGTCCTTGTTACAGAACTTTATTCTTATGATTAAATCCATTACATCTAAAGCACCTACATTCATATCAAAGGACTCCATAAAATTTTATAACTTTCAAAGCCAATCTAGTAAAGACTGTCTTTGATTTATAGCATGCAAATGTTTTCGAGTCCATCTCCGATGCACATATCAAAATATTTATCCTTTGGTTTTGTTTTACAAATACATTTTAAAGGTGAAGTTTTCAGATGTACTATATCATTTTGGAGTATGATCCTATTTATTAAGTCATACATCCTCAAGTTTTGCCTCATTTATCACGTTATTTAATTTTAGCCTACGGAAGTCGTTTTTTTGGGTTTAATAAGATCAACCTCACTATTGAATTGTTCATTAATTTTATTAGTACATTTTTCCAATTCTTCACTACTATTGGTTTGAAAAATTATGTTGCCATCTATTTCTAGAGTTCGTGACTTTTATGTCTTTGAATCAATTTTTGGATCTATTTTATTAATTAGGTCTATTTTCATTTGTTCCATTGGTCTTATTAATTTTTGTTTTCATTATAAGAGTTTCTTTATAGAATGGTCTCAATAGAGGCAATCGTGGTTGTCGTTTTTAATTTTTTTCATCAATATTCTGATTTTGTTCTTGTGAATTTTTTAAAGCATTTTTCTCATTTTGAGTTTTTAGACATAAGTGCGTATCTAACCTTAACTTGGATTTTGCAGTCTTCTAACTCCTTGATGAGAACTATTTTTTCTTCTAATAGAGTTTTATTCTCTATTAAAATAATATTCTTACTTCTCTCCTAGATGCATGATTCGGATAGATAATTGATCTCCTGGGTAGTATGTGTCGGCGAACAAAATATGCAATTGCATAGGAATCCGGTCTCTAGTAATGAGGGAAAAAAATAAAACTTTTTGCCATTTCTAGTTGATTCGCTCCCGGGAGAAGAAATTGAATCTTTTAACGAAACTTTTTACTTAAACTACAAAATTCTTAATAAAAATGGTATTTTCTTATATTAAAAAGGTACCGTGAACCTCCAGATAAATGAAATCAATAAAATAAAATCGATTTCTTTCTGATTTATAATTCTTTTGGTCTGTTATATCGAGAGGATGTGTCGCCATCAAACATTATAAGCTAAAGAAATGTGGTACAAACGCAGGTTTATTTATTTATTGTCGTAGTGCTGAGAATTTTTCTTCACTCATATTAATTAAATTCGTGTTAGGTACATCATAAAAGTTCTCATTATAAAAAGCCTCCAAGGAGATTTTTCAAAAAACCCATCAATGTCTGGCTATTGTCAATGAAATTTTAATTGTATATTTTTTTAATGATAAAAAAATTGTAAGCATAAAAGAATTGTTTAATTCCAACAAGAACTAGAGTATTAACTCCTGAGAGTTCAGAGTGATATGTCATATTAATAAATCCAAAAGAATGTGCTCGAGACAAAAAGCAGAGAATAATAAAGAATAACATTGTGAGGGGATTAATTGAAGGGCTTATTGTAATAGCATGACAAGCCACATGATATTTAATAATATTATATATATTTTATTCTTTTTGACTTTTATCCCACCATAGCTGCTATGAATCTAAAAAAAAAGTACACTTAAAAAATGATGCTACCAAAAATCTGTAGATTTAATTTTATAGATTTTATTTTTAAACTTAAAAGTTTCTTATCTTAAGTTTTCAGTTTTATCCCTTAGCACAGAGGTTCCCAGACTGTGTGCCGCGGCGGCCCGAGGGAGTCGCGGCCTCTTCACAGGTGCGCTGCGAAGCTTCATAATCAGGGCCACCCAGAGGCGGCCAAGGAGCTCGAAATGCCCCGGGGCCCGGACTTTGGGGGGCCAGGATGGAGATTGATTTTTTTTTTCTTACACTACCCTAAACTATTGGTTATCTGCCAGGTCCATAGAAGAAAAACAAGAAAAAGTAGATTGATAGACCAGGTATGGGCAAGTTTTGCTTAGCTGAGGGCGTAATTTCGGGACTTAATCAGGTCGCAGGCCATCGGTAAGAAATAAGTAGGTAGTAGTGAATTAAATAACTATAAAAATTCAAACATTTTTTTATTTATTTATTATAAAACTTAGCAAAATCAAACATAAAAAGCAAATTAACAAAAAAAAGATGGAAAAATCAAATGAAAATTAATGAGAGACTTGAGTTTGAAGCTGAGAAACAAGATGATCAATATTAGGGTCAATATCACTAGTACATAGGGGCAAAGTGTTTTCTAAATTAACATCTGTAAGCCGAGTAAGATGCTTATTTTTATTAATTTTCATAATTGAAAATAGCTGCTCACACTTTATACGTGGTGCAGAATGTGCAAATTATTTTTCGTGCGAAAGCTCTCAGCTGTGGATACTTTTCTTCGAAAAGGTATGTTCTGTAAAATTTGCTTAGTTACACATCATCAAATTTAGACTTTCAAATATGAGTCTTCTTGAAGCTCGATCAACTACATTTGTAGGTGTAGCGGAGCATTTTCCACATTACCCTTATAAGGATTTGCAAAAATATTGAAAGTGCTATCCATATTCTTAAAATCGGAAACCGATCAGTGAATTGCTCTGACAGTAGTTTCAGTTCTTCAGTATAGCGACCGGATTCAATGAGTTCGTGACTGGAAAATGGTAAAAAATGAAAACAATTTTTACTTCTCATTTGTGTTTCCCACAAGCGAATTTTGAAAAGCTTTAAGATGACTGTACAGCTGATTTAGCAATTTCCTTTGTTTTTGAAGCTTCAAGTTCAGGTGGTTTAAGTGTTCTGTGATGTCTGCCATGAATGGCAAGTCACAAAGCCATGTTGGATCACAAATTTGCGGCAATGTTTTCTCTTTCATTTCCATAAAATCAGCTATTTCTTTTCTAAGGTCATAAAATCTTTTTAGCATTTTACCTTTGCTTAGCCACCTTATTTTTATTATATTATATTATTTTTATTTGGCTCAGTTTACATACACAGTTTACATATATTTGGCTCAGTTTACATGCACAGTTTACATATATAATAAAATTTAACCCTCTGTAAGATTAATCTTGAGTCGAGGGTTCGCAATAGTACCTATCTAACATCATCGTGTTCTGAAGGGAGTTCATCTAAAATTGCTTTTAAAAAAGTAATTACAAATAAACTATGTGTGCTAAATCTTTTAATTTTTGCACATTATTTGAAATTTCTGAAGCTCTCGCGGGCCGGATTGAAGCTGGTGGAGGGCTGCGGGTTGCCCATATATGATATAGACCTATCTACAAATAAAAATATTTTTTAGCTTTTAATGAAAAAATACTGGTAACATTTTATTCACACCCGAAAGCAAAATAAGTTTCGTCTTGAATATTAACAATTTTTATATTTTCTTTATATTATTGTAGTTTATTTTAAAATTATCAAATTTAAACATATAAACATTTATCATTTATTCCAACATATAGACTATTATACATTAGAAGGGACCCATACTCATGTTTGCCCAGAGGCCCAAAATTTCTCTGGGCGGCTCCTGGGTAATTAGATATACATACATATATGTATACTAACATACATATATGTATAATTAATTGCCACAAATTAAAATAAAAATCAGAAAAATAATTGTATATAAACCTATATTTTATTTTCAATTTTCATTTTTTTTAATGTAAATAATGTTTTAATATACTGTATGTAATTATTTTATAAATAATTGCACGAGTTTTGATATTATTGAAATACTGGTTGCGTGATATCACTAGATTTTACGAGCCAAATCAGTCCTGCTCTATACACGACGCCGAGAACATCTCAGCTCCCGAACTAATACAATTCGTCTATGGAATTTTATTTTAATTCGTGATTATTAATAATTTTTCAGATTTCAAGAAAATTCCAAATAGGCATCAGGTACTAGGTACTAGATCGTGCAAAATAATTCATAATTATGCGTCCTCCACTTTATCATAGAATTATTATTTCTTATATAATCTTAGACACAGAGTATTTAATTTAATTAGAACATTAGTTTAATTTACTAATAGAACTTTCAAATAAAAATATGAAATTTTTCATTTTCGTGAAAAAATTCGAATTCGATATATTTTTCAATCTTTCAGGTAGGTACTTTGAATTCAAAAAATTGAATATATCTATATATGTGTGTATATGTGTGTGCGATGTGTGACTAATTTAATTATTTGCATTGAATCGCTTTGAAAGCTTATATTTTACTTTTTTACTAAAAAATTATTTCATACGTGTTTAACCTATAACGATAGATTGAGAGTATAATTCTTTTTCATGTGTTTTTATTTTGCAATTTTTTTAACATATTTCAACTCTATATAATAGACTTTGCATGCAATTTTATTATTAGTATTAAAATAGTTAGCTTGTGTTAAGGAGAAGTAGACGCTATTGATAAAACTCTTACTATACTTGATTAATAGAAAATTCTTTATTTCGTGTCTGAGCTTGTTTCAATGTCTCCAATGGAAATTGACTTGTCTCGACATGTATCCGGGATTATTATAAAAGTGCCCAAGCTTATATTTCGCACCCTTTTCTTTCCATACCAGGGTGAGACATTCTAGCACAATTGCATTTCAGAGAATTTATTATTTTTATAATATGTTTTATCTTTAATTGTTTTTAGAATATTTTCAATGAAATAATGGAATTATTTTTTTGAAATTTCGTTAGATTCTTTTCTTTGCTTTTAAGGAAAGAAAACAATTTATCGAAATACATTTTTTTCATTAAATAATTATATATCTACAATGAATTTATTTTTATTGGGTAGATTTTTTAATCAAATAAATAAGAATTAACAGATATTTATTATGGGGTGTTCATTTTAGAAAATCAATTCATACGAAATTTGTTTTTAATAAAATTAATAATTTATTTTTTCTAATAAAATTTCCTCGGTAGGCTTGCAAGCTAAAGCCTGCTGGGCGTGTTTAATTTGATAATAAAATTTCCAAATCAAAATGATTTAATTTTTTATTTTCGTAAAAAAATTCGAATTCGATTTTTTTCTCCAATTTTTCAGGTACCTTAAAAAATCCAAAAATTGAAAATCTCTCCCTCTCTATATCTGCGTGTGTGATCAAATAAAATACCCATTTTTGGCACTAGAACGAACTGAACGATTCTGCGTTCTTGGCTAAGATGATAAGATAAAATGGGGAACCAGGACCGATAAAAAAAATTATTCCATTGCGTTTTTGAATTATCGTGATTTATGGGAATCTAGACAGATCTACATTAGATGCATAATTATGGACCAGAATGAACTTTCGGCGTATTTCGTTTTACGCATTGCATTGGTATTTAGCAAAAAATTCAAATCTTATTTATTTAGCTGGTTAAGCAAAAAACAAGGTGAGAAGCTTGAAAATTATGGCTGTGTTTTATTATTATCTCTTACTTTTACGATTGAGACATAGGTAGGTACTTTTACTTAGGAAAAATTGTAATTGAAAAAAGTTTGGGAACTACGACTTAGCATGTTGTTGCAATAAAAGCCTTTGAATTTGAAAGGGGAAAAATTAGTGGGATGACTTCAATTGAGAGACATAGGGCTGCCAGTGAAAATCTTGTACACACACTAGGTTATTTGAGTTTTAAATACTGTTTCATTCCAACTAACCTATTTTTTTCTGTTTCATTCTCCATGTTAGGTTCTCTACTATTGTTACGACAACATTTTGAGTTTTGGTTGCAACCCTTGCTTGACCAGAGAAGAGGCTGACGATTTGCAGATTTATCTCGAAAGAATCTTCACTTACAGAATGGTCTTAACTGCGTGTAGCCCAACGATTCAACCTGATTCAGTGTCTTGATGCTGAGTTGATCGGTGATTGCAGTAGGAGAGATGTCATTTAAAGGAAAATTATTGTCTACATATTGGTTTTTTTGTTGGTTGTTTACAGATTCACATTTCTCCATGCTGACGGCTGGAGAGCTTCAGACTCGTCTCTCAACTCAATTGGCACATGACCACCCCCAACTGGGTTTAACTTCGAACCTTGACTGACTCCCAGACTGACTCATCGACCTCACTGAAGAGTCGAAACATTCAAATCACTTTCACACAAACTGGCTCAAATTCTAACATTAGCAGGGCGTTGAAATCAATTGACCCTCCATTTCTAGAAATTTAGCCTCTAGAAATTTCCCACGCAAAAATGGAAAACCCCAATGACTTTTACAAATATCGACATGTGTGAAGAGCCATTTGTACATTCCATCGTGCAGGACAGTTGCAAAATCCGCTTCCCATTGCTCAACTCTGGTCACATTCGAGGATCAAAAAGGGAAGCCGGCTGCCAAAAATATTACCCTTAAGAATAATTATATTTACCTTTAAGGAAAAAATTCTCAACAGCACAACACTCTCTTCATAAGTGTCTTATTCTTCTCTCTTGGGCTTAGTTCTACTCTCCATAAGCTTGGCTGCTTGGCATCCAATAGCAAGTGTTTGACATTCACTAACATGCCGCTTGATTTTCCGCTCTAGGGCCTTAATATCTTCAATCTTTTTCATAATTTACCATTTGGGGATTTCTTTTCAACAGCATTCCACGGCTTATATCTCGAGTCAGTTCAGTTGGATAGATAGATACAACCCAAAGGGTGAGACCGCGATTCGAATTAGGTGTACACCGTCTTTGGAGTTATGTGGAATTCATTTTGGAATTCATTAGATGCTGTCCCGTCATCTACTATCAATGTCTTGCTGCTTGGAAGCGCAAGGATCGACAGTGCGAGCAGTGCTACTGGGATATTAAGTCGCGGTTCACCCCTCGGATAAACCTAAATATGAAAAAATATTCAATGGATGTCTTTTTCACCTTTCCTCCTCCCTTTCAATTATAGATATTCAGAAACTCAAGCTTGAGTTGTTTACAAAAAAAGAATTTAGTCTTTTTGGTTTTAAGTCGATTCTTCCACGATTTTCAGTAGAATTTGCCATTAATAGTCAAAACATCAAACATAGAATGCAATAAGGTTATTCCTCTAGTATTAGATAAGAATCGATTGTTAGTTTTGATTTTAAGTCGATTCCTCCATGTCTTCAGCAATGGTTACCAATAATAATCGTAACGTCATAAATCCAATATAGAATTGTTATTCCTCAAGTATTAGATGAGAATCGATGGCTATTTTTTATTTTAACTCGATTCCTCCATGTCTTCAGCAATGGTTACCAATAATAACTCGAAACGTTTAAAATCCAATGTAAATAGAATGGTTATTCCTCGAGTATTAGATGAGAATCGATCACTATTTTTGAATTTAAGTCAAAATAGACTGCAAATAGCAAGTGATATCTGATTAATAATAAAGGAATAAAAATATCAATATTTCAAATCAATTTGAATAAAGTTTAGCAACGACCCATTGCAGTTTATTTAATTTTGTTAGGAACGGATTAAAATTTCAATAAAAATCATTCAAAAAATGATGTTTTCTACATTTTTGAATCAGAACATATAAAGATAAAAATACCAAAATCTATCCGCATTGGAAATACTAAATATTTTGGGACAAGAACGCTTCTTCGCTTAGAACCATATCAGATCCCCTGACGTGCGTTCCCTCTCGCTACACACATATGCCGAGTGATGTTTAGCTGCTTCTTGACACAGATCTTCGAGACCTACCTTTTAACGCCGGTTCCGAGCGGCTTTAGTTTGGAGAAGGCTACTAGGAAGTTATACTCTTGGTAGGTTGCCCATTGCTTTCCAAGCGGAGGCGACTGCAAATATCTGCCTCGGTCCTCGAACCAGCGTATTTCAGGCCACCACTCTAAACGCATGACCCACAGTCACCTCTTAAAATTGCTTTGCAAATATCTGTGACTTACCAAAATGCCGGCAAGACCAGCCGGCATTTTTGGTTAGTCACAGACACTCGCAAAATAACTGGTTTGGACTCTGGGTCTTAGGGTTATAAAAATGCAGCTTTGAATTTTTACATGATAACAAGAACTGCATTACCAAATTACTACTACTAGAAGTCTTATTCCAGATTATTTTTGTTGAGTAACTAGAGCTAATAAGACAGATGCCACCAACCACATAACTTCACACTTGTCGAATCCCCCCTCCCTCTCTCTTCTCAAATATAAAATAAAATGAAATGTTGAAAGAAAAAGGAATAGGCTTGGTTGCATTTCTATAAACTTTAATATTTGGCATATTCATATGAATCAGTGGCACGGTCAGACATTAGAAAGTTGAAATTCAGCAAAAGGCCAATTTGACTGGCTGCCACAAATACAAACTTATAAGTAACCTTGTGGGCATCTGAAATTTTCAGACACACAGATAGAAAAAAACATCATGATTGAAAATATTTTTAAACACACTAACCAATAAGAAAGTTGAAAGTTATCGAGAATTCAATACTAGCTTACCAAGCAGGCAGGCGTAATTAGATCTTATTTAATTAATATATAGAAAAATGATTGGATAAATTCTTTAGAATAGAGCCTTTCATTAAATTCCATTCAATTTATTTTTTGAATAGATTTAACGTACCAAAAGATTAAACATTTTTTAATTTTTTAAATATCTTTGAGCAATTCATTTTTATTAATTTAATTTTCATATCAATAAGTATCAAAGTTAATTAATAGAATATGAGATGAGAGGATTTCTCTTCCTTCACCATTCTTTGTACAATGGATCATATGCCAAGCCTAAAGATAGATCTGCAGTTGGCGGCTGATTCTTCAAACTGAATAATATATTCTTCAGAATTAGCGTAGTTATATTCGGTTCTAAGATTGTTGAATGGTTATTCCTGTTCTTAGGAACTTATCTTTCCCTCCAACGGTTTACTGTGGATCAGCTCACTTTACTGCCATATTGATAACTTTCTCTATTTAGCCATAGTGATAGATGCAAGAGATCAAGATCCAAATCCTTCGTTCTATTTAGATATTTTTTAAAATAATAATCGCATTGCATGTAGGATGGTCACTTTGGATATTTTCAAATTTTTACGCATTGACAACTTCATATGTTTCAAATAAATAAAATGTCCCCCAAGTTTCAAGTTCATTCAATTATAACCTTCCCAGCGATGTAGGTTTCTCATCTAAATAACATGGGTTTTTGGCATTGAAACATCAATCTTTTTACTTCTCGCCAAAAAATTTGAAACTCTGTATACTTTATCCTTATAATAGTAGCTATCTCTCAGTATTTTTATAGATTTTTAGCTATTATAATTTTGGGTCTATAACTTAGTAACTCTAAGATATAGCAATATTTATCTAGCTGTAACTCCAAAATTATAATAGCTACAAAATCTATAATAATTCTGATCGATAGCTAGTATTAAAGGATGAGCTTACAGAGTTTCAAATTTTTTGAATCATTACTTTGGCCGAAATAAAAAGTTGATATTTAAATGGCCAAAAACCCCGTGTTATTTAGATGAGAAACTTACATCGCTGAAGGTGCAGGTTATAATTGAGATAGAGACATGAAACTCGGGGGATATTATTTATTTATTTATTTTTGAACCATATGAGCCTCGTCGAGCAAAAATTCAAAATACCCAAAATAAGGACCACCCTGATATAGGATTAGTACTAGAATAAAATTTGTAATAGATGGGCGGGAAAGATACGCCACGTCAACACTAAAGATGACGTGTTTTCGTGTTCGCACTTGCAGATTTCTCATGAGTCACTTCAGGTGTGAATCCACGGTGAGATCGGGGTTTTCTTTTAAGAGTTTGCCAGGCCTGAGTCCGACGGTGGTCGGGATCCAGCCTCTATCTGTCCCTCATTTACCATATGTATCACTAAATCATCTTGGCTTTTAATTTATCGTTCAGTGCACACTAAGATGAAGGCTGTACTCTGTGTCTCTCTCTGCTCCAATGGTTCCCAACCTTTTTTCGACCAAGGAACACTTTGATCTCGAGTCTTATGTTGTTAGCAGGGACCACAAGGTTCAAGAACAATAAACCGTGTTAATCTGAAAATAACCTTTAATCAAAACTTTTAACTAATCTTTGACTATTAATGGCATTATTAATAGCTATTATAGCATTAATGTCTAAAATAGCCATAGATTAAGTTCAATCAAGATGGGACATAATTGATTAACAAATTAAATAAAAAAACACTAACAAAATATGTTTTTAAATTAGCTAATTTTGCCAAAAAATACAAATATTTTTTTTTCTAAAGAAGGAAGTGCAAAGTGCTGTACCATTTTGAAATCTCGACTGAAGGACCAAATACCTTGCCATGTTAGTTTATTAGACTTTTTTTTACATTAAAGATGATTCAAAGTTTGCTGATAATGTAAAATATGTACATTTGTAGCCACAGCATTTCATTATTTAGGGCAGGGTAGAGATTTTCACCAATTTCAAAAAATACCTATAACTCGAAAACTATGAGACTTTTATTTAAAAAAAATTTTAGATTCTGGACTTTCATAAAGTGGCCTATCTTCTGTTCACGGTTTATCATTGTGATAAGCGCCACCCTGTATATCTATCTATAACTCTATAAATTAATAACAATCGGCTTCCTCGACGAAGCCGATGTGATTTTTTAATTTTAAAACCCCTAATAGTTCATGACAAATAAAATTGATTAAAATTGGGAAATTTCAATTATTAATTTAAAACCCACTACGGTGTTCAGAGGCCATAGCACTTGCCCATCAAAATGCCCGTCGAAGGCGAGCTTCGCAGCTGGTTATACTATTAATATTATTAAAAAGATAATTTTTAATAGAATAGAGATGTATATCAACGCATATTGCTTTCAAAATCTCCATTTATTGGCAACTCTTTTATATATGCTGCAGGACCCTCCCGCGGACCAGTCTCGAGGCTCTCACGGACACCGTGGACTACTTGTTGGGAACCACTACTCTAGCCGTATCATGAGAGTTACTGTTTATTTCTTGATTCAATGCCATAAGCTTTCATTTTTATAACTTCAAAAATTCCATTATTTATTTTCACAGCTGAAGCCTTCTTACAAAAATTCTCCGGTCCTCACGCATGCTTAAGTCTTAAACCCGCCCTTCTCCTCTTCAAACATTTAAGTTCTACACAAAAGTTTCAACATTAAAATTTATAGCAATATATTTTCAACTAAATTTATATTATTATGTTCCGACACTCTTAATACAAGCTATATTATCTCAAATATATCCTATTTATATTTATTTCAAAAGGTTTACGTATAAATCTGAATTTTAATCGTCCTCTCATATTGAAATGGATACACAAGAATTCTCTGTAATAAAAGGGTCTTGTTACTAAAATTTGATATGATATTCTCATATATGTATACGCGGGTTGTGCCATACAACCAAAGTATTTCATTATTAATTAAACTGGCCAAGTCGTTAAATTAAAATATTCATAAACTGACTGTCGTATATCGTGGTGTAAAATGTCCTCGATATAGTAGATGAATGAATGAAAAATATCCGTGCTGCATAGAAAGTACTTGCTAAACATTTCATCCTTTACACGCATTGGATTATCGGGGCAATCAACTGTTCTTTAGTATACTCCTCTACTTCTAAAGCGGACCTTTGAAAGAGCCAATAATACCTTTCTGCCTGAATCTATCTATCTATCTAGCTTAGCCTTCTATTTTTGGATTATCGCTCGTCGTTTCAATCTTTTTATTGATATAATTCAATTTTCAAACTAAAAGCGATTGATAAACTATAACTTTATTTATAGGGAAAATTTTTTAATTTTATTAAAATTTTAATTGAGCTCTTTTCACTTTTGTTAATCCCATATTGAATGAATTAATGAATGATTTTAATTTTATATAGAAAGTCTACTTTTAATAAGTTACTTTTAAAATAATATTCTATCATCTATGGTAAAATATAAAGTTTTAAATGCTTCTCGCATACAAAGAGATGATGGATGTCTTTTTCAAGTTAAAGGGCAAACGGTCAGCTTGATCAAACATTTCATTGACTGAAAAATATTTACGTATACTATAGAGTTTCGATTTAGACGGATATTTCTACTTTATTCATAGCCAAGCCTTGGTAATTTTGTTTAATTCACATTTGGTTTTTTCTTTTTTCGACTAAAGTGATTGAATCCAAACAAGTTTTTTTCAGTCTTAATTTGACAGCCTTCTATGATTATAAATAAAAGAAAAAAAAATTGATGAAAGGCGAACAACTTTTTCAAACCTTCCGTAGATTTTACACATGAGTCGGGGAGGGTTGACCTATGGTAATACAGCGTGACTAGGGTTAAAATCGTCCTACTACTAGGCCTGTAACTTTAAAATGCGGGGGTTTTCAATAAAAATACAAGATAATTTAGAAAAAATAGAAAAATATATTTTATTCAAAGTTTCGGGCCCTCGCTTTTTCTATACATTTTGACATCTAGTAGGCAAATTATGGATGCCATTCAGAACTTCTGGTTCAAAAATCCAGAAAATATATCCTTAACCTAAGATCTTATAGATAAATTTGATTCCAAGTCAGACTGTTGTTTCTCGGGAATAAATCCCAAGCGCCAAAAATCTATCAGACCTATTGTGAATTTCTGCTTCAAACTCATAACATTATAATCAGTTAATAAATCTCACTCCAGATCTTAACATCTTCATCGGGAAATTTCGCTGATAGCATTATTGGCCCAGGTAAACATATAGTATATTCAATACACACACACATTTGCGAGTGATCTCGAATTTTTAAAAAATTGTTCATGTTCGGAACTCCAGAGACGATCCATTGAATGGTAATTCTAATTGAGCAGTTAATCTAAGAGAGGTCGAATCATACAATGGTTACACTTATAAAATCGACTCTTTTATTATAGTTGACCATGGCTTCTGAGTTTGTGTTTACCATATAACCCGGGTCTTTTTGCCGAATCTCAACTTTCTAAATCAACCCGTTCATAATGAACAATCACCAAGGACTAAAGTTTGTAGAAATTAAAAACCAAGCCTATTCGCTTCTTCTTCAAATTTCATTTTTTATTTTATATTCGTTGAAGAGGGAGGGGGGGGCTTCGCAATGTCAAGTTATGTGGTTGGTCACATCGACTTATTATTTCTTATTACTCAAAGCAACAATAATCGGTGATTCTAGTAGTGGCAGTTTGAGTAACACAAGTCTTGTTAATCGTGAAAAAATCTCAAAGGCTGGCATCTTTATAACTCTTGGGACCCAAGTCCAAAAAAAGTTGCCTTTTTCCAGTGACATTTGTGACTAACCAAATGCTGGCAAGACCAATAATTACTCGAATTTTGAATGACGTAATTATTGGTCTTGCCGGCATACTGGTTAGTCACAGATATACCTAAAGATAATTTTTAAGAGGTAGCTTGTTGGATCGAGTGTTTGAGAGGCGGTGACCTGAAATACGCTGGTTCGAGACCGAGTCTCGGCAGATATTTGCAGTCGCCTCCTCTTGGAAACCAATGGCAACCTACCAAGAGTATAATTGCCTAGTAGCACTCCAAATTAGGCACGTTCGGGAACGGCGTTAAAAAGTAGGTCTCCCAACTTATCTGCAATGTCAAAACAGCTAAACACACTCATCACAGGTATATGTGGAGAGGAACCACAACGTCAGGCGAGAGTCGTGATATGGCACTCAAAAAAGAAGAAGAAGAAGTAATTTTTAAATTGCTTTTCTTGGACTACTTTGCACTCGAGTCTCTTGTAGTGATCACCGAAACCTTCTCAAAAAAGTGCTTTGACTGATTTTGATAAAAAAAATTTGAATGAGTGGCGAGGGTCCACAGGATAAGCAAAAAGATTCTATAAATAATTTCCGCTTAATGAGAATATTAATAATTAGCGTTAAGATTTGCTAGCCTCTTTTTGGCGTGACTTTTACTGCACGAAGATGGAATTTTTTCAAAATCAACATAGGTTGCTAGCATAACGGCATTATAATATGAAGAAGCTTTCGTTATCTTATTGTTGTACGGAAAAATGCTGCCCCACTTATCAAGGATCAGAAGTGCCTTTCGGACGATTTTTATCATGTAATATGTTTTATCTAATAACACAAAATAATAATTCGTTCAGTAATGCAAATTCGACCTTGTGTTAGGGACCGCGCATTTTTACTTTATTTAGATGAAGTTAAGAGGAAATATTAGAATTATTTTAAGACTTCAAACGGCGATAAACTTGGTGACAATATTTTGCTTCTTCCTCATTATAGTACTTGAACTCCTTGTAAGTTGATATCATGAAACCTACCCCTTTTATCTAATGTTTTTAAGACACAATTTCCATTTTCTGAGGAAAGAAACAAGCACTTTCATATATGTCGTTTCTGTGCTTAGGGTAAACTTTTAAGCCTTGCTTAATAAGAAGAGAGAGCAGGCATATTTCTCATCTTTCACAAACTGATGTATCTATCTATTCTATAGTAAACTATGAATCAGTACCTATCTTTCTTAATTGAAACAGCGTGAATGAAAACTAGGATTCCAATTTTTGGTGGAATGCAATATTTTTATTTATTATATCTTAACGAAAATAATCATTTAAATAAATACGAAAAGAAAAAGTCAATTTAAATCTTAGATCTTCCTAGATATCCTATGTTTATATTATACGAATTTAATAAAAGGTAGTTGTTTCGCGACAATACTATCAAAATGTTAATGCTAGAGTAAATAGAACAGACAAGAAGGATTCATAATTCATAACCCAAAACTTTTTGCTGTTTATGTACCGATTCTAGCCAATCCCGTGCTGGTTTGACAAATCTGGCAGCCATTGTAAGAGATTGAATATTTTTATATTAAAATGACAGATAAAATATAATTTAAAGGTCGATTGATTTCTATAAAAAACGTTTTGTTATTTTTTTAACAAATGTAATCAACGGCTACGTTACACCTTATGAAAATTATCATTTTAAAAAATCTAGCTCATGCGCGCTTTATACATCTTTCGCTGGTTAAATAAACGCGGTGTTGCCAAATTGTTTTTAGTGTAAATTTTTTTTTTATACATTTTTCATTATTTATTCATTATTATCTCAGAAACTGTGTTGTAACTATGAATCAAAATTGTCTTAAAATATGTATTGATTATTGTTTAATGTTGATTTAGATTTTTATAAAAATGATAAGAAGGGTTTCTTAATTATAATTAAACCACCCCACTACGCCACTGGACCCTCACCCGAACCCCCATCCACCAACCTTGCACCCCCCCCTACTCCCGCCATACTCCCTCACTCCATCGTCATTCCACTCCGCGCATCCCATGCCCTAACCCCGCACCCAGTTTTTGCATTTCTAGCCTTCTAGTGACCCACAGGATTATGTAAACAAAATTTGGTTGAGTTTGGTCCAAGAGCAAGAATTTTCATTTTTTGACCTCCTCCCCCCATTTTAGAGTGGTTAGTTTTTGCATTTCTAGCTCTCTAGAGTCCCACAGATTATGTATACAAAATTTGGCTGAGTTTGCTCCAAAAGGCAATAATTTTCATTTTTTGACCCCCCCCCTTTTATAAGTGGTTATATTTTGAATTTCTAGCTCTCTAGAGACCCACAGATTATGTATACTAAATTTGGATGAGTTTGGTCCGGGAGCAAGAATTTTCATTTTTTGACCCCCTCCCATTTTGGGTAGTTAGTTTTTGCATTTCTAGCTTTCTAGAGTCCCTCAGATTATGTATACAAAATTTGGTTGAGTTTGCTCCAAGGGCAAGAATTTTCATTTTTTGACCCCCCCCCCATTTTGGGTGGTTAGTTTTTGCATTTCTAGCTCTCTAGAGTTCCACAGATTATGTATACAAAATTTGGTGAGTTTGCTCCAAAAGGCAATAATTTTCATTTTTTGACCCCCCTTTATAAGTGGTTATATTTTGAATTTCTAGCTCTCTAGAGACCCACAGATTATGTATACTAAATTTGGATGAGTTTGGTCCAAGAGCAAGAATTTTCATTTTTTGACCCCCCCCCATTTTGGGTAGTTAGTTTTTGCATTTCTAGCTTTCTAGAGTCCCTCAGATTATGTATACAAAATTTGGTTGAGTTTGCTCCAAGGGCAAGAATTTTCATTTTTTGACCCCCTCCCCATTTTGGGTGGTTAGTTTTTGCATTTCTAGCTCTCTAGAGGCCCACAGATTATGTATACAAAATTTGGTTGAGTTTGGTCAAAGAGCAAGAATTTTCATTTTTTGACCCCCCCCCCCCATTTTGGGGACGCCCATTTGGGTGGTTAGTTTTGCATTTCTAATGAAATTTCATAATAATCCCTTCAGCCGTTTTGACGTGAATCGTGAGCAACTTTTCGCGGAAACCACTGAAACAGACAGACATACAGACAGGAATTTTGTTGAGGGTGTTTTCGTTCATAACTTTGCTTGAAACGTGTGCAACCAAAATTTTGCGTGATTTGGACCAATCTACAGACAAAACCTTAATTTTATATATATAGATATATAGATATGTATGTAAATTTTACGATATCCCGTATAGTTCAATGCATGAGTCTGAAAAACTCTAATTTTGAAATTTAATATCTTCGGAACTATATTGTTCATAAATAATCTATCTAAATTTTAAAAAAATCCTTAGAAAACCCCTTTGGCGGAACAACTACCTTAAACATTTGAATCATTGATTGAATTCAGCACCATCTGCTCGGTTTTATTTCATTTACTTAAGAATAACTAACCACAACTATGAAAATAAAAATACCACCATAACTCGGTTAATAATTAACCGATTTTCAGAAATAAGGTGTCATTTTGTTTATAAATAAATTATTTATTTTATTAAATATAAAGTAATTTAATAAAAGTAACGATTATTGACAAATAAATAATTAGAAATTGACATGGCCGTCATTTAAAATTTTTTACTTTATCCAATGCAAAGCATGGGTAAAGTATTGTAATCGCTCTCGGGGCAAGCGTGGCTTCAAAGGGTCCTCAGGTAAAGACTACGGAACCCATGGACTCAATTAAAGTCACAAATTGTAGTATTCAATTAGGTTGAATTTTAGCACGTGACGGTTTTGCCAAAAATTACATGGGGTCTCGTCGAGAGGCCAAAAAGTGCGATTTTTTCATTTAGTGCGTGCGGATGTATGTATGTATGTATGTATGGATGGATGTATGTTATCGTTTTTTTGGCCCACGATTTTTTCCACACCGCTGAACCGATTGAAATGAAATTGAAAACATGGCATTCTTTTAACAAAATGAAGCGCTGATTAGTTTTTGGTACATATCGGCCCACAAACATTAGTACTTTATAACAGTACTTTTTAGTTTTTTCGAAATATCTTGAAAATGACTTAACCAATTTTGATGAAATTTAATATCCTAATTAAGTACCTTGGGGACCACAAAAAAGGTTAAATAAAGTTTTTAGTAAAATTATATTTTAAAGTACTTTACTCTAGAGTAAGAGAGTACTTTTTTTAATTTTTTTAATTCTTTAAAATTTATTCATTTGAAAGTTTTAATATAGCTCATTTAGCCTTGATTAAGTAAGAATGGATAGGCTTCTCTCTGTAAAATGCTAAAAATTTGGGAGAAATTTTTATAAGTAACCATAGCAACTGCGTTGTTTTCTTATCCGTTACCTTTGCTTAAGACATAGAGAAATCGACTTTAAACCAAAAATAGCGATTGATTCTCATCTCGTACTTGAGGAATAATCATTCTATATTGGATTTTTGACGTTTCGGTTTTTATTAGTAACCATTGCTGAAGACATAGAGAATCGACTTTAAACCAAAAATAGCTATTGATTCTCATCTAGTACTTGAGGAATAACCATTCTATATTGGATTTTTGACATTTCGGTTTTTATTGGTAACCATTGCTGAAGACATAGAGGAATCGACTTTAAACCAAAAATAGCGATTGATTCTCATCTAGTACTTGAGGAATAACCATTCTATATTGGATTTTTGACGTTTCGGTTTTAATTGGTAACCATTGCTGAAGACATAGAGGAATCGACTTTAAACCAAAAATAGCGATTGATTCTCATCTAGTACTTGAGGAATAACCATTCTATATTGAATTTTTGACATTTCGGTTTTTATTGATAACCATTGCTGAAGACATAGAGGAATCGACTTTAAACCAAAAATAGCGATTGATTCTCATCTAGTACTTGAGGAATAACCATTCTATATTGGATTTTTGACGTTTCGGTTTTTATTGGTAACCATTGCTGAAGACATAGAGGAATCGAGTTAAAATCAAAAGTAGCGATTGATTCTCATCTGATACTTGAGGAATAACCATTCTATATTGAATTTTTGACGTTTCGGTTTTTATTGGTTTCTTCAGCAATGGTTACAATAATAACCGAAATGTCAAAAATCCAATGTAGAATGGTTATTCCTCGACTATTAAATGAGAATTATTTTTGAATTAATGTCAATATGAACTACAAATTGCAACTGATATCTGATTAATAATAAAGGAACAAACATATTAATATTTCAAATGAATTTGGATAAAGTTTAGCAACGATCCGTTGCAGTTTATTTAAGCCTGTATTCACTGTAATTTTTCCTTTATTAGCATCAAGTGATATAAAAATGTGCCAAATATGATTAAAATTAATGAAAAAGAGTTTGGGATATACATTTTAATTTCTTTTATTTAAATTATAATAATAATGGCTGTCAGATGAAAAACCAAGGAAAGTTCGACATTTTTTCAAGCGACATATTTTGTTCATTTTAATGCGTAAATTTGAAATTATATTGAAAAAAAACTTTTTTTTGTTATAAGCTGCGTCTGAGTTGAAACAGTTTACTATACGATATAAAATTTATAGATTAAAAGCAGGGCGGAACCATAGCATAGACAAATAAGACAAATGACTAGAGTTCGGGTTTTTGAAGGACCCGGTCAAACTGTCTATTTGAAAATATTTGAAAATAAGATAGTTTACTTTCCTGTTGGATAACTGTATATAATAAACAAAAATATATTTATTTTTATATGGTTATTGTAAATTCTTAAATCTAATGAAAATGTGTGGGAGAGGGCCAAGTAAGAAGAAAATGTCTAAGGCCCCAAAGTCGGTTAATCCCTGATTAAAAGATAAAATACTTAAATATTAACCACATAACAAATGATTCTTTTTATTTTTATAGCTACGATTTATTTATCAATACGGAAGTTGAAAAATGCAGAAAAACAAAAACACAAAACAAACGAAGCGGAGGACAACCTCATTGAGTTCTCTTTATGATTCAACCCTTCTACTCTAGACAAAACAAAATCTTTTCAATTACTTTTTATATAGATACACAGACGATTTATTTTTAGAAAAGAAAAAGTGAGATAAAGAACGATTTTGTAGCTAATTAAATGAACTTATCACTCAAATAAGTTTTAATAAACTTGATCTCTCAAAGCTTTCGATGATATAATAATGTTAAAATGTGCGGAAATCGTACCGAATTTTGAAAAAGTATTCACTCTTCCTTCTTCCCTATTTTGAATTTCATTTAAAGATTATTTTCGAAAACAATATCATCATATTGATAAAAATAAATACTTTTGCTTTAAATATATTTTCATTTTGAATATTCGTAAATAATCTAAAGAATTTAAAGATTTTCGAGATGGATTCCTTTTGGTGATTGTCTTTTGTTCACGGTTGAGGTGCAATCACAAAATTGACAAGGTGCCCCTAATTTATTGGAAAAGCGAGAAGATAAAAACAAGAGACGCGCCCCCGGGGAAGCTATTATCAAAATCTACTGAAAAGAATGACATAAAAATAAAGAAAAAAAGTAGGAAGAGAAACAGCCAGCCATGTATGAAGGCAGGCAGACCCCTTTTCTTTGAACTTTTGTCTTTTTAAGAAATGAAGGATGTTGACTCGAGAGTCACCCCTTTAAGTGAATCCGAAGTTTCGTTAACACCTACTCACAAGAATATTTGCATTCATTATAACATTCAGTTTAATTTCATTAATGAACCAACTTCTGTTTCGTAGCTTTTATGAAATCTTTAGAACATTGAAAAAAAGCCTTTGAACTTTCTTTCTATTCTTTTGATAAAAACCAAATAGATACATCTATAAATAAGCTAAACTAGGATATTAAAACTCGCGTCGGCGGACGGCTCAGGGTTAAGGATAAATTCCAATAAAATTAAATCAATGATACTTGGTGTATAATAATAAAACTTGAGTAAGATACGAGGTAGGTTTCACAAAAAAGAAATAAAACAAAATTGAGTTTTGAATTCGATATATTTCGGGGTTAGCCCATCATCAGGAGTCTAAGAAAACTGATTACATATTGGAAAAATAGTTTTACAAGTAAGAATTTAAAAAATTTTTTTTTAAATGTATGTGGTGAGGGGAAAGTAGGGGAAGAGGAGAAGTTGTTCTAAGAATTAATATTTTCTATTGAGATTTGAGCTGGCTGGTTTTCTTAGACTCCTGATGATGGGCTAACCCCGAAATATATCGAATTCAAAACTCAATTTTGTTTTATTTCTTTTTGTGAAACCTACCTCGTATCTTACTCAAGTTTTATTATTATATTAAAATGTTTCACCTAGAACCAACACCGAACTCCTTAAAAGTTATTGATACTTGGTGTCTCCAATGACACTGCTTGACAAAAATTTAACAAAAATTTGTCCCCGTAAACCTAACAACGGATTCCAGTAGAGTTTTTTACGCTAATTATCATGCAATTTCTCGATCTTTTACAACAGGTCAGAGTTTTGAGATATTATCGACCAAATTGACCAAAAAGGCCATTTTGACCTATTTTCGAGTCCCATTAAATAGTAAACAGCAATATTTGACGTTTTTATTTATAAAATATACATATGTATTTAAATGTGATTTTCTAGTTAATCAAAAGAGTTCACTCATAAACCCCTATAAAGGTGAATTATTCTTTGGTGTTGAATGTAGCGCCTGCCAAATGCAACAATTCCTACACATACATTCCTATCTGCTAAAACACAGATAGGCCTATAGCTCATCAAGGATAATAATATATTTATATGAAATGTAATTTTTTTATGTCTGATTAGTAGGATTGCAATGTAAAGGGTATGAATTGAGGTCCATATATTAGTATGTATGGTCATTGTGACCCTTGATATATATAGAGCCGTTTTTTTTAATGCGTTTTAATTTTAAAAGGTGCTTTCGGGACGATACAACAACTATTATAGATCTTAACAGACATTAGTATCACCGAAGAGAAGAAACCGGTCAAAAGGAATGAAGACGATGGCGTCTGAGAATCTTGAAGGATTGAAGATTGTTAGACTAGCGAAAAAAAGGCATGAGATAGTTACAGATACTAGAAGTCATGGGGATTTTTTTTTTTTTTAATGCAATCGAATGCAAGAAGTGGTGCACCAGTAAAGATGTAGCCCTTATGGATCTCGAAAGACCCTTGCATTACCGAAGAGAAGGGAAAGTTGATTAAGTGAGAGGGTGTAGACGTAGGTGTCTATGCACCCTGGTTTTGAAGGTTTGAAGATCATAGGTGCTGGGAAAGACAGAGGCTGGGAGAGAGTTCCAGTTCCTTGAAGTCATGGGGATATATGTATTCGCGAATGAAGTGGTCCGGCACTTTTCCAATTTGACCGCAAAAGAGTGTTGGGAGTCGGCAAAACGTGTGCTGCGTGCAAAGCATGCTTTGGGGGAATTATTGATTTTATCTCATCAGAGCACCTGCCGTGATAGTATCTATAGAAAAGGGAAAGGGCAGAGACATCTCTTCGATGAGCCAGCGAGTCGAGGGAGTCGGTGAGGGTAGAATCGTCAATTAGCCTGACGGCTCGTTTCTGAATTGCATCAAGGGTAGCAAGAGAATATTTTGAGGCTCCTCTCCACAGATGAGAGCCGTATTCAAGACAGGGGCGGATTTGGGCCTTGTAGATGGTGAGAAGTTGTGGGGGTTTGTAAAATCGCTTGGACCTGAATAAGAAGCCAATCTTCCTTGCTGCAGATTTCGCCACAGGGATAAACGTATTCGGCGGTCCTCTTGCTAGCCAGGGGGCTGGACGCCCCACTCAGCACCCCTACCACCCCACCACCCCAATGTACAGACAAAACCTTAATTTTATATATATAGATAATTTCATTTAAATTGGTAACCATGACGACTGTTTTTGTTGGAGGAAGGACTTAAGTACATACATACATAGATAGATAGGTACATACAGAGGCAGGCACAAATGCGCTTTAGTAGTATAGGATAAGATTTGTTGTATAATGGAAATCAATCAGCCACTATATGAGAGTATAAAATAAATACAAATTCTTTTATAGAAGAACCAAAAACGTTTATTTTGATGATAGAAAAAAAATATTCGAATCAGGAAGAGTGCAAAAAATTTTAAATATTAACTTCTTTGTTGGATTTGAAAACAAACAAACTATACTGTTATACTTAGGAGAAAAATCAACTATCAAAATCAAGGGGGGATCTGAGAGTTGATTTTCATGACAATTAATTCGGGTTAATAAATTCAGCAAATAACTGTTTTTTCAAGATTTTCACGCTTTGCCATGGCATAAGCAAACTCCTTTTGCTTAAAATCTAATATCTGTAAGTTACAAAAATGAACAAAATTTCAAAATATCTTTAAGGTCGAATTTAATCCATGTTCACACTCACACACATATATTTTTAGAGTTCTATTCATATGTAAAATAGGGTCCTATTAGTGTCAATACAATGCATGTTTGTCCGGATGTCAAAGCATTGTACCTCGTAAATTCAAAAATTTACAAGTTATGTGTAATCAATTTCCTCCAAATTAAAAATCGTATTAAAATATTTCTCAAATAATTATTCTGATTATTTTGGAAAGGATCGAATATAAAAAATATTTTTTTTTACCATGGGGTAGGAGATATTCTTGCAAAGAAGACTTCCTTAAGTAAATTGTGTTAAATTTTTTTCTTTATTTTTTACACTTAATTGATTCTTAAAAAGATGGTACCAGAAGGCCCCAAAATGGCCATTTTTAGGTGATTTTTCTACCTGAGTTGTAGTAACTTAATTTAACCGCCTAATCTCAGGGGCGGATTTAAACTCCTTTGGGCCCTAGGCAAAATCTTTATTTCGTAAAAACATAAAATATATTTAAAACATATATAAAAATAGTTCGAATCATTGGCTCTTTAGCCTACTAGAAATGGTAAAAGGGTTAGATTTTTTCCTCATCACATATTCAATTAAATCTATTGAAATTTCATATATATGAAATATTTTCTTTTATATTAAATAGTTTTTATTAGAATATTTGCATTTTGAAGAGGTAGTTTATTTGAAGTCTAATTTGAAAAAACACTAATTAATTACTAACCAGAAATAATTTTTAAAAATATGAAATTAATAAATAGTATAAAACAATCGATTATTAATAATTATATTCAATTTTGAACGAAAGTTATTGATTAATTTTTAAGAAAATGGTAAAAAGTTAGAAAACCGTAACAAATGACTCGCTGATGTCGGTTGACTTGTGACCCAGTCTCTTGATATATATCAGACCAAAATAATTATAAATAAGAAGGAAATTGACCTTATTTTATCGATTTCATCTATCTGAAGGTTCACAGTATGTTTATTATATAAGAAAATAGCATTTTGATTAAGAATTTTGTAGTTTAAAAGAAATTGTATGAAAAGATTCAATTTCTTCTCTCCGAGAGCGAATCAATTAGATATGGCGAAAAGTTTTATTTTTTTCTCATTAGATATTTATTCAAATCTATTGAAATTTCATATATCTGTGTTATTTCTATTTATACTTTATATTAAATAATTATAATTGAATGTAATGAAAGGCAGCCCAGAGGTAGTGAGGAAAGAAAAAATTAACATTAAATAACATTATAACATTATAAATAACATTAATTAACATTAAAATTAACATTAGCCTCTCTAGAAGCCGGGTACTTATGTAATTGTCAAAAAATTCTGTAAAATGTCAAAAATTACAGCATACAACATTTCTTCTAATTTTTTGACATTTTCGTTTAAAATTTTTTGAAAATAAATACACGAAATGAGGCGGAAGGTCAAAAATGAAGATTCTAGACATTTGAACCAAACTCAACCAACGTGAGTAAACTCTAGTTGCCATAAAGGTATTCAGCGAATCAGGATTTTACTAAAAACGGGTTTTTACTGCAACATATACATATTTATATTCGTATATGTATTATTTGCATCAACATAGGACAACCTCTTGGATTTCTCTTTATATATTTTAAAAGATCTGATAAAAACTTAAATTTTTTTAGCGTGAAAACACTATCTTCCTTTTCATCTTAAGAAAATTGAAAAGCTATTAATTTCTATCGATACTTTCTTATAGAGAGAGGGTGGCAAATAGAAAGTAAGTCATTGGGAAAACATTAATATTATTGAAAGGAAATTGCCGTGTGATCTTTTCTTTTTCCTCCCCCTTTTTTTAATTATAAGTGTTGCCGGCCTGTTGATTCAAGAAAGAATTGATGTTCTGGAAACATTTATTCCATTTAAATACGGGAACAGACAATGGGCCAATCAGAACATCAATTAACCCTTACCCACACAGATATACGGGTGAGGCTTTCAATGGGTAATAATAATAATAATCAGAATCAATTCAAAATATAGAGAAAAATTTAATTTTTAAATAATAAAATGAAAAATGCCCTTATCGATTACAATAGATAGGGTTCCAATTGAAAAAAGTAAACCAACTGAAAGTGCGAGTAGTTTCATTAACAAGTTGTAGGGTTTTATTTTATTCTAGATAATAAAAATAATCTGGCGTGAGTTGAACACACTATCTGATCTTTACAATGACTGAACTCTCTTTGTATATTTAACATATATAAATTTATTTCCATTAAATACCTTTTTTTTTATTTATTTATTGTCACCGGGAAGAAAGCCCATTTAGACAGCCATCAGTAAAGTATTAGTAGGGTTAGTGAGGGAGCCGAGTTTTAGCCGGTAGACATCTTATATGCTAGTCAGGAACTATCTTGTAACATATTCTTGGAAAATTCAATGTTGAGATTTTCTCATGATTATGATACGATATAAAAAGATTTCAAAGTCTTCGAAATTCGTTACACCTTGTTTCTGATGTCGAAATGTGTGTATTTCCAATGTGGAGAAGTGATTATAAGGATTTAAGCTTACTAGCTTTACAACTTTCGGATCAAAAATGCAAAAAAACTTTTTATTTTTTGAATGATTTTAAAGATATTTTGTTTTTGTTTTTCGGCCTTTCTAGCCATCAGCCAATTTACGATACTATTATATTTTTTAAATTTTGTCTTCTATCTAGGGATCAGATTTTAGCCGGTTGCCGCGAGTCGGATTCGAACCCGGGTCCACTTGATTAGCAGGCTTGTACGCTATCCCCTAGCCCAACCCGAACCCCTTAATGATATTTTAATGTTTTGTTTTGTTAAAGGAAAATAAACCAATTAACAGTTTTTTTCCGTGGGGCGTGTGGAGAGAAATGGCAAAACTACAATAATGAAAAAGATGAACATTTTTTTAAATTTGCCTTTTATTTTTTTAATTGGTATATTTCTTTTAAAACCCACTTAATTAAGGCTCATTACATATATTCTTATATATTAAAATTATAAAATTTAGTTAATTTTTGGCCCTCTGATAGAGGAACTCTATCGGACTTGACACACACTCTCTCTTTACTTTTCTTTCTTTCTTTTATTAATAACGACAAAGAGGTTTTTTATTTCATTAATTTTTTTCCTATTATTTAAAAACAAGGACCAAAAAGATTTACACAAGCTCAAGAAGATCAAGTACAATCGTTGTTGGAGAAGTAATCTCCAAAGTCGAAGCCTCAATTTCAATGTAAACTTTATTTCATTTACTATATACAAATAGTTCAATAAATTTATTATTATTATTAAAAATTATTTTAAATATTATTATTAGTTAATTTTGACAAGGACTAAGCAAGCTTAAGAAGATCAAGTAAAACGATAATGGGGAAGTCTCTTGAGGACGAAGCCTCAAATTCAATGTATACTTTAGGTATTTCATGTAATATTAGTGGTTCAATAAATGAATTTATTATTATTTTCATTCTTTTCTCTCCTTTTGAAGGAGGTTTGTTTACTATACATCGGCTGTAAACAGCAGAGATGATAGCTTCTATTTAGTTATTATATTGTTGAAGGAAGGTTCAGGAATCGCCGGACTGTCGCGCACGTACTCAGCAGTACAGCCTTCTGCACCGTCGTGATAATGCCCCCTCCAAAAATGCCCAGCTCCTTTAAGTTCTTAGGGAGCGTCTTCGGGACGACACCAGTCGCAGACATGACAAGGGGCACCATTAGCACTCTATCCTGTCTCCACATTTTCCTAATTTCTTCTGCGAGCTCAAGATATTTATTTAATTTTTCGCCATAGGCTTGTTGGAGATTATGGTGATGTCAATAAGGTATGTCATTTTGCTATTCTTTATGGTGAGTATTATATCAGGTCTATTCGCAAGTATAGTCCTGTCTGTCAGCACGGACCTGTCCCAATATAGTTTACAACCACTACTTTCAAGTACACTTTCTGGAGTATACTCATAGTAGGAACTCTTGGTGCTTTGTAGTTCATAGTGAAGAGCAAGTTCTTGATGGATGACTTTTGCCATCTGATTATGTCTATGTGTATAATCCGTACTGGCGAGGACTCGGCAGGCCGAAATGACATGTAGAATAGTTTCGGACATACCACCACACATTCTGCATCTGTCATCGGTCACATTAGGATCCTTGATTATGTATTTAAGATAATTTTTTGTGGCTATGATCTAGTCTTGGATTGCAATTACGAAGCCCTCTAGTCTCCGGGAACAGATTCCATGAGTCAGCCAATAGTTTGACGCTTTTCCGTCAACATGGTCCTGGCCCAAGTCATGAGGATGCCTCCCATGCAACACCTTCCGTTTCCAATTGTTTTCAAGATCCTCCTGCGTGCCGAGCTGCTGAACCCCACTAATATCCCCCCCCCCCCGAGATTCACCGGAGTAAGATTAACATCTGCTCGGACTACTGCTGCGTGGAGACGCGATGTTATTTGTTATTATTATTATTATTATTAGTTAATTTTGAATTATTCTAGTTGGTCAAGAGATGCAGGAATTGCTGGGCGACCTAAATGAGACATTACATCGGCTCAGACGAAAAACCCAGATTTTAGTAACTAAATCAACCGAGGGGTGAATTATGTAAACACGTCTTTGGAGTAATGTGGAATTATTTTGGAATTCATTAGATAATGCCCCTTCATCTATTGTCTTCTACTTGGAAATAAAAGTCGAAGTGGAAGTAGGTGTACACCACGATATTAGGTCGCGAGTTCACCCCTCGAATTCAACTATATAGACACTAGCGCAACAATAGAGCGCCAGGACGGGCAAAATGACCACGGACCACCGGCCGAGAGAGCCGCAAGTACAGGATCTAACATTTATTATTACTGAATTTAGTAAATTGTATTAGTTTTGTATTCAATTAATTTAAATTACTTAATAAAGTACAGACAAAAATTAAAAGTTACTTGAATATTAACGAAAAATGCACACAATAATTATAATAACGTTTGTACGTGTTTTTACGTAATATCTATTAAAAGAAACTACAACGTTGGTTGAGCCTCTTTACAATGAGATGGGGACCCATCCGATAAATTTGTCACGGGCCTCAACGGTATACGTAGTTACTGAATATAGAATTTATCATCTTTTTCCATTTTTCATCCACTATCATTCAATTTATATTTATTTTATTTTACATACATTTATTTATTAAATTCAAGGCGGTTTGGATTTTGATATGTATGTACTTTCTTTTAATATTAGGTGCCCTGCTAGTACAATCGACCTCCCTGCCCGCTCGCCCGGCGCTCATGGTTCGAACTGATTGGCCATCAGTTCGAACCATGAAGGCCAACAAGACGCTTGGAGCTCTAACAAAATATCCCCTACCTCTGAGCAAACAAACTAAGATTTTGAATTTTTTTATTCTAATCTATTAATTTTCACTTCTTTTTGTTGGGGAGTAAGAAATTAAAAAAAAATTGAAAAAATACTTTATTCAGCTGATTCGCTTTCTCATAGCTAAAACAACGTTATGATAATAATTGATTTAATATTTTATTTATTTTATGTGGAATAAAAAAATAGTTCTTATGAAAGTTGCTCAGTTTTTTTGTAGATTATGAATATGAAAAGAAATATATAGGTTTCAATTTAAAAAACAGAACTTGACCTTAAAATACCCTTGAAAGCTTGTTCTAGGTCGATAAACAATAGTGTAGTTTAGTTTCCCCTCGATATAAATAAACTTTTATTTGAAACTTTTTTCATATAATGTACTGTTTTTGAGTTATAAGACTGTCTCAAGATAAAAAAACTCACCCGGTATATATATATATCCTGGTGGCGAAAAAATTTCTGTCAAAATGGGATCGCGAATGAAAAAGTTTAAGAAGTGCTTAAAGATGCTTAAATAACAATTATAAGGAAATTATGTTTTATTTTATTAATGATATATGCTTTTCTAAAAAAATAAGCTGACGTGTTCTGATGTGGCCATCCACTTGACTTTACCATACAGCCTGGCCACTCACTTATATTTAATATTAAATAAAATTATTTATAATCATGTAGGGGGGGGGGTAGTTTTTGCATTTTTAGACTCCTGGGACCCATTGATTATGTATATAAAATTTGGTTGAGTTTGGTAAATGGCAAAGATTTTCATTTTTTGACCCTCCGCCCCCCCCCCTCCTCCATTTCGGGCGGTTAGTTTTTAGATTTTTAGACTTTTAGACTTCTTGGGACCCACTGATTATGTATACAAAATTTGGTTTAGTTTGGTAAATGGCCGAGATATTTCATTTTTTTGATGCACGATTACAATACTTGACCATACCCTGTATGGTAAAGTAAAAACATTGATCTACCACCCACCTGAAGTTTGATTGAATTTTTTTAAATGTGCTACACATTTCCACGAAGCGGTTGATACTAGATTATAGCCGAAACTGTCTTTTGTGGTGAGGTAGGCTTGGCGTTTCGTAGTCAAGGACTCAAAAGACTCGACCACCCTGACGCCCACTTATCTAGCTTATAGATATATAAATAGGGTTTATCAAAATAATTCCATTCATGAAACACAAAACGAACAATAAAGAATCTACCTAGATCAACTATAAAAGAAATGCCATTCTACTTTAATAATTCCCCCCCCCCCCCCTCCCCCGAAATTTGCCTCTTGATCATCCCCAATTCCCATAGATACTAATTGATTTATAACATTACAAGGGATATCTTTCGTATGGATTCATTGAATTACTCCGTCTAATTAGGTAAACATAAACGGTTAGATTCAGCTCTCAACTTCTATGTAGATGTATATAATACCTATACATATACAATATAGTAGTATAGAAGATAATTTGAACTTGCAATAAACCACGCTCTCTCTACTGGTTCCCTTCTTCTCCTCTTACTTTATTACTATTGATATAGTATTTATAGTATTGTTCTCTGAATTCATTTCATTTGTTCAATATCAAACCGTTTAATGCTTTTTACAAATGTTTAGCCAATGTAGTTTGATTGAAACTTGTAGTAAAATAAGGCCACCTTAATTGAAAATGGTTAATTTCAGGAATTTCATATAAAAAGATATTAGTGCCGTTAAGCTTTGTTTTAATATTGCCTAGAGATGCAAACTCTTGGCTTTTCGTGAGCTATTTCTTTTTACATAGTGTAGTGGTGGAATGGATTATCTGGAAATTCACTTGTTGGCGTCTTCTAATTTCTTTAAGATTAAATTGACCTACAAATTTTACATATAAACTGAACGAATACGGTGGATTATTTATACAGGGTGATTCAGAGTGTAAACAACTTTGGCAATTGATGTTAAATGAACATACCTAAGTCCTATTTCAAAGATAATAAAAAATTACAGATTCCAAATAAAAACGGACGTTTTGGAGGATTTTTAACAGAATAAAAACTCCATTCTAATAAATTTTTTATTTCGAATTCGTAGTTTTCATTATCCTTGGAGTGCATTTTCATAATATTTAATTAATTGGAAGTATACAATATATTTTATAGCTATATTAAGAGTTTTCACAAAAAATACGCTTAGTTTCCGTCTTTAGAGCTTCAAAAGACATAGTTTTG
The DNA here is from genome assembly GCA_024734495.1 of Forficula auricularia. NCBI lineage: Eukaryota > Metazoa > Arthropoda > Insecta > Dermaptera > Forficulidae > Forficula > Forficula auricularia. The sequence goes on from JALMQS010000353.1 coordinate 8,357,204, forward strand.
TTTATTAGATTGTCTGTATTTTATAAAAATAACTGAAAAACAGTAAAGCTTTGAGAAATTAAATTTAAGTTAGTAACTGATTGGAAATATCTCAGTAAGGCAATAGTTAAAATTACCCCGCCGAATATGTATCTCTTTAGTTGATGATTTTTTTTATTTTCTATATTTATCAAAAATTATATGTTCTCTGTTGTATATAAACAAATCAGTAAAAATATTTCACGTTTTTCTCCAATTTTTGTTTTTAATTTCATTTTATTTGTAAGCCTTCTCAAATGCGCGATTTAATCTTCTGCCATCCTAGATTCAATCACCACAAAAATTATATTAAACAAACATTTGTCCCCGCAAACCTAACAATGGATTCCAGCAGAGTTTATACACTGATTATCATGCAATTTCTCGAATTTTTACAACACGACAGAGTTTTGAGATATTATCGGCCAAAACGACGAAAAATACCATTTTGACCTATTTTCGAGTCCCATTAGATTAAACAGCAATATTTGAAATCAAAATATTTTATTAACGTAATAGAAAACTGGTTCCTCTTTGATTTTTCAAATTATCAGCTTGATTCTAGCTCAACTAGAACTCGAACTATAACTACAAAACTAAAACTACATGATTATAAAGAATAATAAACATAGATACAGATCTTGAGTTTTTTAGTTATAACTCGAGTTCTAATTGAGCTAAAAACAAGTAGTTATTTGAATATCAAAGAGGAAGCTGTTTTCTATTACGTCAACAAAATATTTTTGAATTCAAATATTGCTGTTTAATATTTAATGGGATTCGAAAATAGGTCAAAATATGGCATTTTCCTCGTTCTGACCGATATCTCAAAACTCTGACGTGTTTTAACAAATCGGAAAATTTCATGACCAATCAAAATACTGATCAAATTTGAAAAATGTTGAAGATGATGAAGTCACGTTTGATTCTTTATTCTGGAATGCATTGTTAGGTTTACTGAGACAAATTTTTGTTTAATTTTTGCCAAGAGGTGTAATTAATAGACGTGCTTGCTCGACTCGTTGGCCATCGAGTAAGCGTTTCGGGCTTCCCCTATTATATAAATATTGTCACGGCTCTGAAGAGAAAAAAATTCCCCCAAAACCTGCTTTGATCGTAACGGACTCCCAACATCCCTTCGAGATCAAATTAGAGACGTGCAGATCCACTTAATTCGCCAATACATATATCCCCATGAGTTCTAGTAACTTCGTAACTCTCTGATGCCTTTATTTTCCGCGAGTCAACAATTTTCAGTCCTTCAAGATTCTCAGACGCCATCGTCTTCATTCCTTTTGTTCGGTTTCTTCTTTTCGGTGAAACTAGTGTCTCTTAAGACCTATAATAGCTGCTGTATCGCCCCGAAAGCCCCTTTTAAAATTACAACGCATTAAAAAACGTATATCAGGGTTCACAATGACCATAATATTTTATGGCGCTCAATTCATACCACTTTCATTGCAATCCTACTAATCAGACATGAAAAAAAATATATTTCATTTAAATATATTATTATCCTTGATACGCTATATCTGTGTTAGCAGATAGGAATGTATGTGTAGGACTTGTTGCATATTTTGCAGGCGCTACATTCAACACCAAAGAATAATTCACCTCTATAGGGGTTTATGATTGGACTCTTTTGATTACCTAGAAAATCAAATTTAAATACATATGTATATTTTATAAATCAAACATTCCAAAAAAATGCAATTTACTTGATTTGAGATGAAGAATAGTAATAATTTCTAATCTGATCTTTTAAATCTCGTTAAATGTAATTTGATTTATGATCGGGATTAATTTGTGGGAGAAAAGTATTACCATATAACTATTGAATATGTAATTTATATTTTATTCTAAAGGAATCTCTGATGGTGATTGACATATATGATCCGTTCTAGATGATGATTTACTAGGAGAAATAATAAAAGAGCCACGGTGAGAAAAAATATTGAGTAAAAAAAAAAAAAATAAAAAAATACACGGACAAGTCAATCACAAAAGACCTATCAATGAATGGTTCAGAATACATTAGAATAAATTTAAAGCCTTCAAAGCACAAACATGAAGCAGGGGATTTCGAACACAGAAGTATCAGCGAAAATTTAGAACAGAATTCTTTTAGAATTCACATAGTTGATGTACTTATACAAATATCATTTTATTTTTATTAATATTTGAACAATGTCTACAATCTATCAAAAAACATCAATATACTTAAAATTAATTTTTTTGATTTTGTCATATTTAATTTGAAAAACCTTTCTAATGTTTTTGGTCTTATTTTTCGATATAGGAATCTCAAATATGAGTAAAACTATTTTAGAAAAAAGTATACTTTCACTTAAAACGCATTTAAATATTCTAGAGCAGGGGTGTCCAATCTTTTGGCTTACACGGGTCGCATTTGAAGGAAAAACAAATACCTCAGGAAAAATATACAATTTACCAATTCCATTCTTCTTCTTTAAGTGGCATATCAGGTCTCCCTGACGTTTTGGCTCCTCTCCACATATACCTGTGCTGAGTGTGTTTAGCTGTTTTACACAGATATACGGGAACTAGTTTTTAACGCCGGTTCCGAACGGAGAGGTTACTAGGCAATTATACTATTGGTAGGTTGCCATTGCTTTCCAATTCCATTGATATTTGTTAATAAACAAATATAGTAAATAATGTAGAATACTGATAACTACCAAGACAAAAAAAGGAAAAATAACATAGCATAATAATCTTTGAGTTCTTTTCCTTCAGGATTTTGTTTTTAAATCATTTATCTACTTCTATTAGCAATTTGAAGTCTTTTAGAAATATGTATATCGAGTTTAATTATTTCTTAACATTTCCAAATTCTTGAATTAATTGAATGTTTTTCTATATACATATAATAACTGAGTTTCCAATTAGTCCAAGTGCAATAGTCAAAAGGCCATTTCTAGACTAATAGAAATGAATAAATTAACTTCTACTAGTCTAAAACAGGTCTGAGCTTGTATTTGGAATCCTTGCCTTAGCTGCTATAAATGAAGAGAGATCATTATTTTATTACTTTTTAGTCATTTTTCTAGATTAATTATTTTTAATTACTGAAATGATAAAAAATGAAAATATGAGATGAAAAATAATTTTTAATTATCCTAAACTTGGTTATTTTTGTCACCTGATAGTTGAGTTTATAATTTTGCGCTTAGTGAATTTTATTCTCGAAAATAGCTTTAGGTAGGTAGGTATATGTAAATTCATATTTCTAAAGAGTGAATAATTATTGTGAAGCCGGCCAGGAGGAATATTTGTTTCTGGGTAAATAATTTTTATGAAATTTTTATAGAGAGTCATTATTAAATATTTCTTTCAGTTCAATGTCTGATTGCAGAGCCATACATTCAATCATAATGTTTGCACTTAAAATATTTAAATCTAATAAAAATGATTCAAAATATGCCAAAATTGTGATTATTTTTTCAGAAATCTCGATACATTTTTTCACATTCAAAATTGAAAATCTGCCTTTTATTCTTCGAAACCTGATGAGGATATTTTTTATAATTTCTTATTATTCAAGGTATATTGGTAGGTAAGCCGTTCATAAGCTCTCCGTATAAAGAATCGATTTTTATTATTGATTTTTAGCATTGAGATTCATCTAGATCAGAGCTTCTTAAACTTTTTTAATTGGCGATCAAATTTTCTCAGAGAAGTCATTGTTGCCCAATGTTTAGCTACCCTCAAAATTCAGTTTCGTGACCCCGTTTGGGGTCGCGACCCATAGTTTAAGAAGCCCTGATTTAGATAATAAATATCATAAAAAAAGAGGCTTTTATTTTTATTTAATTACTGATGTTCTAGTAGTAAACATTACTTTAGAAAAAAAGAGAAAGCTGATGATAAGAAATCAATCAGTATTTATTTCTGAAGAATGAATCTTAAAGTGAACCATTGATTGATTTTCTTCTAAGACTGAATTCCTTTCGTGAAGAGAAACATTGTGTGCTTAAGCTAGAAAGAACCATCTCCAATTAATTTTATAAGATTTTTTTTTTAAATTCCTCTACGAAGACAAGAAGAGTGGGCGTATTTGAGATTAAAAATTGAGTGAGTTGTATGAGTAGGAGGTTCTAATTCCAAAATTATGAGATCTCGATCGTTTTTAAAGGTCACTTGTAATTAAAGTGAGGCTGAGATTCATTTCGGGTTTAAGAATGATCAATAAATTTATAAACTAAAATATACTAGTCTTGAAATGTTATATTTTTTACGTGCTTTTATTTAACTTGGTTTCTCTCTCTGATTGCCTGAATAGAATCTTGTATGGTAGTCAAATTTTGACTCACTGAATTTCTTAAATTTTTGTAAACATACGTATTTGCAATGATAACACAATATATCATCAATGCCAAAATTTAATAGGGAGAAATATAATTTAAACATAAAAAAGAAATTGAACTAGAAATCACACGTCTTGGTAGTGATTGTAAAGTAAATGAACATTTGCTATGACTACCACTTGACAAAAGTGTAAGCACATTGAAAATCACAGCAGGGTGACATCTACTCGAGTTTAATCTTCGAGATTATCACTAAACTCAGATTCCGAACTTAGTTGGTTACTATGGAGAGCATCCACACATTTTGGTAATCATCCTAGGAAATACTATGCACATGAGCTGGCTTCAGAATCTGCATTCCCTGAGATCAGTGATTCTCAATCCCGGGATTCTGCGGAGCCCCAGGGTTCCACAAAGGGAGGTTTGGGGTTCCCTGCCGTCTAGAGGTGAGCAAAAGAAAAAATGGAACAACAAAAATAGTGGATAGTAGTGTCACCCCTCAAAAAATTTGTAATGTAAAGAAAAAAAAATACTTGATTAAGGGCTGGTTGTCTGTCGCAAGATGTAAATGATTTTTACAAGTGACAAAGGGTAGATGGTAACTAGAGGGTCTGGGATGCACACTTTCAGTGCCTGTCATCTGATTGGCCACCCCAGTCCCTCCATTTACCATCTACCCTTTGTCACTGGTAAAAAGCAGGCATTTCTACTTTGCGACATACAATCACTTAGAGTCTAAGTATTACCTTATAGTCAAATAAAACCATTGATACTTAAGAATGCGATGAACATCACTATTATTGTCTCAGTGATACCATTTTTGTTGCTCTAAAGTTCCTTAACTTTCTTATAATACAACGATTACGTTACATTAGTAACAAAATGAAAATCATTTAAATTGTTTTATTATTATTTTGTTATTAATGACGTTTGAAATAATATTGCTTTTCAAATAGATGAGAATATTTTATTTAAGAGTAAGTATACATTAAATATGTAAAAAAAAACCTGTCCGATCCGAAAAGAGCATATGGGAATCCCTATGATATTACCAAAAAAATTTAATATTAATATTATTCATGAAAATAGAAATGTTAGGTATTGTTATTTAAAATGTACGTTTTTTTGTACCCAATTTCACCAAAATCGAGCAAATTTTTAAAATGTGGTAACACACGTCATCGGCGGCTGTATCTTACATTTGCAAGCTATAAAAGTAGCACGATGTTGATATTTTGACGAAAAATGAAATATCTCATATTAGGGGGGGTTCCTCAAATATAAATATAAGTACTCTAGAGTTCCTCGCTCTACAAAAAGGTTGAGAAACACTGCCTTAGATTTTGCAAAACAAATAACTTTAATTGTAGTGCAGTGATAAATAACAGAAATATTTTGAACTAGAGATAGACTATTCTTTCTTTTTGGATTAAATGAGATAAAATATGTAGAATAGTAAGAAAACACGTGCTTGAGTTTACTAAATACCAGATTTATTTATTGGATCAGATATGATACACTATGCGGTGAAAAAATAGTTTTTTAATATTTATTTTTTGCTTTTAGTTCAAAAAATAATTTTTTAAATGAAATTTTACTCAGATTACAATATAAAAACAACTTTTCAATATCTTAAATATTTTTCAAGATTTTTGATTTTAAAAATCGAAAAAAGTTGCAGATCGTGACGTTACAATAAGCAATCTAATACATGACTAATATTTGATTCCGAAATCCTATAAGTATTAAATGAAAATAATTGCAAAAAATATGTTGGGCGTTTGTCGTTTCTAGTAAATAATCAAATTAGAATTAATTATCTAGTTAGAAAGAGTATATTTTGGATAATTATATGTAGTTAGCTATTAAGGTATTAAAGGAAGAAACATATAGGTACTCCCGGAACTAGAAACCTGTTATCAATTTAATATTTACTTAATAACTAACAGAAAGATAAGGGTTAGAGGAAAGCAAAGGGTCTTTAAAAATGAGCATAAAATAAAAGAAAAAATGATTTATTTATCTAAAAGTAAATAAAAATAATAACGAATTTTTGTATTATGAAAACAATTTCAGTCTTTCTGAAGACAAAATAAAGAGTTCTTAAGATTGTAAATTAATAATATTAATAAAGAAAAATAATAAAATATATAAATAAAATAAAATAAATAATTTTTATATTAATAAAATAAATATTACGATTTATCTGGAACTATTAGGGCTAGAATAAATAAAAGAGTTAACTCGAGTCCACTACATTTATCGAATATTTTATATCGGCGCCGTGGCTTAGTTGGTTAAAGCGCCTGTCTAGTAAACAGGAGATCGAGGGTTCGAATCCCTCCGGAGCCTACTCTTCCACTTGTTAGGAGAGACATTTTTTATAATTGAATTATTTTGATTTTTCATTAAAATATCTAAATGTAATTGGACTTTTTGTAAGATGAGAATTAACAAATAATGACTAAGTATATTAGTTTTCGTGTATTGCCAAGATACTATTTTTACTTTAAGGGCCGGTTGTATGTCGCAAAGTAAATGCTTTTTACCACTAACAAACGGTAGATGGTAAATGGAGCCACTCGGGATGGCCAATCAGATGACAGGCACTTACAATTTTTTCATTTACTTTGCGACATACAGCCAGCCCTAGAGTGAGTTAGAGTAAACCATTAGTGTTGGAATGACTTCCCTAGAGATTCATTTGTGAGTTCTTCTAATTACAATATTATTAATTTGACTTTCAATTATTAAATATAAATTAAAAGTACCTATATATGTTATCTCTAACATATAATGATAATAATTCACCTTAATTTAAGATTTTATTGTCCCTATAGTCTATAGTTGTACAGTTGAATGATGCTGTGATTTGAGAAATTTTTGTTTTATTCCTTCAAAATTTGAATTTCTAGACATTTTTTCTTAATCTGAGCATCTACTTCCTAAAAGTAACCCTGCTGCTAGCTCCAGTAAGTAGTTCCAGAGAACTAGTTATAGTCTATAGTTGTACAGTTGAATGATGCTGTAATTTGAGAAATTTTTGTTTTATTCCTTCAAAATTTGAATTTCTAGACATTTTTTCTTAACTGAGCATCTACTTCCTAAAAGTAACCCTGCTGCTAGCTCCAGTAAGTAGTTCCAGAGAACTAGTGATGAATCAATAATGACTGCTAAATTGATTTTATATATTATGTTACATAGATAATCATTAAGAAATTAATTTATTTATTCGGAGACGAATCTAAGATTTTAGTAGAAAATTTTTTACATTGCATATCAGAGGGCTTCGTTCCCTAGGCATCGAACCTAAGCCCTAATCTAGCTTTCCGGCCCCTTAGCCAAACCCTTATTAAGTACAAATCTCTCCGAATGCAATATATATGAGATATAGGTTATCATTATAGAATGCAGATAATCCTAGTTTTAAATGTAAGATACAATAAATATTTAATCGGTTGATCCGTATGGGGACAAAAATTAAAGCAAAAGTAATTAATGGCAAGTTTCAAGCACGTGGATTGAAATTATACTAAGCATGAAAAAATAAAGAAACTATCTGTTAAGAGGATCTAGGGTATCTTCTCAAAAACAATGATTCTTTAAGACAAAAACAATGTTTTAAGAAAAATCATTCATGGATCGTTTTCGGTCCCATAAGCAGAGTTGAGTTAAGATTAATTATTTTGATTTTCTTTCTCCTAGCGCTGATAGTTTGAACCGTTGCTTGGCAGTGTCTTCATCCGCCTCGATACCGAAATCCAGGATGCTCTTCTGCCTGCGAGCATTCATCCAGTAAGACAATAGCGGGAAACAGCGCCACGCGCTGTACCAAAGTAATTCACCACTGATTATTAGGAAATATAACCTGTTATTTGTATATTTACCTGAACACGATGGAAGAAGAAGAATATGTACGCGTTTCCTGTTCCGAAAGAACTGATTCGATTTGCGGCTTTCTAGCTTTAGAACTTCATCTTCGAAAATGTAGAAGAAATAACTTTTTTGAAAATGGTTTGCATTGAGTTTTTGATCCTCTGTCTTATAAAGCGCTCAATTCAACAAGCTGTTACTCAATTTTTTCGACCTAAAGTTTCAGCGCTAAGGCTTTCATTAATTGCGTAGCCGAGTTTAAAAGTTCTAAAGAAAAATCAAAAAGGTTGTCGATTAGTGAATGACTGCAGGTGCTTTGTATTAGATGTTTAGATATTCACTACCCCTTGAGGATTTGACCAACTCGAATGCTAAATGTAATCAAGGCTTGACATACGAGTCGATTAGATCTAGTAGCACGAATAAATAAATTAATAAGAATTATCCTGAGATGCATTTGATTGAGTGGTTGGAAAACCTATCGCTGATTGTTCCAAAAATCTTAGCTTTTCTACTAATGGCGACTTGAACTTTGCATTACAAGAGGGTAATTGCCTGCTTCCGTATGGAAGCTTCTCTCGCAATACGGCAATGTCTGCACTTTCGATTTTGGAAAGTGTACATGCTATCGAAATGTTCCAAATATTAAATTAAAATATTATAATCTGAGTTAGAACATATTTAGCATTTCGTTTTAGAATTATATAAAACGTTGATCGTAAAACATAATAACAATGAAGATTAAATCTTTGAAGCAATTTACGCTCGCTGTAGTGCACTTATTTCTAAGGCAAATCTCAAAAGGTTGTCATCTACTAAATGGGCGCTGGAATGAATAATTTTTATTATATAATCTTCGAACGTTTATTATTGAAACTCATCCATATATGGATTATTTTTTATAAAAGATTTCTATTCATTTACGAACTAAAAAAGCATTAAAAACATATTTTCAATATATTTAATTTATTTGTTTGATACATATTTTTTGGTATATGAGCAAATCTAACATATTTTGTATTGTAAAGTCCACTAGGTTTTTTTCGAATTTAAGATAAATTTTCCATTTTTAATAATATAGTCTTTAATTGTATACATTTATTGTTTTAACGCCAATTTTACTCAATTTCATATTTTTTCAATTCAAATAATCTACAAAAAGTCAATTCCGTCTCCTGTCCAATTTGGCTGTTTAAATCTTCAAACCCGTGTATATACTTGAAAAATGTTCAGATATGACTGAATAAAATATCACCTAAATAAAAAAAGATGAATGAAGACTATATAATTTAATAAAGTTTTTTTAGTTATTAAAATTTTGTTAGGAAAAAATTATTAAAATTGTCCAAAGACAGTGTGTCAATTCCGTCCACAATATAGTTTTAGTATTTAACTTGACTCACGCCATCACTGCAGTGGTCAAGAGAGAAACTATTGTCAGTTGGTGAGTTGGTTTGTTAATAGCAACCAGTGGTGTTAATTTTATTCATATGGTAACACAGAAAAATGACTTCATAAAGGTAGTGATTAATTATGTCGTTCATAAGTGTCATTTCCGTCCCTGCGATAACAAGTCATATAAAAATATTTATTTAAAAAAACTTTCTAGTGTTGTTTTACTTTTAGTGAATTGTAACCAAAATTGTAACCTTCTATATTTTTAAGCCAGTCTCTGCCTATATTACCAAATCAAAATTCTCTAATGTCAATTCCGTCCCCTTGATTGTCACACCTGAATGCGAAAAATCATAAAAAATTGAAAAATATGTTTTAATTCATGACCGTTATTAAAAATTGGTCTATAGATAGTTGAGCCACAAAACTATATTATTATTGTTGGGGTGCGATAAAGTTAGATTTTCAAATTTTTAGGTAAAAAAATGCAAAATAAGTTGGATTTACCCATATATGTATTATGTAACTTAGCTACATGTTTATTTGCATTATGCAAAAAACGATCTCATTGATTTTTTAACCGACTTCGAAAAAGGAGGAGGTTCTCTATTCGACTGATTTTTTTTTTTGTGCCTATGTTACCCTCATATCTCCGCCAATTGTGAACCGATTTTGAAAAATTTTTTTGCATTGGGTCCAGTCTACGTTCCGATTGGTCCCATTTTTTCGTAGGTATTAGACCTTTTTTGTTAGGTTTGTTCAGGACTAACTTCTTTGTTTATGAACCGATTTCGATGATTCTTTTTTATTGGAAAGGGGGTATGTTAGAAATGGTGCAATATTAATTTGGTCAAGTTCTGATGATAAAATCACTATTAATAACACTATCTAAAAAGAGAAAATAATAATTTTTGAGAAAAAATAAAACCGACTTCAAAAAAATTAAATGCAATAAATAAAATACACTAAAAGGTATAAAATAATTATTATCTTATTTAGTTACAACTAAACGACGAACTATTAACATGAAATTACTTTTTTAAGTCGGTGCCAAACCTATACCTGTTATGAATCGCACTCGACGGATCTTACTTAGTGCATTTGGTGGGTGCGCTCGCTTATAGGTATAGTTTGTTCGGCACCGACTTCAAAAAGTAATTACATGTTAATATTTCGTCGTTTAGTTGTAACTAAATAAGATAATAATTATTTTATACCTTTTAGTGTATTTTATTTGTTGCATTTAATTTTTTTGAAGTCGGTTTTATTTTTTTCTTAAAAATTTTTCTTTATGAATGAACAACTCTGCTACTCTAGGCAAAACAAAAGTTTTTGAATGAAAATTTTAATTTTTTAAGAACTCCACCTCTTTAATTTTTGGTTCAAATTTCAACCTTAATCTAATCACCTTTTAGTCTCAATAAAAATAATCTACATGAAAAATTTCGTTATTATATTCGATATTCTCTTAATAGAAAATAACTTCATCTTAAATTTAGTTTACTTCTTGTTTCTAGTTCAATTAATTCTTGATTTGTAAATTTATAATCTATAACTATTAAATATATAAAAAAATAAAAAATGTAATTTTTACTTTTTTGTTATAAGTGTAATTCTAATTGAGCTTGAAACAAAATGTAAGTAGCAAATTTGATGCTTTTATTGTTGAGTTGTTTATTGAAATAAAAAGTTTCGCCTAAAATTACTTAGTTTGCACATTTTTAATGAGAAAAGTGTCATATCTGAATGCATTATTTTCTATTATACTCTGGTTTTAGCCGAACATTCTATTTCGATCAAGAGGTAAATTACAAATAAGATTTGAAGCTTTTTTGATTTTAAGAAAACAAAATATTTTCATTTCAAATATTGCTCTCCCCTATCCACACGCTAAATGTCAACATGGCATTTTTTGACTAAAAAATATCTCAAAACTCTCAACTATTGTAATAAATTCATAGATAATCAAAAGAAATTCTACAATGATCAATTTAGTTAATAGCTTTTATTCATAAAATTTTGAGGACAACCTCTTGTGAATCATCTTTCGGCAAACTTTCTTTTATAAGTAATTTGTACTTTTTATTAACCTACGGCTGCTGCTCCATCATATCTCCATTGATTTCTAATAATATAATTTTATAATAATAATTTTTTTTTAGTATTTTACAAGATAATTATTTCTTATGTTGATTAATGTCCATTATAATTAGTAGATTAAAAATTCAGTTTATTGGACAAAGATTTTTATTGAAGTTCTTCTTCAATTTTTGTACAACGTTTCGTCTCTCTCGAGACTTTTTCAAGTACTCAATTGGCTAGAACAACATTGGTTGAAATAAAGATAAAAATAACTGAGACATAGTAGAATTTTTTCTTTCTAGATTGATACCATAAAACAATATAAGTATAGATGTAATTGACCAATTACAATTACATCTATACTTATATTGTTTTATGGTATCAATCTAGAAAGAAAAATTCTACTATGTCTCAGTTATTTTTATCTTTATTTCAACCAATGTTGTTCTAGCCAATTGAGTACTTGAAAAAGTCTCGAGAGAGACGAAACGTTGTACAAAAAATTGAAGAAGAACTTCAATAAAAAAACTTTGTCCAATAAACTGAATTTTTAATCTAATAATTATTTCTAAGATGATTCAATTAAATGCTAGAAATAGCTGGGATAAACTCGATCTCTTGGAAAAGATTTGTTACTTTGAATTTTCAATCCACCTATTCTAATAATATTTTAGTAGAATTAAAATAAATTTAAAAGTATTTTCTTGGAGACTGCCTAGCTAATGTTAGATATGCATTCGAATGGGACATCTCTGAATGCGGGTTGCATCCACTGGCGATGTATATTAAAACCTTAATTTTGGAGCATTAATTTCAAAATCAATCAAATAAGATTTTAAAAGTGAAGGGGTTCTCATCTGCTTTATAAAAATAAACATACACGTTTAGATATAATTGAAGATGAGTTAATAAGTTGCAGCTTTTTATAGAGGATCTCAGTGATTAGGAATCAAAATAAAGTGGAAGATCTCCATAGTCGACTTTTATTCAAATCTTCCTAAGAATATTGGATTGTTAAAATACAAGATGTTAATGTGCATGTATAATATAAACAATAATAATTCTATCTACAAGTTAAATTACATAAATAATTACAGAAAAACAAATGTACATCTCTAAACATATTGCCAATTTGTAAAAATTTGTGTTTAAGCGTTTATGCAATTTAACTTTTGGGTGACATTTTTCTTTATTAACATTTTGTATTCTAACAATTCAATGTTCTGAGAAGTTTTGAATAAAAATCGATAAGTCGACTATGGAGATCTTCCACTTTATTTTGATTCTAATCACTCGAGATCTATATATAATAGGCTGCAACTTATCAACTACATCTTCAATTATATCTAAGCGTGTATGTTTATTTCTATAAGCAGATGAGAGCCCCTTCTACTTTAAAATCTTATTTGATTGATTTTGAAATTAATCTCCAGGTTTTATACATCGCCGAGTGGATGCAACCCGCATTGCAGAGTGTCCCATTTGAATGCATATCTAGCATCGAGCGAGATCAACAAGAGTCAAAAAACACACTTGACTGTTGACACCGAGGGGTGATCCGCAATTGGAAGTAGGTGTACACCTCTTTGGAAGTATTTCGGAAGTACTTGGAAATATTTGGAAGTACTTGGAAATATTTAGAAGTACTTGGAAATATTTGGAATTACTTGGAAATATTTGGAATCACTTGAAAATATTTGGAATTACTTGGAAATATTTGGAATTACTTGGAAATATTTGGAAGTACTTGGAAATATTTGGAATTACTTGAAAATATTTGAAAGCACTTGGAAATATTTGGAAGTATTTGGTAATCTTTGGAATTACTTGGAAATATTTGGAATGCTTGGAAATATTGGAAGTACTTGGAAATATTTGAAGTACAAGGAAATATTTGGAATTACTTGGAAATATTTGGAAGTGCTTGGAAATATTTGGAGTACTTGGAAATATTTGGAAGTACTTGGAAATATTTGGAAGTACAAGGAAATATTTGGAAGTACAAGGAAATATTTGGAAGTACAAGGAAATATTTGGAATTACTTGGAAATATTTGGATGTACTTGAAATATTTGGAAGTACTTGGAAATATTTGGAATTACTTGGAAATATTTGGAATTACTTGTGAAATATTTGGAATTACTTGGAAATATTTGGAACTACTTGAAATATTTGGAAGTACTTGGAAATATTTGAATTACTTGAAATATTTGAAAGCACTTGAAATATTTGGAAGTATTTGAAATCTTTGGAATTACTTGGAAATATTTGGAAGTGCTTGGAAATAGTTTGGAAGTACAAGGAAATATTTGGAATTACTTGGAAATATTTGAATTACTTGAAATATTTGGAAGTACAAGTGAAAGTAGGTGTACAGCATATTAGATCGCTGTTGACCACTCGGTTGACACTTACCATTATGACTGTCAAATTTATGAAATCAAGAATTTTAGTGTAAACTGTCAAACTTCTTTATGACTCTAGCAGATTCATGTTCAGCGACCCCAAAAGTCCTAAGGAACAAAAATATCCAGGACGAAAATTTTAATTTAATTGAATTTTTGATTGTTTCTCATGAGTGAATAAATAAATAAATAAATATACATGAGTTGTACACATAAACAGATTTGAAAATTGTTAATTTAAATGTAGAAACATCGGATTTTCTAAATCTTTTTTCTTTGTTCAGGCATCCTGAACATTCAGTTCGTTTATTATTTATTAAATTCTCATTTTTTACTTTTTCTGCCTTAGTTTTTAAATTATATAAAATAATATGCCTATTTATTTTTTTATCACTTTTCCCTTTTAGAAACCCGTGTATTAAATTACAATACTCTGATGAAAAATATCACCGGATTTGATGTGCCTATATTTATTTATTTATCACTTGAGTGTTATTTATTTTTTAATAAATTTTATTCAAGTATGTACTGTATTTGCCAAGCAGAAAATTGTTTTATTTTAAAAATAATAATTACATGTTTTTAGAGTGTGGATTTACTCAAGAAACCAGTTTCGATTTAATTCGATTCTATTTTTTGAGATTTGAATGAATAATAATTGTAGATCACTTTTAATAAAGATACTTTATTTTAAATATGTATATTAAAATGGAATCAACTGAGTTATCAACGAAAGAGAAAATAAATCTTTAAAAACCTACATTTAAAATAATTTTTTCTCATGAAAAAATTAACTAATGATAAATAATGGATAGATTTATCATTTTACTTTATCGATAGCCTATTATAACGAAGTCCTATGAAATAAAATATTGCTTTTAGACAAGCGTCATGGGAAACTTAAACAAGTAAAAAAGTAAAAAAAGTATCGATAGTCTCAACCAAAGTTAAAAATTGTAGTATTCATTTAGGGCAAATTTAGAAATTGATCAGAAACATGGAGCGTGCCCAGCTATGGGCAGGGGGAGGGGTAGATGCCACTAAATGAAGTCTATTATGTTGGCAACTAAAAAATAGAACATATAAAAATATATATAAAGTCAAGAAAATTTAAAAAAAGTTAAATTTTTTTAAATTTTCTTTACTTTATATAACTTTATAAAAATTTAAAATTTTTTGAAAATTTTCTTTACTTTATTTAAATATGTTTCACCAAGAACCTACACCATTCTTGATTTTCGTCTTATTTTGACGAGTTCTATAAGAATCCGTCGTCAAATCGCGGCGCCACGGAAAGCGTGATTCTAAAGTTACCATATGCTTGGCCCCTCTCTTATATTTAATATTTAATAAAATCATTTAGAGGGTGGCGGAGGGTCAAAAAATACAATTCTTGTACCAAACTCAACCAAATTTTGTATACATAATCAGTGAGCCTCCAGAAGACTAAAAGTGCAAAAACTAACCAAAACTATTCAATATTTGGTTCGGTTTGGTCCAAGGGCCTAGATTTTATTTTTTGACCCCCAGCCCCTCCTCCCTAATTTTGTTCCCAAAAAATATAATAATCTTTTCGTTATTATAAGATCATTTTATAGTATATTTCCTTTTTCTTGTTTTTTTAGTTTGAAAATCTTATAGATTTAATTTTAAACTCCTCCTTAATTTTGGGTCCAATTTCAACCAAAATCTAATTAGTTCTTAATCTCAATGCACCAAAACTACATGTGAAATTTCGTTTTGATATTCACACTAGTTTTTGAGTTAGAGCGTCCTCAATAATTTGGTATCTCACACACGGACTAAAAAATACTAACTAACAGACATTTTGATAAAACAGTTAATATCTCGAAAAATATAATTTTTTTCGAGGATTTTTTTGTAGACTGCGTAACGACATGGTTTCGCTCAATTTTTTTTAATCAAAATAGTTTCAGCCGTTTTTGAGATAATTCGAAAAAACGAAGCAAAAATACACTTTTATCATGCACTATTACAATATTTGACCATACCCTGTGTGGTAAAGTAAAAACGATTGAAAAAAAAAATAAAAAAAAATTGAAATTTTAAATAACAAAAATTTACTTAACAAACGGTCAGACATGGACTGTTTTTCTAATATTTATCAAAAAATTTTAGGGAAAAATAATTTTTTATAAATATTTATTTTTATTATTTTATAGTTATTTGATAAACGGTGCATCGCCTTATCTCATAATGATTCATGATATTTCCCCCATTTTGGGTCTATTATCGATTAATAATATCTCCTTTTAATTATTTAGACTATTTTATTAGAAATATCAGCTTTCTTCCATTTTTGTTTGATAATATTTTTAATCCCCCTCCCCCTTTTTTTTTATTTGGTACTATCAATATCAATGGGAAACTACCCCTGTGAAAACTTTTCCTGAAAAATTACAATGGAGAGGATACTCTCCACAGTAATCATCGAGTCTTGGAATCGAATATGGCACTTGAAGAAGAAGAAGAATCTTCTCTAGAAATTTAAATATTCATCGGAGCGAATTATAGATAATGAACTTAATTTTAGTAAATTAAAATATCAAAATCTTTCTTCATTAGAGTTTTTGAAAATGTAGAATATCTAAGCCTCTATCTAGATCAGGATTTATCTAACTTTCCACATAAATTTCACCATCACTGCCTAACCCTTTGAAACACACAAATTCATATAATGATCTTTATTAAACAAGATTTCATTTCCAACAGAAAAATTCATATAAGTAAAATGTCTAAGATCAATAGTTTAGTTTACGCGTTAAAATTTTTTCCAATATATTGTAGAGTGGACTTGAATCAATGACAAATAAGGTGGTGACATCCTCTGGATATAACAGACCAAATAAATGATAAATAAAAAAGAAATCGATCTTATTTTATCGATTTCATCTATCTGAAGGTTCACAGTATGTCTATTATATAAGAAAATAGCGTTTTGATTAAGAATTTTGTAGTTTAAAAGAAATTGTATGAAAAGATTTAATTTCTTCTCTCCGAAAGCGAATCAACTAGAAATGGCCAAGAGTTTTATTTTTTTTCTCATTAGATATTTATTCAAATCTATTGAAATTTCATATCTGTGTGTTATTTTCATTTATTTTTTATATCAAATAATTATTATTAGGAAATTTGCATTTTAAAGGGTAGTTTATTTGAAGTCCAATTTGAAAAAAACGCTAATAACTCCGTTGAAATTTTTTAAAAAATATGAAATTAATAGATATTATAAAACAATTAATTATGAATCATTTAATACTATTTTGAACGAAATTGATTGGGTACTTTTTGAGAAAATCGTCAAAAACCCCGAAAACTGTCTATAAAAGGCCGTTTTAGAAACATTTTAAAATTCACCTCCATGTCACAAGTCAATGTTTCGTTTCATATGACTTTTTAGCTATTTTCAAACCCATCTAGTGCTTTCAAAAAACGATGTTTTTTGACGGTTCAGATGGTTTTTGTCAATTTTCTCAAAAAGTAACTAATTGGATTTCGTTCGAAATGGTATTAAATGATTCATAATTAATTGTTTTATAATATCTATTAATTTCATATTTTTTATAAAATTTTTAACGGAGTTATTAGCCTTTTTTAAAATAGGACTTCAAATAAACTACCCTTTAAAATGCAAATTTCCTAATAATAATTATCTGATATAAAGAATAAATTAAAATAACACACAGATATGAAATTTCAAATAGATTTGAATAATATCTAATGAGAAAAAAATAAAAATGTTGACCATTTCTAGTTTATTAGCTCCGGGAGAAGAAATTGAATCTTTTCAAACAATTTCTTTTAATCTAAAAAATTCTTAATCAAAATGCTATTTTCTTATATAATAGACATACTGTGAACCTTCAGATATAGGAAAGCAAAGCTTATTTTAAGAAGATCGATTTCTTTCTCATTTATAATTAATTTGGTCTATTTTATCAAGAGGCTGGGTCGCAAGTCACTCGGGATCAGATAGTCATTTGTTAGGGTTTTCTAGATTTTTACCATTTTCTTAAAAACAAATAAATCATTTTCGTTCAAAATTGAAAATAATTATAAATAATTGATTCTTTTATAATATTTATTAATTTTATATTTTCAACAATTATTTCAAAGTAGTGATCAGCTTTTTTCAAATTAGACGTCAAATAAACAACCCTTTAAAACGAAAACATTCTAATAAAAACTATTTGATATAAAAGATAAAAGAAAATATTTCATAGATATTTTTAATAAAATTTCAATAGATTTAATTGAATATGTGATGAGGAAAAAATTAAACCCTTTTGACATTTCTATAGTCGACTTTCTGCCCCTGTGAAGAAACTGAATGTTCTCATAACATTTCATTTAAACTACAAAATTCTTAATTGAAATGCTATTTTCTTATATTAGAATGATTACGTGTACCTTTAGTTTAGATTAAATCAGTAAAATAAGATCGTTTTCTTTATAATCATTGTGCCCCCAGAAGACTAAAAGTGCAAAAACTAACCAAAACTATTCAATATTTGGTTCGGTTTTGGTCCAAGAGCCTAGATTTTATTTTTTGACCCCCTCCCCTCCCCTAATTTTGTTCTCTGTTCGTTATTATAAGATTATTTTATAGTATATTTCCTTTTTCTTCTTTTTTAGTTTGAAAATCTTACCATAAAATCGTAGTTAGATGCTCTGTAATTTGAGAATTATTGGTCGAAAACACACTTTAGTCTAATAAACTTTTTTGTAGCAAATTTTATGTCCTATAAAAGCTTAATGGAGATTAAAAAAAAAATTTCAATACCGAAAAATCAAGTTGAAACCGAAGTTGAAAATCAAATTTTTCAATGAGGCTATGCCACTAATTGATTAAGAATTTTTGTTTCCAGTGGGAATATTTTTTTTTTATGTATAAATTCTCAGTTTCTCAATTTGGACAGAAAAATAAAATGTTGCCCTAAAATGAATACACCTAATATAATATATATATATATATTATTTTTTATTCCTTATAATTATTCCAACAAACTCTTTGAAGCTATTTGTATTAATATTTATAGAGGTGTTTATTTTTTATTAGAAAGGGAATTAAGATTTTTTTTCAAAATGATCTAAAATAAACATTTTCTCTCTCTATTTTTTTGGAAGAGGGAGCAAGAGAGAAAAAGGAACTAAAAAGGAGGATACTTTGGCCCAGAGCGATGAAAACCTTTGAAGATTAGCATTAAACGAAACAAGATCTATATATGTATTATATTCTTCAGAGCCTTTTTGAATAAAATTCACAAATTTAATTTAAATTAATTTTCGAATGACATTTCATGTCTTTTTATTATACTATATAACTACAATATAAGTTTTATTACACGCTTTATATTAGTTTCATCTGTATGTATTTATCTAATAAAGCATATTAATTATTTTATGGAGATAGATTAGATGGAACCAATCGACTTGATTGGGGAATAATGGAATTGAAATAATTATCGGAAAAGAGGTTTTTTTATCTAATTAGATTTTTTCCTCTTATTAAAAACAAGGACTAAAGATAAATAAGGACACTCGATGGTGGAGAAGTAATCTCCGGAATCGAAGCAAAAAATACAATCTAGAAAGAAAAAATTCTACTTTGTCTCAGTTATTTTTATCTTTATTTCAACCAATGTTGTTCTAGCCAATTGAGTACTTGAAAAAGTCTCGAGAGAGACGAAACGTTGTACAAAAATTGAAGAAGAACTTCAATAAAAAAACTTTGTCCATAATAAACTGAATTTTTAATCTACTAATTATAATGGACATTAATCAACATAATTTATCAAAAAATACAATGTATACATTAATTAATGTAAAATAATTGGTTTAATAAAATTTATTTATAATTATTTTAGATTAATTATTTTATATAATATAATCTTTAATTGAAATCATTCTTCAATTAAGTCAAGTTCTTTATATATTGGAAATCATATAAATATATTTATTTATTAAATTCAAAACGGTTTGGATTTTGATAAGTATGTACTTTCTTTTAATATTAGGTGCCCTGCTAGTACAATCGACCTCCCTGCCCGCTCGCCCGGCCGGCTAATCAGTTCGAACCATGCAGGCCAACAGACGCTTGGAGCTCTTAACAAAATACCCTCTACCTCTGAGCAAACAAGGTAAGATTTTGAATTTTTTTATTCTAATCTATTAATTTTCACTTCTTTTTGTTAGGGAAGTAAGAAATTAAAAAAAAAATCTGAAAAAATAATTTATTCAGACAACTCACATTCTCATAGCTAAAACAACCTGAAATATTTATCATCTGTATACGCATAATCCGTACATTTAATGCAATTTTCTCTTCTTTAAATACAATAATAAATATGTTAATCGAATATTAATTATTATTACAGACTAATGTTTAGATGATCTTGTAAAATTTATTTAAATCTTTCTGCAAACCCCATTTGGAAATCCCTAAATAATATTTATATATGTATACCAATGTATCATTGAAATTTCATTAAATTTATTCTCTCTAAATTTTACTTTCCAGGACATGAAATGATCTCCTCGGCTGAAACTATATAAAGATGCCTGTGTTCACGACGATTCGCGTCTTTTGCTGAGAAATGTGAGTGCACGTTTTTCTGATACCCTTGTTAAAACATCTTAGAATTATGTAGGTATAGGTACTTATTCAAATTCTAGAAATTTTATTAATTTAAAGAACAAGAGAAAGACACATTTATAATATCTACGGGTTGTTAATAAAAATATTAAATAAGTAAAAGTAAAACTTTTTCAAAATTAGGTACACTCGCCGGTTAGAGCTGCAGAAAGTAGAGGTTTTTTATATTTTTGTCTGGATTTTAGTAAAGTCCAATTTAAAGCAAAAATGATACTCGTTAGAGAGAGCAAAATTTAAAGCAAAACGATACTCGTTAGAGAGAGAGAGAGAGAGATAGTATTAAACTCTCTCTCTCTCTCTCTCTCTCTAACGAGTATCGTTTTGCTCCAAGTGCTAAAGTCAAAAGGCCATTCTGAATCAATAGAAATTATCAATGTAATTCTAATAGTCTGAAACAGGTCTAGACTTGTAATAAGCATCTTTGCTATGCCTTGCCTGGAAACGAAGAGAAATGATTCTTCTATCCGCTTCCTTTTTTAGTAATTTTTCTCGATTAGATTTTAATGAAATAATCGCTTACACGCACATTTATTAAATAAAACAAAAAGTGATAACTGAGCAAAAAGCGGCCCTAGTAAATAATAATAAACTTAAATGAAGTTACTCATTTATGCCTTTATTATGACATCGCCTTAAAATCTCTACAAAATAAAAAAATGATGTTTTTTGCATTTTTGAACAGGAAGTTCTAAAGCTAGAAATCCAAGCAGTTCTCCAAATTGAAAATGTAAACATTTTTGCTCAAGAACGTTCTTTCGACTTTTTATTATTATTATTGCCGTGTGTATCGTAATTTGGACACAGAAAAAACATGTATTTAAATAATTAAAAAATATTTGTTTCCCAAATAATATTACTTATAGATTAAAAATTCAGTTTATTGGACAAAGTTTTTTTATTGAAGTTCTTCTTCAATTTTGTACAACGTTTCGTCTCTCTCGAGACTTTTCAAGTACTCAATTGGCTAGAACAACATTGGTTGAAATAAAGATAAAAATAACTGAGACATAGTAGAATTTTTTCTTTCTAGATTGATACCATAAAACAATATAAGTATAGATGTAATTGACAGGTCATAGATATAAACATAGAAACGTTGTACAAAAATTGAAGAAGAACTTCAATAAAAAAACTTTGTCCAATAAACTGAATTTTTAATCTACTAATCATAATGGACATTAATCAACATAATAAAATATTACTTATATTGATAATCTCTTTGGGAATAAAGAATATCTGAGATAAATTTCAATGAGGAATAATTTCATTTTTAGGACAAATTCTAAGATTTTAGTAGAAATATTTTTAATCTGAACCCGAGCTGATTTTTTGAAAAATTCCAACTATTTTCAAAAAGAAGATGCTCAAATCTCTAGTTTTATAAATTTCAATGCTTTCAATTTGTCTACTTATCTAATTTATTGTGTAAGTATATTGAAATAGATAAATCACAAACAAAATTATTCTTGGAATATTTATTTTCCAAATCTTACTAAAATTTATTTTAGCAAAGTCTGATAGCCAATGCTTATACATAGGACTATTCGTTCTGCTTTATCTGAATTTTCGTTAAGGTGTGAATAGACTAATTATTTCTCCCCGTCGATGTTTATAAATGGATTATAAAGAAGCTCAGATTAGTATTCTTGTAACGTCAGGAATTTGTTAAACTTAAAATTTTATTTTATTTCACTTAAATTTTTTTTTCTCAAGTTAAATATTTCTACTAAATATCGCAATTCTTTTTTCCTCTAGTGCCTGTTTAGTGTCTCCTTTCAATGCAATGGATTAGTTCAACTCTTCAAGGGGTGATGCATCTATAGTTACTCTAACGCTAAATTATCTCTTATCTATATTGATTTTATTTTCAATGATAAACATATTCTTCACTTGAATTCAATTTCTCTTAATCTCATTTCCGCTCTCTCTTTGAATTTAATTCCCACCAAATATACATTAAAAATAATTTGAATCTTTTTTAATCAAAATAACTCATTGATTAAATTTCTTTTTAATTTCTTTGAATATTTCTTAGCTGTAAATTTTTTTTAATTTGTTTGTCTGTTTCTCTGCCGCTCTCTTCAATCTTCTACTGCTTCTGATTGCCATCTTTATCTAATGCTGTTTTTCTTTGGCTTATAGACTGCAACGTGAGTTAACCATTTATTATAGCATGGCGTTAGTTATAATTTTTAGATTTAGTTTTTAAGGGGTTCATATACTTTTAGATAGCAGATAGCTTTTCATTAGAACCAATAGGATGTTCTCTTTCAGCTTCATTGACTTTATTTCTTTTATTAATAATTTTTATATGCATTTCTTTTCAATAATATTTTGCTTTAGTATTTCTTTTTTTAGAGTTTAATTATAATTTACAATTATAGAAATACAACAGAGATTCAATAAAAAATATAGATTTAAAATTTAATTCTTTTGATTTATTTTCTTGATTAAAATTAATTTAGAGATTAAAATCTTGAAATTATTAAATTTAAATATTTCTACTGAAATTTTAACTGACTTTATGAGTTGAGTGATTTCAGAACCCCATTTTCTACTAGTTTCATGATGAGAAGAAAAGACTTCGGGCTGTTCTTCCGGTGGATCTATCTTCCTCTTCAAAAAGTAAGCAATTAGTAGGGACTTCAATTTAAAAAAGGTCAAGAGGTGAACTTTAAATATTTGCATACTGGTAGTGTTTTTTCAGCCTCATCGCTTCGCCCACACGTGGGATCATCGTCATCATGAATCATCACTATTAACTAAAAAATTTATCTTTTGTAGGTTGGAGGTGTGTGAAATTTGTTTGAAATATTTTTTTTTGGATTAATTAAAATAAATTTCAAAATTTTAGTCTATTCACATTTTAGTTAGAGAGGATTTAGAAATAGATTTAGTGAGGTGGTGGGGGGATACGCCTTGCCAACGTTGAGAATATATAATATGTGTTTGTGTGTTTAGACCTACAAAGTCTCTTCTCCGAATTTCACCAGGAAAGACAACAACCGCGGTGTTGTCCATCTTAGGCCACTGATGAATTGCTTAAATGTGTTTAGCTCTTAAGAATCTGATCTTGTTCGCACCCCATTACGTTTTAGAATTAAGATGCCATCAGAGAGCTATAGGCGGTTGCCATCCTCTTGTTCGATTCACGAATGGATTCTGAGGGAAGTGACCATTGCGATCTGACTTCAAAGATTGTGGTCCAGGATCCTTTGCATGTGTCTGTTTTGTGTTTCTATGTTTCCGGAGCCTGATATGTTCTTTGTGTCTGAGGGGGGGTTTGAGGTGGCTCTAGACAGATCAGTAAGGTAGTTCCGTGTCTTCTCAGGACTAGCCTGGTGAAGAGTCTCTTCTGCCTTGTGGCCAGGTGCACGAGGACCCACCGCCACCGATTCGATTTGGTGGGGGCCGTGCATTGAGTTACCCTTAAAGACAACCCCTTCTGTTAAGACCCATTAGGCTAAGTAGGATCTCCTTCAGCTCGCCCTGGCCTCGTTTAGGCCGTAATCCAAAAAATCAAGTTCTTCCTCAATGACGCATTTTTTCTTCAGGCTCACAACGATCGGTCGGTTAAAAAAAAATTTAATTTAACTTATATTTAGAGTTAAATATTGAACTCACGCAATCAGAGTGACGATTCGCTCTCTCTCTCTCTCTTTCGTTCCCTATATACTATGTAGCAAACGAAAGATACTACTAGTCAATTCAGTTGAATGTTATAGAAAGAAATAAGCGCATCTATGTCCATTGGCAAGATTCCTGATTTAACTCGAACAGTGTTAGTGAAGGTAATTATTTTTTTCAAAATATTTATTTTAGATTTATTGAAAGAAAGATTATTTGAATTTATATTTAATCAATGTACATAAGTTAGTATATTTTTTTAATTAATAGCATTTAAAACTGCTTTAACTTCTGCTTTCCTACTTCCGCAAATATTTTTCAAATTACCCAACTACATTTTTGAATTTAATAATATTCGGTAAATTTAAATGTAAGTATTGGAGAAAATTATTATATTGTTTTCTGTGAATGAGTATCTTCGAATGAAGTGTTTTATTTTAAGATGTGAATAAACCACTTCTTTCGAATACACTCATACTGAGAAAAACAAATATAATTTTTATAAGGAGTGAAGATGAAGAGCAAGTTTTTGAAACTATAGTCTCTATCAAATAAAATTATATATATATCATCTCTATAGGTGTATGTTTGTTTCAAGCAGAGAACATATTTAAGAAAATTCAATTTAATACATGTTAATTAAATTAAAAAATAGATTTTTAACAGTTTTTTGAAAACTTTTTCCTTTAACTTAATATTTCAAATATCGGTGGAATTTTATATTGATTTTATAAGGCTACTAACTGTTAACTAGTTACTTTACGCCTGGCAAAACCTAAGCCCTGCTCTGTTGGTAAAAATAAAATAAAATTATTCGGTTTGTACGGGAGGCAGCATCTTGTATTGAATTTACTCACAACTTTTTTTTTTAATTCTATTATTTTTGGAGAGGCTGTCTGTTTGAATTCCTGTACCCACTCAAAAGTCATAGAAAGTTTGTTCTTGAATCAAAATGTAGTCCCGATCCGGGGATCTAATTAGATTTTAGACTATAAAAATACATATAATTTTTTGAATGATTTTATTATAAAAGCTTAAACAAATAAGTGTTTTTTTCAATTTCACATTTAATGAATTATTCAATTTATTTATTTTAAAAACCACAAACAAGATATTATAAATTTGTGTTGTTTGTTATAATTAAATTTATTTGTACGACACTCTAACCTTATAGCTCGAAAAACTTGATTTAAATTTTTTTAACAGTCTCTTTCCTATTCTAGGCTATAAATATAATACTCACACACCTTTTAAATAAAATAAATACATATTAAACAATTTTTGGTCGAATTTTGTCTTTGTGCTTTCGAATTTTGTCGGCTTAAAAAAAGCTTAACATGTGTCTCAACCAAATTATGAATCATAGATAATTTTTATCTATATAAATCATACCCTACATACATATACCTACATGTGTATTAGGGAGTTCTTATTTTGGGTATTTTCAAATCTTTACCCTGACAAAGGATCATGTGGTTCGAAATAAATAAAAAGAAATATCCCCCAGTGTTTCAATTCTCTATCTCAATTATAACCTGTGCCCCTAGCGATGTAAGTTTCATCTAAATTACATGGGGTTTTTGGCATTAAAATATCAATTTTTTATTCCTGACAAAGTAATTGTTCAAAACATTTGAAACTCTGTAGACTTTATCCTTATAATAAGTATCCCTTAGATTTTACAGATTTTTAGCTATTATAATTTTGGAGTCTATATCTTAGTAACACTAAGATGTAGCAGTATTTTATCTAGCTCTAACTACAAAATTATAATAGCTAAAAATCTGTAAAAATTCCAAGGGATAGCTATTATTATAATAATAAAGTCTATAGAGAATCAAATTTTTTGAACCATTACTTTGGCCGGAATAAAAAATTGATATTTTAATGCCAAAACCCCATGTTATTTAGATGAGAAACTTACTCTCTGGGGGGGCTACAGGTTATAATTGAGATAGAGACTTAAAATTTGGGGGATATTTTTTTTATTTATTTCGAACCATATTAGACCTTGTCAGCGTAAAAAATGGAAAATACCCAAAATAAGGACCATCCTAATGTGTATTTGTGTATAATTAATTAGTTTGTTACTTTAGTTAAATCAAAATAATTAAAGGACTTTAAATATTATAAAAAATGCATTTGAGAATTTATCAAAGAATTTTATATCAAAATATTTCGGCGAATTTGCCAGGCTAGCCATTCTTATCGAGTAACGGGATTCTTTCAATTCTTATACCTTGCTTCATTTGGTGTCGAGAAATCCTCGAGGCAACCTCTTCGACCACGTACAAGCAATCAAAGGTAAACTACCCCTAATATCCCCCCCCTATATTTCTTATATATAACATTCATTTTATTTTCTTACTCATTCAATTCGAAAAATAAGTATTTTGAAAAAAAAACATGAGGGGAGGGGCTTAGGCCTAAAATGAATGTCTATCTCTGGCCCCAAATACTTAAAATAAAAATACTCCTTGGAGGCCTCCCTAGAGTCGAACTCGAATTTATTTTGTTAATTGTGTTTAAAATGTCTGAAATTTCAAAAAAAATCACTTTCAACCCTGAAATTATAACTTATTTATGTGTACTTGGATTCTGATACACACGTTTGCTCAGTTACTGAAAGTCATTGAAAGCTAGTTCTGGTACCAAAATGTTTGTATTTCCAATGCAGAGAATTAATTAGATCACTATCTTCTGAACAGATACACTGTCTTTATTTGAACGGTTTTATTGGGATTTTGAGGTGTTTTCATGATAAATAAGCATAAATTAATTAATTGATTTATTTTTATTTACTAAAAGCTTATACCAATATTATTACATATTAAAATTAAGAAATTGATATTATTAAAATTTTTTGAATTTACTAAATTTAAATTTATTACTTGGACGACTTTAACTATAGCTCGTTTCGATAGCTTATCCTTCTAACTTTTTTGCTCATTGTGTTGAAAAATATCTGTAAATCATTTCAAACAAGATTTTTCTGTATGTGCCTAGAACTAGATTCAGATACTAATGATATACTACATGATAACTTAATAAAGAACAGGCGTGTAAAGTTCGTTCTTGAGCTAAAATATTTGTATTTGCAATGCAGAGAACTGATTAGATTTCAAACTTTTTAGGGGGATGGAAATAGTGGGGGGTTGGAATCTTAAAAATTCATAACAACATTAATATGAATGATACCAGTTTGGTTGCAAATGGCTAATATTCTACTAATTAACCTCTACAACTTGTGTCTGAAAAGTTTTTTGATAGGAGCAGTCCTTAAAATAATTTTTAAGAAAAAAATAAAAACCGACTTCAAAAAATTAAATGCAACAAATAAAATACACTAAAAGGTATAAAATAATTATTATCTTATTTAGTTACAACTAAACGACGAAATATTAACATGAAATTACTTTTTGAAGTCGGTGCCAAACAAACTATACCTATAAGCGAGCGTACCCGCCAAACGTACTAAGTAAGATCCGTCGAGTGCGATTCATAAAAGGTATATGTTTGGCACCAACTTCAAAAAGTAATTTCATGTTAATATTTCGTCGTTTAGTTGTAACTAAATAAGATAATAATTATTTTATACCTTTTAGTGTATTTTATTTGTTGCATTTAATTTTTGAAGTCGGTTTTTATTTTTTTCTTAAAAATTATTTTATTTTCTCTTTTTAGTGATGTTATTAATAGTGATCATATCATCAGAACTTGATCAAATTAATATGGCACCATCCCCAAGACACCCCCTATCGGATAAAAAAAGAACCATCGAAATCGGTTCATAAACAAAGAGGTTAGGTCTAAACAAACCTAATAAAAAAGGTCTAATACCTATGAAAAAAAACGAAAAAAAATGGGACCAATCGGAAGCTAGACTGGACCCAATGCAAAAAAAATTTTCAAAATCGGTTGAGAATTGGCGGAGATATGAGGTAACATAGGCACAAAAAAAAAAAAAAAAAAAAAAATTCAATCGAATAGAGAACCTCCTCCTTTTTTGAAGTCGGTTAAAAAGGGAGAGAGCCCTTCGAAATCTACCTCTTCTTACTGCCTGCCCCAGGGATTTTTTTATTTCAGTTCTTTTGCAACACTCACCTCCAATTCCACTTTGATCACTCAAGAAATATTCCAAAATCCTTTTAAAGAGCTCCTTGTTTATGAACTGGCGCCTTAGTAGCAACCAATGTTTTGATATTATCAGTTGATATATGTTACCATGTATAATTCTGGATCATTTTTCATTCCCATCGAAAGAACGATAGCTTAGCTCGTGTAATATAAGTACAACTTAAAGAGAAGATATATGACAAATTTCAGCTTCCTGGCTCTACAGCAAAGAAAATTAGTAATAATGGGCCAAAGAGAGCTTTCGTAGTTATATACGCCACCCTTAAGCGAAAATCACGAATGTGTAAATTTTCTGATTTTTTAATCGAATTTTTGACAAAGTTTCTATGCTAGAGAACGAATGTGATAGAATGATTAAATGAACCTCAAACTTGAGGTCTAAATTCACGAATGTAAGCAAATGATATTTTATTTTCAAATAGTAATAACTCAAAACATGGTTTATGTACATTCGTGGTTTTAGCATAAAGGTGATGAATATATACATAAAAAAAATTGTGTAAACGTTTCTAAAGAACTCTCAGGCGTTTGTCTGTTTAACGAGTGCTGATGTGAAAATTGATAATACAAATTTACTCGGGAAGCTCGGTGGGTGAATTGTTTAGATTCCGAAAAATGATAGATAAAAAACGGAAGGTTCCATTGAGAGTTTCTCGTTCTTGCGCCACCAAAATATTTATATCTCTAAAACGAAAAACTGATTTGATTTTGAGATTCCTAGATTCAAAATTTTCGGTTGAAAAATGCAGAAAATCACCAAAAAAATCTTATATAAAAGTATCAAAATTTTTGAATGTTCTTTTTTTTACTTTACCATACAGTGGTATGGTCAAGTATTGTAATCGTGCATGAAAAAAGTGTTTTTTCTTATTTTTTTCAAAATATCTCAAAAACGGCTGAAACTATTTTGATTAAAAAAAATTGAGAGAAACAATGGCAATTCGGTCTACAAATACCCCAATAAGTGAACATCGAAGAAATTATATTTTTTGAGATAATAACTGTTTTGTCTGTTGCTAGCTCAAAAACTAGTGTGAATATCAAAACCTAATTTCACAAGTAGTTTTGGTGATTTGAGATTAAGAGCTGATTAGATTTTAGTGCATATCGACCAAAAATTAAGGGGGTGGAGGGGGGTTAAAAATTAAAAATCTAGGCCATTTGAGCAAACTCAACCAAATTTTGTATACATAATCAGTGGGGCCCCAGAAGTCTAAAAATACAAAAACTAACCCCCTACATGATTATAAATAATTTTATTAAATACTAAATATAAGTGAGGGGCCAGGTTGTATGGTAAAGTCAAGTGGATGGCTACATCAGAATGTGTCAGTTTATTTTCTATTAAATACTATTCAAAGGAAAGATCTCGATTTTCTAAAATATACCTATATTAATCAAATATACCTTTTCTAAATAGATATTTCTTAAAATTTTGTGGGCGGATGCTTTTATATTAAATATATAATATTTTGAGAGAGAGCAACTCGTTTTCTCTCCTCTAAAAACATCTGTCTACCGGTTCCACTCAGATGAATGAGTTTTATTTCTCGTACAGATGTGATGGCTTTTCGGAAATGCCAATTCTCCCCAGAGGCAGAGATCTCTGTATCTATGATATAAAATGAATACCAGTATAAAACATATAATATTATTTGGCACGCCCGCCGGGCGACTAGCTTTACTAGTGATTTTTCTAATTTATTTTTTGTCTAAAATAATTTACAGGGCGAAATTATGCTAAAATACATTTGATTTGATTTTCTAAACAGCACTATTATTATTATATTATAAATACAGTCAAAAATTTTGAATATTGAAAAGAAAATTTTTGAAAATTTTTAGAAACTTTTTAAAATTTATTATAAACAAACCGTCTTCAAAAAAATTAAATGCAATAAATAAAATAATAAGAATTCAAAAATCAAATAAAATGCACTAAAAGGGATAAAATAATTATCTAATTTAGTTACAACTAAACGACGAAATTTTTACATAGATTCACTTTTTGAAGTCTGTGCCAAAAATATACCTTTTATGAATCGAACTAGACGGATCATACTTAGTACGTTTAGCGGGTAAGCTCGCTTATATAGTTTGTTTGGCACCGACTTCAAAATGTGATTTCATGTAAAAATTTCGTCGTTTAGTTGTAACTAAATAAGATAATTATTTTATACCTTTTAATGCATTTTATTTTATTTTTGAGTTTTATTATTTTATTTGTTGAATTTAATTTTTTTGAAGTCGATTTTTTATTTTTTTTTATAATTATTATTTTTATTGTTCTCTTTTTAGTGATGTTATTAATAGTGACTTAAAATAATATTTTGTATGCATCTCGTAAGAGAAAGGGTCGGGCGAATGAATCAGAAATTGATAATAAAATTAAATTCATAAATATAGATTGCTTAGCACAACTCTATATATTTCGGGGGATAAGCCCATCTTCTCCAGTGTCCTTTGTAAACTCCTGAAGATGGGATTATACCCCGAAATATATTTAGAGTCTTGCTAAACAAGCATCAGATCTTTTATTTATGTGCAACCTACCTAGTATTTTATATTTTAAATTTTAAAAAGTTTCTAAAAACCAACGTTCGACTTTGGCGACTTCTTCAGGGTTTCAAATAGTTACATCACACATTCGTCTAAAATAGATTATTTTTCTTCATCTCCGTTATCAATGACCATCACTGACCATCAGAAGAGATAAAGAAAAATAATGTATTTTAGATGAATGTGTGATTTAACTATTTGAAACCCTGAAGAAGTCGGCAAAGTTGACGAAACGTTGGTGAAAAATAAAAAAATCACACATAAAACATGTCCTTAATTACCATTAATAAACTCTCATTAATACATTTTTTTAGTGTCTCTCTCTGTGTGAGTGACTGCATTCTGATTTCCATGTTAACCGAAGAAGGGAAGGTCATAGAAAACACGATTCTTGCCAATGGTTGTTTTTCCAATACAAAGAGCTGATTAGATTTAATGACAATAACTTTAAGCCCTAAAGGACGCTTAAACATCATAAGAGAAACATTTTTTAAAAACCTTATTAGTAAAATGTTTTAATAAAAATCATTTTGTTTTCCAATATGGGATGAAATTTCATTCAGCTGGAGGCAATATGGAAAAAAATCACTTATAATTTATAATTAAATTTATATTTAAGAAACGTAGGTGTTTTTAAATAAGATATGATATATTAAAAAACAAATAAATAAAAAAAACCGACTTGAAAAAATTAAATGAAACAAATAAAATAATAAGAACTCAAAAATCAAATAAAATGCACTAAAATGTATAAAATAATTATCTTATTTAGTTACAACTAAACGACGAAATATTAACATGAAATCACTTTTTGAAGTCGGTGCCAAAAATATACATTTTATGAATCGAACTCGATCTTACTTTGTACGTTTGGCGGGTAAGCTCGCTTATATAGTTTGTTTAGCACCGACTTCAAAATTTGATTTCATGTTAATATTTCGTCGTTAAGATGTAACTAAATAAGTCACAAATTGTAGTACTGAATCAGGTTGAATTTTAGCAAATGACGACGTTTTGCCAAAAAATTAAATTTTTTGTACATATAAGAAAAATATTGAATTATACTATATAAATAAATAACTGTACTAATTAAAATTCTCAAATTAGTCAGAATTTGAACTAGATTTCTTTAAAGGGTTGTATTGGTGTTTGACAAATAAAAAAAAATTAAAAAATTAATTTTTTTAATTAAACCCTTTAAAAACTCATGTGTTTAATGTTTCACTAGAAACCAACACCGCTTTCCCTAAATATTATTGATTTCTTAAGTTGGTGCGCCTGTATTTAGGCAATAAATTGCGCGCAGAAGAATGCAAGCTGTGTATGAGCTAGGCGCGTCCAGTCATTGATGGAAACACCCCTAAGGTACCCCTTTTCCAATAAAAAATCGGTCTCGCTGAACATACATAAAATAAATAAATAAATAAATAGCTAGGTATCTTGACTATCTTGGAGCTATACTGATCCAAATGCAGAAAAAATCATTAATATCGGTTCATAAACAAAGGATTTTTGCCTGAACAAACATAACAAAAAAGGTCCAATACCAATAAAAAAAAAAAAACGGGACCAATCGGACACTATGCTGAACCTAATGCAAAAAAATAATCAAAACCGGTTCACAATTGGCGAAGATATCAGGTAACATAGATACAACAAAAAAAAATAAATAAAAAAAATTGTCGAATTGAGAACCTCCTCCTTTTTTGAAGTCGATTAAAAATATATTTACATTGAAATTTGCAATCACTCAATAAAGACAAGAGATCTAAAAGAAAGAAATTAGCTTATTGAAATCAAAGAATGAAGGGTTTTCTTAGCTGGACAATTTCATGCTGTTGAAGGAAAGAGAAATATAAATAAAAAGCGGTTCGAACTGAATAGTTTCATAAAGATATATCAAAGAAAAAATTATTTATTGATTGTATCAAATCAAGAACATCTTGATTGTTTTTTTAAAATTAATTTTTTATAAAGATATATTTATTTTACAATAGATCAATAATATCAAATTAGATGATTATTACAGAAATTTTTCTTTCGATTAACAACTGAACCGCTGAAAAAAATTCAGTAGAATTGAGAACCTCCTCCTTTTTAAGTCGGTTAATAAGTAAAGCAATAATTCTAAGAGATTGAATATTTTTCAGTTCCTAGATTTCCAAAATTGTTTATCCGAATTACTAATTTTTGACAATTTTTTTATTTTTATTTTTTTTATTAATATTTATTTTACATGATGAAACCTAACTTCCTATGATTCTACCATTTTGGTAATTTGATCAAATCTATATAATAAAAATGAATTTCTGTTTCTTTGTAAGCGCAGATCTCTCAAATGCCTGGACCGATTTGGCAAATTTTTTTTTAATGTTCGTAATAGTCCAATTCAGGTTAATACGTAAAAAAAAAATTGGAAAAGTTGCCGGAAAATTGGAAAATTCAGGAAAAACTAAAAAAATTCAGGTTAACCAACATACCTTGCCAAACAATAAAAGAACTAAACTAGCAAACTAAAAATGTGTTGGCGGCCCTGTTTGTCAAATTTTTGAGTGTCATTCATTCTCAATAGCTCTAACCACATTATCGTTGAAGAAGAATTTAATACTGTAACAAATATTTAAGAAAACTATCTATATTTTTAAAGTACATTTAAAACCAAAAATTAAAAATAAAATCGTCATGATAACTAAATTTTTGAAAAAGTTTATTTAAAAAAAGCTATTTTTTTCAAAAATTCTTAACTTCTTTTGGGTTGGGTGAAAAAATTTGAAAAAATTCTGAAAACCGTCTTTAATAGGGTAGAAAAAAATAAAAAATTTTCAGCCAAGTTTTTGATTATATACATATATAGATGAAAAATATTTTATTTAAAATAAAATATGTTATTTAAAAATTATTTTTCTTAAAAATACCCTTGGGAATCTCACCTCATCTTTTTTCTATTGTATTTAAGACCCTCAGCCATTTCAAAAGAACTAAGCCTTTTGGCTTTTGTATTCGAGCTCATTCATTCATTTCAATATTATTTATTGGGCTGTGATATTTTTTGATGAGTTTTTAGGTTGCTATCTATTTTTTTATTTTTTTATTTTATTTTTATTTTATTTTTTATTTATTTTTTTTTTAATTTGTTGTTTTGTTTTTGTAGAGTTAATGTGTATATATTGGCTGGCAAAATGGGTTTGTGCCCGATGCCAATAAATAATATAAAAATAAAAATATTATTTATTTATTTCAAAGTTAATTATAAAGGATTATTGAAACTATACTAACTAAACTAACTGAAAGGAATTAATTAGCTTTTGGAATTTCTTTAAAAATGTATTTTAAAGATTAAAACCAAAATTCAATTAGCCCGTAGAATTCTTTAAAGAAAACAAAATCATTTGAAAACCCATTGTTATATTATTTTGAAATCTAGGAAATTTCAGCATATTGAAATTATTAAAAACCTATTTTGAGCCTAATTAAACCTAAATTTTCTATAATCTAATAATAAACTTTAAAAGTTTTTTATTTTTAATTTTTTAATTGGATAATTCTCCCCAAATGACGATTTTTACCTTATTTATTGAATTTTTACAAGGCAAAAACTTTATTTTGATTTAAGATGAAAGGTTCTTTTTGCAGAATAATTCTGTAGTAGAAGGGGACGTAGCGGAAGGGGACAATAAAATATTGTCTTCTGCTAGAAAAATAAAATTTTTTAATTCATTCATAAAGACATATACTTTGTCCTCTTCATCAATCTATTACAATTAATTCACAAGAATTGATATATGAAAGTGTTCTTTACACATGTATAAAACATCAATAAAAGAGAGGCGGGCCTTGAAGCTAGTTAATTTTAAAAATGAAGGAAAAAGCCTAGACTTTTTCAAGAATCAATCTCTTTTGAATTCTTCGTAATGGAAAGTTAATGTTTTCTCAAAGATATAGCCTCTTGGGACATTAAAATTTTAAAATAAGCCGACCAAATGCGAGTCAGATTCTTAAACTCCCAAGGGTTCCGTACTAAATTTATCTATCTATTTATCTATCAACATTAGTATAAAGATTACTAGCTGCATGGTCCGTCTCTCCGCGAATCCGATACTTCAGGCGCTAGATATCTTCCAAAATACTTATGCATTTTTTCCATTTATAATTGCATTATATTTTAATAAAAATTTTATATCAAAGATTTTTTTCAAAAACTTCATTAAATTTTTTAAAGATTAATTTTCCATTTTCGTTATTTATTGTTTTTAAAGTTTCTTCTACTATCTTCATTATATTCATTTGAGTACCAAAAATAAATTTTATTTAATGTTTAAGCATTAAAATTAATTAAATATTAAACTGATAGTAAAATTAATTATTTAAAACATGATTCATTAATAATAAGTTTCCTGTATTTGACTTAAGATTTCAGCAGACTCCAATAGCCTCAATCATCAGTAGTCTTGCGATATATATATCTTGTTTAAAATCGCGATCAAAAACAATTCTCGTTAATATGTTGATTTTTTTTAATATATTAATTAGAAAATTATTTATTTTTCATTAATAAGATAGAATAATTATAAAAATGTCTAATATGCAAGGAAGTTAACTATTTATGAGCCCTGAAGATGTCATCAAAGTTGACGAAACGTTGGCAATAAAATATAAATTATCTGCATAAAAAATATAGTCCTTATTTCCCTATAACAACTTTAATAACTAAATTTAAAGTTACCATGGAATCGGCTCTTTAGTGATAACGATAACAGCCAATAAGTCAATGAATTTTGAGAATAATTTCGGGATCGGGCGATAAAAAAATCGAAAATTTTCTAAAAAAATTTAAGCCCTAAAAATACAATTTTTACTTAATTAAAAACTAACTAGAATTCAAAAATAGGAAGTTGCATCTATAATTTCATTCTCTATAATCATTTGAAAGTTTTCGCATGAAATATCTAACCTAGAGGCATTTTGGGAGTGTTCTCTCTGTCCTGTGTCGACCACTCCAGCCCTAGGGGTTGTTTGGCGCCTGGCAAATTTCAATCTCTACCAATTGGGTTGAAATTTTCGACCACTGATGCAATCTCTTGACGGCAAATGAATGAAACAAGCCAAGTGCGTGGGAGGATGGGTCAACCGATGGGATACACTATGCCTTTAATGCAACATAAATTGATTAACTATAACACCAACACAACACTCACACAAACTCATACTCTACGAACCACAGTCGATAAGTTTTTTTCATGTTTACTCAATCAAATTAGAGACCACTGACAATCTAGGCAAATAGTAATAGAATTATTTTATTTTCAATAAAATAGTAAATATAGCAAAAGTTATTATATTTATAGCATATTACAATATGGGAATATCAGAATTAATTTGATTTCTGTCTCTGACCACTTGATCTCAGATGGAAAATAAATGTATACAACGGGCAGGTCGAACTCATCTAAAATACGAGTGGTTTTCCTTTGTGATTTGGACATGTTTCAAAAAGTAATTTAAATACAGAACTGTGAGTACAGAACAAAACCCTTCGGCTGATTGCTGCATTTTATTTGAGATTTTCTTGGATTTAATTAAATTTATTATTTATTTTGTTATTTGACAAATTATTCTTACCTAAATTTATAGTATATAGGTATATAAGCTTTTGTTCATATTGGCACTTTAGAATAAACCGCTCATATTCCACAGCTTAAGGTAGTTCTTTCACAAATGCAAAAATTCAAGAAGTCTTAGAAACTTGGAATATAAGTCATTAAAAGCATGATAAACACACTGTTAAAATTTGAAGACGATTAACCACACCAAATATGAAATAATTGCAATTAAAAATGGAATTTTGTACATATGGCAGATTGTGAAAATGATCATTATATTATTTTTTTTCATTGAAGGACTTTCACCATCTTGAGGAAAAACTAATATTTGTTAGAATAATAATATATTCGGAATAACTTAAAACAAATTGAAGTTATTTACCTCGTAGTTTTGATAAAAAAAATTATTTGGGCGATTATTTTTAGTGGAGGGGATATAAGGTCAATGGCTTGGAAACGATCCATTCATAAACAGGATATAGTAGTGTGAGAAGTACAGTCATGTTAAAAAACATAACCTAAAATTTTTAGCACCATTCATATGTATAGAGTGGTTACGAGGCTAAAACTTTTTGAGTAAATTTTCGCAAAAGAACTACCTTAAGTCATCTTTGAACATGCCCAAAGGTCACATTTTTTTCTCATTTTTCTCCATTTTAATTTTTAAAGCCAACAATCTAATAAGTCCTTCGTTTTGAAAATATTAGCATTTTTTATACCAGGTTGACTTTTCATTCTTGTGTTGCTTATCATTTTAATTGGGCTTTAGACAGTCAGAAAAAAAGCATGTTTAAAAATAATTTTTCTCCGCGTTTCGGACATTTTTTTAATTAAAGAAAAAACTGTAAAAAAAATGAACTTTTCTATAGTTGACAATTGAAAAAAAAACAGAAAAAAATTATATATATCAGTGGCGCGCGGTCCATGGATGCTGTGGATGCTAGGCATCCTTAAAATTTCAAAAATTTAGATTATTTCCATTAATGTATAAGGTCGACTTCAAAATTTCAGGAGAATCTTTAAATTTTCAAATTATTATCAGTTATTTCAAATATTTCTATAAAAAACATTTTTTGTTTTGAAAAGTAATTATATTGGTTCTCGAAGTGAAATAAAATTGTTGCATAGTTTTGAGGGGCAATTAAAATGAATGATTTTCCGAAAAGGGTGCTGATAGAAGGTTTGAACTCGCTGCCATTTTGACAAAACAATTATTATCTCGAAAAATATAATTTTTTTGATGTTCACTTATTGGGGCTTTTTTGTAGACCGAAATGCCATGGTTACGCTCAATTTTTTTAATCAAAATAGTTTCAGCCGTTTTTGAGATATTTCGAAAAAAAGAAGGAAGAAAACACTTTTTTCATGCACGATTACAATACTTGACCAAACCCTGTATGGTAAAGTAAAAAATTAATTTTGAATATGAAAAATAACTAAAAATAATGCTATATTCGATGAAATTTGCAAAAAAAGCCAAAATTAAAATAAAATTTCAAAAAATGAATGGTTTTGTGGACAGCATCCCCTGGTTGAAAAGTAACCAACTGCCACTGATATATATAAATTATTATCATTTCCGTCCATAATTTAATTTATAATTTGAAAGTTTATATTGGGAAAATAAGGACAAGTTTTTTATGTGTGACTTTTTTATTTATCCACCAACGTTTCGTCGACTTTGCCGACTTCTTCAGGGCTTCAAATAGTCATGTCACACATTCGTCTAAATTTTCTTATTCTTTTCGTTACCATTGAAGGCCATCAGAATACAATTTTCAAAAAATATTTGGCACATTCACAAAAAAACACAATTTTTCTCCTTATAATAACAATTTCATCAATACAACAGAACAGAAATCACACATATACAAAATGATATACAAGTGATTTCTGTTCTGTTGTATTGATGAAATTGTTATTATAAAGAGAAAAATTGTGTTTTTTGTGAATGTGCCAAATATTTTTTGAAAATTTTATTCTGATGGCCTTCAATGGTAACGAAAAGAATAAGAAAATTTAGACGAATGTGTGACATGACTATTTGAAGCCCTGAAGAAGTCGGCAAAGTCGACGTAACGTTGGTGGATAAATAAAAAAGTCACGCATAAAAAACTTGTCCTTATTTTCCCAATATAAACTTTCAAATTATAGATGAAATTTGAAATTAAATTGCCCTTCATTAAAAAAAAAAAGAAAAATACTTTATCCGATAGAGTTTTTCGCTTTGCTACTTTATGAATACCTATGGTAAAAAACTCAACATTACAAATTTCTATATCTTTCTTTTTTTATGAAAATGATGAGAGAAGGAGTTACACCAAAAAGGTGCAACCCCTAAAGGCCTGGGATTGGCCCCTCCACCGTGAAAAGAAGAAGAAATAATTTTATGGGCTGGGCGGGGGTCGAAGGTATCTGTGAATACGGGTCTTAAATAGTTGAAGGTTATAAGTCGCGGGAAAGATGGTGGCAGGGATGAGTTCCAGCCTCTGGAGGTCATAGGGATAAAAGAGTTGGTGAAAGCGCTTGTTCGACTTTTATCCAATTTGATTTTATCAGCTGACAGCGGTGCGTGAGCGTTTGAAAACCGCGTGTTTCTCTTGAAGAGGGCATAATTGATTTCAGCTCGACTGAACAGACACCGTGATAGTATCTGTAGTACAGGGAAAGGGCAGAAACGGTTCTTCGGTGAGCCAGGGAGTCGAGTGAGTTGGTTAGAGCCGGGTCTCCTATTAGTTTAATTGCTCGCTTCTGAATTGCATCCAGTGTAGCAAGAGAATGCTTGGAGGCACCCCTCCACAGATGAGAGCCATTTTCTGGTTTCTTTTTATATATATACTTTTTAAATATTATTAGGAATTAAAAATTAAACAAATTTTCCTAATACATGTCATGATTATCATCTTCATAAAGAATTAGACCATGTGGCCTGATTTAGGGCCATCGGTGCCCCACTCTTCTCAAATCTCTTGTTTCACTTTGACGGTATAGCCATACTTTTAGTGAAACTTTTGCATGCGCCATTCAGATGTCATGTTAGTACAATCGTTCTTTATAATTCTAACACAGGATAAATTTATAAATTTCGACATCAAATGCCGATAATTTCGGTAATTTTTAAAATTGTTTCATTATTATTTGTGTACACCTCCATCCACTTCCACTTTCATTTCTAAGTAGAAGAGAATAGATGACAATAGATTATCTATGAATTACAAAGTAATTCCAAATAATTCCAAAGACGGTGTACACCTAATTCCATTCGCCAGTTCACCCCTCGGTGTCAAGTATATAATTTCTTTTACTATACACACGGGGATTCCCTCTGTTGCTCCGCTACATTCGAGCATGCGCTGAACTTTTGTAGTTCGAGTGAGCTGGCAGACGATACAATAGAGTATTTCTGACCTTTCATTTAGTATTTACAGTGTGTTTCTTTGATAAATTGTGCCTTTTAAAAGAACTGTTGTTTCTTTTTACTAGAGTCTGCATTTTTAAATTTGTTATGAATAAAAAGATTTTAAGATTTAAACGATTTATTATTTCAGAGTAATCTTCTAGGTATCCGAAAATCAAATTTGGCACTGACATAATATCTGGACTTATATAGGGCCCCGTATCTCAAATAGCTTAGGGCCTTATCAAGCCTAAATCCGGCCCAGTATCTCACCTTCGTATATTAAAGTTGGTATGGGTATCGTTCTGGAAAATGTTATTCTTGTTTCTTCCCTTGTTTTATTTTTTAGATGTCTTTGAATTGTCCCGCAGATCTTTGAGAATTTATTAATTTTTATCATATTATCATTATTTCTCAAAAAGCTGATATCGTATTTAAGACATTTAAAGCACATCAATTGATACAATGGTCGTCTATTACTATAGGAAAGCTATTATCGTGAATTTCTTTTTTTACATTGCCATTCCAAACTTTTTGCTTATGAATATAATTGAAAAAATTTTATTTTGCCGAGAGTATCACTTTTGTTGGATCATAAAGAGAAATCACTGAGCTTGTGCTCTGTTTGATGCAAATAAACATATTCATATATTATAACGAATATAAATATGTATATAGTTATATAATTTATTTGTTAGAAACTATAGTTTTGAAGGTTTGACCTTAAACATTAGCCTTTTAAAAAATAAATATTTTACCTGGTATTTCTCATGGGCTCAAATACGAAATTGGTTCTAGGTTAATTCGCTTTGTCATAATAGCAAACTGTTCACATAACAAACAAAGTCAACAAATTTATATTCGTTATATAAATATATTTTGTTTATTTTCATCAA
This sequence comes from Forficula auricularia, assembly GCA_024734495.1. Lineage (NCBI taxonomy): Eukaryota > Metazoa > Arthropoda > Insecta > Dermaptera > Forficulidae > Forficula > Forficula auricularia. The sequence continues at coordinate 8,398,197 of JALMQS010000353.1, forward strand.
GCAGAAGACCTCACTTCACTGATTTCTCTTTATTTTTGCTTATTCTATTAATTTGCAATTTCACTATTTAGAGTTCATTTTCGGAGTTCTAGATTATCACTTAATCTCTGCATAAAAAAGAGTTTTCGACATTGTATTTTTTCCAATTTTATTCCGAATTATTATTCCCGTTCTTATCATTTTCTTCCACTCCTCAAGAAGTTCGTCTATATAAATAATATTAAAAAGCGTAAAGAAGGCTGACCAATTCTGCCTTACTCCCTTATTTCTCTTGATTTCATTTCTTATTTTGTACCTTAGATCAAATACGATTGTTTTTTCATAATAAAGACTCTGAGATGATAATATATTTAGGATATTTTCCATTATTTGCAATAATCTATTAACATTATCAAATGCTTTCCTTAGATCACCGGTGTTCCGCGGCGCACTGGTGTTCCGTAAGGATTTCACAAGTGTTCTGAGATTTAGTCACAAATCGGAAGTTTACGACCATATTAGAACGGCCGAATATCAAAAAATTAAAATCATAAAATTTTCATAAAAATGAATTTATATAACATATATATTATACAATTAGTACAAAAATTTGAGTGTCTTATTTTAGAAAAAAAATTAAATTCAACAAATAAAATAATAAGAACTCAAAAATAAAATAAAATGCACTAATAGGTATAAAATAATTATCTAATTTAGTTACAACAAAACGACGAAACTTTTAGATGAAATCACTTCTTGAAGTCGGTGCTAAACATATACATTTTATCTCGCTTACCCTATATAGTTTATTTAGCACCGACTTCAAAAAGTTATTTCATGTAACTATTTCATAGTTTAGTTGTAACTAAATTAGATAATTATTTTATACTTACCTTTTAGTACATTTTTTGAGTTTTCAATATTTTATATGTTGAATTTGATTTTTTTGAAGTCAGTTTTTTGATAATAAAATTCAATTCATAGAGGAATTCTCTCGAAACGTTAGCGGGTTTTAAATTAACGTTTTAAGATTTTTTTATTATAATTTCGATTATTTGCTCATATGAATTGGAGATTTCCGCTATTTTGTAATTGATCATATCATCAGAACTTAATATGAGACCAATCGGAAATTAAACTGAACCCAATGCAAAAAAAATCATCAAAATAAGTTTACAATTGACGATGAAATTGAGTAACATAGACACAAAAAAATTCAGTCTAATTGAAACTTCCTCCTCTTTAACCGACTTCAAAAAAGGAGGAGGTTCTCAATTCGACTGATTTTTTTTTTTTTTTTTGTGCCTATGTTACCTCATCTCTCCGCCAATTTTGAACCGATTTTGAAATTTTTTTTGCATTGGGTTCGGTCTACCTTCCGATTGGTCCCATTTTTTCATTGGTATTGGACCTTTTTTGTTATGGTTTGTTCAGGCCTAACTTCTTTGTTTATGAACCGATTTCGATGATTCTTTTTTATTGGAAAGGGGTATCTTAGGGATGGTGCCATATTAATTTGGTCAAGTTCTGATGATATGATCAACGACGAAATAACGTAAATCTCCAATTCTTATGAGCAAATAATCGAAATTATGATAAATAAAATCTTTTATAAAAAAATCTTATAACATTCATTTAAAACCCGCAAACGTTTCGGAGAGAATTTCTATATTTATGAATTGAATTTTATTATCATTTTTCTGATTCATTCGCCTGACGCTTTCTCTTACGAGATGCATGCAAGGTATTATATTAAGTCAATATTAATAACATCACTAAAAAGAGAAAAATAAAAATAATTTTTATAAAAAAAAATAAAACCGACTTCAAAAAACTTAAATGCAACAAATAAAATAATAATAACTTAAAAATCAAATAAAATACACTAAAATGTATAAAATAATTATTTTATTTAGTTACAATTAAACGACGAAATATTAACATGAAATTACTTTTTGAAGTCGGTGCCAAACAAACTATATAAGGCAAACGTGCTAAGTAAGATCCGTCGAGTGCGATTCATAAAATGTATATGTTTTGCACCGACTTCAAAAAGTAATTTCATGTTAATATTTCGTCGTTTAATTGTAACTAAATAAGATAATTATTTGATTTGATTTTTAAGTTATTATTATTTTATTTGTTGCATGTATTAAAGTATGTTAAAAATAGATTTAATTTTTTTACAAAATTCAACTAACCGGCATATAACCAAATATATTAATAAAACAAAACAAAACTATTTAAGGTCATATCTAAGATGTTAGTAGATAAATTTGTTTATATTGTATGTCAGAGGATTTCGTCCCCTTTCAAATTGAATGGAGTGAAAATAATTTGATGGCTTACATGCAATTCCATCAATGACTGGACGTGCCTAGCTCATAAGCAGCTGTCATTCTTTCTGCGCGCAATCTGGTGCCTAAATACAGGAGCACCAACTTAAGAAATCAATAATATTTAGGAAAAGCGGTGTTGGTTTCTAGTGACACATATTAAACAAAGGAGTTTTTAAAAGGTTTAATTAAAATTTTTTTTAATTTTTATTTTATTTGTCAAATACCACTATAATCCTTTAAAAGCTCCTGTGTTAAGAAATCTAGTTCAAATTCTGACTACTTTGAGGATTTTAATTAGTACAGCTATTTATTTATATTTTATAATTCAATATTTTTATTATACGTGTAAAAAATTGAATTTTTTGGCAAAACCGTCACTTGCTAAAATTCAACCTGATTGAATACTACAATTTGTGACTTTGTTTGTGAACATTGGTTCCGTAGTCTTTATCTGAGGGCCCTTTGAAGTCCCTCTTGCCGCGAGTCCGATTCCAATATACTGCTTCGCATTTGATAAAGTAAAAAGCAAAATCACATTAATAAAATGGAATTGAGACAGCAAATCAGGAAAAACTCGAAGTTTATATGGTAATCTCTACCTTTTCTATTCTCTACCTATTTAAAGCTTATGTACAAATTATCCTTTCATTAATACTTGATGGCTAACATGCCATAAGCTCTGAAGCATTCCATCAACGACTGGACGCGCCTAGCTCATACGCAGCTTTCATTCTTCTGTGTGCAAAGTGTTGACTAAATACAGGCTCACCAATTTTACTACATTTTTAGGATTGAATTAGTTATAAAGCTCTAAATGAAAAAATAATTCAAATTCAAGTTTGATTTCGGAGAAGAGATACTATATCCAATTATTTTTTCACTTGTGATTGTAAAAGATAAAAGAATTGACTATTGGATGATAAAATGAAATGAAAAATTGTTACTCTTTACCCTAACCAATGGGTGAAGTTCTCCAGGCGGCCGGAATATTGAATTTGTTCAAAAATTCACTCAAAAATACTAATTATTTTTCTTATTCCTAGTGTTTATATGTTACTGTCCAAGTTAAAAGAAGCTAAAATTAAGCTATTTCGTCATTATGAATATACACCTCTCTCAGCCTCTTTTACTGTAATCAGGAACCCGAAGCGATCAGCCAGTCACCTAAGAGTCCACCTTTACATATTTCAGGATCTTATATGTATCTTATGATGCTCTAATAAACTCAGGTAAGATTTAAGTGTATATGTAGTTGTTTCGACCAGAGCTGTTTAAGAGACTTTGTCAACTTTTATATCTTGAACCTGGATTTGATTGCACGAATCACTTGATCACTGCCAGCTATTGTTCACTATTCGACAACGGGACAATGGACCAAGAACCGGAAGCACTAAATGAAAAAATCACCCTTTTTTGGTCACTAGCCGAGACCCCATGTAATTTTTGGCAAAACCGCCACCTGCTAAAATTCAACCTGATTGAATACTACAGTTTGTGACTTTGTTTAAGACTATGGGTTCCGTAGTCTTTACTTGAGAACCCCTTGGCGCGAGACCGATTCCAATACTTTATCCATTGATGTCTTGTTTATTATGTTAAGTCCAAACAACGAAGAAGTATGTAAAAAAACATCAAGCAAGAGTTTCCCATTGAAGTTATTTAGGAATTTTTTTTGTCTCAAAAACAGCATTAAAAATATAACTGTAAATTGTGATTTTGAATTATAAATGCCTAATTCTAATAAAATAACTGATGACAAGCTTATGTTTTCATAACAAAACACATTTGTCCTGAATCCCATTTGTTCTTCTACTAGTAATATGTAACATGTGTTTTTGTTGAGATTTCACTTCTTCATTTTAGACCCAGAAGAAGGAAAAGATTCGATTTTTGGATTTTTCCCATTAATTGTATCCCAAACTCATTCGAAATGCCAAGTTTTAACATTCTAGGATCAATATATTTTCACTGTATGTTAATTTAGGCTATAAATTTCACCCCTTTATTTCGGGCCCCGAAGAACTGAAAGTTTCGGTGTTTCAAGTTCATCTTTTATTAATTTGGCAATCTTTACCAGTGTGCCGAATTTCAGCATTCTAGGTTCTTTGTGTTTTCAATATATGTTAATTTAGCCTATAAATTTCACCCTTTCATTTTAGGTCCTGAAGAAGGGAAGTTTTGATTTTTTGATTTTTCCCATTAATTTTACCCCAGACTCTACGAGCATGCCAAATTTCAGTATTCTAGGATCAGCGGAAGTACTCTAGAATTTTGATGAGTGAGTGACGAAAAAGCCTATCTTTGGCTTCTTGTAACTTGGGCGGTATAAAAAATTTAAATATGAAATTTTGTAATTTATTTAAGCTTATGGACCAGTATTGTGGAAAGGAATATCAGACATATAGAGGTTTCCAGTAGCGTGCGTCAAAATGACCTGAGTTGTTTCATGTAAAGGGTAGTCTTGCAGTGCATGCACCCCCGCTCGAATCGAACTTGACTGGGGCACTGACGTGCCCCCAGATAATTCAGCATTAAAAAAGAAAATAAATTTAAAAGAGATAATACTCAAACCACTCTTCTCTCACAACTCATAGTTATCAAACCAATCAATATTAAGAAGAAGAAAATAGAAATTAAAAAAAGAGAAAACAGTTTAGTATTTTCGCATTGCCTTAGGCGAGATGTTCATTTACACTATTTATTTATTGATTTATGTGGACAGTATTTTTTTGATACTCTCCAAAACATTTGTAACTTATTTACGCTGATCATATCTAAAAAGAATTCACTGGTGTAAGTCAAAAGTAGCCTAAAAAATGGACCAAGCTTATGTTATGTTATGCTGTGGTGTTTTTGCCATTCAAACGACAACTCAAAGATACAGAACTTGGTACTTAATTGAAAAGTTTTTGTTTTGCCGAGAGTAGCAGAGTTGTTGATTCACAAAGAGGAACAAAGAGGTTGTCCTCTGCTTGATGCAAATAAACATACACACATATATATCGAGATGATATATCTGTATATATATTATTTATTTGTTTGAGACTATAGTTTCGAAGACTTGGTCTTCATCATCAGTCTTTCTTCAATTATAAATGTTTTTCATGGAGTCAATATCATATGGATATTGAAAACTTGGTGTTCTTTCGTCACTGCTGGAGGGCAAGGAGTTCAGCGCTCCAGCAGTGACGAAAGAACACCAAGTTTTCAATATCCATATGATATTGACTCCATGAAAAACATTTATAATTGAAGAAAGACTGATGATGAAGACCAAGTCTTCGAAACTATAGTCTCAAACAAATAAATAATATATATACAGATATATCATCTCGATATATATGTGTGTATGTTTATTTGCATCAAGCAGAGGACAACCTCTTTGTTTCTCTTTGTGGACTTGGTACTTACTCTAGATCTAGACCGCAATAGCTTAAAGTCTGCCCGAAACGATCAATTTTCGACCTGACCAACCCACCATTTACTAAAAAGATCCTTTTCTTGACAACCTTTTCCCTTTCAAGCCAGACCTTCACTCAATTCTCCTTTATTTTTAACCGACTTCAAAAAAGGAGGAGGTTCTCTATTCGACTGAATTTTTTTTCTTTTTTTTGTCCGCCAATTGTGAACCGATTTTGAAAAATAAATTCGCATTGGGTTCAGTCTAGCTTCCGATTGGTCCCTTTTTTTAATTGGTATTAGACCTTTTTTGTTAGGTTTGTTCAGGCCGAACTTCTTTGTTTATGAACCGATTTCGATGATTCTTTTTTTATTGGAAAGGAGGTATCTTAGGGATGATGCGATATTATTTTGATCAAGTTCTGATGATATGATCCCTATTAATAACATCACTAAAAAGAGAAAAATAAAAATAATTTGTAAGAAAAAATATAAAACCGACTTCAAAAAATTAAATGCAAAAAATAAAATACACTAAAAGGTATAAAATAATTATTCTCCTATTTAATTACAACTAAACGACGAAATATTAACATGAAATTACTTTTTGAAGTTGGTGCCAAACAAACTATACCTATAAGCGAGCGTACCCGACAAACGTAATAAGTAAGATCCATCGAGTGCGATTCATAAAATGTATATGTTTGGCACCGACTTCAGAAAGTAATTTCATGTTAATATTTCGTCGTTTAGTTGTAACTAAATAAGTTAATAATTATTTTATACCTTTTAGTGTATTTTATTTGTTGCATTTAGTTTTTAGTTTATCCAATGCATACTTATTTCATCATTATCACTGAGGTTTAATCGTTCCACTTCATGACTCTATACAACCTTAAAATTACACAAAGATATTTTTACTCGATTACATTTATGAAAAACTCCTCTATAAGACCACCTTCAAGCCCAATTTTCTCTTTCTTTTTGCTTATTTGTAATTTAATAATAAAGGTAAGGCTTTACTAATTTTTATGCGTTTTCATCAAAAAATATAATACAGATATAGAATTTGACTAGGATCTGTTAAATTAAAAATTTTTATAACTCTCTTATTCACTAGAAATATTAAGAATAATTGTGTTTAGGATTAAAAAAAAATTAAATTTTACTCTCGTTTTAACTCAACCATAAATAAGAAACCTTATTTTTTTATTTTTACATTTTATTTTAAAGTACTTACTAAACATCAGATCACATTGATTTAAATGTTAATGTGATTTTTTTTAATATTCCTATAGTGAATGTTTTATGGCTATAAAGATCGTCACGTTAAATATATTATAAGGATTATTAATATTCGTTTTCTCGAAGAACAGAAAAAAAATAAATATAAAATATTATAATACTCTTATATCGTATATAATATAATAGAAAAAGACGAAAGGAAATTAAATTTTTAATCTAAGTAGCCTCTTAAATAATAATCCCCTTTCCTTTCCCTTTTTACTTCCCCTGTCCTCTCAGTCGAGTCCTTACACTTACACATTTCACCTTGATATTTTTCACATATTTTGCTTTCCACAATTTTTTACTTTTTTGTTTAATTAATTATCCATCTATTCTAATGAAATAAGCCGATTTTATTTTTCAAATTAAAAGAAAAATATCACTTAAATTCAATTATTAGACTTATTTTTACATATACAAATAGTAAACACATGTATTATAAAGGCCTCTCTGGAAAATCACTTTTTTATTCTAGTTTTAATAATAACAGTTCACTCCTAATTTTTAATACTAGATTGAAAAATAAATTTAAAGATGGAATTCTTGTTTTCAACATACTAATCAATTAAGGACGTTCCCTAATATAACTCAGAAGCAGTTCGCTCTTTCCCCTACTCTCAGATGCGCAGAAAGGCAAAAATATTTTCACTGCGTCGTTTCTCGGATCTGGCAACATTGAATTCTTACAAACGCTAAAAGACAAAGAATAAAAAAACACCTAATGAAACAGCTCAATGCGAAATTCCAGATGAGAACAGTATTGTTAGGTTGAGAGAATTAGCTAAAAATCTCAAATGTACCAGCTGCAGAAGGTTTTTGGATATGGAATAATTGAGTGATTTTAGTGCGACGTTGCCAAGTCTTTCACTTGCCATGACATGATAGAAAAAATGAAAACCATCAAAAGTACCTAACTTTTAACATTTTTCAGACAAAACGAATACCGCTTGATATAATTATTTTAACAGAAAAATATTTGTTATATCTTCAGTTAATGATTCTCAGTTTTTCAAAATAATTTCAAGAAAATTACGATTGTCATTTAATGAAACAGTCGCTTTAACATCAATCGGAATAGGGTTCGCGTGTTAAATATGCAAATTTCGCTCGTCAATATTTACAAATTTAGTCCCGCAAGGACTATTGAAAAAAATTTCTACGTATAAAGGACACTTATAAATATGTGTATTCAAAGTTTTAAAAGAATTTCAAGAAAATCGATTTATTAGGGAACGTCCTCAATGATGAAATTTCTCATTATTCTTTCATTTACCCCATTCTCATCGTGTTTTATCGAGTGATTTTTTTTTAAATATAGTTTCTTTTCTTCGAGAGTTAACCCTTTCAGGGGCACTAGTAGAACACATAAAGTGGAAAATGACACATTTTTTGTACCCCCAGAAAGTTATCTTTTAAAAAAAGACTACTACTAATAATTAAATCTTTCTATATTAAATTGAAAGTTTTTGCCTAGAGTAGCAGAATTTTTATATATTGAAGGAGACAATAAAGAGTGTGTCTTCTGCTGGAATTATAAATTTTATTTATTTATAACGATTCGTTATAAATAAATAAAATCTATAATTCCAGCAGAAGACACACTCTTTTATTGTCTCCTTCAATTAAATCTTTCAATGATTTTTACGTTATTTACCCAAGGTCCTATTTATACCTTCGCCTCTCATTTTGGGCTTCTTATTTTTGTCCCATTTATCTCTCAGTATCTTTCATAAAATTTAATTATTTCGATTGTATAACCCCCTTCTTTCGAAAATTTTATTGATTCCACATAAAGAATAAGTGTATAAAATTTTACTCAAATCGGTTTTTTAATATTTTACCCTATGTCCAGTGTCCACATTTGCGGACAAATATATATATATATATTGCTCCAATTGATTTGCTGGCTCCTAAAAAGTGACTGCAAAATATGGTACATACGTATCAGCCAAACATTTAACAATTTTAAGAGCTTTAAGAGTAAATTCAAATTATGATCCGATTATAATCATTTCTTCATATCAGTATTAAATGAATAAACATAAAAGTTTGTTTTGAAATTTCAATTAGTTTTTAACCTAGTTGTTTCGCGACAATACTATCAAATAGTTAATGCTAGAGTATATAGAACAGACAATAAGGATTCATAGTTATAAGCCCAAAACTTTTTGCTGTTTATGTACCAATTCTAGCCAATCCCGTGCTCGTTTGACAAATTTGACACCATTGTAAGAGATTGAATATTTTTATATTAAAATGACAGATAAAATACATTTTAAGTTTCTATAAAAATCGTTTTGTTATTTTTTAACAAATGTAATCAACGGCTACGACCCTTATGAAAATTATAATTTTGAAAAAATCTAGCGCATGCATCTTTCGCTGGTTAAATAAATGTGCTATTGCCAAATTGTTTTTGGTCTAAATTTTTTTATATACATTTTTCATTATTTATTCCTTATTATGTCAGAAACTGTGTTGTAACTATGAATCAAAATTATCTTGAAATAAGTAAGGGTTATTGTTTAATTTTGGTTTAGTTTTTTTATAAAAATGGTAAGAAGGAATAATAATCTGTCTAAATTTCAAAAAAATCCTAAGAAAACGCATTTGGCGGAAGAACTACCTTAAGGTAGAGTGCATACAAAATATTGATCACAGTCACATTTTCAAATAATAATTAATATCTCCGAAAATGAAAATATTACTTTTGCCTTGTTTATAATATAAAGCTTATCTGCATTCTTTAATGCTATGTATTTTTTTATTTATTTATTTTTTTTTTTGAAAATAGAAATACTATTTTTTAAGAAATTATTAAGAAACACTACTTTATCAACCACGCATTAGTCCTTCGTATGAAAAAGTAAACATTTTCCGAAAAGTAAGGTGCTCTCTCCGCAAATTGTGTTGTTTGGAGGTTATTTTTGGTAACGAACAAATTGAGCTAGAAAGTTAAAAACTTAGCACAACGCTACACTGTATTAAAAATGACTTGCCCAAGAACATTCAACTACCCTCTGTTCATACTTGTTGTTCAGAATCCAGATAAAAACTCAGAGAAACGTAAAAAAGTAATGAGTAAATATGACTTTTGTCCACGTTTCAGACATTTATAATAAGGAAAAAACAAGAATAAATAAATAAAAATATAGAATAAAATTTTTAGCTCAATTTTATACTCTGGCAATCCGTTGGGATTTGTTTAATTAAATCAATAGAGGGTGCTTATTAAATTGACTAGAAATATTTTTTTAAATACATAACACCTAAATTTTTCAATTTAAACTGAATTCTATTTAATCATTCATTTGTTTTATCGCAAATAAAACGACTGTTAAAAAATCAACACTTTAATAGGTTCCCATGGGATTTGATCTCTATGATGATGATTCAGAAACAGCTGAACAAAAAACACTCCTCAATACAAAATGATAAGTGAATGTAAATAATTGCAATGAATTTAACGTAAATTTCTTAGTTTTAAAATTGAATTAAATTATACATGGGGTGAAAAATAAAATACTTAAAGGGAACAGGCTTGGTTGGCTATCAATCAAATGAATAAACAATAAAGTGAAAAGCTAATGCAATATATATATAGAATAGAAAGATTTATATTTTATTTGAAAATTGAACTTTTATTTAATGTGAACCTTATCGAGATTTTCACTCATTTTTTCTGTTAAAACATATACTAGGTATATATCAAAGATTAACCTTTTAAAAAATTTTAAATTGAAAAATTATATAAATATAAAAGACAAAATGCATAGGAGAGTTGAGATTTATATAGAAAATTAAGAGAAGTGGTCATCTACTGGATCCGAGGTGTTATGGATAATTTTTATTATGTCAGAAGGGTCGTATTCAACGCTTCGCAAATTTGTTACATTTCGCAGGGCAAGCCAAATCACCCGATGCATTTTTGATGATTCAATTATCCAAGGAGTGAATACAATCTTTCTGTCATAATAAAAATGATCTATAACACCTTGGATTTAGTAGTTGTCTTTAATTTTCTATATGAAAAATTATAGGTCAATCAGATTATTTATTTATTAATTATATTTTTGAAAATAAAATAATAACAATAAAATAGCATAATTAACCTTCAAAAATTAATACAGAGAAAATCTTCATCCCGACTTAAATTGTCAATTATTATTCGCTTCTCTAGAACTAGTCAAACAAAGCTATTTCATAATTGTACCCAATACTTGAAAAAATCTAATCTGATTTTCTTTTGCAAATTGGAAGGCAAGCTTGCTTAGCTCAAGAAGAGTCCGCCCATAATAAAGAAACGAAGTATTCTACGAGGATTTGTTCTTGTTCCACACTGAACACTTTCTTTGTATCATAATGAGGAGTATACCGAACCTGAATTCTTGAATGCTGAGACATGACGGGCCAATTCAGACTTGGCTACAAAAAACATGATGTACCTAGGGACGTCCCTAGGTACATCAAAAATTCTGTCCCTAGGTACATCACAGCACATGGTTTTTTAAGTTAGGTTTTAACGTCCAGAAACATAACCAAAAGAAAGCTTGATTTATGAGCTATTTAACCATTATAAATACTGAAGATTAAATTAATATATAGTTACTTTATGAAAAAAAGAAAATGAGGGTAAAGATTTACTTTGATTGTCGGAAACAACACTTGGTCTTTAAACATAAACACTGCACATGAGAAGAAAGAAATCAGAGAACCAGAATAGCCTCTACAACAAAACTAATTTTACCCCTTCGCCTTTAACAATTATTTACTGTGTCTCTAGATACAACTGTCCCTAGATACGATCACCTCCCCTATATAATAATGACATTTAATTGAGGATTCGTAGGGATGTAGACAAAATGATTTTTTTTCAAAAACAAAAATTAACCAGAATCGATCTTAGATACTGATGAAGTCAAATTAAATCGACGAAACGTTTATTTGTTACTAATTTTAGTTTTTGTTAAAATTATTTGTCCATATACTTACAAATTGTCAATTATCGTAGATTTATAATGCATAGTCACGAAACATTTTATATAAATCATCATCATCAATCAGCCAATCTGGTCCACTGCTGGACGTAGGCCTCCCGTAGAATTTTGTTCTGACTTGCTGGTGATACGTTTAACGTCATCGGACCATCTTGTCGGTGTTCGACCTCTGCTACGAAAAGCATCCTCTCTGGGCCTCCATTCGAGAATCCTCTTGGTCCATCGTCCATCAGATGTTCTGGCTATTTGCCCAGCCCAGTTCCACTTCAAGAAAACTATTCTTTCAACGACGTCGATAACGCGCTTTCTCAGGCGAATGGTGCTATTTGGAACTCAACACAAATTTCGTCTTCACCAGGTGATATGTTGTTTTTTATTTGAGAGAGTGCCGCCATAATTTCGTCTTTTCTTATGCATGGAATATCTTCTGACCGTTGATTTTGAATTTTACCATTTTGGATTTAGCTTGTTGGATGTCCCCGATTTCAAAAAGTTATTTATAAAATTCTTCCACCAGAGTTTAATTATCTGATCTTTGTTTGTGGTAGATTCTCCTCTTTCGTTTGAAAGTTTGCAGATCAAGTTAGTTCCCAGAGTCAGCTTTCTAAGGCATGACCTTTAGATTTAAATATTTTTCTAATTAATATATTGAATGAATATATATCAAAGAGAGTTATTTTTGACCGCGACATTTTTAAACAAGATATATATATATAGCTAGACCACTGCTGGTTGAGGCTATTGGGGTCAGCTGAATCTTAAATCTGGACTAAGAGAAATGAAAAAGATATGATCCATCTAGGTGTGATCCAGCATCATATCGCGATTAGCCCACATGATGCTTTTTACCAATCAGCCATGACCTTTAGGCCCGTCGCATATTGAACCCAATCCACGTACAGCCCACGCGTGGTCAAGTACAGAGACAGATTGAACGTGGGCTGGCCGTGGATTTGGTTCAATATGCGCCACTTCGTCTCAAACCTTGTTTTTTAAAAGAACCCACGGGTGGGCTGTGCGTGGATTGGGTTCAATTTGCGGCGGGCCTTAGACTCTTATTTTCTTCATGACTTGATATTTTCTCTGTTTTGTTAAGGGAGAATGGTGTAGGTTCTTGGTGAAACATATTAAATAAAGTAAAAAAAATGAAATTTTTGAAATTTTTTTTTAATATAAAATACTAGATAAAGATCAGATGCTTGTTTAGCATGACTCAATATATATTTAGTGTCCTTTGTGAACTCCTGAAGATGGGCTTATATATATTATATTGAGTCATCCTAAACAAGCATCAGATCTTTTATTTATGTGAAACTTACCTAGTATTTTATATTAAAAAAAAATTTTTTTTAAAAAAGTTCCAAAAAAATTTTCTTTACTTTATTTACTTTGAGTTGAAATTTCTTATATCTTTCCTAATGGCCTTAGATATATTTTTATTTAGTACTTTTGAGGTGTTATAGTTACTAGTGAATCTGTCAGGCAGATTTGATCTATATATATTCCAGGAGTCGTTTCGTTTTATATAAATGAATAGTTCTAACTGTAAAAAAATCACGAGAGGGTCTTTTAGATAGTGTATTTTTTTCTTTTTTGCTTCCATTTATTCTACTCAGCAGATGAAAATAAAGATACCATTCACATTCGGGAGCTTAATTTTTGTTTCAGAATCTAAATTTTAAAGCGAGTGGAGTTAGAAGATAAAACGGCGAGGTATCCTAGTTTTACAAAAAATTATTAAATTAGTATGATTATATGTTTTTCAAGGGAGGCTAAATTAACTATTTTATATTTATATATATTTTTTTATCTCATAACTTTGAATTTTTTGCTTGTTTTGAAATCATTCTCTCTGTCAGTTGGAAATTCAATCAATTCAAGATACTGAGAATGATTATTTTTTTGACGCTTTTGTTTCCATTGTGAAATGAGAAAATCCATTATAAGATAGCTCAGCTCATAGCTGGTAATTGTGAATGAATATTAAAAGATTGAAGAATGGGATAATAGAAGAATGGAAACATATCAAAGAAAGTGCGTTCACTTAGAATTAAAATAATTATAATATTTTATATATTTTGAGAAAGAGAGAGAAATTCTCAACAGTCCGCAGTAAAATTGGAAATGTGCTGTAGCGCAATTCATTCGTCAATATATTAATTTAAAAATACTTTTTTTATAATTATATTGAGGCAAGAAGATATTGTAGCAAAAAGGTGCAATCTCTCTAGTCTCGGGTGGACCAATGCATCATGAAAATAAGGAGAATAAATTCCAGGGATTGGGTTGGAGTTGAAGGTACCTGCGGATTTATTTTTAATATTAATCGCTAGTTAAATTAAAATGATTGAAAACGGTTATGATTCGGCTTTAACAATTTTTTTAAAGTGTTAAGTATTAAAATTTTTAAATTACTGAATATTTTCGACTGTAGATAAAAAATACTCAAAAATTAATAGAGAATAAAGAAAAATAAATTGACACGTTCTGATGTGGCCATCCACTTGACTTTACCATACATTTCTGGTTGAATTTGGTCCAAGGGCCTAGATTTTCATTTTTTGACCCCCCCCCCACCACACACATTTCGGGTGGTTTCTTTTTACATTTCTAGTGTTCTGGGGGCCCACTGATCATGTATAGAAAATATGGTTGTGCTTGCTCAAATAGCCTAGAGTTTTTTTGACACCCCCCCTAATTTTGGCGCCAGAATAAAAATATTTTCGTTATTATAGGTTCATTTTATAGTATATTTCATTTTTCTTGTTTTTTAGTTTGAAAATAATATAATTTTATATTTAAACCCCCCCGCCTTAATTTTGGGTCGATATGCACCAAAATCTAATCAGCTCTTAATATCAATGCACAAAAACTACGTGTGAAATTTGGTTTTGATATTCACACTAGTTTTTGAGCTAGCTCGTCCACAAAATTTGTTAACGCACAGACTAACAAACATTTTGATAAAACAGTTATTATCTCGAAAAATATAATTTTTTCGATGTTCAGTTTAATAACTTTTTTGCAGAACGAAGTGCCATGGTTTTACCCAATTTTTTTAATCAAAATAGTTTCAGCAGTTTTTGAGATATTTCGAAAAAAAGAAGCAAAAAAAACCCACTTTTTTCACACACGATTACAATACTTGACCATACCCTGTATCCTGTATGGTATAGTAAATAAGCTGACTTGTTCTGATGTGGCCATCCACTTGACTTTACCATATAACATGGCCCCTCACTTATATTTAATATTTAATAAAATTATTTATAATCATGTAGGGGAGGGGCGGTTAGTTTTTGCATTTTTAGACTACTGGGGGTCCACTGATTATGTATACCATACCCTGTATGGTAAAGTAAAGATTGTTATAGACAAAAGAAAGGGCCGGGACTCTGCTCTTAACCAACCAAGATGTTGACCCCCAACTCAGCCAATGACCAATGTCTATACATATTTAAATATAATTTCATTATTTTTAAAAATAATAAATTAAATAATTCTTTCTTTGTTTCTTGCTCTGAAGTGGCTAGTGTAGATTACTCGACTGGTTAACAGTCTAATTCTGTATACCATCGATCAGAAAATGAAGATTTTTTTAAGAGATTAAAAAGATTAAGTTTGTAATAATACATTAGATCTTTCTACCAAGTTTCAGTATTCTAACTTGAACTGTTTCCTGAGAAAAAAATTGCTATGGCTCCTTGCTTAGATTGTACCGAGTTTTGAAAAAAAATTTATTTATTTATTTATTTAATCCAAAGACCTGATTTTTTGAGAAATTATATAAATTATATATTTAGCCTCGATGGCATTTCAATAGTAGCTGTGTGAATTTTTCATTGTTTTGAGATGTTTATACAGCGTAAACCCACATTCTGCTATTTAAACAGTATAAAAAATTATATTTTTTGATAGAAAATAACTAAATTAATTTTTTTCTTTTTATTCTTTTACACATTTGAATAAATATACATATGATTATTTTCTTTCCTCCTGAAAATGTTTAAATTTTCGTTTAGCAGCTATTGGCAAGGCCAACTACGATTTCTCGTTTTAATATATTTTTTTCTATTATATTTTCTATTTAAATACCTCTGTTGTTATTATACGTTCTTTATTCGAACGATTACATGTTTATTTATAATCAAAATTACTTTAAAACTATAATTGATCGAGAATGTTGTGAATGTAGCTAGTAGGTAAAGATAAATGAATAAAATGAAGGAAACAGTGAAAACTTTTTCAAAACTCCAACTAGAGTTAGAGATGCCTACTAATTAATTTAAATATTAAAAAATATATGTATATTTAATTTATTTTTCAACCCAAAAAGATCACAAAGAATTTACAACAGGCATAACAAATATCACACATGTGTGGAAACATAATCTCTGGCCAAATAAATACCGTTTAAAATTTTCATTAAAATTACTAAATTACGGAGTTCTTATGTCTTTGAAGCTATCATGCAGTTCATTAAACCATATCACAGCAGTATGGGAGATGCTCTTCTGACCAACTAATTAATTAAATTATCTAATTTTAAATTATAATCCCAGCAAAAACACTTCTTTAAAAAATAGGCCAAGTTCGAGTAATAAAAACCGTTTGCTAGGTATACAAGTAGTGAGATCTAATGTGTCACCAAGTTCAACATCACTAATTAAGAAATTAAGTAAAAGAATCCAGAACACAGTAAATTCAATTAAAATTCATGTTTTTCTATATTTAGTCATTTCACATTTTTAGTTTAAATTATTTTCTTGAAACTAGGCATTTACGCATTATAATTAATGTATGTCACGAATTGAGTTTCCATATCATGAGATAAGTGGGAGGATCGGAGGGCTAAGAGAAAGAGGTGGAGGCCATAAAAAACAAAAATAATATTATAATAACATAATACGTAAATGCCAAGTTTCAGGAAAATAAGCTCATTAACTAAAACTTTTCAAGATGGACATTTTGTACACTCAGAAACAGTTTTAGGGTAAAAAGCTAAAATTTGTTGCATTGTAAGATATTTGCGTACCAATTTTCAGCTCATTAACTAAAACCTTACAAGATTGGCATTTTGTACTCTCAAGAACCGTTTTCAGGTAAAAGCAAATGAAATTAATATGTATCTTATAAATTGATATTTATTTTTTACCTAATTGATATTTTTTCATCAGAGAAAATAAATAATTAACCGACTTCAAAAAAGGAAGAAGTTCTCAATTCGAATGATTTTTTTTGTGTCTATGCTACCTTATATCTTCGCCAATTGTTAACCGATTTTGATGATTTTGTTTGCATTGGGTTCAGTCTAGTTTCCAATCGGTTCCGTTTTTTCATTGGCATTGGACCTATTTTGATATGTTTGATGGGTTTGTGTACCGATTTTAATGATTCTTTTTTTATTGGAAAGATGGTACCTTATGGGTAGTACCATATTAATTTGGTTACATTCTGAAGATATGCATCAATGACGAAATAACGTAAATCTCCAATTCTTATGACCAAATAATCGAAATTTTAATAAATAAAATATTTTATAAAAAAATCTTAAAACATCCATTTAAAACCCGCAAACGTTTCGAGAGAATTTCTATATTTATGAATTGAATTTTATTATCATTTTCTGATTCATTCGCCCGACTCTTTCTTTTACGAGATGCATGCAAGGTATTATATTAATCACTATTAATAACATCAGTAAAAAGAGAAAAATAAAAATAATTTTTATAAAAAAAAATAAAACCGACTTCAAAAAAATAAAATGGAATAAATAAAATAATAATAACTTAAAAATCAAATAAAATACACTAAAAGGTATAAAATAATTATCTTATTTAGTTACAACTAAACGTCAAAATATTAACATGAAATTATTTTTTGAAGTCGGTGCCAAACATATACATTTTATGAATCTCACTCGACGAATCTTACTTACTACGTTTGGCGGGTACGCTTGCTTATATAGTTTGTTTGGCACCGACTTCAAAAAGTAATTTCATGTTAATATTTCGTCGTTTAGTTGTTTTTTTTTTTTTTTTTTTAATGCAATCGAATGCAAGAAGGGGTGCACCAGTAAAGATGTAGCCCCTATGGATCTCGAAAGACCCTTGCATTACCGAAGAGAAGGGAAAGTTGATTAAGAGAGAGGATGTAGACGCAGGTGTCTATGCACCCTGGTTTTGAAGGTTTGAAGATCATAGGTGCTGGGAAAGATAGAGGCTGGGAGAGAGTTCCAGTTCCTTGAAGTCATGGGGATATATGTATTCGCGAATGAAGTGGTCCGGCACTTTTCCAATTTGACAGCGAAAGAGTGTTGGGAGTCGGCAAAACGTGTGCTGCGTGCAAAGCATGCTTTGGGGGGAATTATTGATTTTATCTCGTCAGAGCACCTGCCGTGATAGTATCTATAGAAAAGGGAAAGGGCAGAGACATCTCTTCGATGAGCTAGCGAGTCGAGGGAGTCGGTGAGGGTAGAATCGTCAATTAGCCTGACGGCTCGTTTCTGAATTGCATCAAGGGTAGCAAGAGAATATTTTGAGGCTCCTCTCCATAGATGAGAGCCGTATTCGAGACAGGGGCGGATTTGGGCCTTGTAGATGGTGAGAAGTTGTGGGGGTTTGTAAAATCGCTTGGACCTGAATAAGAAGCCAATCTTCCTTGCTGCAGATTTCGCCACAGAGGAGATGTGTTCATTCCAAGACAGGTCAGATGCGACAGAGACGCCCAACATGGATAGGCTGTCACACATTTTCAGGGTATTCGAATCGAAGTGAATATCAGGGAAATCTCTATTTTCGCGCCTAGAAATTAGACAACATTGAGTCTTATTTGAATTAAAGTTAACTAAATTTTGAGAGCCCCATTTATTCAGTTTGTCTAAGTCGAGAGTAATTGAGGAGGCAATATTGATTCGATTATTTGGGAGAGAGGGTTTGCCGTGTAGAGTGCTATCGTCGGCGTAACAATGAGTGGGGTTTGCCGTTTGATCAATAAGGTCGTTTATATAAATAAGGAAGAGTGTGGAGGAGATTACAGAGCCTTGGGGAACACCAGAGTTTGTGGAGAACGATTCAGATGATGTTCCATCCACCACAACTTTTATACTTCGGTTTGTCAGAAAGCTTTCTATCCATTTGCGAAGTGTTGGTGTGAATCCAAAGGCTGGTAGTTTGGCAAGAAGATTTTTGTGCCAAACCTGGTCAAAAGCTTTGGAGATATCAAGGGCTACAGCGAGGGTTTCTTTTCCGGCCTCTAGAGTATTGTTCAAGGTGTGGGTGACATAGGTTAAGATGTCGCCTGTGGAACGATTTTGTCTGAATCCATATTGTCTATCGTGAATTAATTTATTGTTTTCTAAGTGATGAATCACGTGTTGGTTTATGACTAATTCCATTAATTTGGAAAGAACAGAGGTGATCGAGATAGGCCTGTAATTAGAGATTTGTGATGTGTCTCCTTTTTTAGGAATAGGTGTGACTCTGGCTATTTTCCAGCTTTTGGGGAATATGCCCGACTCGTAAGAGAGTTGGAATAGCTTGGATAAGATAGGGGCAAGTTCAGGGGCGCATTTTTTAATGAGAATTGGTGGGATGTTATCTGGGCCAGCGGCGGATTTGGAATTTAATTTATTAATGGCTTTTATGATTATTTGGGGCCTGAAAATTATTTTGCCCATGAGGTTGGTTTGGGGGGTATAAGTGGGCGGGTTAAGCCCTTTGTCATCTAAAGTGGAGTTAGTTGCGAAATAGGATGCTAGTGATTCGGCTTTTTCAGCGGGGGTCGTGGCTACTGAACCATTTGGGTGAAAGAGGGGCGGAAGTGAGGGGGACGCGAAATTTCTATTTATTGCCTTATGTAACGAGAAAAAGGCCCGTTTTCCATTGGGGCAAGATGCGAGACGGTCTGCTATCCTCTGGTCGAATGATTTCTTTGCCTCAGAGATGATTTTTTTGCATGAGCTTCGCGATTTGGTAAATGCAACTCGGTCACATTCTAGCCGTGAAAGTTGCCATTTCTGAAAAGATTTGTTTTTTCACGGACGGAATCTGCGCATTGTCTACCAAACCAATGGTTAGAATCCTTGTTCCCTTTAATCAATTTTGAGGGGATATAGGTTTCTAAGCCTATTTGAATTGCCTCGTTAAGGGCGGTAACTAAATAAGATAATTGTTTTATACTTTTAGTGTATTTTATTTGATTTTTAAGTTATTATTATTTTATTTGTTCCATTTAATTTTTTTGAAGTCGGTTTTATTTCTTTTTATAAAAATTATTTTTTCGACAAAAGTAAATTATAATATTTTTGCAAACAACGCGTCTCAACTTGTCCATGCGTGTCTCGACTAGTTTGAAATAGCCTCGAGATTTTATCATTAAAAAATCTATTAAATATTTGTAATTGGAAATGAGAAAAACCGGCAATTCTAGAGCAATTGAGTTCTAATACTATTTAATGCAGGCCTAGGTAACCTGAATTGCACCTCGAGCCGATTGGGGACTTAAAAATTTTTGAGGGCCTCACATAATAAATAAGAATATTTACTATTTTACTTTACCATAGGGTATGGTCAAGTATTGTAATCGTGCATGAAAAAAGTGGTTTTTTCATTCTTTTTTTCAAAATATATAAAAAACGGCTGAAACTATTTCGATTAAAAAAATTGAACGAAACCATGGAATTTCGGTCTACAAAAAAGCTCTAATAAGTGAACATCGAGAAAAAATTATATTTTTCGAAATAATAATTGTTTTGTCAAAATGTCTGTTACTTAGTTAGTTAGTTAGTTAGTCTGTGCGTTACCAAATTTGTGGACGAGCTAGCTCAAGAACTAGTGTGAATATCGTAACCAAATTTTACACATAGTTTTGGTCCATTGAGATTAAGAGCTGGTTAGATTTTGGTGCATATCGACCCAAAATTAAGGGGGGTCGAGGGGAGTTAAAAATTAAAAATCTAGTTCGTTTGAGCAAACTCAACCAAATTTTGTATACATAATCAGTGGACCCCCAGAAGTCTAAAAATGGAAAATCTAACCGCACAAAATGGGGGGGGGGTGGCGGAGGGTCAAAAAATGAAAATCTTGGCCATTTACCAAACTCAACCAAATTTTGTATACATAATCAGTGGGTCCCCGGAAGTCTAAAAATGCAAAAACTAACCGCCCGAAAGGGGGGGAGGGTCGAAAAATGAAAATCTTTGCCATTTACCAAACTCAACCAAATTTTGTATACATAATCAGTGGGCCCCTAGGAGTTTAAAAATGCAAAAACTAACCCCCCCCTACATGATTATAAATAATTTTATTAAATATTGAATATAAGTGAGGGGCCAGGTTGTATGGTAAAATCAAGGGGATGGCCACATCAGAAAACGTCAGCTTATTTTCAATATTTTTTTCGAAATCTGCCTTTGCAACGAATTTGGTACTTATCTTTTTTTAGTGAAAGTTATTAATATTAATTTGAATGTAGCAATATACTGAAAGGATTCAATCAGTGTAAATGTGGAAATAAACAATACTACAACCAGATATGAAATGAAAACACACATTAGTCCAACAACAAAATATATTTGTATGGTAAAATAAACATAAAATATCAAAATTATTAGTTAACTCGCATAAACCAAACAATATTTCAAATTTTATTTTAAAATAACAAACAAATTTAAATGGCTTTTTCTTCTTTTTCTGTCTGATATTTGCCTTTCTTTTCGCTTACTTAATTTTTCTAAAACTATCATTAGTGGAAATTTACTATTATTGAGTGGATATTGATGAAGCAGTCCAAAAAAAGAAGATAATTTATACTATCTTTTTATTTTTATTCAAAAACCGACGTTTCGGAGGCTATTCCCTCCTTCTTCAGGTACTTAGGATTACTACATTATAATTCTGCTGAGAATGAATTACTATATAAAGATATTATTGTTACTGCCACTGAAAGAGGAGACAGAAGGGAATGTCGCATTGGATTTCCTTTACTGACTTTTCAAAACCCTTAAGAAGAAGGGAATAGTCTCCGAAACGTCGGTTTATGAATAAAAATAAAAAGATAGTATAAATTATCTTCTTTTTTTGACTGCCTCATCAATATCTACTCTTCTACTTCACTTATCCAAAAATAACTCAAATTTTAATATTGTTATTTAATATGTTATTCTTCATGTCATTATAGAGAATCTTAATTCTTTTAATTACTTTAATACGATTTAAAATATAGTATATTTTAAAATAACCGATAAAAAACAATATATCAAATATGACGACGGGTCGAAAGTAAGTAAATCGAAGACCACATGCGGCCCGCGGGTTGGCCAGACCAGTTTTAGATAGTTATTAGATAATATTGATTTATATAAATAATTATAATCATCATTATCTTAGATAGACGAATTGAGGATGAGACGATAATTGAATTGAAATAATTATCGGAAAAGAGGTTTTTTATTTAATTAGTTTTTTCCTCTTATTAAAAACAAGAACTAAAAAGATCACTCGATGGTGGAGAAGTAATCTCCGGAGTCGAAGCTCAAATACAATGTATACATTAATTCATGTAAAATAATTGGTTTAATAATAATAAAAAAATCATCATTTTCTTGAACCTTTAAAATTCAACTGGATAAAGACTATTTTTTCTTCATCCTATTCTTTATTTTCTTTTTAATTCAAGATTATATCTATATTTATTAAAAATTGTGCTTCATTAAATTAATTGTGGTCTTTTCTTTTGTTTCAGTGAAGTGACTACCGACAAACTTGCATCGTAGTCAGCTGCAAGGTGGTGTCATATTTTTGCCAGTGAGGTAAATAAGATTTAGATTAAATTTTTTATGAAAACAATTAAAATTGATATTTTCTTACTCTTATAAACTAATACCTATAATCTAATTTAATTCTTTTGAGAGAGAAAAAAACTGTACCAGAATGAACTTTTTACGGCATTTCGTAGGAAATCATAAAAAATCAAATCGTTAAAATGACTCGGCCAGAAGGCATTAAATGACTGACAATCGATAAGAATTTAAGAATTGATATTTTTTAATTTACAAATCATAAAAATTAGCAAAAAATAAAACGAATCTTGAAAAAGTTTTCCATTTTTCATCCAGTTTAGATTAAAAAAAAATTAAATTAGAATGTCAAAATATAATATACATGTTTATATATAATAAATATATATATATTTTTTGATTTCCATAAATTTTTTCGGAAAAGATACTTCATTAAACGGTTGCTGAATTTTATTTTAATTCTCATTTTGACGATTATTCTCCCTCCATGAATATATCTTCTTTATTTAAGGGTGTTTTTCCATTGCATCAATTTCGATGAAACGCTCTCAAAGGCTAAAGCCTTAATTAAGTTCGTTTTAAACACAACATTTATGATCCGGATAGAGATGTTAAATTGTACTAATAATTTATTAGGAAATTTATTTAATCTTCCTAAAAATTATCCTAAACAAAATCCAATTTTTTTCTAAGCAATAAATATAGTAAAAAAAGAGATTGTGTTAATGAATCCTTAAAGTGAAAAACGAGGCCATAATTATTGTACAAGTACATAAATTAATGTCTTTTACTCTTTACTCTGTTATAAAAACATACTTATATGCTTCAAAATACCACTTTATTATTACTTAAATGGTCATCGCTCAAGTAAAAAATGTCAATCATGAATTTCAAAACTTCCAAAATGTGAACATTTTATTTAAAAACATATGTGGCCAATCACATGACTTTATCATACACCTATTACCTCCCCATAGATCATAGAAGAAATATTCATATCTATAGCTTATAGATCAAGAGCCCACGACGGCCAGACCTTCGTTATTTTATAAAAGCTGAAAGTTTTTCTGTGCATGTCCCCTATACAGGTAAGAACGACCAGCGACTATAGAGTTTGGGTTGTGGTTACTTTGGCAGGTAACAGGTAATAAAGGTGTATAAAATAGTACTTTAAATTCGTTAAAGTATAAAGCTCAATTTTTTATATTTTCTTCGGGATAACTTTAGAAATCTCGTCATCCATTGCCGGACACTTATGACAGTTGCTACCCCCTGCCAGACACCCCTAAACTTTAATAAATTATAATTATATTTTCGTTATAATATAAAAGATAAATTTTATATATGTTACTTGGCGACCTATAAAAAAATGTTACCTCAATAGGCGGACAGTTTTAATGGTTTTTACATAGATTTTTGACATTTCGGTTATTATTCATAACCATTGGTGAAGACATGGAGGAATCGACTTAAAATCAAAAATAACCATCGATTCTTATCTAATACTAGAGGAATAACCTTATTGCATTCCATTTTTGTTGTTTTGACTATTAATGACAACTTCTACTGAAAACGTGGAAGAATCGACTTAAAATCAAAAAGACTAAATTCTTTTATGGCAAACCACCCAAGCTTGAGTTTCTTAAAGTTTAGGGGCGTCTGGCAGGGGGTAGCAACTGTATATAAGTGTCCGGCAATGGATGACGAGATTTCTAAAGTTATCCCGAAGAAAATATAAAAAAATTGATCTTTATACTTTAACGAATTTAAAGTACTATTTTATTCACCTTTATTACCTGTTACCTGCCAAAGTAGCCACAACCAAAACTCTATAGTCGCTGGTCGTTCTTACCTGTATAGGGGACATGCACAGAAAAACTTTCAGCTTTAATAAAATAACGCAGGTCTGGCCGTCGGGGGCTCTTGGGCTATTATAGTAAATTTCAGCTTTCTCGGTTTCTTGGTATAAAAAATCTTTAATTTGGATACATATGCAAAATTTGGCACAAATAAATCAAAAAGGTCTAGATCAGGGTGTCCAACCTTTTGCCTTACTCGGGCCACTTTGAAGAAAAAAATTGTCTCGGGCCGCGGATAAAATATTATAATTGATAGATATTTGTTATTCAAAAGAAAAAATTAGAGAAAAAAATTATCAGGCCAAATTGTTGTGTGTTTTCCAGTATCTACATATAAATCTCAATGTTTAAAGGAATTTCTGTGACTATATTGGGACACGAGGTTGGACAGCCCTGGTTTAAATCGAATGGGATTAAAGAAGGATATCGTCGCCTGCTGAGCATACATAAAATAAACAAATAAATAAACAGTTAGGTATCTTGACTATCTTCAAACGCAGAAAGAATCATTAAAATCGGTTCATAAACAAAGAAGTTATGAGCAAACATACATAACAAAAAAGGTCCAATACCAATGAAAAAAAACGGGACCAATCGGAAACTATACTTAACCAAATGCAAAAAATCATCAAAACCGGTTCACAATTGGCGAAGAAATCAGCTAACATAGACACAAAAAAAATCGGTCGAATTGATAATCTCATCCTTTTTTGAAGTCGGTTAATAAATCTTAAATTACTTAAATATGTTAACTATATATTCTACGTTTTGTTGCTAATCAGCTATCATTAGCTTTAGTGTATTTTATGCATAGCATAATACAATTCGCATTCTTTCAATGTGGCCCAGGGAAGCTAAAGGGTTGGATCCCCTGTTTTAGAGCTCTTGGTTCAAAAATGCAGAACATATCCGGATTTACATAATTGTATTGAGATTTTCGAGCTTGCTAAAAACAAGCAAACACTTGTTCAAAGAAATAATAAATTTGGTGTGGTTTATTCTATTTAATGAGAGCATGCAGGCAGAGTCTTGAAAATGTCTTAATATGTCCTTTTAAATTTAGTTTAAAATTGAAAAAAAATCCTGACAATTAAAAAAGCCTAAGGAAAGTCGTGAACTGGAAGCGACAAAGCTTTACGGGATGCACCGCGACAATGATCCAATATTCTATTTACTAAATACTATGACTAATACTACTCTACTCCATTTGATAATTTTCGCGCGTGGTCACTTCCAGTGGGCGGCTGGTGTAAGAATAATTAGTTCCTTTTCCATAAGCCAAAACTTCAAACTTTCTTCTAAATGACCAGATCAACATGTACTGGTCCAAAACGTAGAAACAGAAAATTGACTAAGACATCATTTCAAATTTGTCAGACTTAATTGGTTTTTGCAACTTTTATTCGAGATGGATCAACTTAAATTTTTTCGTATCGTGGAACACTAGTAAAGAAATAAGCCTTTTCGCATTCTAACTTAATATTTAAGAATTTTTTAACCAGAAAGAAAAAAAAAGAATAAAACTGAGATTTAATTTAGATTAGTTTGTAATTGAAACTTTCCTGAATATTTTCAATTTCAACCAGTGAGTCCCCTTGAATAAGTAAACAAGAAAAAGTTCTTTTTTAATTGACCTATATTTTAAAAATGGTTAAAAAATTGAAATTTAATCATTTGTTTTCTTCTAAAGTGGTTCCTTTGAACTACGAACGAGTCTAAAAATTTTTAATTCAACTCATTGAATATAAAGATGTAGTAAATTTCAGTACAAACATAAATACCTATATCCTTAGACCTACAATTAAATCTATATTAGAGTTTTGGATTGATTAATATCTCTATCTCTAGTTAATGACATTTTAAATACAGGATTGTACTTCATTTCTTGATGAACTTCATTTAAACTAACAATTATTTATCAACTTTTAATTAATTAAGGTAGTTCTTTCGCGATAATCCACACAAAAATTTTAGCCTCGTAACCACTCTATACATATGAACGCTGCTAAAATTTTTGGTTATGTTTTTTAACGTGACTGTACTTCTCACACTACTATTTCTCTATACTCCTCTTTATGAATGGATCGTTTCCAAGCCATTGATCTTATATCCCCTCCACTAAAAATAATCGCCCAAATATGATTTTTTTTGTTTTTTATCAAAACTACGAGGTAAATAATTTCAATTTTTTTTTTAAGTTACTCCAAATATATTATTCTAAAAAATATTAGTTTTTCATCAAGATGCTGAAAGTCCTTCAATGAAAAAAATTAAATAATGATCATTTTCCCACCCTTTTGTAGATCACAACTTAGAGCTTATTGTAGATATAGGAAAATTATTATTACCTATACTTTGTAGATTTGAAGCTTCGGCGGTTCAGTTGTTAATCGAAAGAAAAATTTCTGTAGTTATCATCTAATTGGATATTATTGATCTAAATGTAAAATAAATATATCTTTATAAAACTATTCAGTAAATCGAACCGCATTTTTATAAATATTTTTCTTTCCTTCAACAACATGAAATTGCCAAGTTAAGGGAGTTCGAGACAGCTTATCTATCTTGTTGATCTTCGAAAAAATCTTTTGTATTCTCCAGAGTGACAACTCCTGCCTACTAAATTTTTTAATAAAAACAAATTGTTAATAATGATGTTAATTTCGAATAAAAACCTTTGTTTTGATAATATTAATAAAAAAGAATATTATAAAAACATTTATTTAACACAAAAACGATTTTAAGAAATAGAGTTGGAATTCTACACCAGTGCTTTTGTCATATTCTGTTGGCTGCAAATAACTTTTTATTTTTTACATTTATGAATAACTAATTAATTAGACTGTCAAATCTTTTGAAAAATCTATCATTCGATTCATACAAGTTGAATTATTGAAAATGGTATAATTTGTATAGAAGTTATAGGCCTTTTAAAAGCTCGGTCCATTTACTTCGATGTTAAAAGGAATTTATTTCTCGGTAATGGGACAGACGATCACCTTCAAATTTCGGGAATAAATATTTTATACATCAATGATTCGATGATAAAAATTTGAGAATTTTCTTATAAAAATGATAAACAGTCCCGAATCCCCTTAAGAAAACCGTTCATTATTTGAATTCGATAAGGTAATTTCTGTATTCCGAATCTCTTGTCTTTATTGAGTGATTACAAATTTCAATGTAAATATATTTTAATATATAAAAAATGCCGAAGCTTTCTGTTTAGATTAAAGAATTAATTGAAATTGATTAGATGAATTTTTCTGACTATTTTTTAACTCGAGCGTGCGAATGATGATAAGACCAGCTAATGCCATTTTATTGAAAATATTTTCATTCTTCCGGGCATTGGAGACGCAACATGTGGTGAATTGGGAACCAAGAGCTTCTCTGCTTCACCTGAGATTGTCAGCAGCCTCTCTGGTAAGTTTATCTATTTATTTAATTTTTAACCGACTTCAAAAAAAGGAGGAGGTTCTCTATTCGACTGAATTTTTTTTTTTTTTTTTGTGCTTATGTTAGCTCATATCTCCGCCAATTGTGAACCGATTTTGAAAATTTTTTTTGGATTGTGTCCAGTCTACGTTCCGATTGGTCCCATTTTTTTCGTAGGTATTAGACCTTTTTTTGTTAGGTTTGTTCAGGGTTAGCTTCTTTGTTTATGAACCGATTTCGATTATTCTTTTTTTATTGGAAAGGGGGTATCTTAGGGATGGCGCAATATTAATTTGGTCAAGTTCTGATGATAGGATCACTATTAATAAGACCACTAAAAAGAGAAAAATAAAAATTTTTAAGAAAAAATAAAACCGACTTCAAAAAATTAAATGCAACAAATAAAATACACTAAAAGGTATAAAATAATCATTATCTTATTTGGTTACAACTAAACGACGAAATATTAACATGAAATTACTTTTTTAAGTTGGTGCCAAACATATACCTTTTATGAATCGCACTCGACGGATCTTACTTAGTACGTTTGGTGGGTACGCTCGCTCATAGGTATAGTTTGTTTGGCACCAACTTCAAAAAGTAATTTCATGTTAATATTTCGTCGTTTAGTTGTAACTAAATAAGATAATAATTATTTTATACCTTTTAGTGCATTTTATTTGTTGCATTTAATTTTTTTGAATTCGGTTTTATTTTTTTCTTAAAATTTTTAAGTTAATCTTTTCCAAAACTATCATATGCAAAGCATTATTTGAAAAGATTCACACACTATTTAATTATCATTCCCGGATTCCTTTTTTTGACATTCCAATTTAAAATTTCAATTCCCGAATGGATGAAGCAAACCTGACATTATAAAAATAATTCAAAACATCTCGGATCTAGTAGTTGGCCATCTCTCTTGATTTTCGATAGCAATTTTAAAGCTACTAATATTGGCATTAGTCTTTTATATTATAAATTAGGAATAGTTTATTATACTTATTCAAATTTATTAGTATACAGCTCTAATAATAAGCTGGTTGCAAAAGTGCAGTCATCATACGACCATCTTAAAAATTGCAGAAATCGTAGTACCAAATCTCAGAAAATTTTTACATTTTTATCCGATTTGAATTACAGTGTCTACAGACATAGTACAAACAAATATTTTTTAGGTGGTTTCTTGGTCTAGGAACCCAGAACGTGTATCTGGTAGTAACTATTATCAACCAAAAGGCAATAATATCTATTCTCTCATTTAATATTAAATTGATTAATAAATGAATAAGAAAAAAATAGCCATTGCTCTAAAATAAAAATTTCAAAAAATCAAAATCTGTGGCTTGCTTAAATTATTGAATAAAAATTGAGGTTAATGTTTTTAATGGCTTTTATTTGATTGAAACCACTTGGTATATCGATGGACAAGTCTTTTTAATTCACACATTGTGTCAGAGTGCTACAGGAAAAAAAGAAATAAAAACGGTTGAATATTTTATAGAATTTGCAATTAATGGATCAACCTAAAAATAAAAAAAATAAAAATAAAAAGGTTGCAATGGATTAAATTCGTTCAAAAAAATTCTTTATTTTATATACATAGCTGCTGCAAGAATGATAAACTTGTGAAGTAGTTTCAAATTGAATATAAAAGTTCATTGAAGGAGACAATAAAGAGTGTGTCTTCTGCTGGAATTATAAATTTTATTTATTTATAACGAGACTATAGTTTCGAGGGCTTTGCCCTCTTCATCAGTCTATTACAATGGATTCACATATTGTGATATGTAATATGGATTTATATATTAATAAATTAATTCCTCTGAATCCATTGTAATAGACTGATGAAGAGGCAAAGCCCTCGAAACTATAGTCTCGTCATAAATAAATAAAATTTATAATTTCAGCAGAAGACACACTCTTTTATTGTCTCCTTCAATATATAAAAATTCTGCTACTCTCGGCAAAAACTTTCAATTTAATAAAAGTTCATAGATAGTAGCAGAAATAAATACAAACCTTTTAGAAAATAATCTATAAATAGATATTTATTAAAAATCCAAACGTTTCGGTGGAAATTCTCTCTTTATCAATGGAAATTTTAAAAAATTTTAAAAATTGTTGCTTTAAATCAGTGTTTTTAATTTGTAAGTGGCGACCCTTTGGGGGCCGCTGAGCCTCAGTATAAAAGTAAAAAAGTTTAAAAATATATATTTTTATTAAGAAAATGTTAATTAAAGGACGTATCCAAATTGACAGACTTGAATTCTAAGTGCAACATTCCATCGGCAGATAATTCCAGCAGATTTTAGCTTGGTTCTCAAACTTATCCCATCTATAGCAGCATTTAAAAACAGATTTATCTTCCACCTTTGCCCAGTGTTCTCTGATAGTTCTTGCACCGAGAAATAATGACACAATTCTTATTGCAAATTCAGCAAGACAATTTCCATACCAGGTATATATAGGTTTTTAACTTCAAATTCGGACTTTTCCATATCAAATTCAGGATTTTAAAAATCAAATGCGAACTTTTCCATATCAAATTCAGGATTTTAAAAATCAAAATCAGACTTTTCCAAATCAAATTCAGAATTTCTATAATACCATGCATATTTTATATATTAAATTATAGCTTTTTAAACTGAAAACGTTTTCTGAGAATACAAAATGCTAATCTTGAAATGCTTTAGTTTATGAGCTGAAATTGGTACGCAAATATCTTAGAATGGTCCCAATTTTAGCTTTTTACCTGAAAACATTTCTTGAGATTAGAAAATGCTAATCTTGAAAAGTTTTAGTTAATGAGCTGAAAATTGGTAGGCAAATATCCTAGAATGCTCCAAATTTTAGCTTTTTACCTGAAAACCTTTTCTGGAAGTACAAAATGCCAATATTGAAAGGTTTTAGTTAATGAGCTGAAAATTGGTACGCAAATATCTTACAATGCTCCAAATTTTAGCTTTTTACCTGAATACGTTTCCTAAGAGTTAAAATTTGATATAAAAAAGTCCGAATTTGAAGTTAAAAATCTATATGCTTTGATGTTTATCTCAGACCCCACTTCTCCAATAAAAGACTGAGTCGACGAAAACGAATCGAAGCTCTTTTGATTTATGGATGATGACCACAAGTTTATTTTTTTTTTTGAAGCCATGGATTTTGTCTTTAGCAGTAATGACATTTTCATCCCGTCCTTGAAGGCTTTTATTCAAGGTATTTAAATGCTCGAATAAGTCAGAAAGAAAAGCCAGTTTTAAAAGGAATTCCGGGTCACAAACGAATTTGGAATATTCTGACTTGACCTGCTGTAAATACACCAAAAGTTCAGCGTTGGAGGCGTTTGGCGATGTAATCGATGTAAAAATATGTCCATTATAGATACTTAATTGTGTATTTAGCTGATAACTAATTATAAAAATTAACAAAAATGTTGTACGGATTTGACATTTGTAACATAAAAAAATACAGATTACAAACAGCGGGGGTCACGAATTTTGTTTTCATACTAAGGGGTTCCCGTCATGAAAAAAGGTTGAGAAACACTGCTATAAATAAATCAATTATAAACAAATATATATTTTGAAAATAGACAATGATATAGATTGTCTTAGAGATGAAATTACCTTGAATGAAAATAAAAAATACAAATATATTACGAAGAATAATTTTCCCCTAAACATTTTTGATAAATATTATAAAAATCGCCCATATCTGACCTTTTATTAATTGAATTTTTGTCGTTGAATATTTTGACCATTTCTATAATTAATATTTTTTTTATAAATTCCTACCTTTATCTAAAATTTTGAAAAATAAAAGTTAT
The DNA here is from genome assembly GCA_024734495.1 of Forficula auricularia. Classification (NCBI taxonomy): domain Eukaryota; kingdom Metazoa; phylum Arthropoda; class Insecta; order Dermaptera; family Forficulidae; genus Forficula; species Forficula auricularia. The sequence continues at coordinate 8,430,122 of JALMQS010000353.1, forward strand.
AATTGTGTCTCAGGCTAGTTGATTTAATATCTGATTTTCAATTTTCTTTCAAACCATTCATTGACAAAATATTTTTTTTTTTTTTTTTTTTTTTATAATGATATTGATACAAGAAGAAGTTGCACCAAGAAGGTACAACCTCTGAAGTCCGTGGTGGACCCTTGTAACATGAAGATAAGGGGAGATTTAGGGATTGGGTAGCAGTCGAAGGTATCTGTGGATGCTGGTCTTGAAAGATTGAAGGTGGAAAGACGGTCGGGGGAAGAGAGTTCCAGTCTCTAGATGTCATAGGGATAAACGAATTGGCGAATGCGTTTGTTCGATTAGTATCTAGTTTAAGCGCGCAGGGGTGTTGAATTTTAGAAAATCTTGTACCTCGCGCAAATGAAGCCTTTGTTGGGATTATCGATTTTATTTCGTCAGAACAAAAGCCATGGTAATATCTATAAAAAAGGGAAAGGACGGAGACAGATCTACGATGGGCTAGGGAGTCGAGAGTGTCAGTTAATGTAGGATCGCCTATCAGTCTGACAGCTCGCATCTGAATTGCATCTAAGGTATTAAGAGAATACTTGGAGGCTCCTCTCCACAAATGCGAGCAATATTCAAGACAGGGGCGAATTTGAGCCTTGTATAATATAAGGAGTTGAGTGGGGGTGAAAAATCGTTTGGTTCGGAAAAGAAAGCCAAGCTTACATGCTGCAGCTTTTGCTACTGAGATAATATGGTCATTCCAAGAGAGATCAGAACCTAAGGTGACACCTAACATTGATATTTTATTACGGAATTCCAATGAGCTCGAATCAAAGGAAATGTCCGGAAGGTTCCTATCTGCGCGCCTAAAAATTAGGCAGCATTGTGTTTTGCTAGCATTAAAGTTTACCAAATTGTGAGATCCCCATTTTTTAAGCATGCTTAAATCTGAATTTATTGAGGAGGCTATGTTTGCGCGATTGTCTAGTAAGGATTGAGCGTTGTGGATGGTGCTATCGTCAGCGTAACAATGTATTGGATTGGAGGGCAGATTTAATAGGTCATTAATATAGATAATAAAGAGCGTGGGAGAGATGACTGAGCCCTGAGGAACTCCAGCATTAGTATTAAAGGACGAGGATGATATTCCGTCAACCTCGACTTTAATAGAGCGGTTTGAGAGAAAGCTCTCAAGCAACTTGCAGAGGCTCGGGGGAAGGCCAAATGCAGGTAATTTGGCAAGAAGATTTTGTGCCAGACATGATCGAAGGCCTTTGAAATGTCTAAGCCTATTACGAAAGTCTCTTTACCAGTCTCTAGTGCTTTATTCCAAATATGAGTTATATATGCTAAAATATCGCCGGTGGACCGAAATTGTCTAAAGCCGTATTGACTATCATGGATTAGTTTATTAGATTCTAAATGGTGAAGAACTTGCTCATTAATGATTTTTTCCATGATTTTAGAAAGAACCGAAGTTATGGCGATCGGACGATAATTGGCTACATTTGAAGGATCTCCTTTTTTTAATTGGTTGAATTCTTGCTGTTTTCCAGCTCTCCGGAAATGAGCCAGTGGTATATGAAAGTTTGAAAATTTTTGAGAGAATAGGAGCAAGTTCAGGCGCGCAATTTTTGATTATACTGGTGGGAATGTTGTCTGGGCCAGCGGCTGAATTAACATTTAGGTTTTTTATTACTTTTAATATTTTTGGTATTCTGAATTTAATATCCGACATAATATTGGTGCTAGGGGTATAGGGCGGGGGTCAAGTCCCTTGTCGTCTAGGGTGGCATTGGTCGCGAAGAATGAAGCGAATGCTTCAGCTTTAGAGAGGGCGTCAGTGGCTATTGAGCCACTGGCAAGATTAAGGGGGGAAACGAAGATTTGGAGGAGTTGGTAGTTAATTTCCTCGTGAGATGCCAGAATCGATTTTTATTAGCTGGGCATGTTGATAATCGGTCAGCCCATTTTTCGTCTAGAGACTTCTTGGTTTCATTAATAATTTTGTTACACTGGTTACGAGATTTTGAAAAAGCAATTCGTTTGATGTCCGTTTGGCAGGAAAGCCATTCATTGAATGCTTTATTTTTTTCACGAACAGCTTCGGCGCATCGCTTGTTGAACCAGGGTTTTGAATAGTTTTTCCCTATTTACATAGGGAACACACTGTTCAATGCCCATCTGAATTACTTCTTCAAATACAGAAGCAAATTCAGAAGAATTTTTTATTTTTTAATGCGTCATTCCACGGGAATTGTCCAAAGAATCTACGCATCTCATCGAAGTTGGCTCTATTAAATAGTCATATATTTTTTTTAATTTGTTGGCTCTTAGGCTTAGAGACGTTGAAAGGAACATTAATTTTTTTCCGAGAGTGGTCGGATTTATTCAGAGGGGCGGATATAGAGAATGTGAATGTCGATGGGTCAGTTGTCAGGAATAGATCAAGAAGATAAGCTGTGTGTTTGGGATTGTCAGGTATTCTAGTAGGACAGTCAATGATTTGAGTGAGATTGCAGGCTATAGAGAAATCATGTTTCGCGACCAGCGCGCGTGTTTGAGCTGGAATGGGTCAACCAATCCCTTATTATGGACATTGAAATCTCCAAGAAAAGAAATTTCTGAATTGGGAAATTGTGATTGAATTTGGTCGCAACATTTACCGAGATAGTTGAAAAATTCTGAAAATTTCGAATCATTAGGGGACCTATATATTGCACAGAGGAATCTGGAAGATGAATTTGAGGAAATTTTAAGCCATAACGCATCGAATTTATCTGATTCCAAAGAGGAAAAACGCTGGAAGGGGACATCGTCACGATCGTTTACAAATCAAAAAAAGAGTATACGTAGAGAGCATACCATAAATGATTTCATTTTTCTTCGATTTATGAAAATTCATATATTTCGTTTTCTTCGCTCTTCTTTAAATTGAATCTATTAGGACATCTGCTGAGAATTTTTTACTTAAAAACCTAAATGATTCTTGAACTGGAAAAAAGGTTGAAAATAAAAATAAAAAGAGTTTCGGCTAATGTTCATTCATTTTATAATTAATAATTATGACCAATTAGTATTATTCTTTGATCATTTAAATTAGTTAATGTCAAAACAGGTGACCTAGTATTAATTTTTTGCAAAATGGTATTGTCTCTGAGTTTAGGATTGCGCTAATTAATATTATTTAGAAATAAACAACAACGCCTTGGAATCCGCATTTTATAAAAGGAAATAACAGAAACAGCAATTCATTAACATATTTTCATGATAAAATTTTACAGTACCTACTATATAGCACAACAGAGCTTTGGCCAATTGCTTTTTTGTCATTAAATATAATTTTCTAAAATATATTCAGATCATATATTGTACCATTATTCTCGTTAAGAATTAAAAAAAAAATATTAAATATATTATAATTGAAAATTTTATTTTTGCCGAGAGTAACAAAGTTGGTTCATAAAGAGAAATCAACGAAGTTGTATATATATGTATACTTCAGTGGCAGTTGGTGACTTTTCAACCAGGGGATGCTGTCCAAAAACCCCTTCATTTTTTTGAAATTTTATTTTGACTTCGCTTTTTTTTTGCAAATTTCATCAAATGCGGCATCATTTTCGTTATTTATCAAATTTTCACATTAGATTTTTTTAAAATAAATTTTGGTACCTTCGATCCAAACGGATGCTGCTTTGTGTGAGTGAGGGTAGGAGTCATAAATTAAATCTTGTGACTTAGATTTTTAGGAAAACACTATATCTTACTTAACAATTAATAGAACAATTCGATTTTCATCAATAATAATAATGAATAAATCCGACTTATTCTTGCATTTTTTTACCTAAAAATTTGAAAATATAACTTTATCCCAGCCCAACAATAATAATATAATTTTGTGTCTCAACTATCTATAGACCAATTTTCTAATAATGGTCATGAATTAGACCAATTTCTAATAATGGTAATGAATTAAAAAATATTTTTCAATTTTTTATTATTTTCCTATTCAGGTGTGACAATCAAGCGGACAGAACTGACAGGGATGGTAGTGACATTAGAGAATTTTGATTTGGTAATGTAGGCAGAGAGTGGCTTAAAAATATAGAAGGTTACAATTTTGGTTACAATTCACTAGAAGTAAAACAAAACAAGAAAGTTTTTTTAATATATATTTTTATATGAATTTTATCACAGAGACGGAAATGACACTAATGAACGACATAATTATAACTTATCTTTATGAAGTAATTTTTCATGTGTTATCATATAAATAAAATTAACACCACTGGTTGTCATTAACAAACCAAATCACCAACTGACAATAGTTTCTCTCTTGCCCACTGCAGTGATGGCGTGAGTCAAGTTAAATACTAAAACTATAATATGTTGGGGCGGAATTGGCACACTGGCTTTTGACAATTTTAATAATTTTTTCTAACACAATTTTAATAAGAAAAAAAACTATTAAATTATATAGTCTTTATTCATCTTTTTTTATTTAGGTGATATTTTATTCAGTCATATCTGAACATTTTTCGAGTAAATACACGCGTTTGGAGATTTAAGCAACCAAATTGGACAGGGGAAGAAATTGACTTTTTGTAGATTATTTGAATTGAAAAAATATGAAATTGATTAAAATCGGCGTTAAAAAATTTATATGAGTGCAACAATAAATGTATACAATTAAAGATTATATTATTAAAAATGAAAAATTTATCTTAAATTGGCAAATAAACCTACTGGACTTTACAATGCAAAATATGTTGGATATGCTCTAATACTTTTCACTTGTAATGATAAGATTAAATTTGTACATAAAGTGTATTTCCTTTATCTTATCTATTGGTTCTAGATAAAAACGGTATAGAAAATATATAATATAGCCTAGATTTAGACCTGATAGGATTCTTGATCATCAATGTGACCTACTTATATATATTTTTCGCAACAAAAATCCCTCTATCTTTCTCTCTTTCTTTTCTTTTACTTTATGGCTATTGTCAATCTTTATAAAAAACTCTGGTATTTTATAAAGCAACGAATAAGCTTGATGTATTTCATAATTCTGTCTACTTTTGTTTGTTTCTAAAGGAAAAACAAAAAACAAATGTATCGAAAATTTTAATTTACTTCTGAAGGAATTCTTTTTTAGAAATTAGTACATCAGTATTAAAATTTATTAAAGAGAAATGTTGAACTGATTAATTTCTTGTGCTGTGGATGAAATGTTGATATTTTATTGTCCCATACTTCCTAAGTTTCTTATTTATCGTAAGGTATGTGAAAAACAAGTGCCCCTTGATTTTATGCAACCATATTAACTAACAACTTGCCTTAATTCTATCCTAACAGGAGTAAAATCTATTTCACTTTATTATAAAAATTTGCAAAAAATCATTATTTCGAATTGAATATTATAAAATTTCGATCATGTCTTAAAAAAGTTAAATTTTTTTTATAATTTATGAACAAAGTCCGCCGGGTGCCGGCAATTATAAATTCACTGGTAAATTTTCGATTTTTGTTTTCCTTATCATGTTTTGTTTGAAACATGGAGGGAAATAATTGTAAAGTTCAGTTGTTTCCTGTATGTCTGTTTGTATGTTTATACTACCTAGATTGCAATATACTCACATTAGCTGAAGAACAGAAGGTAGTAAGCTCGTTCTGGTGCCAAAATATTTGCATTTCTAAACTAAATGACTTATTAGATTTTGGGCCTTTTAGCTTCAGAACTTGCCTTTATAAAGTGAGGAAAATCAGAAATCAAATCAGATTAATATATGGGAAGATATCAGACAGTTGTAACTAATTAGATGAAATTCGGTACATTAGCTAAGTATTATTAAAATTCTATAATGTGTGTTGTATAAGTTTCAACTGTAGTAAACATTAAAATTCATACTCTTCGATTGAGGTTATTCTTCCTTAAAGGAGAATATACTTAAAATAGATATTTTGCAGATTAAATTAATAAATTCCTAACTAAATGATACTTTATCAACTGAAGTAGGCCTTTCAAGCAATATTTATTTGTTTTTATTACTAATATAGGTATTACTTATATATATATATATTTATATGTACCATATAGAAATGAAAAAAAATTATTCATTCTTTTTAAAATATTAAAAATAATACAAATCTTTGAGAAAACAATCTTAAAAACGTTTATTTATTTATTTTTATATTATTTATTTGAATTAAAGGTAATTTGGTCACCAAGACAATTTTTATAATTGTCTATATCAAAATATTTAATTTCTTAGTGTTGCTTTTAAATTCTTAGTAAAAGCAACATTTTTTTTATTTTTTCAAATTTCAAAATCCATTGATAAAGGGAGAATTCTCCTGAACTTTGTGAGTTTAAAATAAACGTTTTTAAGATTGTTTTCTACAAAATTTGTATTTTTAAAATTTTTTTATATGTATATATCAAATCTGGTTTCATCTCGGAGGTTAAGCCAATTGCCTGGATTGCATTTTTAGTATTCTGGTTCCCTTCCCAAAGAGGTGAATACCACCCTTCTGATATATAATAACAAATAATCCTTAACGTCTCATAATTAGTAGAGATTGTGGTGTTGGAGCAAGGTGAAACATCTTTAATAAAGATAAGAGTAAATAAATATTAAATATAATATTTATTTACTCTTATCTTTCTTAACATCTCAGACTTAGTAATCTCAACTCGTCTAATATTGGCAATTTTCATTTCATATTTATCTTTTTGTTTTTTGTTTTTTCTTCATTTAAATAAAGAGACAATTAAATAAATTAATTTTCGTTGAAATATACATGAGGACGTGGGACTTTATTGACAGAGTCAAATAAATGGAAATAATAGTTTCAAATGAATTTGTTAAATATTTGATTTAAACACATATGATAATATTTGTTCCAAATGTCATTGAAACATTCTTTAGAATATTCGATCTATTATGAACTAAGTCTGTAAAGTTATTTTGACATGATTAAACACCCAATCAAACTTGTCACATTGAGATCTGATTGTCAAAAGGAGGATGAATATTTATTCTAGATCTCGTTGCTTCAAATAACAAAATTATATTTTACAATGCATTAAAAATAAATTGCTTTAGTACACACATTTTCATGAAGTGGACTATTTTTGAACCAAAACCTCACTGTATTCTAGTCCAGTGGTCGCTAACCTTTTTTAACCTGCGGAGCGGTGAAAATTGGATAAATATTTCGCAGACCGGCTGAAAGCTAAGACAAATAAAAAAAACCCAATATATTATTAGATAATATTTTATTTATTATATAGGTATATTGAAAGTAATGGAAGGCAATCCAGGGGTAGTGAGGAAAGAAAAAATTAACACATATCCAAATAAGGGGTAATTTATTGGAATCTTTCCTCATTTCCTTTCAAACCGACGTTTCGGAGGATTCTTCCCTCCTTCTTCAGGGTTTCAAGGGGTCACCGAAGGAAACAAATAAAATGCTTCCTTCCTCTCTCAACAACAGTGTTTAAAACTTTTTTCTTCTTTAGCAGAAGCATAGAAAAACAATATTTTTCTAGTTTTTCTTAATTATCAGAGGAAGGAATCCAATAAATTACACCTTATTATTAATTTTTTCTTTCTTCACTACCCCTGGGCTGCCTTTCATTACTTTCAATTAAAAGTTCTACCAGTCCGTCTCTCTCCAGAGAAAATTTCGTTGCAAATAAATATAGTTATATGTTATACAATTACAATTTTTAGTGCGACATCTGTTGTTGCTTCTTTAATAGAATATTTGATATACGAGGGCCCAGAGATGTTTCTGAGAGACGAACCGCTGCGTTAACATCTATTCGGTTTCTGTGTTTAGTTTTTATTATAGACATGGTTAAAAAGGTCTTTTCACTCAAATAACAAGTCGAAAAAATGACTAATAATTTTATAGCTTTATAACTCAATGAATGCATTTTATGTCGGGACATGAAGAGTGATATCAGAAGATAACTCGATCAGCTTTTCTTTTTCACAAGAATCAAGTGAACACGACTTTATATCTTCCAAGAATGAGTTATTAATCCAGAGATTACCTTTAGGATTACCTTTAAGAACATTGCAAACCACTTAAATGTTTTGATATCTGGCCACTAAAATAATACTCCCTCCGTCCAGAAATATGGTATACATTTTAATTTTTTTGTGTCCGAAAATATGGTATACATTTGCGAAAAAATCAAATAATACGAAAATTAAATATAAAAAATATTAAATTCATTTTATTATCACAATATAACTAATTACAAACTATTTTAGGGTAATCCAAATTTGGTTAAAGTGAAATTTAGCCTTGTTGACCTCTTCTTCTGAACATATATACTTTTCAACTAATCGACCCCACGACAAAGTTTTAACTTATTTACCTACCCATGAGGAATTTTCTAGGAATTTTTCCCTCCTTCCAACACAATTGATTCCATACTTGTTTTTAATGTTATAAAAACGTTATCAAGAGATTTGTCTTTAGTTTATTAAATGCATCTTGAACGCTTTCAATTAATTTATTAATACCAACGTGTTTTAATTTTTCTTTGCTCTTCAAATATTGTAATATATGTTGCAAGACACCATGACGTTGTTCAATAGTCAATTGATTCGATTTGGCATCTCTCCATTGTAAATTCACGTTATTTGAGTTAAAATTTTCAATTTTGAAATTATAGCGGTGACTATTTTATTTTTCTTAAAAAACTAATATTTGATCTTCAAATTCCAACTCAACACAAAAGCAACTTCTGTAAAATATGTTAGGATATTTTAGTTATCAATGTAAACAATAACAACATAATGAGTATTGCCAGTTGCTTTCGAAACTCTGGATAATCTAAGATTATTTTTCAAATGTATACCATATTTCCGGACGGAGGGAGTAATAAATAAGCTGACTTGTTCTGATGTGGCCATCCACTTGACTTTATCATACAACCTGGGCCTTCACTTATATTTAATATTTAATAAAATTATTTATAATCATCTAGGGAGGGGGTTATTTTTTGCATTTTTAGATTAGTGTGGGCCCATTGATTATGTATACAAAATTTGGTTGAGTTTGGTACAAGAGCCTAGATTTTCATTTTTTGACCCTACACCCCCCTCCCCCCATTTTGGGCGGTAAGTTTTTGCATTTTTAGACTTCTGGGGTCCCACTGATTATGTATACAAAATTTGGTTGAGTTTGGTAAATGGCCTAGATTTTCATTTTTTGACCCTACATCCCAAAAATTGGTAAAGCACAGACTAACAACCAGACAGACTAACTAACTAACAGACATTTTGACAAAACAATTATTATCTCGAAAAATATAATTTTTTCGATGTTTAGATATTAGAGCTTTTCTGTAGACTGAAATGCCATAGTTTTGCTCAATTTTTTTAATCAAACTAGTTTTAGCCGTTTTTGAGAGATTTCTGAAAAAAGAAGGAAAAAACCCACTTTTTTCATGCACGATTACAATACTTGACCATACCCTGTATGGTAAAGTAAAAAAAGATTAATAAATAATGAATATTAAAAAACTTGTTTCTTTTTAAGCTCATTTTGTTGGATTTCGATAGAAAAATTGGGATTTTATTAAAAAAAACTTGTGTACTCTTCTGGTTGAGTTTGACACAAGGGTCTAGATTTTAATTTTTTGACCCTACAACTTCCTCCCCTATTTGGACGGTTTGTTTTCTCATTTTTATACATAATTTGGTTGAGTTTGCTCAAATGGCCTAGATTTTTATTTTTTGACCCCCTGATTTTGGCTCCAGAAAAAAAATATTTTCGTTATTATAGGTTTATTTTATAGTATATTTCATTTATCTTGTTTTTCTAGTTTGAAAATATTATAATTTTAACCCTCTCTCCTCCCCTTAATTTTGGGTCGATATGTACCAAAATCTAATCAGCTCTTAATCTCAATCCACCAAAACTACGTGTGAAATTTGGTTTTGATATTCCCCCTAGTTTTTTAGCTAGCTCGTCCACAAAATTTGGTAACGCACAGACTAACAGAATAACAGACTAACGAACAGACATTTTGACAAAACAATTATTATCTCGAAAAATATAATTTTTTCGATGTTTAGTTATTAGAGCTTTTCTGTAGAACGAAATGCCATAGTTTCACCCAATTTTTTAAATCAAAATAGTTCAGGCTGTTTTTGAGATATTTCGAAAGAAAGAAGCAAAAAAACGCTTTTTTTCATGCACGATTACAATACTTGACCATACCCTGAATGCTAAAGTAAAAAGTCATGAGTTTTTACTATTTTTTTCAAATTGAAAATCCATTTAAATGTTTTTTTTTCAGAAAGGGGGGGGGGGGAGAGAAAATTAAGTTACCATCTTTAGAAGTGTTCTCATACATATTAATTATAATATTTTAAAGTTAATTTGTCAAAATTCCTCTTAAAAATAATATTCTCTTTAAATAATACCAGTGTAATAGAATGAACCCGACTGTAATTGGTAATGAACTAAAAAGCAAACCGACAGTTTTCCCTTGTGGTTAAACACGCTATTTAACTTTAATATTAAAACGAAATTCGTAAATTTAATTTTTATTTAAGTACATAAATGAAAAAGTAGCAATTTAATGAGTATATCGATGTTCATTATCTAATCCAAAAATAATCCCAAAATAAATATTGCCTATCAAATCTCTAGTGAAATTTTATCTCTCGATTACATATAAATACATCCATCCGCCGCTAATGAGAAATTAATTTATGAAACAAAATAAAAAAAAATTATAACATGATAATCATCTATTACAATATTAAATCAAAGTTTTTTGAAGAAGTCTTAATTTTATATCGATCATATTAAAAAATAAATTTAAAAAAAAAGGTTAAAATATTTTTAAAATTGGTACGCTCTCTGAAAATGTCGGTGTTTTCTGAATTTTATGAAATTGGGCTAGAAATTTAAAACCTGGCGCAAATATTTTGTCTATTTATTAGAAGCCTTTCAAATTTTCTTCACATTTTGGATAATTCTAAATACCAATAATAAAAAAAAATAAGATGACGTGTTCTGATGTGGCCATCCACTTGACTTTACGATACAACCTGACCCCTTACTTATATTTAATATTTAATAAAATTATTTATAATCATCTAGGGGAGGGGGGTATATACAGTTAGTTTTTGCATTTTTAGACTTTTGGAGTTTTACTGATTATGTATACAAAATTTGGTTGAGTTTGTTACAAGAGCCTAGATTTTCATTTTTTGACCATAGACCCCCCCCCCCCATTTTGGGCGGTTAGTTTTTGCATTTTTAGACTTCTGGGGTCCCGCTGATTATGTAGTATTTATTTGAGTTTGTTCAAATGGCCTAGATTTTTAATTTCTAACCCCCTTCCACCCCCTTAATTTTGGGTCGATATGCACCAAAATATAATCAGCTCTTAATCTTAATTGACCAAAGCTACGTGTTAAATTTGGTTTTGATATTCACACTAGTTTTTGAGCTAGCTCGTCCACAAAAATTTGGTAACTCACAGACTAACAGACATTTTGACAAAACAATTATTATCTCAAAAAATATAATTTTTTCGATGTTCTCTTTTTAAAGATTTTTTGTAGAGCAAAATGCCATGGTTTCGCTCAATTTTTTTATTCAGAATAGTTTCAGCGGGTTTTGAGATATTTCGAAAAAAAGAATGAAAAAAAAACACTTTTTTCATGCACGATTACAATACTTGAACATACACTGTATGGTAAAGTAAAAATGAAAATTTTGGATGAATTTAATATTCCAGTCACCAGGGAGCTATGTTCTCCCAACTAACTGAGTAATGCAATAAGGTCTCTTGGCATTTTTGAGATTCATATTCCATAAAAAACACCCTTTCTTTTGACCAATTTTTCCTTCCTTAAAATCGATTAATAATTAATAGCCAAATGGAAATAGTTTGTATTCGATCATTCTAAATTTCATATTCAATGTTGTAAACTGATAGTACAGAATTTTACAAATAAAAAAATAATAAATAAAAATTCAAATGTGTGCGGTCAGGGGACTTCCGTCAGGAACGAAGTTCCTTACGTTATTTTAAAAATATTAGAGTTAATAAAATAGGCCAAAAATTTTATCCCCTTTTAAAAATCACACTTCATAAATACTGGCTATTCTTAATAATTGTATAACTCCATTATTTTCTTGAATATATTAAATATTGAAAATCAAAAATGTGTATAAAATTACTATCTTTAGTTTTTAAAGTTGAGAATTATTTAAATAACGCTATATGAAATTAATATTATTTAAAAATTTTACATTATCTAATCAAAATAAATCAATAACTACTTTATGATTAAAAATTTTTAATCAGGATTTTGGAATTAAATATTTTTTTATTTCCTGTTTGACGAAGCTACTTAGCAATATATAACAACGCAATATTTGAAAATTAACTATACATTAAAATACACTTTGTAAAGAAAAAAATTAAAAGCGTGTACATAAAACGGTCGTTCCGTAGGAGGATGGGATGACGTTACAGGGAGGTGGTTTTAGTGGGTAGGAAACCCACACTCTGCTGGGTCCGGGCCCAGCAGTGTCTTGTTTTGTGAAGATTTCCATCTACCCCGATGAAAAATATCTCTCTTATATCCTCTCCATTGATTCAGGTCGCATGTAGTGGTCATTTCCGTTACGTGACGGTTTCTGCCAGTTTGGTTCTACCGCAAGCCCCGTAAAGGAACAATGTTCCAAAAATAGAAAATATTTTTAATAGTTTTGTAACATTTTAGCAATGTATTACAATTGATCTACTATTTCCTAAAATAAGAATTTAAAATAGTTCTCTCCGAGTCCTTAATTCAGATTTATCATAGAGGGTGTCTTTGGATCGCTATCAAAGTGATCAGCCAGAATGGATTTACCTGGCTGTGCCCCTACGCGGCGGGCTTGAGCCTTTTCCCTTATAAGAGCTTATACTAGATGCCTGGCAATGCTTTTTAACCAGTTCTTAGGATGATTTAGTTGGATGTACATTGTACATGGCCGAGTTAATGGCCCTGTTGCTCATACACCCTTAAATTTATTTTATTAATAATAATAATACTTATCATAAAAACTAATAGATAACAGAATATAAATACCATAGTAAATCAAAAACAAATGTACCTTAAAGTAGCTCTTTCTTAAAATCCTAGACACTTTGCATAATTAATATTTTGTTATCTAAATAAGTTCCCAGTGGCCTTGTTTCCTAACACCTGCAAATTTTCTATCGGTCTTCCCAACACCCTTTATGAAACAGAAAGTCATTTAATTAAGTACTCTATATAATTGAGAAATTGAGTAATTACTCGGGCAACTCGGCGGGCACATTATTGAATCGCTCAAAATTTCTCAATTTTTATTTTGCTGATTTGGGCCTAGAAATGTCTGAAACGAGGAGACAAATCGTTTCCATACCTATTTTTTGTCTTTGTAAGTCTGTCTTTATGTCTAGATTCCGTTTCCCAGAACAGCTTGAAAAAGGAAGCTTGTTCTTATTCCAAAATTTTTGTATTTTCAAAAGCAAAAGTGATTCATTTTTTCAATGACCAGCTTATTATTACAAAACAAATTCACCTAATCGAATATTTGAATGCATGAGAAACAACAGATAGAATATTTCAAATAGAAAAGACTGATGATTCTATCAAACCTTCGTAACTAGAAGATTTTAATAAATAAATTGAATATATATATATATATATATATATATATATATATATATATTCATTAAATACGATATATAACAGTATTTGCATCAAGTAAAGGACAACCTCAGTGATTTCTCCTAATGAAAAAACTAATTACCGTAGATTACTAAGTTCCGAAGCTAGAAAGCCTAAAATTTAATCAATTCTTCGCTTTGGAAATACAAATATTTGAACAAAGAACGAACTTTCTACGACTTTTCTTTCTTACGTTGGCAGACAGGCTTAATTTCGAATATAAGTGTTTTGAATATAAGAAAGAAATAAGAGAGGTTTTGAATAAAATTCAGATATATTTCAAAGATAATAGTAAATTCTTTTTATAATTTCTATATAATAGGAAAATTTGTTCTTAGAGAGTGAGAGGTTTTCAGCTTATTAGTATATCATTTAGTTAATAATCATGTCTTTAAATTCCAATTTAAAAACAAATATTTTATTTCCATTCGAAATCATCCTTTGAATTGATTCATTAATTTTCAATTTGTAATTTCATTGAACTTGAATCATCTGAATGATTACTTCAAATATTTTAGTGGGGCTGTAAGAGAATAGGACAAAGAAGAATTTCATAATTGGACTCTTTTTAAAAGAGAATCACTAAATATAGAGACAATTCAATTGAAGTATTTTAAAGATATTCAAATGAAAAATAATTATCTCCATCTAAATTGGTCAATTTTGGTCTATACTAGTAGCAATGCCATATACTTAGTAGGGAGTTTACCCGAGCGCTGTTTGGTAATTTTTTACTTTAGTTAAAAACTATAAATTCATATTAGTGTTATTTTTAATTTTCAATTCAGGTAAAAAGGTTGATTTTGATTTGAAGCCAGAATTAAAGAAAATTAAAATAAAATTTAATTTTTTTATCCAATCTTTTGACCCACTCCTAGACATCATCAAGGGATCGTCGCTCTGTACAACATTTTAAACTTAATTACAATTAAAAATAATATTAGTTAAAATACACGGAGGTATCTTCGTTGACCCTTTTTAAAGCCTGAAGAAGGGGGACGATCCTCCGAATCATCGGGTTTTTTAAGAGGGTTAAAATGACGTTGTAATAAATTATTTTATCCCAAATTTGTGGTTTTTATTATTTTTGGGCTTCCTTGGGTGGCATAGTAGCCTACCCCTCCGTCTTGAATAGAAAATACCTATGATTAATTAAATACTTCTAATTTAATATATACACTCAACAGCAAAACAAACCGAACACTTGATAATTTTTAGATAAAATGAATAAGTATAATATACAATATATATAAAAAAATATTTTCATATTTTGACTAGATATGTAATTAAACCAGGCAGGCGATCGCAATACTATAGAATATAAATGTGAAAGTAAAAAATTATTTCTAAAGCTAAAATGGCATTTTATTTTTTTCTGGCTTAATAAATATATAATTTTATTTAATTTCTTAGAAAGACGGACTGGTAAGCAAAATATCAATACCCTGAAGAAGGAGAGAAAAAGTCTCCGAAAGTAGGAATTTCAATAAAATTTAAATAATTTTATGGACTGCCTTTCATTATAACCTACTTGGTAAATATAATTTTAAAAAACAGAAAATTGTAACAGCCATCCAATAAAATAAAAAAAATATCTCGTATTTCTCCCACATGCTATTTTAAGAGCTTTTATACGATGAACGTGTGAACAGTTTCGAAGACAAAGAATAAATGATCGATTTTCATTAAATTCATTTTTTGTTTATTTTCTATATAATATTAAGTTTCCATGAAATAATCGAAAGTGTTAACATTTTAAATTATGCCTATTATTCTTCAAAATATATTTTGGTTCGTTTATCTTATGAGAAAATTTAGTTTAATTCATTTTATGAAAAAAGAAAAAAAATTATCAAGTGAAATATTTTTTTGCTGTTGAGTGTATAATATTAGTAGGTTTTAAAATGATAAAAAACATTAATAAAAGGAAATTATAATGAAATGTAAATATACATTTTTATTGGTCCACCCACCTGTTAATAATTACTTTAATTAAGAAAAAAAAACAATCAAATTAAAGTTACCGAAGATGAGACCCTGACAGATTTTATAGAATTGGAAAAAATTCCAGTTATAAAAAACTTCAGAATTAATGGAAAAATAAGCAATTGAAAAGATTTTGTTTTGCCGAAAGTAGCAGACAGAGCTGGGCACAGTTAATTTCGTTAATCGTTAATCCGCTAATCAAAAAGTTAACTTCGATAATCGTTAAAGTGTTGAATTTTCACAAATTTAATGCAAGTTAAAGTAATCCGTTAAAAGTTAACTACCTAAAAGCTTACTGATGTTTAAGCATTACCTATATGTATATTAAAGATAATAGATGAGGCTTGGCTTTGGTACAGTGGTACAGAGGTAAATAAAACAAATAATATATGTAGTTAAATTAAGTATTTAATGCTTTTAGGAAGAAAACACAGAAACATATGCACCTATTGCAAAAAACAGCAATCAGTTATTGATCATCATTTTGCATATACATTAGCATATTAAAATTGTCATGCGACAGCGATGATCGTTTCGCCCTTAAAACATCTTTTCCTGTAGAAAAAAGGCGTTTAACTGCAGCGCTAGACGGAATAGCAGTGTTATATGTATTTAAGGTAGTTGTTTCGCGACAATACTAGCAAAAAGTTAATGCTAGAGTATATAGAACAGACAATAAGGATTCATAATTCATAAGCCCATAACTTTTTCCTGTTTATGTACCATTACTACCCACTAATCCCGTGCTTGTTTGACAAATCTGGCAACACTGTCTGAGCTTGTATATATTTTATCATAGAAATGTCAGATAAAGGACATTATAAAGTAAGATTTATAAAACAAAAGTTCTTAATAAACGATTGAAAACCTGTTGCGACAATGGCTGAAGCGAAAAAACGTCAAAAAAGTACTAAAGCTACCCACTTTTTATATTAAATAAATGCGTTATTGCCAGCTTGTTTTTAGTGTAAATTTTTCATTATACATTTTTCTTTATTTATTCATTATTATCTCAGAAACTGTGTAGTAACTATGAATTAAGATTTTCTTAAAAAATTTATTATTTATAACAAAAGTAAAATTTAGGGAACGAAGAAAAGATTATTTTTATTATAGATAAAAGGATCAGCCGGATGTATTATTTATTGTTTAATGTTGGTTTAGTTTTTTATAACAATTTAATGTTGGTTTAGTTTTTTATAACAATGGTAAGAAGAGTTTCTTAATTATAATTAAATATGTATGTAAACTTTCCGATATCCCGTATAAATATAAGAGTCTGAAAAACTCTATCTTTGGAATTTAATATCTCCGGAACTATGTATATTGTTCATAAATTTCGTTTTGCCACCAATCGATGCAGAAATATTTAAATAATAATCTGTCTAAATTTCAAAAAAATTATAAAAAAAAACCATATGGTGAAACAACTACCGTAATATACAATTCTATTAAAACCGGTTCTCCTAGAAATGCAGCATCTGTAAAAGAGTCTTTTTGCTTTGAGTCCAACCAAGTTCTGAGCTTTGTTTTCCAGAGATTTGTGGCCTTTGGCCCTTTCTTCAGTCTGAATAACAATGATGAAAAAATCTTCTTCTTCTTACTATAATTATTGCTACTTCCACTAATACTAACATTATCCTTTTTGTTTGACTCGCTTTCTTTATGCAGAGCTTCTTCAATCTTTGCTTCCATAAGAGTCTGACTTATGACAGCTTGCTTCTATTATATTTTTGCAGCCAAATTAGTCGAAACTTTGGGTGAAAGGCCTCAGCCAACCAATGTAACCGACTAAAGTTAACGGAAGTTCACTTGAACGGAAGGTAAGAAAACCGTTAACATTTTTTAGTTTAACTTAAAAGCTAAATCGTTAACAATTTGTTAACTTCGTTAATTAACGATTAACGGATTAGCGATGTTTTGCGGAGCTCTGGTACAGAGTTGTTGAAGCTTATGTATCCTATGAATTTATTTGTATCAAGTAGAGGACAACCTCTTTGTTTCTCTTTATGATAGTAAAAAGAAACGTTTAAAGTGAGAAAAGAAATTTAAGCATAAAAAATCCAAGTTTCTGAGAAAATTGTAATTAAACAACGAAACCTTAAACGAAAATTAAAATTTATTTTTTGAAACCATTGTCAACATCCCTACGAATAAAAATCGCTGCACGGGTCGCGGGACAGAAGTGAAACTTCTGCCATGTATTTAAATATTTTTCCACGTGGTTTAATCCTAATTGCAAATATTCAATTCATAAGCCCATTTTTCTAAATTAATGAGTTTGATCCAAAGGCTTAGAATTATCATTTTTGACCCCCATTTCAGGTAGTTGGTTTTTACATTTTTAGTTTCCTAGGGGCTGTATATATCTCCGCTTGAATCGAGTCACCAGTTGACTCTAGTTGCACTGGATGTCTGAAGGAAGTAGGTTAGGTAATGCTGGGAAGAGGAGTGGATCGTCTATGGATACAGTCGTAGGCGTTTCGGTCCCCTCAGAGAGTACCAGTTCAAACTACCAACTTAAGGGAAAGCAATCAAAATAATTAAGCTGATTATATGTCCTTGGTGTAGAAAACTACCCTATGAATGAATTTTCCCTTTATGAATTAATTTTTTAGTTTAAAGAATCATTGTATAACATCTGTTTGTCAGGGCTAGTAAATAAGTAAATAAGATTCCACTCAAAATATGTATGTGAAAAAACAGGCCAAGTTGAGAAAAGTAATGAAATCTAGTTAGGGCGCTGCCAAGTTATATTAATTAAGAATAATTAAGTCGAGAAAATAGTACTTTCAATTAAATCGCATTCTTTCCCTTTCAAATGAGAATCTAGAATCTAGATTTATCAATTCTATATTTTTCAATTAAATTATTTTCCTTGTCACAAATTTAATTAATATACCCTAATGACATAATGTGTAACAGCCGAGGGGTGATCCGCGATTGGAAGTAGGTGTACACCTCTTTGGAAGTATTTTGGAAGTACTTGGAAATTTTTAAAAGAGCTTGGGAATATTTGGAAGTACTTGGAATATTTGGAAGTACATGGAATATTTGGAAGTGCTTGGAAATATTTGGAATTACTTGGAAATATTTGGAATTACTTGGAAATATTTGGAAGTACAAGTGAAAGTAGATGTACAGCATATTAGCTCGCGGTTCACCCCTCGGTTACAGCTAATAGATGAAAATTTACCATATAACCTTCAGAGCCTTCACCTTCCCTCATTTTAGGCGTTGGAAGAGAGAAAGTCTGGGTTTTTCGAACGAATTTTCCTTTGTTAGTGATTGTCCCAAACTCTAAAAATATGCCAAATTTATTGAATGATTGCAAATATTCATTGGAAATATAATATTCTCTTTTAATGTATAAAAAAATTCCGAAATCTCCAGGCGAAAAAAAGAATTCATAGAAATTTATTCTGCGAATTTTTCTAGCTATTTTTTAACTCCTGCCGGCGTGGGGTGATAAGACCAGCTAACGGCATTTTATTGAAAATATTTTCATTCTTACGCAGGCATTGGAGAAGCAACATGTGAATTGGGAACCAAGAGCTGCTCCTTTTCAGATGTGAATCACAGCATCCTTCCTGGTAAGTTTATTTATTTATTGAATTTTATGATAATCTTAAAAAAAAAAAAAAAAAAAAAAACTATTGGCAGAAATCACGATTGGCGTGACAATCTTCTAGTTATTTAGAATTAATAATTATATTGTCGCCTTAGAGTGTAAACCTGCTAAATCCATTTTTATCATATATGACATATATTATTAAGTGCCTGGAGCACGGAGCGATGCTTGGTAACTTTTTGCCTCTAAATAGCTTAATATCTCATGATATTTGATAAGTAGAACAATTTTAAAAAAAATCGTTAGTGCAGTTTTTGAGAAAATAAAAAAAAAAAATTAAAATATTTCATGTAAATGTCCACTTCCGGTGTTCCAATTTCAAGCAAAAACTTGCTGCACCCCTTCTAGCCTATATCGAGCTTAAGTTTCGAATTTTTAGCTCTGATCCTGATGGTCCATCAACTTCCGGTACATCTATTTTAGCCAAATTCTTGTGGTACATCTTATAGCCTCTAGATAGCTTCAATTTTCAAGGCTCTGCTACTTACCGAAGACTAGATATGAACGATTTAATTATTTATTTTGCGACATGTCTAATTTACACCCCGTTCCTTTATTTCAATCGGATTAAAATTTATACACGACTAATAACTCATGAGACTTGACAAGTACAACAATTTTAAGCGAAATCGTTATAGCCGTTTTTGAGAAACCGATTCTATATATATATATATATATATATATATATATATATATATATATACAAGAATTGTTCATTTAATATAATAAGATAAGATACTGTTCGAAAAAAAGAGATGCAGCATCGTCCAAGTAAAACTGCTACTTAAAATTATGTTCGTAAGTTGTAGAAAAAAAAATGGGAAAAATAGTTTCTTTCCTAAACAACATTAAACAACATTAAACGATATTAAATTTTGTTTGTTTTTTGTCTGTCCTGAAAAATATCCTAAACTATTAACCTTACGGCAAATTTTATGATAGGCAAAGTTGTAGGGGATGTGATTTCTGCCAACTTTTGTTTAAAAAAATTTCCCCAAAAAACCACCCGAAAAGGGGGGAGGGGAAAAAATGAAAATTCTTGCTGAGGGCTGGGGGTCCAGGGGGCGCGCCCCCTGCTAGCAAGAGGGCCGCCGAAGGCGGGCCTTGCAGCTAGTTTATTATAAAAGCGAATTCACTCCTTGTGGCGGTAGAAAGGTATCAGAGAAACAATTTCTCTTCGTTTATGTGAGCTCACTATTACAATAAAAGGAAAATGTTCAATTGGTTATTTCATTCTATGAGAAATAAGAGATAAAATATTTATAATTAAAATGACTGATGATGAAGGTCTAACCTTTGAAACTATAGTCTTTAACAAATAAATTATTCTCGTTATATATATGTTATGTTTATGTTTATTTACATCAAGCCGATGACAACCTCAATGATCTCTTTATGAAAAATAATGTTCATTTTTTTATGGTCCGGGTTCTTAATGCAAAGTTTTTGAATGGATAAGATACAATTTATCTTTCGAAAAACATCTGATTCTAAAACACTAATTGTTTATTTCCGAGCTTTCGGTTTTTTATTAGATAATCTTCAGGGCTATAAAATTGAAATTTTTATTTATGATATGTATGTTTTAATTCATTGCTAATGAAGTAATGACTCAATGATGAAAACTTGGATTTCTAGGTTATCTTCCAGAGAGCTCTCCGCTTTGGGTTTTCGAACAAGCGAAGCGAATTAAAGGGAGACTTTGTGGGATATGGAGGATAGGATCCGAGACACTTCTGTGTTGGGAACCTCGTCAGACAGTATTTATTAGTACTGCTATTAGGAAGAAGGAGTCAGTGTCTTCAATAACTGAGAAATACCTTCTTCCTATGTTGACTTTAGCAGAGAAGGCCAAGCTGTAAGTGCCATTTTGTTGCTGAGAATATATCTGTAAGAATTGTGAATAAGTGTGCAAGTCGAATTTCGGGAAAAATTGACTAAGTATGCTGAGATGCAGCCCATAGGGCCGGTTGTATATCGCAAAGTAAGTGCTTTTTACAACTAACAAAGGGTAGATGCTAAATGAAGGGACTGGATGGCCAATCAGATGACAGGCACCGAAAGTGCCTGTCATCTGATTGGCCATCCCAGTCCATCCATTTACCATCTACCCTTTGTTAGTTGTAAAAAGCATTTACTTTGCGACATACAACCGGCCCTTAGTGTTAGGAGCTTGGAAAATAAGTGTAAGTCATAGGTTCAACTAGAAGGGCATGGAAAAATGAATTTCTTTTACTCAAAATCTGGATTTTACAAAGCATTTTTAACTTTGAAATCGCTCTCCTGAGTTACTAAATCACACTTAAACAATTATTCATAATTCTTAAAGATATATTCCTAAATAGCCTTGGAATTATTTCTGAGTTTTTCTCTCATCTTGTGAGGGATTAGAGTATTCGTATATTCAACCAGAGATAGACAGGGCATCGCCCTCTGTTTATCCAATGTGGATTTCGAAAACTCTTTGTTCTCATCCAAGAGGCTCAAGTTTTCCAATTTTTTGATTAAATTTTTTCATTTCAAAATTTCTTTTTATCATCTGCTTTAGGATATGTTAATAATCTTTGGCAGGGAATTAGAATGCAATTATCCCCGACATTTTATTTAAAGCCTTTTTAAATACCGACTACATATAATAATCATATGGGATACTTTTAAGGGATGATTGCATTAAAAGAATATTATTTTCTCTCATTTGCTGTTCTGAATGCAATTTTTACTTTCACATTTATATTCTATAGAATATAGTAATGTGAATTATTTCGATGGCCTGTCTGGTCCTGACTCTTTGAGAGGTTGTATCTCAGAGATGAAAAAAGTTAATTCCATTTTGTAACTTCTAGGAAGGAATCGATGCCCTTAATAGTTGGAAACCAGATTTTTCTTTTTCACTTTCGAATACAGAGAAGACAAAGACTTTGAAGAATACTGTTTAATGAAAATGTGATTGCTCTATTTATTGATTCTGAATAAAATATAAGGATACCTTATTTAAAAAAAGTTTTGTCTTAATTCACCAGATGTTTGTTTTGTCCAAAACATGTATAACAATGTCAGTTCAGAGGGTCGGGTAGGCTAGGGGTTAGCATGTCAGCCTGCTAACCAAGTGGACCCGGGTTCGAATCCGACTCGAGGCATCCGGCTAAAACCTGACCCCGGGAAGTAAGAGACAAATTTAAAAAATAAATAATTAGTAACGTAAATTGGCTTATGGCTAAAAAGGCCGAAAAGCCAAAAAAAATGTCAGTTCAATTTCAATTCGGATTGTCTGTCTTTCTTATATAGTAGGATTTTTATGCAGTAAAAACTGCCAAAATATGCAGTTAAAAACGCTGAAATATGCAACAAAAAAATAAATTTTTTTATTCACTAAAAAATTAAAATTGAAAACAAAAAGACTTTATACGAGTGCTATGAAAGGAATAAAATGACAAAGTAAGCTATAGACACCAAGTGTCAATATATACTTTTATTGCGTACAACATTGCACAAAATTCGCATTTCATTTAATATATTAGAAAATCTTTAAATTCAAAGAAATATTAGGTGCACTTGAATAAAATTATCATAATAAATATAATAAAGTTTCAAAAATGTGATCAAAAAAATACTGGGTGAGGGGGGGGGGTAGTTTTATTTAACAGACACGATTGTATTGTATTGCTTTTATTTTTTATATTAACAAGCTTTTCTTATTGACCTAAAAATAATAAGCTAAATAAAATAATACAAATATTTGACCGGCTCTAATCTGATCCCTACAATAATTTACACACACACAAACTCAATGTCTAAAATGGGCTATAGTTACCGAAGGCCATTAAAATAAAATAAAGAAATAATTAAATAATTAACAAAGGATTTCAAAAATAATTACAAATTTGATTGAAATTGTGAATAATTCATGTTTACAAGTATTTTTCTAAATTATCTTCAGCATATTAGGTCTAGGGTCACTTAAAATTGATTTATACGATGAAAAAGGGGGCTCCACATTCACAGACATAATAGGGGAAAATTTAAAGGAATTAAACCCCCCACTTTTACTTTGGAAGAAAAATATTGCAAACCTTTCGTTATTTTTATGTAGAACGAGCTGCTCCAGGCGTGCCTTCGGCACGCCCTCTACAGCCTCGGCGCTCTGAGCAAGTGATCCTGGCGGGCAGCGTCCCGGCATGTGATTATTAGGTCTGTAATATATATTTGTATTATTTTGCCCTTTCTTTCGCCCCCACGCACTCATTTTGGATATTGATTTTTACAGCATACATTTTATATAGTCTTAAAAACTAACATTACAAAATTTGATCTATATCGGAGAGAGTATTAATTTTTTGCCCCCACTCACATTTTGGGAGGTTGAAATTATTTTTTTAGATATTTGCAAATAAATAACTCTCAGTTTTCTAGAGAGTAAATGTACAAAAAAGCTAAAAATTTCTATATTTTGACCCCCCCCCCCTTTCGCCCCATACAGTCAATTTTGATAGTTGATTTTTACAGGAATAGTTTCTTAAAGTAATAAAGAATAACTCTATAAAAGTTGATCTAGATCGAGGAGAGTTTTAATTTTTGCCCCCACTCACATTTTAGATAGTTCGGAGTCGAATTTCAAAAAATCCTGAAAGTACTTTTTAGATATTTGTATTTAGAATTTTATTAAGTAAAAATCAAGTAAATATCTTATCGTTCTTAATTAAAAATGCATAATTAGTGTAAACACATTGCAAAGATATTTTTCCCCTTTTGACCCCTTTGAGGGGTCGAATTTCAAAAAATCCTGAATTTACTTTTTAGATATTTTAATTTAGTATTTTTATAAGTAAAAAACAACTAGATATTTTATCGTCCTTAAGAGATATCGCATAATCAGTGAAAACACACTTTGCCCCCTTTGACCCTCTTAGGGATCGAATTTCGAAAAATCCTTTCTTACTGAGCCCTTATGTCATAGATGTAATATCCTCTCCAAATTTCATGTTTCTATGTCCAGTGGTTATAGCTGTTTTGATGATGAGTGAGTGAGTGAGTGTATCGGGCAAAGAATTTTATATATATATATATATAGATATAGTATCTAGTACAACTAAATAAAAAGAAAAATGAGTGTTTTGTTGTTTTGTAGCTTGTTTACATTCTTTGTAATCCAACTTACTAGTTCGTAGTCCAACACTATACACTTCGTGTCGATGAGGCCTATTTCAGTTTTCTTCGAATTTAAATTAGTGCCCTCCTGTTTTATTAATTTTTATTCCTTCTTTCTCTTAAAAATTACTTTTAAAACCTCTGAATTTGGCTTGAAATATGCAATTTTATGCAATATCCTTCAAATATGCAATGTTTATGCAATATCCTTCAAATATGCAATTTTATCCAATATTACTCAAATATCCAAAAATATGCAGTATAAAATTTAACACACAGTATCCTAGATGCATGATTCGGATGGATAATTGATCTCCTGGGTCGTACGTGACGGCAAACAAAATATGGAATTGCATAGGAATCCGGTCTTTACTTATAAGCTAGCAGCTAGTAATCTATGAAGATTTTTGTTAAAATTAGACCTATAAGAAGAAACTAACTAGTCCAGAATTTCCTTTATAATGAAACTACTCAATCGAATTCGAAAGTTTTCGGATCTTTGGATAGTTAATTATTGAAAAAATTTGACTTGTCTTGTGATTAATATGAAAGTCAAGAATAACTATAGAGAATTTTACAGAAAATTTAAAAGTGAAAAACTTTAAATGAATTGATTTATTATTTTAAATTTAACTTTAAAATTATAATAATCATACCTCGGTACGCTCAGGAGAAGCATGACATTTTTTTCGACCTATGTTTCTATCTCATGGACATACTGAGAAATCCTCCTGTTAACACTAAAATAGAAATCTGAACAAATCTAATATAAACTATCCCATAAAATTTAACTTAACATTATTCCAATTGAAAGTAATGGAAGTCAGCCCAGGAGTAGTGAAGTAAGAAAAAATTAGCACATTTACAAATAAGGTCTAATTTATTGGATTCTTTCTTCCCTTTCTTTCAAACCGACGTTTCGGAGGATTCTTTCCTCCTTCTTCAGGGTTTCAAGGGTTCAATGAAGGAAACATTTTGTTTGTATCTTTCTAGCCATAAGCCAATCTACAATACTAATTGTTTTTTATTAAATTTGTCTCTACCCCTCCCCCGCCGGGGTCAGGTTTTATCCGGATGCCTCGGGCCGGATTCGAACCCGGGTCTATTTGGTTAGGCGGCTGACATGCTAACCCCTAGCCTACCCCCTTGACATTTTTTCAAACAATATATTTTAAATTAAATCCAAATTGTTCACTTTCAAGGGATTTATAACTTATTTAATTATATGTGTCAAAGAGAAAACATCACAAGCGTTCAGCCAAGCCCGGATAACAAGTCTGGCTCTTGGATAAACTCCTGTGAAGATCGAACCCCTTCTGACATGAAATTAAGAATATTCAACATTATTTTTTCATTATTTGATTATAATTCACTAATTTCTTTCAATTTTTTAGGGTTCTTCAGATCTATTGATTTCACCTTATTTAAGTTTTCTCACAGATAAAAAATTTCTATAAAAATTTATTGACAACAACTAGAGTAAATATAAAGTTTTTGAGAAAATGATAATAAATATACCGTAAATTAACCATAATTATTTAAATAAAACTCTTAATTTTTCAAAAATCTCATTCCAGTCAGTAAGACGAATGCCATTTTTTATTTCATTTTTTTCATCCAAAAAAAGATGCAATATCTAAAGGTCAGGATTGACTTTTTGCATAAGAAACAAATTTGTCCGAGTTTTTCCTCCAAAGAAGCTTAATCCACAATTTTTGATTTATTGATGACATGTGAGGCTGCAATCTGTCAGGAAGTAAAAAAATTAAAGAAAAGAAAAATCATTAGCTATTAAAATAGACTTCTGTCTAAATAGTGACAAAGAGATAATAAAATTAAACTAAAAATTAACTATAAATTCAGCGTTAAGGTGCATGTCAGCCGTTCCCTTTTCATTTTAGTGATAACAATCATAAATCAAAATGCCATATATTTTTATTTTTTACTTTACCATACCATACCATACCATTGTAAGCGTGCATAAAAAAGTGTTTATTTTATTTTGCAAAGTTTTTTTTGAAATATCTCAAAAGCGGCTGAAACTATTTTGATAAAAAAAAATTGAGCGAAACCATGGCGTTATACTGTTCAAAAAAAGTCTTGATGAGCAAACATGGAAAAATGATATTTTAGGAGATATTAATTATTTTTCTAAAATGTTTGTTAACATAACTCATAAGTTCATCTTTCTAGGTCCAGCAGTTTGGGCTGTAGGTAAATGAATGAATGAAACGTCAACTTCTCTTATTAAATATATAAAGATTATTAAACAAAAAGTTCTTAATAAACGATTAAAAGCTGTTGCGACAATTGTAAAAAAACGAAAAAAGTACTAAAGTTAATGCACTTTTTATGTTAAATATATTCGTTTTTGCCAGCTTGTTTTTAGTGTAAATTTTTCATTATACATTTTTCATTATTTATTTAATATTATCTCAGAAACTGTGTTGTAACTATGAATTAAAATTTTCTTAAAAAATGTATTAGTTATTGTTTAATTTTTTATCTACTCTTATTAAACGAGCAAAAATTGTTATATATATATATATATATATATATATTTATTATATATATATTTGTATCATTGTTCTATTTTGAAAACGGCTTTACCGATTTTGATGAAACAAATTCTATTAACAAGTTTTGAGGATTAGAAAGCGATCTGGCTAGATCTGGACCTCGACAAATTTAATCTTAATTGATCTTTTCTTAATTAAAGTAATTATTGACAGATGAAAAACTCAATAAAAAAATTTGTTTACATTTTTTGCAATTGTTTTATTTTTAATTGGTTTTTTAATTTTAAAACTCACTAATAGGTTATAGCAAATATTAATATATAGTATTATATTAAAATTAGGAATTTTTTTTTTAATTAACAAGTATCTAAATCATAACAAAAAAGGTGTGTTTACAAATAAAGTGGTTCAAGTGGCTTTTTTATATAACTTGGAAACAAATCTTATTTAATTTTATATTTTTATTTCAGATCCTATACGATTATTTTTTTTATTATTATTTTCCTATTTATTTTTTTATAATGTTTATCAATATGAACGAATGTGGGCAAATTGGTGTACGAGTAAACAAATATACACATAATATGTAGACCATGAGAAAGCTAGAAATGCGGGGTGGGGTGGATGTGGTAGGTGCAGGAATGTGGGGGATCTGGGGGTAGAGGCGGGGTTGTGGTGGGGTGGGGCGGAGTGGGGATGCATTGGTGGGGCCGAGGTGTGTGGTTTAGGCAAGGGGGGGGGGTCAGGGGTTACCGTGACTCGGTGACTTCAGGTACTAACAATGGTAAGAAGAGTTTTTTAATTATAATTATATTATATGTATGTAAACTTTCCGATATCCCGTATAGCGCAATGTATAAGAGTCTGAAAAACTCTATATTTGGAATTTAATATCTCCGGAACTATATTGTTCATAAATTTCGTTTTGCCACCAATCGATGCAGAAGTATTTAAATAATAATCTATCTAAATTTAAAAAAATCCTAAGAAAACCCATATGGTGAAACAATTACCTTAAATAAATAATCAAATCTCAGTCTTAATTGGGATGATTAATTAACTTTACAATATAATGAACAAATTAATGATTATCTCACTAATTAATAGCAAAAATTAATTTCAACCAAATTATAATAATAATTTTTTTAAGTAATAGAATAGTAATAAACTCTATATCTTGCAATTGTATCATTAACAAAATGGTATGTGATAAAAATTAATTTTTGATCTACTAGTAAATTATTTCCAATCGCCGCAAAGCCCCTTGAATTTATGCAACTGGATAATTGGGACTGGATTTGGAAAGCCTATCCTAAGATTCTTAAGGCGTTTTCATTTTATTTTATTACATAGATTTAAAGTAAAATAATATAAAAACACCATCACTTTTTTTGCTAATATTCAACCTGAATAAATACTACTTTTGAGACTTTGATTGAGACCATGGGTTCCGTAGTGTTTACCTGAGGACCCTTTGAAGTCGCGCTTCCCGCGATACCGATTAAAATACTTTATCTGCTTAGCATGGATAAAATAAAAATATTGTAAAAATTGTAATTATTCTTATGGATTTATTTGCGGCCCTTGGAAATGTTTAAGTCGTCAGTGCGGTCTGTGGTGCGATTTGGATTGGCCAGACCTGGTCAAAACTAAACAAAAGTGCATATCTAAATTATATCAACTTTTTATTTTAAAAATTAAACTTTTGTTTAAAAGTTATCGAGAATATAAAATGTATTTACTAAAAAATATTTTTTGGCGTATGTGCTGCCACTTGAATATCTCTGGTCTTTTAATTAAAGTTTAAAATAAATAGTAAATTTTGCTCTACTTGAAATCGTCAATAGCATTTCTAAATTCTGAAAATTGTCAAGCAATTTGTTTTAATTCATGAATTCGGCAAAATGTTGCCTATTTCGAGAAATAGGCAATATCACAAATTTTATACAGGGGACCCCACTAACCCCTAGCTTCATGACATCCCTTCCCCCCATATTCATGTTAAGCATCCCATCCCCCCACTTTCATTAAAATTAACCCCTCACTCCATTTTATTCACTTCTAAAGAATTATAAATTTTTTATTAAATAAGTGTTTTTTCGAAATATCTCAAAGGCTGCTGAAACAATTTTGATAAAATAAATTGAGCAAAACCATGGCGTTTATATCTACAAAAAAAGCTTTAATGAATGAACGTCAAAAAATTATATATTTTGAGATATTAATTATTTTATGTTAGTAAGTATGTATGTTACTAAATTTTGTGTACCTATACTCTAGCTCAAAAACTAGAGTGAATTTCAAATCGAAGTTTCATATGTAGTTTTTGTACATTGAGATTAAGAACTGATTAGATTTTTTTTGAAATCAACCAAAAATTAAGGAAGGGGAGGGGTTTTAAAAATTTAAATCGGTGGTGTTCAACCTTTTGCACGGGCCTCATTTGAAGGAAAAACAAATACTTCTGGCCGCATATAAAACTTACTAATTCCATTGATAATTGTTAAACAAAAAATATAGCTAATAATGTAGAATAATGATATCCACCAAGACAAAAAAGCAAAAATATCATACCATAATAATCTTTGAGTTTTTTTCCTTCGGGAGTTTAATTATTTCTTAACATTTTCAAATTATTGAATTAATTGAATGTTTTTTCTATATACATATAATATCGAGTATCCAATTAGTCCAAGTGCAATAGTCAAAAGGTCACTCCTAGACTAATAGAAATTAAGAAATTAACTTCTACTAGTCTAAAACAGGTCTGGGCTTGTATTTGAAATCCTTGCCTTCGCTGCTATAAAGAAAGAGATATCATTCTATCCACTCACTTTTTAATCATTTTTCTAGATTAATTATTTTTAATTACTGAAATAATAAATATTAAAAAAAATGGAAATATGAGATGAAAAATAATTTTTAATTATTCTTAACTTGGTTATTTTTGTCACCTGACAGTTCAGCTTATAATTTTGCTTTTAGTGAATTTTATTCTCGAAAATAGCTTTAGGTAGGTAATTTTTATGAAATTTTAATAAAGAGACATTATTAAATATTTCTTTCAGTTCAACATGGTCTGATTGCAGTGACATACATTCAATCAGAAATTTTGCAGTTAAACTATTAAAAAATGGTTCAAAATATGCCAAAATTGTGATTATTTTTCGGAAATCCTGATATATTTTTTCACATTCAAAATTGAAAATCTGCCTTTTATTCTTCGAAACCTTTTGGGGAGATTTTCTAATTTTTTTCTTATTTTAGAAAAAATATCAGGTCAAATTGTATCAGATATCTTTTCTAGTAACATAAAAATCTCAATGTTTTAAGGAAAATTACAATTTTATGTAGGGCCGCATTAATTGTGGTACTGGGCAGCCCTGATTTAAACGATCAAATTTTTAAACTAAAAAAAAAAAAAACAAGAAAAATAGAAATTACTATAAAACGGCCCTAAAATAAAAAAAGAGAGTAATTATTTTTCGGGGTTAAAATTGTGTGTGGGGGGGGGCTCAAAAGTAGATCAATAGATTTATACTAGACCCTTTGATCTATTTGTACGAAATTTCGCCTATGCACTAATACATGTCCTTATAAAAATGTTTCATTATGTGAAATTGATAGTGACCCAGAAGAACAGGGGTTCAAAAATAAGAGAGAGGGCAAGATAGATGGTAAAGTCATGTGGATGGCCACATCGGCTTTTGAATTTTTTGATCCCTTATTTTATGTATAATATATAAATTAAAAATCCTAATTAATAGAATACATCTTTTTCTTATCCCTATTTTATTTTGGCTTCCCTATTTTCTCCGCCTAAAACTAGCGTATTAATGTCATCTGATTTTAATATAAATTATAAATTAATTTTCTCTTCAGTTTTAAATTTTTGAACGTAATTGCCATTATCGAATTTTTTTCTAGATCACTCAAACACAATGTACAATAGCTCTTTCCTGATAAAAAGCCCGTTTTATTATTAATCTAAGCGAGAGTATCGCTTCCCCTGTCCCTCTTAAAGCCGAATTGATCCTTTCCCAAATGCGTCTATTTAGAGAATCATAATTATGTAAATATAATATTAATAATGTGGTCTTAATCAAAAATGTTTAGTATAAATTAAGTACTTTGAATAATTAAGTAAATTAAACAAATTCATATAGATAATAAATACGTAGTACGAATTTAAAATCGTAATAGAAGGGGATCCATATCGAATTTCGTAAAATATAGGCAGCCTGTTAACGCCAATTTATTTGAGTTATTTTCTCATTGGTGAATTTCAAAGGGCCCACGTTTTAAACATACGCATGCAGCGACCCCCTTGGCGACACATGGGGTTTTGAGCGGAAGAGCGTCTCGTTGGGTTGTTTTTCCGGCATTGCATTTTCGCTCCTCTGACAGGTAACTTGCCCAAAAGAATTCTTATCGCAGTGCTTGCAAGAATCTTATCAGAATTATCCTATTCTCATTTTCGAAATAGAGCTTATTTCGAAAAGGATTTAATTCGTTTTCAATTCAGAGGTTTGATTAACCCTGAAATTGTATTACATTCCTTTGAGGCGTTGAATCAGAGCCAGTTTTATTAATTTGCAATAAATAATTTCTTTGTCTCGATTTGCGAACAAGAAACATCTCTTGAAAGAGAAACATCAGCCTATTCTAATAGTGAATAAGGCAACTTATTTGGCCATTCTTTTCTTTTGCAGATAATTATATACCTTTACTTTTAGGTTTCATTTATAATTGATCTGTTCATATATTAAACATAGCAGAAATTTGGGTCACAATTTCTGACTGAAAATTAAATATCTTCCTGTTAAAAAAGATATTTAACATATATAAAAAACAAATATAATATCAAAAGGTAACCATATACATGTAAATTCCTTATGGGAATATTTTAAGGTAATATTTTAATGTTAATATTTTGATATTTTATATTTTAATTTTTTATACATCTAAATTAAGACAATTTTGTGCGGGAAACTTCCCTTTTTTTTCAAAAATCCTATTCATCTTTCTTTTTTTTATTTTTTTTATTTGAATAAATTTTTATATATCCTTGTTTATGAAAAAGAATACCTTTTTTTTATTTTAAATTAGCCTACAAACCTAATTCTCAAACCTTCTAAATATATAAGTTTAAGTTCTTTTTAGAAACATTAAAATTTTTAAATCGGGTAAATTTAAAACTTACTTGCAATCTTCAAAATTAATTGGAAACTTTCAATTATCTAACCTGAGAGGGAAAGGAGAAGGGATTTCATTTAACATTAATATCGTCGATTGGAGTTCTTTCTTATCCAAGCTATTGATGAAAATTAGTAGCTAGAAAGATTTCAATTACCCTTCATCCTCACTTCTTATGCTCTCTGGTTAGTGGCGACCGTGTAAAAAATACATTTTTCTATTTTATACTATTTTCGATTCAAGACGCGTTTACATAAGAAATTCTGTCGAGCGTGACAGGACATTTTTTTATTTCTAAAAAGAACCCTTATTGAGAATTGGTGTTCAAAAGGTTCAAGTTTTTAATATTCAGCCAAAAGTTATAATTAATCATAAACATGGCCGAAATCAAACAAATAAAAACCGATTGGATCATTTTATCCGACGAAATTGATGACCTCAATACCTCGTTCGATCAAGCTAACACATTTTCCCCAAGCGCAGTGCAAGAGATACTTAATGAAGCCAAAGAGCTCATAGTGACTTTGAAGAAATTAAAACTTTTCATAGTGACTAACGAAATGGAAGGCGATGCAGAAGTAAAGAGCATTTACGAAAGCATCAAAAAGGCTATGAGTTCTCTGAAACAGAAAACTTTCCTTTTACAGCCCGCAACTACGTCAAATGTTGACAAAGACGAATCCAATAATAAACATTCATCTTATATTAATCTTCCACATTTAAAGGTACCTACTTTCAGTGGAAGGATCGAGGATTGGCCAGCTTTCCTCAACCTCTTCGACGCCGCAGTTCATATTAATTCTTCGCTACAGGCTGCCCAGAAGCTTCAATACCTAACGGCATCTTTGAGTGGAGAAGCATTAGGAGTAATCCAACACTTGCAACCTATCAACAGTAACTATACTCTTGCACGCCAGCTTCTTAACGATAAGTACAATAAACATAGGAAAATAGTGTTTCTCTTGATCGACAAACTTTTAGATCTAGAATCTATACATAAAGCTTCCAATGAAGCTTATAATAAACTGGCTAGGACAGTCAGAGAAATTTTGTTACAATTAGCAAATTTAAAAGTCGACACGACTAGCTGGGACGCAATTCTCGTAAGAATTGTCACAAGCAAGCTTGATAGACATTGTTACGAGAAATGGGCATTCAAATTAACCCATGATGAAATTCCATCAATTGATTCGGTAATAGACTTTATTAATCAGGTAGCCGATTCAATGTCAGAATCTGACAATCAAAAGAAAACTACTGTAAATGAACAGTTCAATTATAAACGGGATGTCAAAGTAATTAATAGTAATAAAAAGACTTATAATTTAACTGCCACAAATAAATGTAGACTTTGCTCAGCGCCCCATAAATTAAGCAACTGTCCTAAGTTCTTGGGCTTGGAACCCAAGCAGAGAAGTAATTTTATATATCAATATAAAGGCTGCATGAAATGTTTTCTAACTACCCATTCTACAATGTTTTGCAGGTGGTCTAACTGTCCCAATTGTGATAGACCTCATAATAAATTGACTTGCTATTCTAGAAAAAAGAACGACTCACAAGGGACTAGTCTTCATCCCAGTCGTCCCCACTCACAAAGGAATTCACCCCGATCGCAGAGACAGTCGTCGGAATCACCCAGCAATTCCAGTCCAATCGCAGAGTCACAGAAACCGTCAACAAATCACTGTGCAGCAGGGTCGAATTCTTCTCTCCTTGGTCGAGGTACGATTCTGGTAAATGATTTACATGGAATGACAATCCCCTCTAAGGTATTTATCGACCCAGGAAGTGAAGTGTCTCTGATAGCTTCAGATTTAGTACAAAACCTAGGTCTTCGTACTTTCGACTCACCAGTCACTTTGAACGGCATCCAAAACAAGAAGCTTGCTGATGTTCAAAAGTCAGTCACGCTCAAGTTTAGATCGACAGTCGATGAAAGGTTCGTTATGTCTTCTGAATTCTTGGTTGTAGAGAAGTTAAGTTTCACTCTTCCATCGGTTCCTTTGCAAAGAAACCAGTTTGAATTCGTTAAAAATTTAGCCCTGTCAGACCAGTCCTTTACAACACCCCATCGAATCCAAATATTAATCGGTGTAAAACTATTTTCTAGGCTCATTATATCAGAGATAATAAAAAACCCAGCGAGCACTTTATGGGCTCAAAATACATTTTTAGGATGGGTCATCTTTGGTGAGGCAAAAACATTAAACGCGAGCTGCTCACATTTAGCTGTTAGCATCAATCACATCATTTCCAAAAATAAAGATATTGAACTTTCACATATCAATAAAAATTTGTTAAAATTATGGGAAATGGATTCTTCCGACCCCACACCTCACAAAGAAATTTCATTAGCCGAGACTCAATTCATCAATAGCATTGAGCAATTAGACTCAGGGAAATCACAACTAGCCATCACCAAAAGATCGATTTTATCCGATCTAGCTAAAATTTATGATCCTCTTGGTTGGATCACCCCTTGTATAATACGATTTAAGATTTTATTCCAAGAGCTTTGGAAATTGAAAATTGATTGGGACGATCAGGTTCCACAATCATTCCAACAAAAATGGGATGAATTTAGAGAACAAGTCCCTCTATTAAATAGTTTTAGATTAAACAGAGCTTTGTCTCACCCAGAGGCAGATTCACATAAGATGTTTTGTTATGCAGACGCAAGTGAAACCGCATTCGGTTTTGTTTGTTATTTAGCTAGTTTTTTTCGAAATAAATTCGTAAAATCAAATTTAGTGCTGTCAAAATTTAAAGTCACTCCTATAAAAAGAATTTCCATGCCTAGATTAGAGCTTCTGGCGGCTCATTTAATGGTTAAAATGCTAGAATTTTTCATTCCATCCTTTCAGTTTAATGTAGAAGTTTTTCATTTCATTTCAGACTCCACAGTAACCTTGAATTGGATTAATTCTCCCTCTTTCAAATTCAAAACGTTTGTAGCCAATAGGGCCCAAACTATTCATGATTTCAAATACCCTCACACAGGGTCCTATGTCAATACACGCGAAAATCCAGCCGATCATGGCACGAGAGGCATTTCTATTTCAAAATTAACAAATCTAAAGGATTGGACTTCAGGAATAATCAATCATTTTCTTCAAGTACCACCTTTTTTTGAAATTCTTCCCAAAGTTGAAATGCCATCTAATGAAAATAAGACGTTATTCACAAATATTTTCCATGTACGGACAAATGAATTCTTAAAAAATTATGTTGAACGTTTCTCAAATCATTCTCAGATGATCAAACATATAGCTATACTTAGAAAATACATCCAATTTATCCAGTCCAAATTTATTTCAAAGGTTGATTGTAGCCAAATCTTCAATAAAAAGAACAGGATTCAAGCTTCTGAACTTGAATCAGCAAATTTAATAATTGTCCACTTTGTCCAAGAGGAATATTTTTCTTCAGAAATTCAGGCACTAAAGCAAGGCAAATGTATTCACAGTAAGAGTAATATACTTTCTCTTGCACCCTTCCTTGACCACCGGGGCACCCTTCGAGTGAGAGGCAGACTCAAAAATTCAGAATTGGACCTCGACTCGAAATATCCTATTATTTTGTCAAGACATTCTCCTTATACTAGAACTCTAGTAGAGGGGTACCATAAAAAGTATTTACATTGCGGGCCCACTCAATTAGCAAGCCTAATCTCTTCAAAGTATTGGATAGTCCAAGGCAGACAGCTCATTAGGTCAGTCTATCGATCATGCGTTATATGCGCCAAATATAATAAGAAGGGGTTTTCCCCCTTGATGGGAAATCTCCCAGAAGAGAGAATAGTCGTTTCCAGACCTTTCCTAAATACTGGAATAGATTTTTTCGGACCGTTCTTTGTCCATTACAGATTACACCGAGGCTCCACGCCACAAAAAATATATTGTCTAATTTTTGTTTGTTTTTCCACCAAGGCTTGTCACTTCGAAGTTTGTAACGACCTTTCCACCGAAACATTTCTTCAGGCGGTTAAGAGGTTTACGTCACGAAGGGGGGTCCCCAAAAGAATCTTTTCGGATAACGGCACCACCTTCGTATCAGCAAGCCAAATAGTCAAGGCTGAGCACAGGCTTATCAAACAAAATTTAAGCAGTGACGCGGCTAAAGGATTCTATTCTGAAAACTCCTTTACCCGTCGAAGATGCTTCATAAATAAAATGTAATAAAATTCATTCTTTTTTTAGTTGTATCAATTTATCCTTTTTTTGTTATTTCCGAGTTAACAATGACTCGTCGCATAATCTCTCACTTAACCGTTTCCAGGGTTTCGAAATAATCTTTCGAGAAGGGGGTATTATGTTAACGCCAATTTATTTGAGTTATTTTCTCATTGGTGAATTTCAAAGGGCCCACGTTTTAAACATACGCATGCAGCGACCCCCTTGGCGACACATGGGGTTTTGAGCGGAAGAGCGTCTCGTTGGGTGGTTTTTCCGGCATTGCATTTTCGCTCCTCTGACAGGTAACTTGCCCAAAAGAATTCTTATCGCAGTGCTTGCAAGAATCTTATCAGAATTATCCTATTCTCATTTTCGAAATAGAGCTTATTTCGAAAAGGATTTAATTCGTTTTCAATTCAGAGGTTTGATTAACCCTGAAATTGTATTACATTCCTTTGAGGCGTTGAATCAGAGCCAGTTTTATTAATTTGCAATAAATAATTTCTTTGTCTCGATTTGCGAACAAGAAACATCTCTTGAAAGAGAAACATCAGCCTATTCTAATAGTGAATAAGGCAACTTATTTGGCCATTCTTTTCTTTTGCAGATAATTATATACCTTTACTTTTAGGTTTCATTTATAATTGATCTGTTCATATATTAAACATAGCAGAAATTTGGGTCACAATTTCTGACTGAAAATTAAATATCTTCCTGTTAAAAAAGATATTTAACATATATAAAAAACAAATATAATATCAAAAGGTAACCATATACATGTAAATTCCTTATGGGAATATTTTAAGGTAATATTTTAATGTTAATATTTTGATATTTTATATTTTAATTTTTTATACATCTAAATTAAGACAATTTTGTGCGGGAAACTTCCCTTTTTTTTCAAAAATCCTATTCATCTTTCTTTTTTTATTTTTTTTATTTGAATAAATTTTTATATATCCTTGTTTATGAAAAAGAATACCTTTTTTTATTTTAAATTAGCCTACAAACCTAATTCTCAAACCTTCTAAATATATAAGTTTAAGTTCTTTTTAGAAACATTAAAATTTTTAAATCGGGTAAATTTAAAACTTACTTGCAATCTTCAAAATTAATTGGAAACTTTCAATTATCTAACCTGAGAGGGAAAGGAGAAGGGATTTCATTTAACATTAATATCGTCGATTGGAGTTCTTTCTTATCCAAGCTATTGATGAAAATTAGTAGCTAGAAAGATTTCAATTACCCTTCATCCTCACTTCTTATGCTCTCTGGTTAGTGGCGACCGTGTAAAAAATACATTTTTCTATTTTATACTATTTTCGATTCAAGACGCGTTTACACAGCCTCTCTTGTTTTTTTTTTTTTTTTTTTTACCGACTCCGACGCTATTAGGTTTTCGAGGGCTAGGAGTTGATTTCCTTTTTCATTTTTCTTCTCTTCAACATGTGGAAGGCAACGGGAAACCACCACATTACAAATCCCGAGAATATGCAACATGACGATTTCTCTTCGAGTAAAGAATTCCGGAGGTAAACTAGCCCCTCGTTCGGATCTCCCGGGAAGGGGCTACCCGAGGAGAGACCATCATAAAGGAAAAATAAATAATGACTTTCTACGAGTCGGAGCGTGGAATGTTAAGACGCTAAGGGAGACGATAAACTAGTGAATTTAAAGCGGGAAATGGATAGACACAAATTGGACATTATTGGGATTAGTGAAATGAGATATCCAGAAGAGGAGATTTTTGGTTCGAAAACAGCCATAGAATCATTCACACGGGGGGCAGAATGGGAGGGCAGGAGTGGGCATTATTATGAATAAAAAAATAGGGCAAAGGGATAAAGAATTATCTACAAGGTAAGCGAAAGGATTGTTATGATTACAGTGGATTCGAAACCGAAAGATACTGTGATAATCCAGGTATACATGCCTACTACATCATATGAGGACCAAGATATAGAAGAAATGTACGAACAAATTGAAAACCTGATGAAGCGCGTTAAAGGGGATGAAAATTTAATAATTATGGGGGATTGGAATGCAAGAGTAGGAAAAGGCAAAGAAGGAAAAGTGGTGGGCGAACACGGTCTAGGAAATAGGAATGAAAGGGGCGAAAGATTAATTGAATTTTGCAGTAAGCACAGTCTAGTAGTAGCAAACACATCTTCCAACACCATCCAGGAAGGATCTACACGTGGAAAATGCCGTTAGACAAGGGAGATTTCAAATAGATTACATATTAGTCAGAACAAAGATTCAGAAATCAATTAAAGGACTGCAAAAGTTATCCTGGGGCTGATATAGCTAGTGATCACAATCTAATTGCGATGAAATGCCAACTAAAATTTAAAAAACTAATAAAAAAGGGGCGGTCGCGAAAAAACTGGGATATATCTAAATTAAAAAATAAGGAAACCCAAAAACTCTTCGAAAACGTAATGAATAAGAAACTGGAAGAAAAAACACACACAAATAATAAAGAAGATGAAATCAGAACAAGAATGGAATGACATGAAATCAAGCCTGACCGAAACAGCCAACGAAGTCCTTCAATCAAAGAAAAACGAAATTAAAAAGCATGGGTAACAGACGAAATACGGCAACTGATTGACGAACGAAGAAAATTTAAGAACAGAAAAGACGAAGAAGGGAGAAGAAAACATATAAAAAATTAAGATGGAAAGTTATAAGAGAATGTAGTAAAGCAAAAGAAAAAATGATTCAAGAAAAAAATGTAAAAGAAGTCAACGAAAATCAGTATTGGGAAAAGTTGATGTAGCCTATAGAGCAATAAAAGAAATTTTCAAGAAGACAAGCCAAAAAGCAAGAACATAAGAGATAAAGGAGGCCACATTATTCTAAACGAAAACGAACAGGCAAATAGATGGAAGGAACACCTAGAAGAACTCTATGGAGAAGAAAAACAATGAACCCAATAGAAGAAGAAGAATCTGTGGACGAAAACGAATTAGAGACCCCATACTCAGGTCAGAATTCGAGACAGCTTTGAAGGAACTAAAAAATAATAGAGCACCCGGAATAGACAATATACAAGCTGAAATCCTAAAGAACTCTGGAGAAAAGGCACGTGACAAACTTTTTGAACTAATTAGCAAAATCTATAAATTGGGAATCATCCCAAAAGATTTCGAAAAAAACAAAATAGTCACACTTCCCAAAAGACAGGCGCGGATAAATGTGAAAATTTCAGGACCATTAGCCTAACCTCACATGCCTCCAAAATCCTAACCAAAATAATCAAAGAAGAATAGAACAAAGAGTTGAAGAAAATCTGGGGGAAGACCAGTTCGGCTTTAGAAGAAACAGAGGCACCCGAGAAGCAATTCTCTCTCTTAGACTAATAATAGAAAGGGCTTTTATCAGGGAAGAATCTGTCTACATCGGATTCATAGACCTAGAAAAAGCATTCGATAACGTCAATTGGGAAATTATGTTTAAAATATTAAAACAGGCGGGAATAAAATTCAGAGAAGAAGACTAATCTACAATCTATATCAAAACCAGACGGCAATTATAAATATTGGTGATGAACAAAGAGAAGCCAAAATAAAAAAAGGTGTAAGACAAGGATGTGTGCTGTCACCCATGATTTTCAACTTATACATAGAAGAAGCGATTAAAGAATTCAAAGACAAAATTGATACAGGTATAGAAATCCAAGGTCAAAAGATCGCTATGTTAAGATTTGCCGATGACATTGCCCTTCTAGGAAGCAATAAAAAAGAATTAGAGGACGCCTTGAATGGAATTAACCAAATCCTAATAGAAGAAATCAAAATGAAAATAAACAAGAATAAAACCAAGGTCCTAGTATGTACAAAAAAAGAACAAACGAGACAGGAATGCATCAAAATTAACCAAGAAAACCTAGAAGGAGTTAAGGAATTCCGCTACCTAGGAAGTAAAATAACATGGGATGGGAGGAGCAAAAACGAAATTAAATCAAGAATTGCCCAAGCAAAAATGGGGTTTAATTCAAAACAAAAACTACTATGCTCCTCCTCAATCAGCTTAGCAAACAGGAAGTTGCTATTGAAGACATATGTATGGAGCATAGCCATGTACGGGTGTGAAACCTGGACAATTGGAAAAGCGGAGAGAAAGAGATTGGAGGCTTTCGAAATGTGGTGCTACAGAAGAATGATGAATATCAAATGGATGGATAAAATCACAAATGAAGAAGTTCTTGGAAAAATCGGAGAAAGAAGAACCTTGTGGAAGAGTCTGAAGAAGAGAAGAGGTCAGATGATGGGGCACACACTGAGACATGGGGGACTGCTTAGGGATATCTTGGAGGGGGAGGTGGGAAAGAAAAGGGGAAGGGGAAGACCCAGATTAGAATATTTCAACCAAATAATTGGGGGATATGGGATGCCAGACATTTAGAGAGGTTAAACAGCTGGCGGAGGACAGAGTCGAGTGGAGACGGATTGTTGCATCAAACCAGTCTTAGGACTGTATACTCAATGATGATGATAGGCAGCCTCTGATATTCCGATTTTTACTTTCACATTTATATTCATAGAATATAATGGGGAAGTATTGCGATGGTCTGTCTGGGTCCTGACTCTGTGAGGGCTTGTATCTCAGAGATCTAAAAAGTTAATTTCATTTTGTAACTTCTAGGTGGAAGGAATCGATGCCCTTAATAGTTGGAAATCGGATTTAGGACATAAAACCGTAAATTGTGGTCCCCAGAGGCCAAAAAGGGACCAAAAATCCATTAGTCAGTGCGTACGTATGTATGGACCCCCTGCGTTTTCCAACCATAAGTCTCAGAGCTACGAAATTCCAATCTTAAACTCGATATAGGCTAAAAAGAGTATAGCAAACTTTTGGTTGAAATCGGAACACCGGAAGTGGACATTT
This sequence comes from Forficula auricularia, assembly GCA_024734495.1. Classification (NCBI taxonomy): domain Eukaryota; kingdom Metazoa; phylum Arthropoda; class Insecta; order Dermaptera; family Forficulidae; genus Forficula; species Forficula auricularia. Next base: position 8,471,397 of record JALMQS010000353.1, read on the forward strand.
ACACTGAATTCTCAAAAAACGGCTCTAACGATTTTTTTAAAAATTAGTGTATTATCAAGTGTCATGAGTTAATAGAAAAAATTTCAAATTTTTAATCCGATTGAATTAAAGGAAGGGGGTGTAAAGTAGAAGTGTCGCGGCGTGCTTGCTGTACTCCTAGCCTATATCGAGCTTAAGTTTCGAATTTCGTATCTCTGAGACTTAGCGGTTGCGAAACGCAGGGGGTTACATTCTTATGTACGTAAACATCAACTTCCGATTTTTCTATTTTAGCCAAATATCTTGTTATACTTCTTGTAGCCTCTAGATAGCTTAAGTTTCAAATTTCAAGGCTCTGCGACTTTCCGAAGACGAGATATGAACGATTAAAATATTTATTTGACGACACTCCTAATTTACAACCTTCCTTTAATTCATATCGGATTAAAAATTTGACACAACTATTAACTCATGACACTTGATAAATATACTAAATTTTAAAAAAAATCGTTAGAGCTGTTTTTGAGGAAATAAAAAAAACGACATAAAGGAAGGAGGTGTAAATTAGTAGTGTCGCGATGACTTCAAATAAATGAAAATGTGAAAGTTGTTTGATTTTTTTAAAGAGGGACTTGACAAAAATCCAAGGATCCTTCTTTCTTTCGGGTTTGTAATGAAAAAAGCTTGTGAATATTGCAGCTTCTGGTCGTTTGAGATGTTTAGTCCAATTTTCTTTGTTGTCTTTGATTTTTTTTATAATCAAGAATTCCGATCTGATTTTTTCATTTGATCTCTTCTGGATCATCGTTTCCGGCTTTGCTTGGATTGTCTTTTTAACAAAACCGAGCATATATTATAATAAAAAATCAAATCAAATAAATATAGATAAATAAATCTAACATTCGTCTCGATTACAAAATAAGCCGGTGTGTGGAACACACGACTTTCACATACAATCATCCTACAAATTTTTTGTTTCTATTTAGTCCCCTCAGTCTTTCAAATAAAATAAAAAAAAATAATATTAATAATAAATAAATACAAATCACAGAACTAGTGATATTTTTAAATGAACTTATGAATCTTTTTTGGAGGAAAAAAATAAAAATATAAACCCCAATCTTCAATTGAAAATGTACAAGGTTTAGTGGTCATCCATAAATTACGTCATACAAATTTCAAGATTGTTAGATCCTCTTTCCTCCTGTGTCACATTCTGTCACATTTTCATTGAGCCCCCTTGTATTGTGACGTCACAGTATCACTTTTATACCCTATAATTGAATAATAAGTGTTTTTGCTAAAAATTGCTTGCTTAGACCGTCAAATCTGAGATACCCCTCCCCCCTTACTGTGTGACGTAATTTATGGGCGGTTTCTTAAGTCGATTTAGACCAAAAGTTTACCATGTCGTTAATGGCTGACTCTTAGCTAAATTTCAAATTTCGTTGCTCTGTGGCTTATTAAAGCTGAAATGAGCAGTCCACACACACACACATCCGTGAAGTTTCGGGTAAGTTTTGACTCTATCGCCCAAAAAACTAGTTTTATTTTTCTAAACTCAACTTCTATGACATTGACTACTATCCTTTGGAATTGTCCGAATATAATTAACATGTATAGTTTGTAGATAGATGTCTTCAAAAATTTAACCTTCAGGCAGTGAATGGAATACTTTATTTTAACTTGCATGCTTTGATATTTAATTAAAAGTAGCATGGATCTTAGCAAAATCTAAGCCGCTTTTCTTTCAGGTTTGTAATCCAAGAAAGCTAGTGAATACTGCAGCTCCTAGTGGTCATAAATTCAGTTGAGATGTTGAACCCAATTTTTTTTGTTTTTTATTTTTTCTAATCAAGAATTCCGATTTGATTTTTTCATTTGATTTTTTTCTGGAACATTGTATCCCTTGTTCTAATTTTTTTGTTTTGTTTTGTTTAAACAAAACCGTTATAGGATAAATAAACCAAAAAATAAATAAATCAGAATCGACGAATCGATTAAATAAAATGAATCAGGTCTATAGAGAAAATCGGTCTCATTAAATCAACCTATTGAGTGACCAGGTTGTTTAATCTTATACTATTAAATGAGCAATTTTTGTATAGATATATATTAATATAAACTCAGTTTCTCGAAAACTGCCCAAACGATTTTGATGAATGGATAATGGGTCTTTGTATTGAGAAATCGATCTGTCAGGGTTTCATTTTAGGGAAATTTTGATTTGATTTATTTATCCTTAATTAAATTAATTATTTACAGGTGGGTGTGTCAATAAAAATTTATAAAATTACATTTTTTTTAATTTCCTTTTATTAATCGATTATAAAACCCACTAATAGTTCATTATAAATATTATTATATAATTAAAATTAGAAAATTTAATCAAGTATTGGCGAGAGGACGGGGAATTGGAGAAGAACCAATCGACTTGATTGGGGAATAATGGAATTGAAATAATTATCGGAAAAGAGGTTTTTTTATCTAATTAGATTTTTCCTCTTATTAAAAACAAGGACTAAAGATGAATAAGGACACTCGATGGTGGAGAAGTTATCTCCGGAATCGAAGCAAAAAATACAATGTATACATTAATTAGTGTAAAATAATTGGTTTAATAAATTTAATCAAGTATTTTCTATAGAAGATTGAGTGGTAGAATTTAATGTTGAATTAATGCAAAGACAGCCCAAGTATAATGATTAAAAAAAATTCTTCTTAATAGATACCACTAGCCCACTTTGGGTACCCGAATACTATATATGTCATTTTATCCATTTAATCAAATAAAAAAGATAATGTAACCGTAATATGATCCAAAAATATGTACAATTAAAATGAAAGAAACTTAGCAAAATAGTCGTTAATAATAGAAATGAATAATACCCACCATCGAAACAAAATAATTGTTGAGAAGTGTATTTTTTCTCGTCCACAATAAGAATAATATAATGGTCCTCGACCTTATATTTAATATAAATAAAATATCAAAAAATAAGTTTCTGCTAAAATCATCTTGGTTGCATACTTCCTATGAGATATACTCATCAGAATGCACGACGTTTCGACTCCTAGATCTAAAATTGTTTTCAAGTACCTATTTGTGAAGTATATTGAGGAAACTATAATAATAGAACTTGAGCAAGATGCGAGGTAGGTTTCACAAAAAAGAAATAAAAGAATTGAGTTTTGAATTTGATATATTTCAGGGGTGAGCCCATCATCAGGAGTCAAAGAAAAGTTTTCTTTCACCTCTGATGATGGGCTCACCCCCGAAATATATCGAATTCAAAACTCAATTTTTTTAATTTCTTTTTTGTGAAACCTACCTCGCATCCTCTTCTTCTTCGAGTGCCATACCCGAAACGGGTGTCGGCGCCTCTCCACATATACCTGTGCTGAGTGTGTTTAGTTGTTTTACACAGATATACGGGACCTACTTTTTAACGCCGGTTCCGAACGGCTAATTTGGAGAGGTGACTAGGCAATTATACTCTTGGTAGGTTGCCATTACTTTCCCAAGAGGAGGCGACTGCAAATATCTATCTGCCGAGACTCGGTCTCGAACCAGCGATCTTCGAGTCAACGACCCGACACTCTACCCACTGACCCACAGTCACCTCGCATCTTGCTCAAGTTTTATTATTATTTTAAAATGTTTCACCTAGAACCAACACCTAACTCCTTAAAAGTTATTGAGGAAACTATATTGAATATTATTCTCCAATTATTATTAGATAATATTTTTCAGATTTATTTATCCGATTTTTTAAGGGATAAAGAAACAAAATCAAATAATAAACGCACACTTACATAAAAAATAAAAAAATACTAAAATTTAAAATAATTTTTCTTGCACAACACAGACATTTCTAAACAAGATAAGCAAAAAAGTGAAAAAAATGAAAGAATTTCGAATGAATTTAGTTTTTAATAAGTAGAATTTACTTATACTTCACCCGCCCCTGCTTTCTCACTTGTCACTCAACAATTATTGGACAAAATTTCGATTTCACTAATCATTGCCCAAAGTTCTTTAAATAAAGAGAAAAATTTAGTAATTCTTTATATATAATCACATAAACGTTTTTAAATAGTTCAATCAATAAAACAATAAAAAATTTAGTTTAAAGACAAAAATATAGAATTCTTTTTTTAATAATCAAAATTCTAAATAATAAATAACTCAATTAAATAATAAATAAATTCATTGACTTCTCGTCGTTGAATGATTTCGATAACAGCCACATCCATAGCAATCAAAATGTCTTGAATTATATACAATGACACTTTGAGACAAAAAGACATACCCAACTCAAAAATGGTCAGGTAAAAAACTATAAAAACGTAACACAATAAAATGTAAATTTACTATGGTTATTAAATTGTCTATAAAAAAATGTTTTTACATTGTCCAGGATAGTCAAGACACCAGAATGTTCGATTTTGAGAATTTCTTCCAAAATTATGAACAAACCCATCAAAAAATAAAAATTAAAGTTTTTTTGACTTACAACACTATTTCACTGTATAAACTACCTAAAAGCTTCACAGCACACATATCAATTAATAACTGTGAGTCAGACTCGGATTCCGAGGTTCCGTATTTTATATCCATGTATCTTAAAAAAAAAAACACGAGATATCGAATTCGTTCTATCTGTCGTTAATCAAGAAAAAATCGCGGTTTATTTAAGTAATGTCATTTTGCCTACAAGAAAGAAAATTACCTAAAAATGTCTCCTTTTGATTTCGGGTAAATGAAAACATTTAACGTGTGAATTTCAAGTTTCTATCTTATTTACTTTACGGAATCTACGAATGTTCTCACACCGTTAATTTAAAGTGAACTTAATATTAAAAAAAACTTATCCTAATTCTATTTAATTAGCTCTTTAGGGATATCTCGCACCCCATGATAAAAAAATATTTCTTTATTTTTGACATCACAAAATATCAAACTTCCCCAAAATAATCATTCCATTTGATTAAAACATCTAACTTGTAAATTTCAAGTGTGTATCTTATTTAGTTTACGAGCTACACTGTTCATGACAAATGGGGAGGCAGGCAGAGATTGTATTAAAACTAATTGAGTCTCGTTTTACTTTGGAACCGAAGCCTAAGAATTGACACTTTTTGAGTTGTCACAGTCTTGTTCCCAAGTGTGCGATTATTTTTATAATTTAGTTTTTTAACTATAATTATTGTATTAAAAGATGTATAAAATAAATATAGTTCTTCATAAAACGTTTATTAATTATACAAACGTTTTTGGATGATTTTTCCAATTTTTTTCATTGATAAACGAAGAATTCTTCCGAAACGTTTGGATAATTAATAAACGTTTTATGATCGCTTTTATAGAATACTATTATTCATATATATATTCATTTAACACATTTAACACATATATATTCATTTAACACAATAAAATAATCAAAAAATTATTTCCAAATATATATGTAGAAAAAATACAAATCTTTAAAAAACAATCAAAAAACATGTTTATTCGAAAGCAAACGTTTCGGAAGAATTTCTCCTTTTTCAATGGTAAATCTTTGTAAAAAAGAAAAAAGTTGCTTCCTCTTGTTATTCAATCAATAATTGTTTTTTTCTTTATAAATGTATGTATAGTTAAAGTCAGAAAATCTTACAAAAATTAAATTACTACGTTTACAATCGTGCGAACGGAATTTTCAGCGTTTGCCAAATAGATATTTCCTAAGTTCTTTGAGGAGCGCTGAAGATATCAATAGATAGGAAATAATTTCTCACTTTCTTTCATGTCCTGGAATAATTTATATTTTAGCCAGTCTACCACGAGTAATAAATAGTTAATAAATAATGAAATATCGCTGACTTAACTAATCCTAATTATATCAAAAGTGCTATTGCTAACTACCACAGGGACTGAACTAATTTTGAATTATAAATAAATAATAAATGTGAAATCGAATTTATTTTAGGGACGGATCAAATATTTTAGTGGGAACTATTTTTACAAAGATGCTTAAATCTTTGCATTATTTATTTAATAAATACTAATTCATCATCTAATTTATCACAGAAAAAACCATAGTTAAAATATTCTAGATTCAAATAAAATAAAATATCCCAATGAGTCTAATAAATAATTATACAAAAAATAAATAATGAGATAAAATATTCAAATTTTAAAGAAAAAATTCCCGCTTTTTCTGCTCAATCTCTTGAACCTGATAGCTTACTCTAACATACTACCCTACTACATATTACCAAATAAATAAAAAAAAGTCAATTATAAAAATCATATTAATTTACCATTAGGTATATCAACTAATTTAAAAATTTTATTTTTATTTTAATGACAATTTTATGAATATTTGGACCCGGGGGAAATTACCAAGCTTTATTTTTTTAAATTTAATTTAATTTTTTTTTTTAACCCAAGTGCATCATGCATGTATTTTTTTTGGAAAATTTGAGGGTGAATAAATAATTCAAAAAGAATTTACTTACTGGCTGTGGTATTCGGGGGCTCCTCAGGTGCAAGGTGTCGCGGGGCCGATAACCGTGGCCGAATGCGCCGCCCTCGCTGACTGATGGCTTTTATAAAGAGCAGTCCGGCGCACTTCAGACCCACGCATCCCTACCCGCACTCTACCCCCCAAGACATATATACCCCACCCCCACATTACAAAATAGTAAGTATGTAGATAGTAGGGTGTTTTTTGTTGTTATCAATCTATACTTAAGAATCTTATAGTACCTATGTGACGAAAAAAATCACTCAAGAAGATCTCTTAATTAATATTGGTCAATAAATTTTTCGATTTGAATAACACACGAATAGAGATTTTTTTACTTTACCATACAGGGTATGGTCAAGTATTGTAATCGTGCATGAAAAAAGTTTTTTTTCCTTCTTTTTTTCGAAATATCTCAAAAACGGCTGAAACTATTTTGCTAGAAAATTGAGCGAAACCATGGCATTTCGCTCTACAAAAATCCCTAATAAGTAATAAGTGAACATCGAAAAAATTATATTTTTCGAGATAATTGTTTTGTCAAAATGTCTGTTAGTTAGTTAGTTAGTCTGTGCGTTAGCAAATTGTTGTGGACGAGCTAGCTCAAAAACTAGTGTGAATATCGAAACCAAATTTCACACGTTGTTTTGGTCTATTGATATTAAGAGCTGATTAGATTTTGGTGCATATCGACCCAAAATTGGTGAAGGGGGGGGGGCTAAAAATTAAAGATCTATGCCATTTGAGCAAACTCAACCAAATTTTGTATACATAATCAGTGGGACCCCAGAAGTCTAAAAATGCAAAAACTAACCGCTGAAAATGGGGAAGGGGGAGGTTCAAAAATGAAAATATAGGCCCTTTTACCAAACTCAATCAAATTTTGTATACATAATCAGCGGGACCCCAGGAGTCTAAAAATGCAAAAATTCCTTCCCTACACGATTATAAATAATTTTATTAAATATTAAATATAAGTGAGGGGCCAGGTTGTATGGTAAAGTGAAGTGGATGGCCACATTAGAATACGTCAGCTTATTCTTTAAGGTAGTTGTTTCGTAACAATACTAGCAAAAGTTAATGCTAGAGTATATGGAACAGACAATAAGGATTCATAATTCATTAGTCAAAATGTTTTTGCTGTGTATGTACTACTACTACCAATCCTGCGCTCGTTTGACAAATCTGGCAACAGCGACAGAGCTTGTATATATTTTATCATAGAAATTTCAGATAAAGTACATTATAAAGGGAGATTTATAAAATAAAAAATTCTTAATAAACTATTGAAAGCTTGTGTGGCAATGGTTGAAGAGGAAAGACATCAAAAAAATTACTAAAGTTAACCCACTTTTCAGTTTAAATTATTGCGTTGTTGTCAGCTTGTAAATGTTTCATTATACACTTTTCATTATTTATTAATTATTATCTCAGAAAATGTGTTGTAACTATGAATTCAAATTTTCTTAAAAAAGTATTAGTTATTGTTTAATGTTGGTTTAGTTTTTTATAACAATGGTAAGAAGAGTTTCTGAATTATAATTAAATATGTATGAAAACTATCCGATATCCCGTATAGTGCAATGTATAAAAGTCAGAAAAACTCTATCTTTGGAATTTAATATCTCAGGAACTATATTGTTCATAAATTTCGTTTTGCCACCAATCGATGCAGAAGTATTTAAATAATAATCTGTATAAATTTCAAAAAATCCTAAAATTATTAGGGTTCATTTTATAATATATTTCATTTATCTTGTTTTTTTTTTTAGTTTGAAAATATTATAATTTTAAATTAATTTTAATCCCCTCCCCTTAATTTTGTTTCGAAATGCACCAAAATCTAATCAGCTCCTAATCTCAATGCACCAAAACTACTTGTGAAATTTGGTTTTGATATTCACACTAGTTTTTGAGCTAGCTCGTCCTCAAAAATTTGTTAACGCACAGACAAACAAATAGACATTTTGACAAAACAGTTATTATCTCGAAAAATATAATTTTTTCGATATTCACTTATTAGAAATTTTTTGTAGAGCGAAATGCCATGGTTTCGCCCAATTTTCTTAATCAAAATAGTTTCAGCCGTTTTTGAGATATTTCGAAAAAAGAAGCAAAAAAAACACTTTTATCATGCACGATTACAATACTTGACCATACCCTGTATGGTAAAGTAAAATTGGGTAAAAAATATATTTATTTCAAAGTTTATTTTACAAACAAACACATGATTATTGAACAGTAATCATTAAAAAAGCGCAATTTTTCTATTAATTATGTTTAGTGGCAAAATAATTTACAACTACATCCAATTACAATACTTTTGACAATATTTTTTTATTCCTATTCCTAAATCTTTGAGCCCCTCTTGTCACATTGTGGTCCTTAAATAATTTTATCAAATGGGTGTTTCAATACTTTTACTTTATTTTGTTTATTTGAGCAATTATTTATAGCTGTAGTTGTATTATTTAGTAAGGGTTTAAATAAGAGACGTGAAGCTTTTATTTTAGCAGGTTTGGCGGAGGGTTGGTCGAGAGCACTTTGAGTTGGGTCGTCGCACACCTCGCCCAACCCTGGAACAGTCACTATATCTAAAGCCCGCTGCACACGAGGCTTTTTCGTCTACCTGTTTTTGGAGGAGAGCTTTCTGTTTGCAATTTGGTGGCCAGTCGGAACCGAAATGACGTCACTGCTGGCTGTCTTTCTGGCTAACTTGCTTGATTAATTTAAAAGATAGGACATGTTATATTTTCCTGCTTGGTCCTGGAGAGCAAGCAGACAAAAAATTATTAAAACAAGACTTGTGTGGAGCGGTCTTAGCTACTCGACTCCCTGTCTCACAGAAAAACCGTTTCTGCCCTTTTCCTGTACTATAGATTCTACCATGGTGTTTGTTCAGACCATAGAATAATATAGTGGAAGACTCGCCGTACCTATAAAGAAAAAGCGCTCTTTAGCGACTGCAAGGTGAAAACTCTTAGTTCTTAAGAGCTATCCAAAGATCATAGAACATTTAAAGTCATAGATAAAAGATACATACCCTTTATGTTATATATATAATTATATTAGCGTATTTTTTACTCTTGATAATGTCACCAAAATTTGCCCCGAAGAGAGCAGTTACCGCCATCTTATTGCCCAATATTTTCACCCTGGTCTCGCCAGAGAGCCCTGTAATTCGTTTACGCTAAAATACATTGGCTCCTTTTGGAGCCTTCCACTCTATATTACTCTATGGTTCAGACGATTTGAAATCAAAAATCCCTCCTAACCCTATTTGTAAGATACATGTTTTTCGATTGCTGTCAAATTGGGATTCTAACCAAGCTTTTGATAATCGTTTATCTCTAGAGATTGGAACTCGCTTCCTGCCCTTCAGCTGTTTAAGACCCGCATCAACAGGTACTTTAGACTCCCTACTCAGACCATAAAATCTTTTCTTCTTCTTTTCACGATGAAGAGGTCAATCCAGGCCTTTAGGGACTGCACACCTTCTTGGTGTAACTCGTTTCGTATCAATATCATAAAAAATAATCACTAAATAAATTACTCTATCGGATTACAATCGAAATATTTTGCCTACTTGATGTATGTTCAGAAACGAACATAAATGAAAAAAATATTATATTGTTGTTTTTATTTTTGTATTTGTTTTTGTTCTTATCTTTATTTTATTTTTATGTTATTGAGATTTTTTGTTCAGTTTTTTTTTTATTTTTTTTTTTTAGTTTATCAAATGTATACTTTTTTTACCCCGTGAGGTAAACTGCGTCAGAGCATTTGTGTGTATATAAAAATTAGGCTCATTTTTTAGGAGATGAAATTTCCTTCAAAAACGTCTATTTGACATTAATTTTAACCCAAATACTTTATTAGAAATTACTCATGAAATTGATAGAGTTTTTCTTTAGGAGACGGACTGGTATAAATATAAAATTGGATGTTAATGAAGGCAGTCCAAGGTGGTTGTAAAAAAATAAGACTATATCAGTTATATTATTTTACATTTATTCGATAACCGACGTTTCGGAGATTTACTCTCTCCTTCTTCAGGGTCTATATAATTGAGGGGAAGACGAACATCAATTAGTATTGAGATTTTCATATGTCATTCATTCATAATATATAAAAAATAAAACAATATATACAAAATAAAATAAGAATTATAGATCTACTTACAACGAAAAGTCAATGAAGTATATCAATTCATAATTACTTCCTGTCTCCTTTGACAATGCCAAGAAAACATTATAAAATTTCATCTCGATAGAAAAAGTAATTGATGATTAATGTGTTCATGAGATATATAAATACAGGGTGCTTCAAAAAAATGTATACACACTTTGAACTTCCATAGAAAATTTATTTACCGTTCTACAAAGTTAAATTTCAGGAAAATAGAAAGCTGAAAGTCCAATGTAAATGAAACATAAATAACAAATGTTAATACTGTTCAAATTGGTGACCTGCAGCATCAATACAATTCTGAGTACGAGTCACCACTGATTCTGTACATCGTATCAAAACGTCCAATGAGATTTCTCTACACACTGCTTGAATCTCATTCCAAAGAATGTCTAGGTTACGTGGTTTACGTTTGTACACCTCATCTTTTACTGTGCCCCACAAGAAGAAATCCAGTGGTGTAAGGTCTGGAGAGCGTGCTGGAAACTCGATTGGCCCCCTGCGTCCTATCCACTGGCCCGACAAATGCTTGCTGATTCCATATTTCCTGCCATTCGTGCATTATACGGTAATGATGATTTTTATTTTCAACAAGATGGTGCCCCGCCGCACTATCACAGGGACGTACGAGCTTACCTGGATCAAAATTTGTCGGGCCAGTGGATAGGACGCAGGGGGCCAATCGAGTTTCCAGCACGCTCTCCAGACCTTACACCACTGGATTTCTTCTTGTGGGGCACAGTAAAAGATGAGGTGTACAAACGTAAACCACGTAACCTAGACATTCTTTGGAATGAGATTCAAGCAGTGTGTAGAGAAATCTCATTGGACGTTTTGATACGATGTACAGAATCAGTGGTGACTCGTACTCAGAATTGTATTGATGCTGCAGGTCACCAATTTGAACAGTATTAACATTTGTTATTTATGTTTCATTTACATTGGACTTTCAGCTTTCTATTTTCCTGAAATTTAACTTTGTAGAACGGTAAATAAATTTTCTATGGAAGTTCAAAGTGTGTATACATTTTTTTGAAGCACCCTGTATATGAATGTATTACATGTCCCCTCCAAATCACTGGATTTACGGCATATCGTTGCACATATATAGTTGTTGTTGTTTTGTTTTTTATACTACAATTATTTACAAATTTACAAATATGGTCATCATCAGTCTCAAAATTCTACAAAAATATATACAAAGTCCTTTTTTTTCCCTTTACTTAAATTTTTCTTTTTTTTTTAGTAAATCTCCGAAACGTCGGTTATGGAATAAATGTAAAATAATAAAACTGATATAGTCATAACCATTATTTACGCCATAAATCTTCATGTGAAAAAATAATTTATTTAAAGAAAAAATTGACTATTCCCGTGTTATTAAAATGGAAAAACTTAATAATCATTGATAGACATTTTAATATTAAATTTTTTTTTTGGACATATACTAAAACAGGGGTGTCCAACCTTTTGGCTTACACGGGCCACATTTGAAGAAAAAAATTGTCTCGGACCGCGGATAAAATATTAAAATTCTATTGCTATTTGTTATTCAAAAAAGATAGTGAATAATGTAAAATTAAGAACTTTATTATTTTTTTAGCTCATAGTGAGCTTCTAATTTTACTTTTCGTGAATTTTATATTTTTTTGTCTTTTTTGAACAAAATGTTTTATATTTATATTAAAATTTACATTATTATTTAAATTTTATATTGAAAATAACTTCTCGTATACCCGGGTTCGAATCCGACTCGAGGCATTCGGCTAAAATCTGACCCCGGGGTAGAGACAAAATTTAAAAAATATATAGTATCGTAAATTGGCTTATGGTTAGAATGCGGCCCATATAAGCCAAAAAAAACTTCTCGTATATGTAAATGCATACCTACATACTTACAAAAAGGGATATTATATATTAGTATTTATAAAGAGACCATATTGAATTTTTATTTCAGATCTGTATCTGATTGTTGTTCTAGAATCTTGAACATTCAATCAGAAAATTTGCAAGTAGAAAATTTATTTCTAATGAAAATGGAGTAAAAAATAGACCTAAATGATGATTATTTTATCGGATTCATAGTTTTTTATTTATAGTTCCAGATTCAAAATTTAAAATTAGCACTTTTATTTTTCGAAAACTTCACAGAAGATTTTCAGATTTCTTATTTTAGAGAAAAAAATATCAGGCCAAATTATTGTGTGTTTTCCAGTATCTACATATAAATCTCTATGTTTTAAGGAATTTTATGACTTTATATTGGGCCACAGGTTTAAAAATCGAATGGGATTAAAGAAAGATATAAGGAATGAGAATTTATTTTTTAAAAGGGTCAAGGATAAATTACTGACTATCCATTATCTAATGACATGTAAGAACGTGTAAAGATCTAAAAGACAAGTCCTGACATGTTTTAGTCCAAGCGAGAAATTATCAATTAATTGTGATTAAATTAGGTTGGAGTTGGTGGTGTTTCACAAGGAGAAAAATTAAAATACAAAGATTTTTTTTTTAGTTTACTCTATATATTTCGAGCTTAACTCATCGTCAGGAGAACATTGACAGTCAATGTTCTCCTGACGATGAGTTAAGAGCTCGAAATATATAGAGTAAACTAAAAAAAATCTTTGTATTTTAATTTTTCTCCTTGTGAAACACCACCAACTCCAACCTAATTTAATTTTAACAATGTTTCACTATAAACCAACACCGCGTTCCCTAAATTTTATTAATTGTGATTGTTCTAGAAAACTCCAATTCCTTGTCTCCTTGTACTATGATGAAAACTATTAGACTTGGTTAGTGTCGTGGAATATAAATTACTGAACTAATAAATACTGTAGAAAATGTAAATATGAGAAGAAGAAGAATTTTTAAAATGTTCTAGGTTATAATTTTTCTTTTAGTGAATTTTATTCTTGAAAAAAAGCTTCACGTATTGTGCAAATGTACATTCATATTTCGAAAAAAGGAATAAATATATCTCTACATAAAAATCGTATTTATTTTTTGTATAGAGCCTAATAAAGCCATAACAAATTGGCGAAACGTCGCAATTGATCAAATGTTTTAACACTTTTTAATTGTTCCTATTTTCCTCTGATTTGTCAAATATAATATCTAAATAATGGAATATATAGTCTGCATTATACACCCGCCTGAATATTTGAATCATCATTTTAAAACATGTTTTTTGTGTTTTTTTTTTAATTTTGATTAAAACGAAGAATATTATTAAAAGTGAAATAAAAATTCCACATCGGTTTAAACATAGAGCAAATATTAATCGAAAACAAAATTATTCATGAATTAATCCAATTAATTTACATAATAATATACATATTATAATAGAATGCTTTACACTAATACCTAAACATTAGGGTTATTAGGTTATTACTTATTACTATTCTTATTATTAAATAAATAGATATAAATAATAAAACAATAATTAAGATATGATTTAATTTTTTACTTTACCATCAGGATATGGTCAAGCGATGGGTGAACCGCGACCTAATACCGTGTACACCTACTTCCACTTCCACTTTTATTTCCAAGTAGAAGACAATAGATGAAAGGGTATGATCTAATGAATTTCAAAATAATTCCACATAATTCCAAAGACGTATACACCTAATTCCAATAACGGTTCACCCCTCGTGTCCAAGTATTGTAATCGCGCATGAAAACAGTGTTTTTTTGCATCGTTTTTTCGAAATATCTCAAAAACGGCTCAAATTATTTTGATAAACAAATAGAACGAAACCATAGCTATGTTTTGGTCTACAAAAAAGCCCAAAGTGAACATCGAAAAAGTTATATTTTACGAGATATTAATTATTTTGTTAAAATCTCTATTAGTTAGTTAGTTAGTATGTTAATTCGTTAGTACGTTACCAAATTTCGTGTAAGCACTTGCTTAAAAACTAGTGTGAATCCTTATATTTGTCAGTATTTTTCACTCGAACGTACACTACAAGGGTCTACACTGACCTATGTACATTACACCATTAATAAAAAAAAAAATAAATATCAAAACAAAATTTCACTTGTAGTTTTGGAGCATTAAAATTAAGACCTGATTAGATTTTGGTTGAAATCGAACAAAAAATTAAGGAGGGGGGGTTCTTAAAAAATTAAAATATAAAATTTAAAACAAAAAAAATTCATGTGACCATCCACATGACTTTATCATACAACTGCCCCTCTCTTATATTTAATATTTAATAAAATAATTTATGTTTATTTTCAAAAGAACCCCCATCTTAATTTTAACCCCTCCCCCTATTTTTGGTCACTATCAATTTCACATAGTGAGTTATTTTCTTAAGGTAGTATAGGGTGTGAATGACTGAAATTTCGTACAAATCAATCAAAGAGAAAGAGTCTAGAATTTACATTGATAGTTTTATTTTTTTAACCCTCCCCCCCCAATTTCGGCCACCCGATAAAAATAATATCTCTCTTTTTTTATTATACAGTAAATTTCATTTTTCTTAGTTTTCTTAGTTTCAAAATTTAATAATTTTAATTTTTTTTAATTAATGCTAGGGATGTATGAGCTAAAATTGAATTGAATTTAATGAAAAAATTAATTCTTACGAAATTTGTTTATAAAATGGAAAAATATTGCTACAGACAAATGTTTAAAAGCATCGCCATGTACGATTTACCCTGAACGCTTAGAGAGGCAATGAGACTGGATAAATCTTTTCAATTAGGATTAGAAACAGTGGCGTAAATATGGTCCGCAAAACCCGCGGGGGCCGCACAGCTAAGGGGGCACAACATAATTTGCCACGAAAGTATAATATACCATTTGGATATGAAAATCTCTCAATTAAGTTACATTTTAATCTAATTATTGCGATTTCTGTACCCAAATAATAATATGTTTAGTTTAATGCTGCTGCCAATTTTACTTAAATAAAAAATAATATTCGACTATCTTAATATCTAAATTTTCCGATGCAATTAATTAATCCGGTAAATTTTCTTAAAAATGACATTAATTCCAATACAACTATACAGGAAATGACAGAGATTATTTTAATCAATTAGTCCTTTATAGAAAGTGATTTATTTATGTCTAACTTGCACTCCCTTATTACTATTTTTATGCATTCCTGTCACTATGGCTACAGCAGAAAGATCCTTCAGCAAATTAAAAATAATTAAATCATATCTTAGAAACAGAATGAATCAAGATAGATTAAGTAATCTCGCTCTTTTGGCAATAGAACATCATGCAGCAGAAAATTTAAATTTAAAAAATTTATACTGATTTTGCTAATAAAAAAACCCGAAGAACTGATATTTAATTTAATTTTATATTAAGTACTAGCTGCAAGGCCCGCCTTCGGTGGCCCTATTGCTAGCCAGGGGGCACGGCCCCTGGACCTCCCCCTCCCCACAAACTCCCTCTGCACCCCGCGACCTCCACTCCCTCAACCCTTTCACCTCGCCCCCCCAATCCCTCCACTCCGCCCCACCCCACCGTCTTTGGACCCTCACCTCAACCCCTTCTCCACCCTGCTCCACCACCCCCCGTACTCCACCCAACCCGGACCCCATCCCCATGCCGTTATATAGCTAAAAACTTAAGTTAGAAGACATCTGATGTAAATATGAAATTTCATAATAATCCCTTCAGCCGTTTTGACGTGAATCGTGAGCAACTTTTCGCGGAACCCACTGAAACATACAGACAGAAGACAAGAATTTTGTTGAGGGTGTTTTCGTTCATAACTTTGCTTTAAAATTTTGGCGTGATTTTGAGCAATGTACAGACAAAGCCTTAATTTTATACATATAGATATGGTTTATTTTATATTTTTGTTATTTTTTTACCTTTAAGAATTATAAAAAATATTGCACTTATTACTTTTTTCCTTGTATCTAATCATTGAATTTTCAAAAATTTATCGGGGCCTACATTTTGTTTTGCGGGTGAGGAGAGGGCATTAAATCCTAGCTACGCCACTGATTAGAAACCTTTAAAATGACGAGCTATATAAGAGCTATAATAGGAGAATTTTGAAGATTAAATAGGTGGATAGAATTACAAACGAGAAATGTCTTGAAAAATTAGAGAAGAGAAACCACTGTGGAAGAATCTGAAGAGATGAGCTCAAATGATAGGGCATACGGTAAGACCTGGAGGATTACTAAGGGATATTTTAGAGGCCAAAGTGGGGAAAAAAGGGGAAGATCTAGATTGGATTATTTTCCCTGATAATGAGAGATATAGGATGTTTTGTTTTTTAAAATTGATAGAGTTGGCCGAGGTTTGTGTCAAACCAATCTTAGGACTATAACTCTCTGATGATAATGAAATTTTTTGAAAAATCTTTTCATTTTCTGATGATGATAAAATAATTTATTTATTTATACATTTTTTACCTAAAACGTACAAATTGCTCGTGTCAAATAGCCCACGCAATTTTACACAATATAAACCGAACAAATCTATATCAAATACCATTTAAATTTATTTTTTTCCATTTGAATTAATACATATAATATTATACAGATAGGAAATTTATATGAATTCAAAGAGTAGGTATTCTTTAAAAAAAAAAAAATAAAAGTATTCTTCCTCTATCTATTGTATAAAAATATTTAATTTTTTTTCTCTCTCATTTTTTAATCTTAAAAATTGTCTGAATCTCTTACCCTCTCTCGAGATCTGTTTGATATCCAGGTCAATGTTACACAAAAGATTCAATTGATACTATCGTCTATTGTAATGTTCTTTAAATGAATAAACTGCAACGGATCGTTGCTAAACTTTATCCAAATTCATTTGAAATATTAATATGATTATTCCTTTATTATTAATCAGATATTACTTGCAATTTGGAGTTCATGTTGACTTTAATTCAAATATAATGATCGATTCTCTTTTAACAGTCGAGGAATAACCATTCTACATTCGATTTTTAGCATTTAGGTTAATATTGGTAACCATTGGTGAAGATATGGAGGAATCAACTTAAAATCAAAAATATCGATCGATTCTCATCTAATACTTGAGGAATAACAATTTTACATTAGTATATGTATGAATGTATGGATGTATAGATGTATGTTATCGTTTTTTTGGCCCACGATTTTTTCCACACCGTTGCACCGATTAAAATGAAATTTAAAACCTGCCATTAGTTTAACAAAATGAAGCGCTGATTAGTTTTTGGTACATATCGGCCCACAAACATTAGTACTTTATTTCAGTACTTTTTTAGTTTTTTCTAAATATTTTGAAAATGACTTAACCAATTTTGATGAAATTTAATATCCTAATTAAGTACCTTGGGGACCACAAAAAAGGAAATAAAGTTTTTAGTAAAATTATATTTTAAAGTACTTTACTCTAGAGTAAGATAGTACTTTTTCAAGCTTGAGTTGTTTACCAAAAAAGAAGTTAGTCTTTTTGATTTTAAGTCGATTCTTCCACGTTTTCAGTAGAGGTTGCCATTAATAGTCAAAACATCAAAATTGGAATGCAATAAGGTTTCCTCTAGTATTAGATAAGAATCGATCGTTATTTTTGATTTTAAATTGATTCCTCCATGTCTTCATCAATGGTTACCAATAATAAACTAAATGTCAAAAATCGAATGTATGTTGGTTATTCCTCGACTGTTAAATGAGAATCGATCATTATTTTTGAATTACAGTCAACATGAACTGCAAATTGCAAGTGATATCTGATTAATATTAAAGGAATTAATATATTAATATTTCAAATGAATTTGGATAAAGTTTAGCAACGATCCGTTGCAGTTTATTTTTTTAATCTGACTTTACAAGGAATTTCTTACATATTGATTTTTATTGTAAGTTGATTAATTTGAATGCAGCTTTACCAGGGGTCTGAAAAGTAACCTAAGAATTTTATATATATAATATTCTTTTTGTCATTAACATAATATGTAAATAATATATGTAGATTTTGAAGTCTATAGTAAATCCGAGGTTTGAAAGTAATTGGTGGATAAGTTGCTTTTGAATAGGCTCTATTCAAGTATTTCTTTTTGCAATTTTTGTTCTCGAAGCGTATACAAATTAGATATGATTTTTTGAATAAAAATTTGATATTTAATTGATAGAAAAAGAAAAATAATTTCGGAAATATTGTTAATGAAAATTAACCTCCAACCTATAAAATATACTAATTCTATTGAAATTTCTCAATAAAAAAATAATATAGTTATAATGTAGAATAATCCACTAATCCAGGTGCTATTGATGATATTACATTCCCGAGAGGGTGAATATAATTCTTCTGACATGTAAAAAAATCATCAATAACAGCTCAGATTCAGTAATTATAATAATAATTATATTGATATTTATTAAAATTAGTTTTTATATTAAGATTTAAATTGCATTTACCAGTGTACATTTTACAATGCTTGATTAGAATAAGTAGAGAAAACAATCGTAAATGAAACATATCTTAAAAACGAATGTCTTTTAATACATGTATTTAGTTAGAGTTTATAATATAGGAATTAGAATAGATTTAATTGTATATTGCGAGAGATTCGAAAACAAGCTCCGACCTGTTTGCTTGAATTGGAAAAAATCTTTCAATTCGTTAATTCTAGGATTTCCTTTTAACTATTAGGTGCTTGTACAATAACTACTACTCTCTATTCCAGGGTCCAAAGTTCACTCCCCACCATGATCCCTTGAGCCCTTACGACTTGAATTGTGAACCCCATCAGTCCAGAATCAACGCATTCCAGCAAGGACTCGCGGGTTGACAACTCTCTCCAGTGATTCTGTGCACACCCACGTGTCTTCCAGGTGAGATTTTTTTCCATTCTTTTTTGAATTATTTTTATTCTACCCATTGTTTATGTATATATATTTATTTCACAGTTAAAAAATAAATTATCTCAATATTAATATTTCGATTTCTACTACTTTTTCAAATACTTAACTAAAATTAACATTTAATAACTCGTATTGTAAACCAGTCTTAAACTTTTTAAATTGCCACCCAAATTTGAGAAATACTAAATGTCATCCATTTTGATGAGATTTTCTTTACAAAAATCTGCAATCTAGATGGTTTGATCTTGAACTTCTCTTTCGATAAACAACTCAACTACTAAAGGAGGTGTGTCCAACCTTTGCTTATATGGGCCGCATTTGATGAAAAAACAAATGGTTCGGCCATAATATAAGAATATATTGTAATCCAATATGACAGAAGCGAAAATGTCATAGCACAATAATCTTCAAATCACTTCAAAAGTTTTAATTACTGAAATAATAAATATTTTAGAAAATGTAAATATGAGATGAATGGTTTTTAAATATTCGAAACTTCATTATTTCTTTATCTGAAAGCTAAGCTTATAACTTTACTTTTAGTGAATTTTATTCTTGAAAAATACATTACGTACCTACTCTTTATATATAAATTCATATTTCCAAAAAGTGAATAAGTATTGTGAAGCCAGGAGTATTTGTTTGTTGTTATATAATTTTTATAAAATTTTAATAAAGAGACATTATTAAATTTTCTTTCAGTTCAATCTCTGATTGAAAATAAATTCAATCAGAAAGTTTACAGGTAAAATATTTATATCTAATAAAAATGGAGTCAAAATATGCTACAATTGCGATTATTTTTTCCGATATTTTAATATATTTTTTCACATTAAATATTGAAAATCTGTCCATTTATTCTTCGAAACTTTTACGATGATTTTCCAATTTCTTCTTATTTTAGAAAAAAACAATATCAGATTGTATCTGATATGATTCCATTAAGTAAATAAAAATCTTAAGAGAAGTTTATAATTTTATGTCGGCCTCCTTTCATTGCAGTGCTGGGCAGCATGCGGGCCGCGTGCCGCGGGCTGGACAGCCCTGAGCTATACATTGAAAATGTTCAATCAGTGTAAATGTGAAAAAAACAATACTATGGTACAACCAGATAAATATGAAAAGAAAACTAGCATTAAACAAAGAAAATGTATTTGTATGGCAAACTAAACTTAAAATAAATATAGTTTTAACAATCAAAATTATTAGATAAGTCATATAAACCTAACAATATTACAAATTTTATAATATTTTAAAATCAATGGCTATTTCTTGTTTTATGTCTGATATTTTCATTTTTTTCGCTTACTTAATTTTTCTAAATCTATATCAATATTTGAAGTTTACTATTATATTGAAGGAGACAATAAAAGAGTGTGTCTTCTGCTGGAATTATAAATTTTATTTATTTATAACGAGACTATAGTTTTGAGGGCTTTGCCCTCTTCATCAGTCTATTACAATTGATTCACAGGAATTAATTTATCAAATAACGTTTTTCGGCTCAAAAACTCGACATTTTCGCACACAAAAAAATATATTATACTGATGAAAATTCACTAAGATTTCAAGGTTATGTTGTTAACAAATATACACCCTTACGATAATTAAGTTTTAATTTTGACAATTTTAATCCTAACTTACTGGTGGGACCAACTTTGTCAAACGGCGGAAACTTATTTGTACACCTATTAAATTAAAGGAATACGCATTATAATTATGGGGAACCTGAAGAAGCCCAAAATAAAAGAACGAAACTTTAAAAAGCATTTTCCCTAAAGACTGTTCTTATTCTCAATAACCTACAAACCTACATAAGAAATTAGTATTTTATTTTTTATTAAAAAAAAATCAACTGGTGTGGGCACCACACGACTTTTACAGTAGTTTATCTCTTATTTGAAATCATTATACCATTTTCTTCATTCAAATTAGATCAATTTGGGTTTTCACTAAGCCCCTTTCAGAAAACCAGAAAGAAGCCCAAATTGCAAAATATGAAAAATCTTCAAGTAAACATCAACCCCCCTCCCCTCCCTCTTTGGGTCCTTAGTTTTTGAATTTCTTTGAAACTAATAATTGACAGGAATCACATCCTCTACAACTTTGCTTCTAACAGAATTTGCCATAGAGATAAGAGTTCCATTAATACCCTAGCCCCCTTTTGAGGTCAAAATATTAAGGTCATAGATCTAGGCGAGTGAAATTCAAAATATTTTTTATTTAAAAAGCTATTAATTTTAGGAATATTTAATAAGCTCCTATTGGATTTTTATGTAGAATTCAAAAATACTAAAATGTAAGCCAGTTCTATTTGAAAAAATTCAATATTAACAACTTTTTTTTTTGAAAGTTTATAATGGGAAAATAAGAGAATTTTTTATGTGTAACTTTTTTATTTATCAGCCAACGTTTCGTCGACTTTGCCGACTTCTTCAGGGCTTCTACAATCATAAGAACATTATTAATATGAAGTTACAAAAGTACAATTCCGATTCCAAAATAAACATGTATTAATAATTTACCCACCAAATAGTCATGCCACACATTCGTCTAAATTTTTCTTATTATCTTCCTTACTATTTGAAGAAGTCGGTAAACTCGACGAAACGTTTGCTGATAAATAAAAAAGTCATACATAAAAACTTTTCCTTATTTTCCCATTATAAACTTTCAAATTAATAAAAATTATGGACGGAAATGAAATAATAATATTAACTTTTTTGATTTTGTGAAATAAACGATTATTGTGGTCATCCTGGATATAAAATTTTAATTTTTATGATTAAGTAAGATTCTTTAATTAAGAGTCTGATTGATCAAATTAATTCTACAAACAATAGTTTAATTACTATTAATTTTTAAAGATTAACGATAAATTGGTAGATTTTACAAACTATCTAAAATAACTCATAAATTATAAATTTTAGACTTCAAGTACATTAGACAAAATCATCTTAGTGTTTAACATTTAATCTAATGATGCAAAAATATTTGCTGGTCTTATAGAAAATAGGAAAGTTGATAGCGATTGTGGCAAAGCAGAAAATGTCCAATACAAAACATAAATATCTCAAAGTACAAAATATTCTCTCAACTCCTTCCATGAAAACTTTTAATGAACGAGTTCTGTGGAACACCCTGTATACATATTGTATGTATAAAAAAACACTATTTCTTCGAAATGAAAGGATTCACTTTCTTATAATAAAATTGTTTAGTCCCTAGTAAGCAGTAGATTTATTTATTTAATACTGAATTCCACAGCAAAAACTCTGTAAAAACTTATCATCTATCCAAATAACAAATCCTGCCTCGAATATTGACTTCTTTTTTCAACTCTCTATTATCAATTTATAAATTCTGCGAAATTTTTCATAAATGGCTTGGGATGATTTGTATTGGGAGCGAAACATGAGGGTTTCATTCAGATTCGTCAGTTATATAAATGAATTGAATTGTAATAACGTTATATGCTTTTGTAGTATAATGAAATGTTTTGTTGTTTTTGTTTTTTGTATATTATTTTTATATTTTATTTTATTGTATTAGTTATCTTATATTCAGATTAATATATGTTAGATTGATTATATTGTGTTATATCATATTGATTGTAATTCATACCTTGTTAAAATAGATTCAATCCGTGAATAAAATAAATAAATAAAAAACACAAAAAAAGGATACGGGTTATTGCTATGCATTTTTAACAATTAATCAGATATCGAA
The DNA here is from genome assembly GCA_024734495.1 of Forficula auricularia. Taxonomy (NCBI): domain Eukaryota; kingdom Metazoa; phylum Arthropoda; class Insecta; order Dermaptera; family Forficulidae; genus Forficula; species Forficula auricularia. The sequence goes on from JALMQS010000353.1 coordinate 8,494,652, forward strand.
AATGAAAAAAATGACAAAAGGATCGGTGGTTGTTTGCAAAAATATTTCAAGGCAGGCAGGAAGGCGGGCTTCTAGTGCTAAAAGTTAGCTTTTACAACCTATTTGTTCACATCCAGTTCAACTGTCGATTATCATTGACTGCCAGTCAACAAATCAGTTAATAGTCAGATATGTATATGTCGTGGCCACATCGTAGAATTGACCATTTCATGAAATGCTCGAGAATTTCATGAAATGTTCACATTTCATGATGTGGCCAACTTAATTTGACCAGATCATTAAATCGTGAACATTTCTTGATTTTGTCATCCACGATTGGCCATATCGTAAAATAGGGTGTCCATAAAATATTTAATAAAAATCCAGAATATGTTACAAACTTGTTTATTGTTCTTTAAGTCCCAGGGTGCAGCACTCAACGAATATTGACTTGAGGATTTAAAAATAAAATTTGATTCCGTCTTATCGGATTTTAATTAAAAGTGCAGTAGATCAATATTAATGTAATTATTAATATTATAATAATATAATAAATATTATTAATAAAGTTTAGGGAAAGCGGTGTTGGTTTATAGTGAAACATATTGAAATATGAAATATTATTAATATTATTTACAATATTTTTATTAAATCAAACCACGTAATAGAACCGAATATGTGCAAACGACTCCGGTTCGGTTAATATATATTCCGAGCCCAACCGAGCCGAACTGAATATATATTAACCGAACCTTCGAAAGTTAAGTCCGGACGGGGTGTGTTTTGGATTCCCATTTTTTTCTAATCAAACACACATTGAAAACCGAACCAGCCAATCGTCGGGCGGGGTGTGTTTGGGGCTCCCATTTTTTCCTAATCAAACACACATTGAAAACCGAACAGCCAATCGTCGGATATTAATAATAGTGAAAAAAGCACCTTTGACTCTTGTATTTCAATGAAGAAAAAAATGAGGGCATCTGATTTTCGGTTCAGCCAAAAGTATTGCTGTATAAAAACAGTGTCAATTGAAAAAGTATGTTTAATGAGACTCCTTTTATATGAACTATATATTTTCAAATGACCGATTTGAATTCCCGCTCTCTTTTATTATAATATAATATAAAAATAATGATTTATCGCCAAGTTGACATTCATTAGTTCAGCGCGACAAGGGGTAATGGAGCGCCACTGGTGGGGGAACACTGATGACACATTGATTTCCTCATTTACTAACAAATTATTCACTTTTTCACTAAGAGTAACAACATTGTTTTCAGCGGCTTCCATGTTGACACATAAACAAAATGCTTCCAGCGCCTCTACAGGTAATTAATGTAACCATTTTACGATAAACCATTTTACGATAAATAATCTTGACCATTTCATGAAGTAGCCCGTGCGTTTTGTTGAACATATCGACAAACGATTTCTTATCATTGATCTGGCCAAGGCACATCATGATGTGGCCAATAGACATTGAAACATTTCATGAAATGGTCAATTCTACGATGTGGCCACGACATATACACCAGTGGCGTGTGGTCCATGGATGCTGTACTCACTGTATAATTTATATATATATATTAATATTTTAATTTCAAAACATTGCAATTTAATTTTATTAATAGGAATTCGTTAATGGAGAAGAACTTAAATTTCTAAATAATTATGGGAAGCCCTTAATCTTTTAATTCATTCTGAGCTTGGAGCGCCTAGCTTTCCGCAACCCGCTTGACTCTCCTTTGGATTGATTCTAAATGAGTCGAAAGATAAAATATAAATCTATAAAAAAATTCTATCTGACCATCTTAATCCTTGTCGAATATGAGCGTCTGCGGAAATAAAATAAATAAATATACATATATAGTATACATCAGTGGCGGGCGGAGACTTTTCAAACAGGGATGCTGTCTAAAAATTACCTACTCTTCATTTTTTAAAATTTTATTTTATTCTTTGCTTTATTTTCCAAATTTTATGGAATACGGCATGATATAATTTTTCGTTATTTTTTCAAATTTAACATTAGATTTTTATGACAAAGTATGAAAATACTCTATATATTTTCAAATTTTAGGGATTTGCCTCATTCACAGCATCCATGGACCGTACATGACTGATATAGTATACATATAAACATTTTATTAGTTGTTTTATAAGTATAAATACAATACAATACTTTTATGAAAAAAACAATTTTAAAACTCTTATTTAAAATACAAACCTTTTGGGAGAATTTCTCTTTATCGATGGAATTTTAAGAAATTTGAAAATATAGCTTTTTGAAGAAATTAATATACCTAAAGCAACTATAAGCAAACAAATAAAAAAAAATATAAATATATATGTGCGCCCTTATCTTCACCGATCCAGTTATAAATAGTAAACATATAATATGGTAGATTGGGATGAGATGCCGTACTGTACAAGATGCCGTATCACGTGGTTCACCCACACGAATGCGAGAAAACATCTTGCCAGTAAGTTGGAATGAAGGCGTGTGCCCAGTGAGAGAATACAAATAGCTTTTGTTGATTAATTACAGTTTTAAGTGGTGTTTTTGAATATTTTTGTGATCCCGTTTACTCTGATAAGTACCTGAAATCATATCCAAACATACTTTACTTAGTCATATTAGCCGTAGTTTTGATAGAAGAGAAATAACTCGGTTAGTTTTAGTGAGTTTGAAGTTTGGTTTTTCTATTAGTCGCTTAATGATCCCCGTATGGCACTGCTGAGATATGCTAGGGGGACCGGCGTCTTGTCCAATGCTTTGGGGGAAGAAGACGAACATTTTTTGGGGCTAAGATGCCGTAGTTTTCGCATTGGCTTAAGATGCTGGTTTGTATTACTATACATTTAAAATTAATTTTTGGAAACTAATCCGATGGTTTCTTTCCAGAAATGCCGCGGACATACATAAGAAAGTCTAATCGAGGATCATGGAACGAAAATGACCTCTAAAAAGCTTTTAAAAGCGGAAATATTACTTAAAAGGAAAAAGGAACATTAAAAAAAAGGTAATGTTATTTGGATGTAGGTACATGTAATATGATCATTAATGTATTTCATTTTTTTGGAATTGATTTAATAACACTTTGCATTGATTCCCCATACGGCATCTTACCCCATAGGTATCGGTCATCTTACCCCGAGATTGGGATAAGATGCCGAAATAGAAACGTTTATAAATTTTTTTTAGGTAAAAAATAGTTTTTCAAAGCGAAATTTAATTTTTTATTAATAACAAACGTACATATATTTGGATAAAATGGTTGGTTAAAAATAAAATGTACTATCTATCTATCTATATATATAAAATAGAAAAGTATGTGGATATATATGTATGTGGAAACGATCTGATTGGCCAGTGCATAGCCAATGCCAAAGCGTTAAATTATTAGAACGATTCTGATTGGTCAGATAGTGATCGTGCTTAGGCAATGTGTTAAATAAATCTTTCCTTATTCTTCCTTATTTTTGAATCAATTTCATTCAGCACATTCTTTCGATACTTACAGTAAGATTTTAAATTTCAATTATTAAATTGGTATGAACGAGACGCTCCCCGCCAGGGGCTAGTGACGCCGGGCCGAAGGCCCGGTCGTCAGCTAGTTTTATATAAAATAAAGTTAAAAACTATGACGTCTTCCCCCAGTCTACTATATAGATATTATATAAATATTCAACAATTCATAACACAGTCAATTTTTGGATTTATTGGGCGAGACAAAAAGCGTTTTGTTCAGTTGATTCTATAAAAATAATTTTTATAAAAAATAAAAAAATAAAACCGACTTCAAAAAAATTAAATGCAACAAATAAAATATTAATAACTCAAAAATAAAATAAAATCCACTAAAAGGTATAACATAATTATATAATTTAGTTACAACTAAACGACGAAATATTAACATGAAATCACATTTTGAAGTCGGTGCTAAACAAACTATATAAGCGAGCTTACCCGCCAAACGTACTAACTAAGATCCATCGAGTTCGATTTATAAAAATGTATATGTAAATAAATTAGATAATTATTTTAAACCTTTTAGTGGATTTTATTTGATTTTTGAGTTATTATTTTATTTGTTCCATTTAATTTTTTTGAAGTGGGTTTTATTTTTTATAAAAATTATTTATATTTTTCTCTTTTTAGTGATGTTATTATTATAATAGTGACTTAACATAAGACCTTGTATACATCTCGTAAGAGAAAGCGTTGGGCTAATGAATCAGAAAATGATAATAAAATTCAACTAATAAATATAGAAATTCTCTCGAAACGTTTGCGGGTTTTAAATTAATGTTTTAAGATTTTTTTTATAAAAGATTTTATTTATTATAATTTCGAATATTTGCTCATAAGAATTAGAGATCTACCTTATTTCGTCATTGATCATATCATCAGAACTTGACCAAATTAATATGGGACCACCCCTAAGATACCCTCTTTCCAATATAAGAAGAATCATCGAAATCGGTTCATAAACAAAGAAGTTATGCCTAAACAAACATAGCAAAAAAGGTCCAATACCAATGAAAAAAACGGGACCAATCGGAAGCTAGACTGAACCCAATGCAAAAAAATCATCAAAATCAGTTCACAATTGGCGAAGATATCAGGTAACATAGACACAAAAAAATTCAGTCGAATTGAGAACCTCCTCCGTTTTTGAAGTCGATTAATTAGTATTAATTTATTTATATAATAAAAGACAAAAGACGATATTTGTAGTTTTAAAATTACCATAGAAAACCAATAGAAATGGTCGTCCGATATGTTACTGATTACTTTTATTATTTCTGAAAGATTGAAACCACCCTTCTAACATAATAACAATATAAAACTAAAGATTTGAGCATCTTTCAAAATTCAATTCAAAAATAGAGAAATTATCTCGAAATGTTAGCGGGTTTAAATGAATGTTTAAAGATTTTTTTATAAAAGATTTTATTTATTATAATCTCGATTATTTGCTCATAAGAATTGGAGATTTACGTTATTTCATCATTGATCATATCATCAGAACTTGTCCAAATTAATATGGGACCACCCCTAAGGTTCCCTCTTTCCAATAAAAAAAGAATCATCGAAATCGGTCCACGTGGCAAAAAGTTATCGCTAAACATACATAAAATAAATAAATAGTTAAATATCTTGACTATTTTGGAGCTATGCTGGTCCAAACGCAGAAAGAATAAATAAAATAAACAAAGAAGTTATGGGTGAACAAACATGACAAAAAAGGTCCAATACCAATGAAAAAAACAGGACCAATCGGAAAGTATATTGAACCCAATGCAAAAAATCATCAAAATCGGTTCACAATTGGCGAAGATATCAGGTAACATAGACAAAAAAATCAGTCGAAATTGAGAACCTCCACCTTTTTTGAGGTCGGTTAAAAAGAAAAGATGGCATTAGCTAGATTTTGACCAGGGTGAAGATAAGGGCCCTTTTCCCTTCCATCATCTTATATATAATTATATATACCCCTCGTTCTAACGTTGATGCTCTTCAAGGATTAGGATGGCTGCAAATATGCCAACAGTGCATTATAGCTTATATTGTCACCTATCTAACTACTACCAACGCAAATTGTTACTTAACTTATTTAATGTATTAGGATGTTTTCAACCTGCCCAAGGCCGCCGGCTAATAAAATACTACTCTAATCTTTTTAATAAGAAACAATTTCGTTGTTTTATTGTTTAATTTATTTGGAACAAGTTCAATAAGGAGCATGATCAAAAGGTTTTATCATCAATTAGTTCCATATTAAGTTAATTGAATTTTTTATTTAGAAAAATCAAAGTTGTTGCCTTTTTTTAATAAACGCCTCGCAGATACAAAAACACTCAATAAAGGCAACATAAACGCTCGACACATGGAATGGGATGAGATAAGAGCGAATTATCTATCTGTTGATTGTAACGCGACTCAAATATTAATCTGATTAATGGCTCAAGGGCTCGGTAAATAAATAAATGATGCGCTTCAAAAGGCACCCACCTCACCGAGGCAAGTTTCCAAAATCATATAAAAACAATGTTGCACAAAAGAATATGATATTTAATTTTTTCAACAATAAACTATATTAAAAAAAAACACTAAAAATACGCTTCTAAAAAGTACAAAATAATGTAATAAACATAAAGTCAAAAAGTGTGGGGCGCAGAAGCTTGTACTTTTAGTTTCGACAAAGTGTCCCATGATTTTTGACTTTATGTTTATTACATTATTTTCTACTTTTTAGAAGCATGTTTTTTAGTTTTTTTTTAAATATAATTTATTTTTTACTTTTTAGTCTTAATTATTTTTATAGAGAATTTAACAGAATAATGAAATGTTTTTATTGTTATATAATTTCATTTAAATTGAGTAAACAATTATTTTTATAGAGAAATGTTTGCGGAATTTAACAGAACAAAAGTCATATTGATAGATATATTCATACATACAGGTGAAGCTAATATAAAACGTGTAAAGAAAATTATAATTTTTTTTTCTAAATTCATTATTCATCTCCATAATAAATTTTAAAAAACTAAAAAAACATGCTTCTAAAAAGTACAAAATAAGTAATACTTAATCAAAAAGTATGGGGCCCAGAAATTTTTAATTAATTTCGACAAAGAGCTCCCACGCTTTTTTGATTAAGTATTCCATTATTTTGTACATTTTGAAATTCATGTTTTTTAGTTTTTTTTAAAATAAAATTTTTATTTTTTTACTTTTTAGTCTTTTTTATGGAGAAAAGTTTGCGGAATTTAACAGAATGAAATGTATTTATTAACCGACTTCAAAAAAGGAGGAGGTTCTCAATTCGACTGATTTTTTTTTTTTTTTTTTGTGTATATGTTACTTCATATCTTCGCCAATTGTCAACCGATTTTGATGATTTTTTTTGCATTGGGTTCATTCTAGTTTCCGATTGGTCCCGTTTTTTTTCATTGGTGTTGGAACTATTTTGATATGTTTGTTCAGGCATAACTTCTTTGGTTATGAACCGATTTTAATGATTCTTTTTTTATTGGAAAGAGGGTACCTTAGGAGTGGCACTATATTAATTTGGTCAAGTTCCGAAGATATGATCAATGACGAAATAACGGAAATCTTCAATTCTTATGACCAAAATCTTTTATAAAAAAATCCTAAAACATTCATTTAAAACCAGCAAACGTTTCGAGATAATTTCTATATTTATGAATTGCATTTTATTATCATTTTCTGATTCATTCGCCTGACGCTTTCTCTTACGAGATGCATGCAAGGTATTATATTAAGTCACTATTAATAACATCACTAAAAAGAGAAAAATAAAAATGATTTTTATAAAAAAAAATAAATAAAACCGACTTCAAAAAAATTAAATGCAACAAATAAAATAATAATAACTTAAAAATCAAATAAAATCCACTAAAAGGTATAAAATAATTATCTTATTTAGTTACAACTAAACGACGAAATATGAATATAGCATGAAATCACTTTTTGAAGTCGGTGCCAAACATATACATTTTATGAATCGCATTCGACGGACCTTACTTAATACGTTTGGCGCGTACGCTCGCTTATAAAGTTTGTTTGGCACCGTCTTCAAAAAGTAATTTCATGTTAATATTTCATCGTTTAGTTGTAACTAAATAAGATAATTATTTTATACCTTTTAGTGTATTTTATTTTATTTTTAAGTTATTATTATTTTATTTGTTGAATTTTATTTTTTTGAAGTCGGTTTTATTTTATTTTTTTTTATATAATTTTTTTTAAATTAGGTAGGCATTCAATTATTTTTATAAATAAATATTTACGGAACTTAACAGAACGAAATACACGTTGATAGATACATAGATACATACCTACATAGATAGATACATATACAGGTGAAGCTAATATAAAGCATGTAAAATATCGTGTTTAGTGAATAGCATGGGCGCCGGCAGGATTATTTTCAGGGCGGGTGCATCTGCATCTACACAGTATACTATTTAGTATTAAAATATATAGTGCATCCTTATAATTAATTATAGGTAGGCATATAGTATGTCATTTATTATCTGAGAAATCGATTTCTTCAAAATTCAAAAATCATTTTCGCTTATGCAGCTCCACCCAAAAAATATGAGAAAATTGGACAAATCTTCTTTTTTCGCCATATCAGAAGATATAGAGAACATTTACGGAGATTTTCTACACAATTTTATTACCGAGCCTACCATGGGTACGTTCCACTAAGCACTCACAACAATCACATTCATGAGCGCGGTTTTTCCCATTCCACTAGCTTGTAAGCGATCCAATCATAAGCCCAAGTGCAATGGATTATGGAATTTCTCAACGTCCACTTCGACCCACCTCTTTAGATGGGTCGTTGTGTGCTCGACATGGGCAAGAATAATTACGTCATTAATGTCGTTTTTGGCGTGACCACAACCACCGTGGTCTTCATGTGGAACGGCTGAAGGAATATTTCGAGCTTTGTGAGCGCCTAGTAGAACCCACCCCATGTGGTACGAGATGTTAAAGACAGATGAAGCGAGTTAAGGAGGTTCGGGACTGTTTATCACATTTATAAGGAAATTCTCAAATTTTTACTATCGAATCATTGATACATTAAATATTTATTACCGAAATTTAAAGTTGATCGCCTGTCTCATTACCGAGAAATAAATTATTGAAAATTGTCCTTTTAACATGTAAATAAATGGACCGAGCTTTTAAAAGGGCTATAACTTCTATACAAATTATACCATTTTCAACAAATTTATCCATATCAATAATTCAACTTTTATTAATCGAATGATACATTTTTGAATAGATTTGCCAGTCTAGTTAATTAGTTATTCATAAATGTAAAAATAAAAAGTTATTTGCAGCCAACAGAATATGACAAAAGCACTAGTGTAGAATTCCAATTCTATTTGTTGAAATCGATTTTGTGTTAAATAAATATTTTTATACTAAAAAAAATTTATTTCAATATTCTTTTTATTAATATTTCCAAAACAAAGATTTTTATTCGAAATTAACCTCATTATTAACAATTTTTTTATTAAAAAATTTGGTATGCAGACGTTGTCACTCTGTAGAAATTTAAAAGATTTTTCGAAGATCAAACAGCTAGATAAATAGTCTCGAACTCCCTTAAATGAATCCCTTGTTGAATACGCAGATTTGATTGCTCAAGCCACCCCGTTTCACCCAACGGTATGCGAGGCAATCAAAATTGGTTTAACTATTCCAGCGACAACATATAGCATTGAAAGTACATTTAGTACGTTATGACGTGGCAAGACGTGGAAAATCGGTCAACGATATGTTGGGATATGCTTTTTCGACATGTTACATAAGTCTACGCGGAAGCAGTAGGCTTATGTAATTGCTGAAATTGCAAAGCTTGACCTGATTATAATTATACTTAAGCGATACATCTTTGATAATAAGGGGCGATGACTTATGATCGACAACCCCGTCAAACCGTTCTTCTGTAGTTATTCTCATTAAACCTTGTATAAAATAATACAACTTGTTATAATCATTTACTCACCCCTCACCCAGTATATTACAGTGGTACCATGAGATACGAATTTAATTCGTTCTGTGATCATCGTCGTATGTCAAAAAAATCGTAACTCAAAGCAATTTTTCCCATTTAAAATACTATATATAAGAGCCTAGATTAATTTGTAACAACGCTAAGAGAATTTTCTTAAAAAAATTACCCACTTGCCTAGAATCGATCCGACGAACTCTTGAAGTAAGGGCATCAGCTCTAGCCATTGCACCAATGCAACATTAATATTTATATCTTGATTTCTGTTACTAAAACTATATATTTTTGATTTAGACTTTGTGTCGAGATAATATTGTATTCATTTGAACTCGAATGAAAATGAAAAAACACCAATAGATTTTAAATTAAGAAACATTAAATATATATTAATTAACGAGTCAAATTTGAAATATAATTGTCAGCTCGGACTTTAAACTGATGGCTCTAATCGATTTTCATTAACCAGGCAAATTTGAAATATAATTGTAATTTGGACTCGAATTTTGAAATGAAAGACTCCAATTCATTTTAAATTAAGAAACATTAAATAAATTGATAATTATTCCTCTCCCTCCCCCATCGCCACTCAAAAATTAAAGAGGCGAAACTTTTAAAAGACGATGTATTTTCGGTAGTTTACGGCTATACATTTGGAGTGTGGTTTTTTAAGAGGAATAAAATTTTTGGACCGAGACGCTGCCCGCCAGGGTACCAGCTCGGAGGACCGAGCTTGAGGGCGTGCCGAAGGCACGCACGATAAGCTCGTAATGTAATAGGTATATATTAATGCGTTCTAGCGATATGAAACCAACCCAAAACACAGTTAAATTACACATAATACCTATACACAATTTGTATATAGATAAACGAGTAATAATACACATAATGTTTATTAATTTGTTTATTAATATATTAATAACACACAATGTTTATTAATCATCACTTTAACGTCAGGCGTTTTGGCCTCACTTTCCTGACTTTCACTGCGTGAGACCTTCATAAGGTAACGATCAAGAGAGGTCTGTTTCTGCCTTCTTTTTAAAATGTTACGAAACAATGTGAGACACCAATCATCAAATAAGGCACATCGCGTGGGGGTCGGGTAGGCTAGGCGGTAGCATGTCAGCCAGCTAACCAAGAGGACCCGAGTTCGAATCCGGCTCGAGGCATCCGGCTAAAATCTGACCCCCGAGGTAGAGACAAATTTAAAAATAAAAATAAATAGTATCGTAAATGGCTTATGACTACCATGGCCGAAAAGCCAAAAAAAAAAAGAAAAAGAAAAAGGCACATCGCAAATTCGTATCTCAAATTTTTCGTTGTATGTCGAGGTATAAATTTTAGAATATTTCATGTTGTATCTCAAAACATTCGTATCTCAAGGTACCACTGTATAACAGATAGGAGACGCGAGGCTAAGCGGTCTACTGTGCAATGTGTATGCTCAGTGTTCACAGGAAAAGAGTAAAGGGAGGACACTGAATTCATTGAGAGAGGTGATAAACAAATTTGAACATGTAACCTAGACGTCTTAAGTTTTTATTCAAACAGAGAATTAATAAAAAAATTATTTCTTAATCTTTTCTGTATATTTTCTTTCATGAGAGAGGTGCAAGTGCACCCCATTGCACCCCCTGGAACACTACTTCAATTTCACTTTAGACCGTATTAATAACAATCCAACATTAGAACCATATTTTTACTCCGCACGTTTGTAACGCTATAATGGAAGTGGAAGTAAATGTACTATTCTAATGGGAAAATAAAGTTGGTTTTGTCTTTAATTTCTGATGTTACGCCTAGCTTGATTTTCGCCAATAGCAACATAGGTTTACATGGAGGCTGGCGTATTGAATTCACTAAACATAGAGCAAAATCATTTTAATTATTTTTCTCTCTATGTGTCTGGATTCTACTTCCACGTTAACTAAACAATGAAAGGTCATAGAAAGTTCGTTCCTAATGCCAAAATATTTTTCTTTCTTAAACGAGAATCTGGTTAGATTTTTTGGCTATCTATAGATAACTTTTCAAATACAAAAATAATTTTTATAAAAAAAAATAAAAACCGATTTCAAAAAATTAAATGCAACAAATAAAATAATAAGAACTCAAAAATCAAATAAAATGCACTAAAAGATATAAAATAATTATCTAATTTAGTTACAACTAAACGACGAAATATTAACATGAAATCACTTTTTGAAGTCGGTGCCAAACAAACTATATAAGCGAGCGTACCCGCCAAACGTACTAAGTAAGATCCATCGAGTGCGATTCATAAAATGTATGTTTGGCACCGACTTCAAAAAGTGATTTCATGTTAATATTTCATCGTTTAGTTGTAACCGATGGGTGATCCGCGATTGGAAGTAGGCGTACACCTCTTTGGAAGTATTTTGGAAGTACTTGGAACTATCTAGGAAGTACTTGGAAATATTTGGAAGTACTTGGAAATTGAAAAGTTTTTGTTTTGCCGAGAGTAAGCGCACAGTTGTTGATTCACAAAGAGAAACAAAGAGGTTGTCCTCTGCTTGATGCAAATAAACATACACACATATATATCGAGATGATATATCTATATATCTATATATATATATATATATATATATATATATATATATATATATATATACATATATATATATATAAATTATTTTTAATTTAAGCTGTCAACCAGTAAAAGAACATCGCATTATCAATATCCATAACGATATTGAAACCACAAAAACAACAGAATACAATTACAAAAAGACTGATGATGAAGACCAAGTCTTCGAAACTATAGTCTCAAACAAATAAATAATATATATATACAGATATATCATCTCGATATATATGTGTATGTTTATTTGCATCAAGCAGAAGACAACCTCTTTGTTTCTCTTTGTACTTGGAAATATTTGGAAGTACTTGGAAATATTTGGAAGTACAAGTGGAAGTAGGTCTACAGCATAATAGGTCGCGGTTCACCCCTCGGTTGTAACTTAATAAATAAGATAATTATTTAATACCTTTTAGTGCATTTTATTTTATTTTTGAGTTCTTATTATTTTATTTGGTGCATTTAATATTTTTGAAGTCGCTTTTTTTAATAACACGTAATGAATCATTTTCGCAAACTCTCTGCTTAGTCGCCATACAGCAACTAAGTTGACACAATCTCGCGGTCAGATATAGTGGACAAACCAGTTATCGGAGGCTCTGAATCATCTGTTTATATCCGCCGTAATATATATTATTATAATAATGACACACAAAATCATGATATATAATTATTTCACATTTATTAAATTTTCCTTAAGACATATTATTTTTCCTTATGACGTTTTTAGGTCCTTGATATTATTTATATATAAATTCAAATATATTTTTGTTTTCGTTTCATTTTGCACTTGTGTGGCAAACCAACCAACAGAGAATGTCTATCCGTATGTTTCTTTGTTGCGTGGTCTGTTTGTTGGGCTTAACAGGGGTTTATGTCGAGTCATTGATATGTCGTAATAACGATAATTCGACAGAATCGTATTTTTGTTCTGAAGATTGTACAGAATTGTATAAATGCATTAACGGGGAGGAGGTGTTGTTGAAGAGGTCATCCGAATACATCTGTAACTATTTACGGAGGGATTTTATCAATATTGGCATATATGGTCTTTACCTGACTGGTACATGTGTGTCAACGGAAAATTCGAACAATTTGAATATTACTTGTGTACCTGATAAATCGATGCCCCATCCGACCGATTGTACCCGGTATTATACCTGTGCCGGAGATTATGCCAAGTTACAACGATGCCCGTGGGGATCTGTATACAATCCAGTGACGCATGAATGCGGAGAGGATATGAAATTTTGCCTAAAGGATTATATATATTTTGATTGTACCAACAATAGATTAGGAAATGTCAAGGCATATGAACTGGATAAAAGCATTTATTTTATTTGCGTACAACGGGTGAGTAAAATAGAAAGTTTTGATTTCTTGATCATATATGTTTTTGGGTGTGCTGAATCCGAATCTGAGGCTTGCTAACAAAATTTCGTGACGGAACATTATCAAAAATGCAAAAAATTGTAAAAAATCTCATTTTTTGGCGGTTTTTTGTTTATAACTCGAAAACTATAAACCTTTCGTAAATAACCTTCTTTTTTCAAAAATGAAAGTTCATGAAATTTTCTACAAATTTCATCATTCTCTTTTAGGTTTATAGATATCCAGCATTTTCCATGATAGGAAATGATCAATTTTTTCAAAAAATCGCAGTTTTTACTACATGAAATGAAAACCACTAATCCTAGAAACATGATTTCTGTATAATTCGCTAGGAAATTTTGTTGACTTGAACGTTTATTTGGACTACTTTTTTGATAAAACTATTATATTTATAAATATCTAGCATTTTCCATGACAGGATATTATCCGAATCTTCAAAATTGTCATGGAAAATGCGGGATATCTATAAATCTAAGAGTTTTATCAAAAAAGTGGTACAAATAAACGTTCAAGACAACAAAATATCCTAAAGAATTAGATAGAAATCAAGTTTCTAGGATTAGTGATTTTCATTTTATGAAGGATAAACTACAATTTTTTGCAAAAAATTCCATTTTTTCAAAACTTCAACCTCATTGCGGTACGGGTTACCATTATCCAATTAAGATGAAACTTTTTTAAATTGTATCAAATTTAATCTAGTTAAAAAATGTATAGAGTGGTCTTTGTCGAAAACGTGCTCTTATCATCGTCAAAATGGGAAAATATCAGAAAAAATGGGAGTTTTTGGGTGATTCGGGGAAGGGGATATGTAAATTTGTAGCCACAGCATCTAGAATATCTATTTAGGGTAGGAGTAGGGATTTTCACCATTTTCAAAAAAATGCCCATAACTCGAAAACTATGAGATATTTATTAAAAAAAAATTAGGTTCTGGACCATCGTAAATTGCCCTATCTCCTCTTCACAGTTTACAGGACATCCTGTATATATATATATATATAATTGATTTATTCATTTATTTATTTATTTTATTTGTTTTATGTAAATAGGTGGGGCCCAACGAAGAATTGGTTTTCGTCAATGAAGTCCGCCAGTGTCAAGTCGATCATATCTTTGATAGTAAGATAGATAAATGTGTGAAGCCAAATTAGTGGTTAATCTTTAAATATAAAGGTGTATGGTAAAGCCCCGAGGATGGCCACTTAGTTTTATAATACATACAGTAGTTACTGGACTGATTGAGCCGAAACTTCTTATATACATTTCACAATAGACAGTCGTAGCATTATCTGAAAAAATAAAAGAAAAATTAAATTTAAACAAAATTAACATGAATACATAACTGGAAGAATTTAGAGCAATACCCTTTCCAAGTATTTAATTTATTTATCTATATTAAAAAAAAAAAATCGAAATACTCTATATTTTACAAAATATCAGTTTAAGGTTTTTTGTTTGTTTAATTACGGCCTTTTTAGTGGGTTTTGACATTTGACATCACTCTTAAGGTGAAAAAATTCAAATGTTACAGCACTGAAAATACTGTACATTTTACAAAATATAAGTTTATGAATATATTATGATGAAGTATATGGTTTTTTTTTATCTAAACTTTGGCTTTTTTAAAGGTTTTTGGCAAAACTCTTGGGGGGGGGGGGGGGGGGGGGGGATTTTTGGTGGTGGCAACACTTTTAAATACTCTACATTTTACAAAATATAAGTTTATGAATATGCGATGTTGAAGTTTAGGGTTTTTTTCACCGAAATTTTGGCTTTTTTGGAGTTTTTGGCATCACTATTAGGGGAAAATTCAAATGTTGACAACACTGAAAATACTCTACATTTTACAAAATATAAGTTTATGAATATAAGATGATGAAGTTTAGGATTTTTTGCACCGAAATTTTGGCTTTTTTAGGGGGTTTTTGGCATCAATTAGGCGGGGGAGAGGGGATTTTGGTGTTGGAAGCCCTGGCACTGGGAGTTGATTATTATTAGGGGTTGTCTGCAGTCATCAGTTACCGTTGAAAGGAATAAAACAGATGTAAGTAATACGTCGTCTCTGATGTGTTTGAAATAATAAATGTTCTAATAAATTGTTCAACCACCATATGAAATGTTAATCTGTTTGTATAAAATATAAAGTTATTAATTCTTTTTTTTAATTGTTATAAATAATAAATAAAAATAAATCAACAATGTGGGGGGTCGGGTAGGCTAGGCGGTAGCATGTCAGCCAGCTAACCAAGAGGACCCGAGTTCGAATCCGGCTCGAGGCATCCGGCTAAAATCTGACCCCCGAGGTAGAGACAAATTTAAAAATAAAATAAATAGTATCGTAAATGGCTTATGGCTACCAAGGCCGAAAAGCCAAAAAAAAAAAAAAAAAAAAAAAAAAATCAACAATGTCAATAGATTAATTTATTATTTAATTTAAATATACATTCATCATTTCATTAAAGTTTAAACCCTGATTTAAATAATATATTTTTAAACTTAAGCAAAAAAACATTTTTATAGAATATATAGGTACTTATAAGCATTAGTAAAAAAGACTGAAAATAATTTATTTCGAATCAATGTAAAAATACCATATATACCTATATATAAATATAAAATGAAAAACTCGCATGAAGATCATGATCATCAAGTTTTCCTTTATCCTAACGACGTCATTTTCAAAAAAACTTTTCAATGATATTCCGCACAAACTATGATTAAATAAAAAGAACATGGACTATGTTGGTATAATTTTTATAAAAATAAAATAAAACCGACTTCAAAAAAATTAAATGCAACAAATAAAATAATAAAACTCAAAAATAAAATAAAATGCACTAAAAGGTATAAAATAATTATCTAATTTAGTTACAACTAAACGACTAAATATTTACATGAAATCACTTTTAGAAGTAGGTGCCAAACATATACATTTAATGAATCAAACTTGACGGATTATACTTAGTACGATTGGCGGGTAAGCTCGCTTATATATCAAGATATATATATAGATCAAGAGCCCACGACTGCCAGACCTTCGTTATTTTATAAAAGCTGAAAGTTTTTCTGTGCATGTCCCCTATACAGGTAAGAACGACCAGCGACTATAGAGTTTGGGTTGTGGTTGCTTTGGCAGGTAACAGGTGATAAAGGTGTGTAAAATAGTACTTTAAATTCGTTAAAGTATAAAGCTCAATTTTGTTATATTTTCTTCGGGATAACTTTAGAAATCTCGTCATCCATTGCCGGACACTTATGACAGTTGCTACCCCCTGTCAGACACCCCTAGACTTTAATAAATTATAATTATACTTTCGTTATAATATAAAAGATAAATTTTATATATCTTACTTGGCGACCTATAAAAAAATGTTACCTCAATAGACGGACAGTTTTAATGGTTTTTACATAGATTTTTGACATTTCGGTTATTATTGATAACCATTGGTGAAGACATGGAGGAATCGACTTAAAATCAAAAATAACCATCGATTCTTATCTAATACTAGAGGAATAACCTTATTGCATTCCATTTTTGTTGTTTTGACTATTAATGACAATTTCTACTCAAAACGTGGAAGAATCGACTTAAAATCAAAAAGACTAAATTCTTTTATGGCAAACCACTCAAGCTTGACTTTCTTAAAGTTTAGGGTGTCTGGCAGGGGGTAGCAACTGTCATAAGTGTCCGGCAATGGATGACGAGATTTCTAAAGTTATCCCGAAGAAAATATAAAAAAATTGAGCTTTATACTTTAACGAATTTAAAGTACTATTTTATACACCTTTATTACCTGTTACCTGCCAAAGTAACCACAATCCAAACTCTATAGTCGCTGGTCGTGGGATGGGACCACACCTAAGGTACCGTCTTTCCATTATAAAAAGAATCATCGAAATCAGTTCATAAACAAAGAAGTTATGTCTGAACAAACATAGCAAAAATTGTTCAATATCAATGGAAAAAACGGGACCAATCGGAAACTAGACTGAACCCAATGCAAAAAAATCATCAAAATCGCTTCACAATTGGCGAAGATATCAGGTAACATAGGCACAAAAAAAATCAGTCGAATTGAGAACCTCCTCCTTTTTTGAAGTCGATTAATTAGTATTAATTTATTTATATACTAAAAGACAAAAGACGTTATTTGTAGTTTTAAAATTACCATAGAAAACCAATAGAAATGGTCATCCGAGATGTTACTGATTACTTTTATTATTTCTGAAGGATTGAAACCACCCTTCTAACATAATAACAATAAACATTAACATCTCGGATCTAGAATTTTAGTTGTATTAATTAATTTTAACATTAGATTTTTTTATTGTCACCGGGAACAAAGTCCATTTAGACACCACATCAGTAAATTGTTAGTAGGGTTAGTAGAGAGAGCCGAGTTTTAGGGGGTAGAAATTATTATATGCTAGCCAGGCTCGAACCCGAGTTTCCCGCTTGAACATCGTCATCAACGATGCTGAAGCGAGCCCAGCGCCTTAGCCAGCTCGGACAACCCGACTCTCCTTAACATGAGATTAGTTATTATCAAAATGGTAAGAATCAATTTTAAATTAAAAATAGTCATTGTAAATCATTATATTTATTCTCATTTTGGAATTGATTATTTCCAATTTGAAAACTTAGAAAATCAGAGCGTGTCGTTGAAAAATGCAGAAAATCAGAAATAAATATCAAATTGAAGGAAAAAAGGAAGACTTTTGTAAGACTCGGTACATTTTCAGACTTGAGCTACCTCAAGATTAAATCTTCTTTCTTCAAGCGCCTTACTCGATTCCGAACTTCGGGGATTACTGTAAAGAGTATCCTCTCCATTGTAATTTTCCTGGAGAAATATTTCACAGGGGTGGTTTCCCATTGCCTTCCCCGAAGATTAAATATTTAAGTGTAATTATCTTGAGGTAAATTCAATTTTTAATTAACTTTTAAATTTATACTTTTTGTAATAAACTATTATAGTGGCTTTTCGAAATAAATAAAACAAAATAATTTATTGAAATTTTAAAAAATATCAATAATTTCAAAAAAATGTTTATTTTACATTACACCTAAATTCTAAATCTAGAAAGCCTAAAACCTGACCAATTCTCCGCATCGGAAATACAATATTTTGGTACAAGAAATGACTTTCTACGACTTTGTATGCACCCAGATATACATATAAAATTCATGTTTGCAAATGATTTTTCTTTAACTTTTAGACAATTTTAAACCATATGAGCAAAAAAAAAAAAAAAAAGAATTCAATACTAGGGCCGCCAGACAGGTAGGATTCACTATAATAATGTAATGATGAGCTCTCGAACAATTGTAGTTAATGAATTGAATTTTGGTCCAAATACTCTATTAATAAGTAGGTATTGTTTACTGTTATTGGATAAAAAATACTTGGTAGGTTTCACATTAAGATATTAAAATAAAACGAATTTATTTTTGGAAAGACTTTAATCTCGATATATATATTTCGGGTGGCTATAACCCATCTTCAGGAGCAACAGAAAGTTACTTTCTGTTGCTCCTAAATAAATTCGTTTTATTTTAATATCTTAATGTGAAACCTACCAAGTATTTTTTATCCAATAATCTAAAAAATGTTTCACCAAGTACCAACACCAAATTCCTTAAAAACGATTTTATTCAGTTACTTTATGTTGCTCCTGAAGATGGGTTAGCCACCCGAAATATATATATCGAGATTAAAGTCTCTCCAAAAATAAATTCGTTTTATTTTAATATCTTAATGTGAAACCTACCAATTATTTTTAAAAAGAACCTTATTTTATCATAATTGAATTGGCTAAGGGGCCAGTTATGGGAAAATAAAAAGTTGAAATAAAAGTCAACTTCTATTTGATACTTTATTTTGGGCAGAGGTAATCGATATTTTACAACGTACCAAGTATTTTTTATCCAATAATTTAAAAAATGTTTCACCAAGTACCAACACCAAATTCCTTAAAAACTTGTTTACTGTTGTTTAAACAAAGTTCATTTTTCAAGCTCCATCAGTTGTCTAACGAAAATGATTGCTGAAAAGGTTTTCTCTTTTACTTCTATTTATCTATTTTATAGCCAAAAATAAATATCAATACTTAATAATATAAAAAGTTAATTAAATGTTTAACTTCTTTATGAGCTGAACCATATATACATATATATGTATACGTCATCCTAGCTTCGCTAAAGCGAATACATTTTCCGTGTTAATCAATGATAACAAATTGCATTTACAAAAAATCTTTTAAATTTCGTTAATTTTTCTAAAAGCACATGAAATAAATTCTCTTTTATTTATTTTTTTGTTGTTTATTAAAAATTATATTAACGTTTTATTTGATACTTAATGGAATTCCAGTTTTAATAAATTGACATATATAAATGACATATTTTATAAATTGGATTGATTAGGATTAAACACCAAGTATACGTTTTGCTGTGTAACCAGGAAAAGCATAGAAGAATAGAATGAAAAAAACAGTTGGGAAAATTACAATACAACAGTAGCAGCATACTTTAAAACAATGAGCTTTGATGGTGTACTTTAGCGCTTTCATTGGATTCCGAAACCAAGTAAAAGATGTATCAGGCCGGCTGAAAACAAAAACAGAAAAATATTAATAGTTAAAATAAGAATAAGAGATTTTTGTTAAATAAATAAAATGTTGGAACTTTTCCAAGAGTCGGGGCACTTTCTGCTAATCTTAGAGATTTAACAATTTTTATTGTCGTCATAGGGTTTGAGCTAGAAAATTGAAACATGGCACAAAAAGATGTAGAGCCGGCCTTGCCATAAGGAGAGTGTACCGAGTCTTGAAAAAGTTTTCACTCTCTTGTTTTTTTCTTCAATTATAATTATTTTTATAGTCATCTGAGAGGAAATTCTTGGGTCCTGAATAAATTAAATAAAATTGCAACGGATCGTTGCTAAACTTTATCCAAAGTCATTTGAAATATTAATATGTTTATTCCTTATTATTAATCAGACATCACTTGCAATTTGCAGTTCATGTTGACTTAAATTCAAAAATAGTGATCGATTCTCATCTAATACTCGAGGAATAACCATTCTGCATTGGATTTTTGACGTTTCGGTTATTATTGGTATCCATTGCTGAAGACATGGAGGAATCGACTTAAAATCAAAAATAGCGATCGATTTTCATCTAATACTTAAGGAATAACAATTCTACATTAGATTTTTGACGTTTCGATTATTATTGGTAACCATTGCTGAAGACATGGAGAAATCGACTTAAAATCAAAAATAACAATCGATTCTTATCTAATACTAGAAGAATAACCTTATTGTATTCCATTTTTGATGTTTTGATTATTAATGGCAACCTCTACTGAAAACGTTGAATAATCGACTTAAAATCAAAAAGACAATTCTTTTATGGTAAACAACTCAAGCTTCAATATATATAAATATATTAACGTTAGATGAACTCGAAAGTTAAAACTTTTATCTATTTTCGACTCTTGGTTCAGTATCAAAACGAATCACGTCTCAATTGCACCAAAATAGGGCAGTGACCTGATAAAAGTCTTTAGACGAAAAATGGGCTGACCGATTATCAGCATGCCCAGCTAATAAAAATCGATTCTGGCATCTCACGAAGAAATTAACTACGAACTCCTCCAAATCTGCGTTTCCCCCCCTTAATCTTCCCAGCGGCTCAATAGCCACTGAGGCCCTCTCTAAAGCTGAAGCATTCGCTTCATTCTTCATAACCAATGCCACCCTAGACGACAAGAGACTTGACCCCCCGCCCTATACCCCTAGCACCAATATTATGTCGGATATTAAATTCAGAATACCAAAAATATTAAAGATAATCAAAAACCTAAATGTTGATTCAGCCGCTGGCCCAGACAACATTCCCACCAGTATAATCAAAAATTGCGCGCCTGAACTTGCTCCTATTCTCTCAAAAATTTACAAACTTTCTTATACCACTGGCTCATTTCCGGGGAGCTGGAAAACTGCAAGAATTCAACCAATAAAAAAAAAGGAGATTCTTCAAATGTAGCCAATTATCGTCCGATCGCTATAACTTCGGTTCTTTCCAAAATCATGGAAAAAATAATTAATGAGCAAGTTCTTCACCATTTAGAATCTAATAAACTAATCCATGATAGTCAATACGGCTTTAGACAATCTCGGTCCACCGGCGACATTTTAGCATATATAACTCATATGTGGAATAAAGCACTAGAGACTGGTAAAGAGACTTTCGTAATAGGCTTAGACATTTCAAAGGCCTTCGATCAAGTCTGGCACAAAAATCTTCTTGCCAAATTACCTGCATTTGGCCTCCCCCCGAGCCTCTGCAAGTTGCTTGAGAGCTTTCTCTCAAACCGCTCTATTAAAGTCGAGGTTGACGGAATATCATCCTCGTCCTTTAATACTAATGCTGGAGTTCCTCAGGGCTCAGTCATTTCTCCCACGCTCTTTATTATCTATATTAATGACCTATTAAATCTGCCCTCCAATCCAATACATTGTTACGCTGACGATAGCACCCTCCACAACGCTCAATCCTTACTAGACGATCGCGCAAACATAGCCTCCTCAATAAATTCAGACTTAAGCATGCTAAAAAAATGGGGATCTCACAACTTGGTAAACTTTAATGCTGGTAAAACACAATGCTGCCTAATTTCTAGGCGCGCAGATAGGAACCTTCCGGACATTTCCTTTGATTCGAGCTCATTGGAATTTCGTAATAAAATATCATTGTTAGGTGTCTCCTTAGGTTCTGACCTCTCTTGGAATGACCATATTATCTCAGTAGCAAAGGCTGCAGCATGTAAGCTTGGCTTTCTTTTCCGAACCAAACGATTTTTCACCCCCACTCAACTCCTTATATTATACAAGGCTCAAATTCGCCCCTGTCTTGAATATTGCTCGCATTTGTGGAGAGGGTCCTCCAAGTATTCTCTTGAAACCCTGGACGCAATTCAGAGACGAGCTATCAGACTGATAGGCGATCCTACATTAACTGACACTCTCGACTCCCTAGCCCATCGTAGATCTGTCTCCGCCCTTTCCCTTTTTTATAGATACTACCATGGCTTTTGTTCTGACGAAATTAAATCGATAATCCCACCAAGGGCTTCATTTGCGCGGAATACACGATTTTCTAAAACTCAACACCCCTACGCGCTTAAACTGGATACTAATCGAACAAACGCATTCGCCAATTCATTTATCCCCATGACATCTAGAGACTGGAACTCTCTTCCCCCGACCGTCTTTCCAGCAACTTATGACCTTCAATCTTTCAAGACCAGCATCCACAGATACCTTCGACTTCTACCCAATCACTAAATCTCCCCTTATCTTCACGTTACAAGGGTCCACCACGGACTACAGAGGTTGTACCTTCTTGGTGCAACTTCTTCTTGTATCAGTATCTTTATAAAAAAAAAAAAAAAGCTTTAACTTTCGCGTTCATCTAACGTTTACATATAAACATTCAAAATAAAATTTATTATTGAATATCTGAACAAAATTCATCTGTTTCGATTACCCAAAAATCAGACATGTGGGCATTGTAGTAAATATATATATATATACATATATTTATTTATTTTTATTTATTTATATATTTAGAAGTATTTAGGTAAATGAATTGGATGTTGGAGTTAATATAAAAATTATTTTTCTCTCGCTATATAAAGAAAGTTTCAGTCGAAGAACAAATGCGAAATTCTAGAATAAGACAAATTAAATAAAATTTATGAAAAATAAAAACTTGTCTAGACTGGTCTTTGTTACCGTTGCTATTAACAGATAGAAAAGGTAAGAAAGCGATTCCTCTATCCGCGACCTTTTTACAAAAGAAATTCTAAATTCCTTCTTTCGAAATTTCGAACTCGTAAATAAATATAAAAATTATTAAATTTGTTATAGTTCTATCACGCGTTGTTTTATTCTAGAAGACTCGGCACGCTAAACAAAATTTTAGCAATTTGGCAAATATTCTTCAGTTTTAGCTAGAATAATTGAAATTTAGCACATAGCGTCAGCTTATTAATACAAACTTGTCTTGAATGAGAAAATTTAGTTCGTCGAGAGTAGCATTAGTCACAAGCATTCAATAACTTCCTATTTGACAACTCAATTTTTTTTTCTAATTTTCTATAATATAATTTCCACAAGTTCATAATATAATTCAGCATTTCTCAAACTTGGGGGGTCTCAGTGGCAAAGAAAAATTAAGAAAAAAAATATTTTTTTCGCTTTTCGATATTTTGATAGTAAGGAGGGCGCCATAATTGGGCCTTCGCTCCATCCTAAAACTTGCTTCGGGCCGGAAGGGAAAGATGCACTTTATATTAATAAAGTAATTTATTTGTTCATGGAGAATATGATGTAGGTTCGAGGTGAAACATATTTAAAACATTTTTGTTTAGGAGAAATAATGTTTCTGAGCTCGTATTTATATAGTTTTTTTTTCATTTCTACATAATAGATTTATGTTTTTAAATTAAATATTGAAAAAATTCATACCAATATTTTTCTCAAAATTAACATTTTCTTTGAGTTCAAAAAAATAGGTAATTATAAAAATAGTTCCTTTTTTATCTGTGTATGGTCCCCTGAGTTATAAATTTTTAATTACATCTTTTATGCCTTTTTTTAGTATTCTCAAAAAGAGTTCGAAAAATTGTAATTAAAAAAAATCAAAGCTTTTATGTCTACAATGAAGTCAATATCATATTCTAATTTTTCCCCTTGTCTAGTTTTTGAAATTCCCAATGGGGTTAATTCTATTTATCATGAAACTAAATATAGAAATGTACTTGTTTTCCAATATAAATGAAAATAAAGTTTGAATTTCTCAATTACTTTCTGAAATATTTGACTTTGTTTATCCATTTCACCTCTTAATCTAATTATTATTATTTTCATTTTTTCAAATTTTTTGATGCAATAAAATTCTCTTTCTCTTTTAAAAAAAATCCTGAATGAATTATAAAGCATCAATGAGATAGAGTAACCCTCGAAATTTTCTAGAATATTAAATCCACAGTCATTTAATATCTTGAAGAATAAATTAAACAATCTAAAAGAGATGGTCATAGAACTTGTTTATCCTTGCATCGAAATCGCCCTAGACCCTAGACCCAAGAAGAAACCATGTCCTTAATTACCCTTAGTTCACCCCCTGCAGGGGAATTAAGGGTAGGAAGAGAGCCGGATCTAGGTATTTTGTCAGGGGGGTTGGCAAGATTTAATTGCCCCGAACCCCTACAACCCCCAATGCTAAATATATTCAAAAAATTTCTCGCTTCCCAAAATGTGTCCCCTTTGATCCCCCTAACCCGACCCTGCGTTATACATTTTCAACGATTTTTAAATCTATCTAAGAGGGTTGAAGAAAAAATTATTTAATCTTATAATTTTTTTTCATAGAGAATTTATGAAAAGGGATAAAAAATCTAACAAAAATATAGTAGGCAAAAACTTGAGACTTCTAAATCATCTGAAAATATAGGCCAAGTATCTTTACTATTAAAATTTCATTCAAAATTCTTTTGATATACTCTATGTCCATTTTAATTTTCTAAATTGTTTAAAGTCTACTGTTATCAGATATTTAAATAATATTTCTTTTTTTATTTACTTAGGCTTTGGCAGAGCTTCTGGTTCTTTTCTTCCGAGACCAACCGGGTTCGCTTCGGCCTCTTCCTTGGTAAGTAATTCAAACTCCATTTCAATTTTTCCCTAATAAAATACAAGAAAAAACTAATAAACAATTTGATATATATATTTACTAATATATAAAATTAAAATTATGTATCTCTTATGGAAAATTATCTTTAATTAGTTAAAGAGTTAATAACTATATTTTTTAAATCGATTGGTAAAATATCCCGCTAACTTTTTTACTAATAATAAATCACTTTAAAAGAAATTGAAATTCAGTGTTGATAAAGATTTTTCAAAAGCTAGATACGGATTGAAGTTTTCCAAAACAGCTAGATCAGAGTTTCTCAACCTGTTTCTTCCAAAGAACCCCTTCTGTAATTTTGTAAGAATGCCATTTCCCCCTTATCCAGGATTTTCTAACTCAAAAATTGTATTTCAAATTATATGCTTTTAATGTTAAAAAATACAAGGTATCCTATTTTAATTTAAAGATAAAAATAAGTACTAGATAATATTTACCTAATAATAAAAAGAGGTTGTTTTTTGACATTTCTTTAATATTTTAAAACTTTTGAAATTTGTACGCAGATTAATTCCGTAAATACTAAAATTCCCCCTGGGGGGGATTCCACTCCGATTGAAAACCCTAATCTAGATATAGCTAAAATACAAAATTAATGCACAGATAGAAAAAATTTCTGACCTTATTAAAACGCAAAATAAGCTGACGAGTTCTGATGTGGCCATCCACTTGACTTTACCATGCAACTTGGCCACTCTCCTTATATTTAATATTTAATAAAATTATTTATAATCATGTAGGGGAGGGAGGTTAGTTTTTGCATTTTTAGACTCCTGGGGGCCCACTGATTATGTATAGAAAAGTTGGTTGAGTTTGGTGCAAGAGCCTATATTTTCATTTTTTATTTTTCTAAATTTCGTAACATTTCGCTAAATTACCTTGAGAGTATCATTTGCACACACTGTACTGAGAGAGTTTATTTTTTATTTATTTTGATTTTTATATGTACCTAGCTACCTACATTTTATTGTATGCATATTGATTGTATAAACAAATACCATAAAATATCGATATTTGACTTTTTTCGTTATGTATTAAAAGTTAGAATGATTGAATCCAATTATTTTATAAAAGTTTTTTAAAGGATGAAATGCTTGAGGCAATCAGCTTGATAAAAGTAATTTTAATTATAAAACTGATGTTTTGATAA
The DNA here is from genome assembly GCA_024734495.1 of Forficula auricularia. Classification (NCBI taxonomy): domain Eukaryota; kingdom Metazoa; phylum Arthropoda; class Insecta; order Dermaptera; family Forficulidae; genus Forficula; species Forficula auricularia. The sequence goes on from JALMQS010000353.1 coordinate 8,521,107, forward strand.
CCCTTTATTCTTTACGTATGTAAATATATTTTACTTCATTAAAAGTTTTATTGTTTAATAAAATTCTTAAATTTAAACTTCAATATCCACTTTCGTGTCCTACCTAGAGGCCTTAACTTCTGACTTGCTATCTAATCTCAGAGCATTATTATAATTATAATCTCCGTGCTCTGACCATTGATTACGAATACATTATATATTTTATTGTAATTCTTCATTTTCATGCATGTGATGACTTGATGAGTTCCAACAAATTGTTTTAGCCTCAAAAGTCTAATATGATAGAGATGTTATAAAAAACAAAGGAGGTGGTTAATTGCTAAATCCGAGATGTTATGGATAATTTCTATTATGTCAGAAGGGTTGTATTCACCACAACATGAAAATCTTTGGGACATTTGGAATAAAACCACATATATTTTGATGCCTGAATAAGTGAGAAATTAATTGAAGGACACAATAAAAGAGTGTGTCTTCTGCTGGAATTATAAATTTTATTTATTTATAACGAGACTATAGTTTCGAGGCTTTGATAAATTAATTCCTGTGAATCACTTGTAATAGATTGATGAAGAGGGCAAAGCCCTCGAAACTATAGACACACTCTTTTAGTGTCTCCTTCAATATATAAAAATTCTGCTACTCTCGGCACAAAAACTTTCAATTTAATGAGAAATTAATTTCTAAAAAGATTAGTTTCAAAATATCAACCAATTATTAATATAAATGATACATCAAATGTTAATTATTTCACTTCATATGGTAATAATAACCTGTAGAATGCGATTTTAATATTTCTATTATTTTTTTCTTACCAAAATATTAAATTTATTTATTAACTATTTTCATTTCTATTTAACATTATAAATATTATTTCGTTATAAAAACTTTTGGATTGCGTTCCTAATTAGCCTCTGCTGTGCTTGACCAGACTTGTCACCTCCATCTCTTTATATGAGAGACTAGCTGAGAAGCCCGCCTTCAGCGAGCGTCTCCACTGGCCAGGGGACCCCCAGCCCAGCACCCCAACCCCATTCCACCTCCACCCATCTCGGGCCCCCTTCACCCCACCCCCACACCCCATTCTACCTCCGCACCCACCCTGCACCCCATTATGCACCCTTCCCACCATTCCACCCCAAAACCAACCCCGGGCCCCCTGTACCCCATCCATGCATTCCACCCCCGCATCCAGTTTTTGAATTTCTAGCTCTTTAGAGGCCCACAAGATTATCTATACAAAATTTTGTTGAGTTTGGTCCAAGGGCAAGAATTTTAATTTTTTGACTATCCCTCCACCCATTTCGGGTGGTTAGTTTTTGCATTTCTAGCCTTCTAGTGGCCCACAGATTATTTATACAAAATTTGGTTGAGTTTGGTTCAAGGGCAAGAAAGATACGAAGCCTTTTGTGTTTTAGACCACAAAATCAAACATCTCCCATTTTTCAGTTCAGGAGTCAAATTTCAAAAGAAAATACAAAAACATTCCCGAGATTTAGCATTAATAAACCTATGTACCAAATTTGAAAGCTAAAACTTAAAAACTCGAGGAGATAAAGCAATTTAAAAATTTTAAAAAATTTCCCCAAAATGACTATATCTCCCTTTCGGGGACAAATAGAGCAAAATACTCAAATATGTTTTTTTGTCATGACATCACCTTCTCTTTTTATATATATTAAGATTGCAAAAACAGCTTTGTCCATTTTTTAAATAATCGAAAATAACACAGTTCATCTAAACATTCAAGTTTCTAAGCAATATAACATATACCTATGTAGACATGAGAAATAAAGGGAACTGGAAAACCTAGATTGGATTGAATGCTAGAGAAGTGAAAGATATCTGAGATACAGTTGAGTAGAGGCAGGTGGTAATAGAACTCATGTTACAGATTAAAAACAAAACAAGGTGATATAGAACTCAAGTTACAGATTAAAAACAAAACAAATTGTTTAGAGTTAATATAAATGAAAACAGAAATTTTTCTTAGCTACTGAAAAGTTGATTCTTACATACTGTATTTTAATATAACAGCGACGGTTTATTGAACCCTATCTTTCTGACGATGGATGTAGTGAATTCATTGATTTTATAATGTCTGAAATGTAAAGAAAAATAGTTTTCAATCATGTTTTTTACTTTACCATACAGGGTATGGTCAAGTATTATAATCGTGCATGAAAAAAGTGGGTTTTTTCCTTCCTTTTTTCAAAATATCTCAAAAACGGCTGAAAATATTTGGATTAAAAAAATTGAGCTAAACCATGGCATTTCGCTCTACAAAAAAGCCCTAAAAACTGAACATCGAAAAAATAATATTTTTCGAGATAATAATTGTTTTGTCAAAATGTCTGTTAGTTAGTTAGTCTGTCTGCTAGTCTGTGCGTTACCAAATTTTTGTGGACGAGCTATCTCAAAAATTAGTGTGAATATAGAAACCAAATTTCACACGTAATTTTGGTCCATTGAGATTAAAGAGCTGATTAGATTTTGGTGCATATCGACCCAAAAATTAAAGGTGGGTTAAAAATTAAAAATCTAGGCCATTTGAGCAAACACCCAAATTTTGTATAGTACATAATCAGTGGGACCCCAGAAGTCTAAAAATGCAAAAACTAACCGCCCAAAATGGGTGGGAGGGAAGGGTGTAGGGTCAAAAAATGTAAAAATAGGCATTTGTACCAAACTCAACCAAATTTTGTATACATAATACATGGCCCCCTCTCCCCTACATGATTATAAATAATTTTATTAAATATTAAATATAAGTGAGGGGCCAGGTTATATGGTAGAGTCAAGTGGATGGCCACATCAGAACACCTCAGCTTATTTTTCTATCTATCTATGATAACTTTAGACTGAAAAAATTAGAAAGTTAGTTCTGATGCATAATGAAAATTCCAATGGTCTCTTCTACTGAGTTCAAATGGTTATCAAAATTTGTATTACATTTCAGAACGGTTCGAACCCTTGGGAAATTATCCAAACTGTTAAAAAGCAATCTGGTGCAATGGTTGCTCTTCAAGGTGGCACAAGTCTGACACATAAATATCAAGAGTAAAAATGTTATATTTATTTGGAGATTAGTATTTCCATTATTCTTCCAATTTTAAAAATTTTCAAAATTTGAAACCCCCACAATTTTCTAATTAAACTATACGATTTTAAAAAACATAAATCCCATCGTATATGGGTTCATTGCTCATGGGATTCATTCATTTAGGCTAGTTTTTTACTTTTTTATGATAAAGGTGAAATATAATGAAAACCCCAAAAAATTAAACACCTATAACTAGAGACCAGATTCCTATGAAATTGCATATTTTGTTTGCCGTCACATACGACCCAGGGGATCAATTATCTATCCGAATCATCCATCTAGGATACTTTGGGTTAAATTTTATCCTGCATATTTTTGCATATTATATGAATATTGCATAAAATTGCATACTTGAAGAATATTGCATAAAATTTCATATTTGAAGGATTTTTTGTCAAATATTGCTTATTTACAGATTACTTAAATACAGATTTTTTAAAAAAAGATTTTCAGAGAAATAATGATAAAAAAAATGAAGAAATATATAAATAAAGTTCCTTTAAATTTGCCCCCATTACTTACATTTTAAGTGACCGTAGACATAATAACCCTAAGATTTTTTTTAATGGCCTTCAATAACTATAGCCCATTTTGGCAATTGAGTGTTATTCGTGTGTGAATGTGTGTGTAAATTACTGTAGTGATCAGACTATAGACGGACAAATATTTGCATTATTTTTTATTATTTGTACGTCAATAAGAAAAGCTTGTTAATATAATAAATCCGGTTTCCAACTTTTAAGGGCATTAATTTCTTCCACCTTTGAAGTTACAAAATGAAAGTAACTTTTTTCATCTCTGAGAGATACAAGCTCTCAAAGAGTCAGGACCCAGACAGGGCATCGCAATACTTCACATTACTATATTCTATAGAATATAAATGTGAAAGTAAAAATATAAAAGCAAAACAATACAGTCGTGTCTGTTAAATAAAACTCACCCCCCCCCCAGTATTTTTCCGATCACATTTTTTGAAACATTATTATATTTATTATCTTGATTTTATTCAAGAGCACCTATTATTTGTTTGAGTTTAAATATTTTTTAATATATTAAATATATTGAGAATTTTGTAAAAAATTTTACCCAATAAAAGTACATATGTGACACTTGCTGTCTATAGCTTACTTTATCATTTTATTTATTTCATAGCACTACTTCAAATATATAGACTTTTATGTCTTCAATTTTAATTTTTTAGTACATAAAAAATTTATTTTGCCAATTTTTATTACATATATTTGCATATTTCAACGTATTCTGCATATTACTTGCATATTTCAGCCTTTTTAACTGCATATTTTATGTCATATTTTGGCAGTTTTTACTGCATAAAAATCCTGTCTCTACCTATAAGTGATGCTAGGGTTTGTATTTTTAAAAATAAGATAATACTCAATAAGGTTAAATTGAAAGTTTCTTTTTGCCGGGAGTAGCAGAATTTTTTAAATTGAAGAAGACAATAAAAGAGTGTGTCTTTTGGTGGAAAAATAAATTTTTATTTATTTATAACAAGACTATAGTTTCGAGGGCTTAGCCCTCTTCATCAGTCTATTGCAATTGATTCACAGGAATTAATGTATATATTTGACATATATTAATTCCTGTGAATCAATTGTAATAGACTGATGAAGAGAATAATCCCTCGAAACTATAGTCCCGTTATAAATAAATTAAAAATTTATTTTTCCAGCAGAAGACACACTCTTTTATTGTCTCCTTCAACTCACGAAGGTGGTTATGGATCTGAAATTGAAAGATTAGTTTGTAACATTCGAGCAAAATGGGCAGGAAGAATTCTATCTCTTTAAGGAGTAAGGATTCGAGGGTAACCCATTTTTTTAAATTTTGGACTTGATCCACTTAGCTCTTTTAAAATAATAATAATAAAAATGATCTCTACTGTAAGTTCATAATCGCCTTCGTTAATTTTTCTCCCTTGCCGGCCACCAGCCTCGAGTTCTTCGGATATGGATCAGATTCAAATATCGTGGTTTGCTTTCAAATCGACATTTTTTGGAGACTTTGCGCCCTGTGGCATTCTTGCCAGTTCCAAAATCATTGACCCTACAGGCAATAAAAAAAAAATGAAGAATTTAATGAGAAGCAGAAGAAATGTTAATAAAAGTTTTTACATATTTAAATTATCAAATTTTATCTTTCATCTTTTATTTCAAGTTTCAGTTTAGGGGCCGTCCATAAATTACATCACACGAATTTCAAGATTTTTAGACCCCCTCCCTGTCACATTCTGTCACATTTTCATTGAGCCCCCCCTTACCCCTGTACATACTGTGACCTCACACTATCAGTTTTATACCCTATAATTTAATAATTGTAGATTTTTTTATAAATTAAACTCAACTAAAGGGATTTATTTTCAGGGAATGAATCCTTAATTATAAGAAATAAGCTGACGTGTTCTGATGTGGCCATCCACTTGACTTTACCATACAACCTGGCCCCTAAAATTATTTATGATCATGTAGGGGGGGGGGTTATAAAATTTGGTAACGCCCAGACTAACTAACGGACAATCAGACAGACATTTTGACAAAACAATTATTATCTCGAAAAATATAATTTTTTTGATGTTCACTTATTAGAGCTTTTTTGTAGAGAGAAATACCATGGTTTAGTTCAATTTTTTAATCAAAATAGTCTTGCAAGTTTTTGAGATATTTCGAAAAAAAGAACTAAAAAAACCACTTTTTTCATGCACGATTACAATACTTGACTATACCCTGTATGGTAAAGTAAAAAGTTTTATTTAATTGAAAAAAAAAATAATTGCTTGCTTACAATTTGTTCTCTAGAATTTATGTTACCAATATTTTAAGGTAATAATATAATAACCTGAAAACTAAAAAATATATTTAAAAATTTTTAAAATTTTTTAATTTGTGATACTTGACATCACAATTTTTAAGATCACCTGGCCTTCTATCACATTTTGTCACAAATCTGAGATGCCCCCTCCCTCCTTACTGTGTGACGTATTTTATGGACGGCCCCTTATAACAAAATTAAATCACATTATATCGCATGAGATGAAAATCTCATTGCATTTGTAAACTTTGCTACAATACACCGACCTAAATAAAGAAAACACACACACACACACACAAACAAGCACAATTCATTAAACCGGATCAGAATATCCATGAGTTCTAAGGGTCATAATTTGATATAATAATGAAAATGAATTTAGGTTGAATCAAAGATTTTAATAGATACCTATGTTTATATTTCATATAATAAGTTAAAGTCCCTGTTATATCTAATATACAGGGTATTTAATTTAGAATGGCCCTTTAAAAGTTATTGACTTTAGCTTGTTATTTTTTCTTATCCAAACTCTTTGGGATCTATTTGAATAATTTTTAATTAACTACCACTTCTGCTTATACCGGAAATTGACCTCTATGTGTTTATTTCAAATATGGTAGATATTTTTGATTACAAAATTAGATTCATTTTGTTAAAAATAAACTTTTTTTTATATAAAAAACCTCATATATCTAAAACAAAAGTTTTCGAGCTATTTCCACTGTTTAACAAATTTGAACTAATTTAGGGCTTGTTTCAAAAATTAATATCTCTTAAATGGCTAGTGATACAATATTTATACTTTACAGATAATATGTACATACTTATGTAGGGCTATCTGGGGTGCCTAAAATTGATTTTTTTTTAATTAAACTCCATAGAAATTATTGTTTAATTATTTTGATTATTTATGTCAATCGATTAAATTAATAAGTTGCTGTAGGGAAATAAGGACAATAACAATAGCTTATGCAAATAATTTTTATTTCTTGCTAACGTTTCGTCAACTTTGTTGACTTCCTCAGGAGCTCAAACAAATTAACTTCTTTGCATATTTGTCATTCTATTATTATTCATTCTTTGCAAACACATAAGCCTTTTTTCACAATATTCCATGTTATCGTTTTGATTATAATATTTACTTTTTTACTTAGGGAAAGTGGTTTTAGGTGAAACATGATATTAATTAATAAAGTAAAGAGTGTGTAGTTTTCCTGTTAACCTGTAAACTCCTGATGATGGACTAATAATCCGAAATATATTGAGTTTGTATAAACCTCTTTAAGTTTTATTTCATTCACTGTGAAACTACACACCCTTTACTTTATTAAATAACTATTTACTGACTATTTGAACCATATTTGCTCTCACTTTATTCCTATTTTCTCCACAAATTTCCTCAGTTTCACCCTCCATATCAGTGTTAGAAATGCCGGCGCCTACTAATTCCGTTTTCTGCACACCGGAGGCCGCTGGCCATTCATTATTACTCCTGATCTAACTGAGATTCTGCGCTGTGTGATATACCTTCGGCGAGCAGGGTTCGATTATTTCAGGTGCCAATTTACTCTCAACTAATTATGATTGTGAGTATTCCAAATCAGACATTGAAAAATATCGCTTTATCAAGCAATATCGATTTTTATTTTACGAACCTTTACATATTAAAATATTCTATATTCAAATCTCCTGGCAGCGAAAATCATTTGGCCTTTGATTAGACCTTGGCAGCCTGCGTCCTCTGAATGAAAAGTTGACTCTGTATAAAATACTTGTTCGGCCAATCATGGGATACGCTGCCCCTGCAAGGCTCCCCTTCGCCTCCAAAACCAGGCTCAACGATTTGGAAAGGGTCCAGTCAAAAACATTTAAGAAAATGACCATTCCTCCACCTGGAATCAACAACCATATAATAAGAATCGGACTAAACATGACTTCTCTAAAAGAAAACCTAGAAAATAGTGTTAAAAAATTCGAAAATAATGCGCAATCAAATCTCAACCCTCTAATTAACGAAATATACCGGATGTGACACTTCATTTCTCATTTAGTGCTCTTCATTTCATCATTATTCATTTTGTTTTGTTTTTGTGTTTTTTTTCTTTTTTTATGTTAAAAATAAAAAGTATGGGGTTTTTTATCAATTTTTTCCCTTACCAAAATAAGGAGTGAGAAAAATATGTTAAAAATTAAAAAAAAATGGACATTCGATGGTGAGGCTTTTGGGCCTCGAGGTCGAAGTTTTTTTTTGTATTTGTAAAACATTTGTATTTTTTGTATTGGACAATAAAGATCATTATTTATTATTTATTTATCTATATTCAAATTTATAAGAAGAACAAAATCAGAGAAAAAAATAAATTAATAATAATATAATGTAACAAGCTGAGTCAGGCGTGCCTCGGGCACGCCCTCTACACCTTGGCCCTTCGGGCGGGTGGCCTTGGCGGGCAGCGTCTCGAGACGGCCAAAAGTTTGTTTGCAATATAATTTTGTTCAACTGTATTTTAATTAAATAGGTATATTTTATTAATTAAAAATCAGCTCAAGAAATAATTTAACTCATTGCGAAAGCAAAATAAAAAATATTTTATATAGATTAAAGATTTTATTTATTTTGAGCATATTTAAAAAAAAAATTGATATTTAGGAACTAACTAAATTTATTATATAAAAATTTCATCTATTACATTTTTATTTAGAATTTAGACAATGATCTTAACACATTTTCATTAGGGCTATTAATTAATTTTTTGAATTTAGGAGGGAACACTTAAATATATATTCCTCCGTTCGAATATACAATAGTAATTAATATATCGAATATCAATAGTAATTAATGTTTAGAACAATGGAATTCATGGATTCAAAATTTGTGATGGTTTAAATTTGTTTAAAATGTACTGAACAGCACTAGATAAAAGATAATTCTCTGTAATTTGTATATAATATTAATAATAAAAATTATATTGATTATTATCTTTGGATAAAAACTTTTCAATTAAAAGAAAGTGTAAGACTGAATAAAAAAAAATTATATATTCTAATAGATTGATTGATATGATTAATTGATAAGAATAAAGATTTTGCAGCTTAACAGGAGTCATTTTTTTGTTTTTAATGAACTTTTTGAAAAAATTTCATAGAAATATATAGAATTTTTAGAAGAAAAATCCTTAATTTAAAATTCAACTAACTAAATAATGCAATATAGAACATTATCTTAAAAAAATGGTTTGTTGTAACTTTTTTTAAAAAATTTCATAGAAATATATAGAACTTTTTAAAGAAAAATCCTTAATTTAAAATTAACTAAATAATGCAATAAAGAACATTACCTTAAAAAATGGTTTGAATGCACTGGGATACTGGGAAATGTATTTATAATAAGAAACATTGATTAAGATTTGGAATGTTTTTTTCCGACAGGCTCAGGTTAGCCAACTAATAACAATAAAATAATCACATTTAAAAATATAAATTTTCCTTTTTACATGGTGTATTTCTGTGAAACATTTTAATTCTAACGTTTAGGGAAAACAAAATATATCTATATCTATATCTATCTATCTATCTAAATATATAGGGTGTTTTTTTTAGAGGTATAGAACTTCGAATTGAAATAAAACACAAGAAAATCGTTTTAATGTCCATCTAATGTGGCTTTATTGGAAGGATAATTTTATGCCATTAATGTACAAATATGATTTCGGACATGTGGCCGCCGCGGCTTGGCATTAGTCAAACGAATCTACAGAGTCCATCTTCAACCACTTTCCGAGCATATGGGGCCGTATGTTGGCAATAACGCCACGAATGTTGGCTTCCAAGTCCCCTAACGTTTCTGGTTTGTTGGCGCTAGACATGAGCGACTTCACATGATCCCCAGAGTGAAATAATCCAATGGTGTCAAATCACACGATCTTGGTGGCCAATTGACAGGTCCATTCCGCGAGATTATGCTGCTCCATCGAATGACGTGACGCTGTCGTGGCATCAAGGCGCCGTCTTGTTGGAACCACAACTCATCCACATTCTGTGCCATCCAATTCAGGGAACAAAAATAGTCGGTTATCATGCTCCATACCGGTCTCCATTAGCGGTAACCTTGACTCTCCGCCAGCACTATTTCAGGAGAAGAGTGCCCAATGACTCCACCAGCCCAGAGCACACCAAACAGTCAGTTTTTGTGGATCTGATGGCGTCTCAAGGGTTCTCATGTGGATTCTGCTTCACTCCAAATGCGGCAATTTTTGCTTGTTGACGTAGCCAACATTCGTAGGCGATTTATTGCCAACATACGGCCCCATATGCTCGAAAAAGTGGTTGAAAATTGGACCTGTGGAATTGGATTTATTCGGATGCCAGCCGCGAGCGGCCACATGTTCGGAAATCATATTTAAACATTAATGGCATAAAAATTATCCTTCCAATAAAGCCAAATTGAGTGGACTTGTTAAAACGATTTTCTTGTGTTTTATTTCAATTCGAAGTTCTATACCTTTAAAAAAAACACCCGATATATATAATCGAATAAAAGATTTCACTGTCGATGGTAACAGAATTGTTTTTATTTTAGGTTAAAAATAAAATGAGAGAGTCTTCTGTTTTTTAAATAAAAATAATTTTTAATTATTTCTAGAGACTATAGTTTCGAAGGCATTGCCTTCATCATCAGTCTATCACAAATATTTCAAATTAGTTACAAATTAAGATTTATACATTGAAAATTTTGAAAAATATATTAATAGTCTCTAGAAATAATTAAAAATTATTTTATTTAAAAAACAGAAGACTCTCTCATTTTATTTTTAATCTACATATATAATCATAACTATGTATGACGACGACCTTAAACCACTGAACGTATCTAAACCATATTCACATCATATGTTTGTTTAGTGCCCCGGATGGTGTATCTAAATTTTGGGCCAAATCGGTTTGATTTGATCAAAGGTCTTGAAGAACTATTATTATTATATTATACATATAACATTTTAATTTTAAAGTTTAGGGAAAACAAAATATATCTATAATATAATCATAATACTTCTTCAAGGCCTTTGAGAACAATGATTTAACCCAATCCCACTGTATGGCTGGGTACAAAAGAAATGAGATACCTTTTTTTAAACCCCAAAATCGGCATTCTTCTACCTGAGAATAATTAATTTAATTACTTAAAATCGTGTGAAATCAAATCTAACCGATTTGGCCCAAAATTTAGGTAAACCATCCGGAGCACTAAACAAACATATGGTGTGAATATGGTTTCGATACGTTCAGTGGTTTAGGCGTGGGTCGATCACGCACATACACACTAAGGATTATCATATATATATATATGTAAAATATCTTCATATTTAACCGCACAAGACTTTAGGCCTATCAAGTTGGTCCCACTGCTTTCCATGTCAAATATAAAAACTGATTAAAAAAGGTTAATAGCTGACGGCTTGAAAACTAGTTTTTAATATTAAAGTGTAAAATTTGTTTTAAAATATAAAAAGATTGAATACCAGAAAACAAACTATAAAAACCAATTTGTTTTTAGGTAATTGTATTATGTTTGTTTTTTATTATATTAAATATAATCTCTGTATATAGAAAACTAATATCAAAGCTGTAAATAATTTTTAAAATAAATAATTTGTTTTTAGGAATACATTGGCTTATAGTCATTTATTATTCAACCCGAATTAACTACATTATATATATATAGCTGAAAAGTAATTTAATAGGTCTATCTATCTGGATTTATAGTCATGGGAGGTATTTTAAAATTTTCAATAATCGTTTTCATCGTTTATTTATTCCATAACTCTAGGTATTGGACTGGCCTTATGTATTTGCTAAGAATGAATATTAATAGAATGACAAATATACAAAAAAGTTAATTTGTTTGAGCCCTGAGGAAGTCAACAACGTTGACGAACCGTTGCTAAAAAATAAAAATTATTTGTATAAGCTATTGTCCTTATTTCCCTACAACAACTTATTAATTATTGTTTAACTCTCCCCCGGCATCCTTCTTTCTCGACAATTACAACCTTCAAATCTTCAAAACTCAGGTGCACAAACACCTACGCCTCCACCCTTTCACTTGATCAACTTCCCATTCCCTTCGGTAATATTTCTTGGTGTGCCTTCTTGCGTTCGATTGCATTTTAAAAAACTTCTTATAATAATGTTTGACCTTGCAGTACATTCGATCTCCATATACGAGCATGCTTATACTCATATTTTATGAAATTATACTTATATACAAATGGTATCTGTTAAATTTTAAATAGTATCGTAAACCCATAGTGTCAGGATATTTGTTAGTCTAATAGTAACTTTTTAATTATACCTAAAAATCGTCTTTAGATATTGTATCGTTGTCATAAATTTGCATAGTAAGTTGAGCTGGAACTTTGGTTTCACTCAATAATCTTGCAAATCCCTTCTGTTCAGTTAAGACCAAACAATTCTCCGTGGCTAGATACCGACACGGGAACTTCATTCTCCAGTTGAAGTTCCCTTCACCTGTCAACGATCGATAATGGACATCGGTGGATTGAGCTGATCTTATATCACCTAACCAGCTAGAAAATAAAAACAAAACAAAAATATTTAACACTAATTTAAAAATGATTTTATTTGAATATATATATATGACAAGTTTTTTTGGGATCGTGAACTCTTTGGCGACTGGCTAGTCGCTTCCGGTTCCTGATTTCATAAAAGAGGCTGACCAGAGGTGTACATTCATCATGACGAAATAGCTTAGCTTTGGTTTCTTTAAACTTGTACAGTGTTAACAATAAACGAATAAGATATGAAAATAATAATTACTATTTTTGAGTGAATTTTTGATTAAAATTAATATTCCGACCGCCTGGAGAGCTTCATCCAATGGTCAGCATAAAGAGTGTTAATTTTTCATTTCATTTTATCATCCAATAGTCAATTCTTTTATCTTTTACAATCATGAGTGAAAAAATAATTGAATATTGAGCTCTTCTCCGAAATCGAACTTGAATTTGAATTAATTTTTCATTTAGAGAGCTTTTTAAATAATTCAATTTTTTTGCACGTACAATAAAAATATTGAATTAAAAATATAAATAAAAACTGTACTAATTAAAATCCTCAAAATGTAGTCTGAATTTGAACTTAATTTTTGACGTTGGTGCGCCTCGTATTTAGGCAACAATTTGCACACAGAAGAGTGAAAGCTGCGTATGAGCTAGGCGAGTTCAGTCGTTAAAGGAATTGCTCCAGAACGTATGGCATGTAAGCCATCAAGTATTAATGAAAGGATACAATAAATATAAGTATAAAGTACATAAGCTTTATATCACTAGAGAATAAAAAGGGTAGAGTTTACCATATAAACATTCGAATTTTTTCCGATTTGCTGCCTCAGTTCCATTTTATTATTCTTTATCCATTGCGAAGCAGCATTGGAATCGGACTCGCGGACTTCAAAGGGCCCTCAGATAAAGACTACGGAACCCATGTTCTCAAACAGACACTAAATTTTAGTAAAACAATCAGATTGAATTTTAGCACGTGACAGTTTTGTCAAAAATTAGAGAGGCCAAAAAGTGCGATTTTTTTCATAAATAGATGTTACCTTTTTTTATTGACAAAGATTTTTTCCACACCTTTCAACCGATTGAAATGAAATTGAAAACCTACCATTACAAAATTAAGCGCTGATTAGTTTTTGGTATAATATATAGGCCCACAAATATTAGTACTTTATTTCTAAGTATTTTGAAAATGGCTTAATCTATATTGACGAAATTGATTGATCTAATTAAGTACCTTGAGGACTAATTAATAAAGTAAAGGGTGTGAAGTTTCACAGTGAATGAAATAAAACTCAAAGAGGTTTATACAAACTCAATATATTTCGGATTATTAGACCATCATCAGGAGTTTACAGGTTAAATCGAGTTTTATTTCATTCACTGTGAAACTACACACCCTTTACTTTATTAATTAATATCATGTTTCACCTAAAACCTACACCACTTTCTCTAAGTACCTTGAGGACATCAAAAAAGGTTATATAGAGTTATTAGTAAAATTCTATTTTAAAGTAATTTACCTACACTAGAGTAAGATAGTACTTTTTTAATTCTTTAAAATGTATTCATTTGATCGCTATATTATACATCAAACATATAATGTAATAAGGTTATTCGTCTAGTAATAGATAAGATTCGATCGTTATTTTTGATTTAAGGTCAACATGGACTTCAAATAGTCAGTGATATCTGATTACTAATAAAGCAATAAACATATTAATATTTCAAATGACATTGGATAAAGGCTATCAACGATCCTTTGCAGTTTGCAGTTTAATTATTAATATTAATATTACCTAAAAAAACCAATAACGCTTTGTTGAATACCCGAAATCATTGAGGATAATAATAATAAACTTAATGTGAACAATTTAAATATTACAGCCGCTTGATAATTATTTTATCATTTATCTTGATCACTAACCCCTTTACATAAATATCCGAGACTCTTTCTCCTAAGAAAATATCCTTCTCTTGGAGAATAACGTCCCTGGTGTTCCAGACGATGACTCGCAGCTCGAATTCTTGGGGTTGCCGAGGAGCGAGAGGAACCGGAGGGGGAGATGACACTCCCCGGGTGTTAACAGTTCGAGCCACATTTCCAAACGACCCTGCGCAAATATTACTCTTTACTACTCATCAAGAAAAATTATAGATTGGAACAGGGACATAGCTATATAAAAAAAAATAAAAAAATAGTTATGTTTGTTAGATAGTAAGAGACTATAGATCAGAAAAAGTTTCTAAATTATTTGATAAAAAAAATTTCTTTTAAGGTAGTTCATTCACAAATGCAAAAATTCAAGAAGTCTTCGAAACTTGGAATAAGAGTCATTAAAAGCATAATAAAGACACTGTTAAAATTTGAAGACGATTTACCACACCAAACATGAAATAATTGCAATTAAAAATGACATTTTTTACATATAGTAGATTGGGAAAGGGTTAGAAAATGATCATTATTTTATTTTTTTTATTGAAGGACTTTGACCATCTTGATGAAAAACTAATATTGTTAGAATAACATATTCGGAGTAACTTAAAAAAATGAAATTATTTACCACGTAGTTTTGATAAAAACAAAACAAAAAAAACATATTTGGGCGATTATTTTTAGTGGAGGGAATATAAGATCAATGCCTTGGAAACGATCCATTCATAAAGAGAATATAGTAGTGTAAAAAGTACAGTCACGTTAAAAAACATAACCTAAAATTTTAACACCGTTCATATTTATAGGCTGGTTACGAGGCTAAAACTTTCGCGAAAGAACCTCCTTAAGTTCGAAAGACACTATAATTTGGTTGCTTTTTATTTTAAATAAAAAACATTTAAAATTTTTCTATAATTTCAAAAGGGAGAGGGGACCATAGGCTTCTTCTCTTCTTTTATTTCTAGATGTAAAAATATAAATATTTTATTACAGTTGTTGTAGAGAAATAAGGACTATATCTTTTATGTAGATAATTCATATTTTATTGCCAACGTTTCGTCAATTTTGTTGAGGGCTCAAATAGTTAATTTCCCTGAATATTTGTCATTTTACATGCTTTATATTAACTTCACTTGTTTCTATCTATCTATCAATGTGACTTTTGTTCTGTTAAATCACGCAAACATTTCTCTATATAAATAATTTAAGACTAAGAGTAAAAAATAAATTATATTTTAAAAAAACTAAAAAACATGCTTCTAAAAAGTACGAAACAATTTAATACTTAATCAAAAAGCAAAGGGCACGTTGTCGAAATTAATTAAATTACATGTTTCTGCGCCCCACACTTTTTGATTAAGTATTACATTATTCTGTACCTACTTTTTAGAAGCATCTTATTGAGTTTTTTAAAATATAATTTATTATAATTATTCTTTCTTAGTAAACATATCAAGGCAAGTCATCAACAACTTTAATAATTTAATCGATGGACATGCAACTAATCAAAATAAATAATTTTTTGATTTATAAGATTGGATTTGAGAAGTTTTTAAAATTTTCTTTTGAAATCGTTATTATACTTTTCTTTTGGTTAAAACATAACATAGGCTATTATTCAAAAAAAAAAAAAAAAACATTTACATACCTATAGGGATATAGTATTTCGAACACTTACAAATGTGTCATTATCAGCATTAGTCGATGTTCAATTTTTATATTCTTTGAATTAATATTCTCTGCTGCATGTACAGAGACAGGTATCAAAATTTATAACTATATAACTAATTATAACAACTATTATTTTCTATTTAAGAATTTTCAAAACACACACTTGACTTCATTAAAAAAAAATATAAATATCTACATGATGCTGGCACATTTGTAAGTGTTCGAAACGACCTTATGACATTTTTTTTAATTTAACCTTTATTATTTTTGAACTATAAGAAAGAATATTAAACAATTTTAAAAGAATATAAAAATATCCTCACAAAATTTTTTTTAATAATTATTTGAACTTTCAAAAAATTGCTTAATCCCACCCTGTGAAAGAAGACTCAGTAAAAAGTGTTTACCCAGTGATATACCTACAAGGTTTTAGTGACTTAATCAAAGTTTATTTCATAATTGCTAAATGTAATTATTAGAGATAGGTTACAGCTATTGGGTTGTTTCTTACATGTTTTTAGACTTCAATAAATCATTTACTTAAAAAGTAAGTTAACTGACAGATTGTAAATTTAAGTGGAAAGAAAAAAAAATAAAAAAAAATTTAAATTTCAATATAATTATTTGCTCTTTGATAAAAAAATTCGTTCTTTATTTCTTTATTTTAGATAAAAAAAAAATTAAAATCTTTCAAGATCTCTTTCTTGGGTTGAACTTTTTTTAGCTACATCCTTGTTTTGGAATTAGCGTATTTTTGTTATACCTGTACTAGTCCGGGTTTATTTGGATGGAAAAGCCCCCGTGTCTCGACATGTTCAGGGACAAGGGGGCAGCCACCCCCGGGGACCAAATGCCAATTGTGCAGAGCAAGCAGCGCATCAGATTCGTTGGGCCCTTCCAAACGGTCTGCAAACGTAACAGCAGTCAGTCATTAGACGTCAGAGCAAATGCAACGTGTACATTTATATTTTAAAAAACATAAAATGGCTTTTAACGAAAACAGAAATATTTTCACTTCAATTTATGATATTACTTATTTAATAAGGGTTTGTTTAAGAGCTTAAGCGTTGATAACCTGAATTAATAAATTCGTTTCAGGAGGGAAAAAACAGTCCGGCTCTTTCCTGCTTTTTACAATATATAAATTTTGATTAAAAGATCAAGTTTTTTTTGTTACTTAAAAATAAAGAAAAACAAACATATATAGATAAACAAAAGAATTTCAAATTTATTTGATATCCTCTTATTCTAGATCAAGACTGTCCAATCCGTGGCCCGCGGGCCGCATACGGTCCAGCACTCAAGTGAGTGTGACCAAACTTAAAATCATAATCTTCCTTAAAACAGAGAGATTTATATGTAGAGATATTAGGTCATATAAAAAGTCTCTGCGATTTTTTAGAACATTTTTTAACAAAAATTTTTTTATTGAAAATCAATTTTAATCAAGTACATATTGACCATTATTATCTATGACCTTTTGCTATTTTTGGGTAGCCTCATAATTCCATCGGTGTAGAACTTCTGTGATTTATCGTCGAAAAACTTGGCCAAGTGATTTTGAGCGGCGTTTCGGTCGGCCAATTTTTTACCATCAAGATAGTTTTGCAGAGACCGAAACAAATAGTAGTCAGACGGTGCAAGGTCCGGACTATACGGTGGATGCATCAAAACTTCCCAACGAAGTTCCGTCAATTTGTTCCGAGTCATCAAAGATGTGTGTGGCCGCGCATTGATTGTTTAAAAATTGGCCGACCGAAGCGCCGCAGAAAATCACTTGGCCAAGTTTTTCGACCATAAATCACAGAAGTTCTACAGCGATGGAATTATGAAGCTACCCAAAAATGGCAAAACGTCATAGATAATAATGGACAATATGTACTTGATTAAAATTGATTTTCAATAAAGAAATTTTTTGTTCAAAATGTACCAATATTATATAATATATTATATTATATGATATATATATATTATGACCTAACATATTTATTCTCTTTTTCGAAATATGAATGTACACTTGTACAATACGTGAAGCTTTTTTCAAGAATAAAATTCACTAAAATCAAAATTATAACCTCAACTATATAATGTATAATATGTTAAGATAAAAAAATAATGAACTTTCGAATATTTAAAAATTCTTCTTCTTCAATATTTTCATTTCCTAAAATACTTATTATTTCAGTAATTTATATGCTACGACCCTAACCAAGTCTAAAAGTTATCATTCTAGTACAAGGAGACAAGGAATTGGGGTTTTCTAGAACAACCACAATTAATTAATCATTTCTCTCCTGGCCTAAACTTGTCAGGACTTATCTTTTAGATCTTTGCACGTTCTTATGTGTCAATAGATAAATAATGGATATTCAGGGATATAATTATATGCGAGACCCTTTTAAAAAATAAATTATCAATCCTCATGTCCCCTTCTTTAATCCCATTCGATTTAAACCAGGGCTGTTCTAACCCGTGGCCCAATATAAAGTCATAAAATTCTTTAAAAACATTGAGATTTATATGTAGATACTGGAAAACACACAACAATTTGCCCTGATAATTATTTTTACTCTAAAATAAGAAATCTGAAAAATCTACTTTGAAGTTTTTCGAAAAATAAAAGTGCTAATTTTAAATTTTAAATCTGGAACTAGATTTCAAGATTTCCAAAAAAATAATCATTAATTTTAGTCTATTTTCATTAGAAATAAATTTTCTACTTGCAAATTTTCTGATTAAATGTTCTATAACAACAATTAGATACCGATCATGAAAGAAAAATTGAATATTGTCTCTTTATTAGAATTTTATATTAATTATCTACCCAGGAAAAAATATAAACAAATACCAATACATAAAATCATTTTTTAAGTATGTAGTATGTATTTACAAATACAAGAAGCTATTTTCAAGTATAAAATTTTCGAAAAGTAAAATTAGAAGCTCACTATCAGTTAAAAAAATAATAAAGTTCTTCTTTCTACATTATTAACTATCTTTTTTGAATAACAAATATCAATAGAATTATAATATTTTATCCGCGGTCCGAAACAATGTTTTTGGAAGCCAAAAGGTTTGACACCCCTGTTCTAGATCAATCAAATCAATAAACATATAAAATTATTAGATTTAATATTTATATACTTCTGATGTAATTTAACGCAAATTCTACTAATAGAAATACTATATCTATCTACTTTTTGGATCTCATTTATTTTTTATTTATAGTAAATATATAAATATTAAATTAATCGGTGCCTAAACCGAAATTAAATTATTGTCGATGATGTTTTTATTAAAATTTAAAATCTTATTTAATTTTATTTTATTTCATTACTAATATACGAGTATTCCCATAAATACATTATTTTCAAAAATATTCTATTTTATTTTTATTTATTTATTTTTTTTAACAAAATTCGAAACTTTTCCAGAAATTAATTTCAGAGGATGTGTCTGAAATTATATCATAGAGTTCAATAGCAGTCAATATTTCACTGATTATCTATGAGGGAAAGTAAAAATAAGGAATCGAAAAAGGGTATAAGAATGAGAAGGGAGTCAAGAGATCCCATTTTTTTCCATGCTAATGAATTTAATTTAAAAAATTGTCATACCTATATATTTTTTTATCTAAAAAATACATCATATAGTTGTTGTGGGTGTGCTTGATTATAATTAAAGTTTAATTGGATAAAGTGATGCAAAGAAAACAATTTTTTTTTAAAGAAAATCAAGGAATGTGGTTGGAAAAAATAAATATACATAGGCATGCACATACAAATAAACATATATATGTATAATTTATATACAATATTCATACACATATAATTTTATTATTTAATTTGTTGTTACTCTGCAAGATAAATAATTTAGTTTTAAATCAAATTTTATTTTTATTGATACAACTCTTTCAACCCACTGAATATCATAACAGCCACGATCTCCAACAATATTCATCATTTAGATGACATCCATTTAAATAGTTTTTCTAATTAATATATTAAAGAATAACTAATATATCAAAGTGAGTTATTTTGACCGCGTTTTTAAACAATATATATATATATATATATATATCGCTAGACTACTGCTTGTTGAGGCTATTCAAGGCTCTTTGGTCCAGACTTAAGATTCAGCAGACTCCAATATCCTCAACCATCAGTAGTCTAGCGATATATATATATATATATATATATATATATATATATATATATGTATATATATATTATTTAAGTTACGCGGTCAAAAACAACTCTCTTTGATATATTAATTATTCTTTAATATATTTATTAGAAAAACTATTTAAATCCATTATTTCTTACACCAAAATATATAAATTCAGATATTATTATTACTTAATATCTGACAAAAATCACCTGTATTCGATTAGCGATTGAATCAAATATTGGAAACTCATGATTATCCATTTAAACTTTAATAATAGATATATGTTTATTATTCATTGTGCATGTATGGAAAAACAATTAGAATCTGTTTCTATTCATGTTGAAGTTGCATCTTTCACTGCAGATCCAGCCACTTATTCCGCCCACTCAACTTCTTACACCATACAAGGCTCAAATTCACCCCTGTTTCGAATATGGCACACATCTCTGGTGAGGAACGTTCAAGGATTTTCTTCTTTTTTCTATAAATTCTCGATCAAGATGATAAGGGTCCCTCTTTGTACCAATGTTGCTTTTCAGAGAGGGTTAAAAAAGTAATTATTTTCGAGATATTCCATCGAAATTATACTTGGATGAAACAAATTCAGAAGACGAAAAAAAATAGGAGATCCGGTCTTGTCTAGTTCAATTGATTCCCTGACAGCTTAGAACCGCAAAACTGTCTCTGCAGATTCCCTATACTCAAGAAATTATCATGGTATTGATTCTGAAGAAATAGTATAGTCAATATCCCACCGCAAAGCATCATTTGTAAGAAACACGCTTTGCGCGAATGCTCAACACCTCCTTTACTTTCAAAAAGGATAAGAATCGAAATAACACATTTGCTAACCTGTTTATACCTATGACTTCTAGAGAATTTCCGCATCCGTCTTTTCCGTGATCTACAACCTTCGTTTGTTCAAGACACGCATTCAGGTACCTTCAACTCTGAACCAACTTCTAAAATTTTTCATTATCCTTGTTCTTTTCACTAGGTAGGGCTCAATGTTGTCTTACAAGGGTTGTATTTCTCTAATGTATCAACTTTTCACATTGATATCATAGAAAAAAAGCTTTTGTGGCTGTTAGACTCTTAAAGTTTTTTGTTTGAGACTAATTTATTTTGATCGGGATAGAAATTCTGAATTCTGAATCTTTACTTCCTAGCTTTTTAATAAATAAATAAAGTAAAATTATAAAAACAGATCTATATAGATTTTAAAGGAAAATAATTGAATCGGTCATTTCAAAAACCACCTAAGTCACACAATCCGAACTTTTCAGGAATCAATAAAAACTGTGTAATTCACAAGTAAACGAATTTTCAAGGATTTTTTGGTCTGAATTTAGTGTTTGGACTTAAAAGTTTTTGAATATCGAATAATCTTAATAAATAAATAATAAATTTAAACAAAAACAAAAAAAAAACAGAAAAATTATTCTTGACTATTTGATTTATGTTGTTTTAGCAAGAAACAGGGTTAGGTGGTATTAAATTTGAACAAAACAATCATATTAACCAAAGTTTTAATCAAAATTAATGAAGATAACACTTAAACAGTTTTTGAATAATCTTTATAAATGAATAATAAATTTAAAAAAAAACAAAAAAAAAACAGATAAACTATTCTTGACTTATGTTGTATTAGCAAGAAACAGATTTAGGTGGTATTAAATTTGAACAAAACAATCATATTTTTTTTTTTGGTTTTTCGGCCTTTCTAGCCATTAGCATTTTTACGATACTATTTATTATTTTTAAATTTGACCCTATCCCGGGGGTCAGATTTTAGCCGGAAAACAATCATATGATTTACATAAATATTCAAAACAATCATACACTTAATCACTGACTTGTGGGGTTTAAGCAATGAACGACGACTTTGGGGTGCTGTTTGAATAGGAAGGAATGTACTGGAGTGCATGGTTTTTCTCAAATTATGGGTTTACCTTTTAATAAAGTGTTCTTGACAAAAAAAGCATGATTGAATGTTTTGTGGTTTTTGAAATGACCGATTTAATTGATTTTGTTCAGCGATAATGGTGTAGGTTCGAGATGAAACATATTCAATAAAATATTTATTTAAAAAAATATAAATAAATTTGAAGAAGCAAGCTTAAAACTGAAGATAGAATAAAACAAACCAGCGGCAATATCCAAGCGCAAATGGTTATCTTGGTCGTCCCAGTTGCCCAAAAGTACACCCTCTGTTGTAAAGGTCGGACCTTGAATGCGCGCCTCCTTACAAAGATGACGTAGGAGTTGCGAAGGACGCCAAGGACATCGCCATGCATTATATCCCTGTCTAAAGGTGATTACATTAATTAATTTGACCGATATAATTACATGTAAGGCTATTTCTAGAGAGTGGATTGTCCCCAAGACTACGATTAAGATAATTTATTAAAATATTTATAATTCATTATATCAACCTATTTTCGGTACCTAAAGAAAATTATCTTACTAAATATAATTTACCGATTATACTATATTATAAAATAAATCAATTCTCAGTTCATAACAAGGCAATTTATATGTCACATTTATAGCTGAAAACTGCCGTTTTGAATTATTTTTAATTGAAGGAAAAAGTGAAACTTTTTAGATCTAGGGACTATATTAATTGAAAGATGAATTTTCTTCAAATAATCATGATACTTTCAACTTTTGATTATTCAAAATTTTGGAATTATCTTAGGTTGAATGTAAAGTTTTGCGGTTGGCCCAGTTAAACGCGTTGTGGGGTAATTGGACCAGCCCAGCCTATTTGCTGTTTTTTTAATTTTTAACATCTTTTGAGCAGTTGGACATGTTCCCCTATCCCTCAAGAATTAGTCTCATTTGTATATGGATTAAAAATAATCAAAGTTGTAAGCGATTCGGGGCAATTGTGCCCTGACTAGGCTTGCCCAGTTGCACCAAGACCTCTATTTCTTTTTATTCTATTGAATTTTTTAAGGTAGATAAGTTTAAACGCCAAGTATAATTTTTAAAATCGATTTTTATTACAGAAAATACAAAAAAGTATCATAAATCAAACAACTAAACAAAATAATTTCAGTTTACCCATTGAAATAAAGTGAAATAAGTTCCATATGCTTAAGAAAGCCTTAATTAAGTACTTACTTAAGTCTCAATATTTTCAAGGAACTGGGTAAAGCAACTAGGTAAGAACATAACTAGGTAAATAAGTAAATAAGTAATTAACTTAACTAACTACTTAAGTATAAAATAAACTTAAAGAAATTTATCTAATTCAGGAACACTGAAAATTTCCCACCAATATGAAAAAGTGAATTGCGCTATAAAAATGCTGTAAAATTAAAAAGCTCTGGGGTTACAGGACCCCTGGCCCAGTTGCCCCCGGCCCCAGTTACCCCACCTGACCTTATGACATATTAATACCGTTCGAAAGAAAAAGAAATGCAGCATCGTCCAAGTAAAACTGCTACTTAAAATTACGATCGTAAGTTGTAGAAAAAAACGTGAAAAATATTTTTTTCCATAACAACAATATTAAATTTTGTTTGTTTTTTCTCTCCACTGTAAAATTTCCTTGTTGTGAGTTAGCAGGTTTACTCTCTAAGGCGACGATATTCATTTCGATTTAAAAATTTTTTACCTAGAATCAAAAAACCAGTCCTAGAAAAATAGAAATTAAGAAATTAATCTTTACTAGTCTGAAACAGGTTTGGACTTGTATTTGTCATCCTTGCAATGCCTTAGTATCTCTAAAGGAAGAGAGATCATTCTATCCGAACCCTTTTTAGTTATTTTCCTCTATCAGATTCTAATGAAAGAATCGCTCATCCGTACATTTATTAAATAAAAAAAGTGAAAACTGATTTACGTTAAAGACACTTTAAGTACATATTTAAATAGTAAACTTAAATTTATATTGCTCATTTATTATGCCTATAATATAAATACATCGCCTTAAAATATTAATAAAATCATTCAAAAAATGATGGTTTTTGAACCAGAAGTTCTGAAGTTAGAAAGCACAAAATCTAATCGGCTATTCTCTTCATTCGAAATGCATTTTAACACAAGAACCAACTTTATTGATTATTCGTTCTTAAGATATCGTGGGTAGGTATCTGAATCCAGACACAGATATATAAACTGCAATCAATCTACAAATCACTTAAATTTTTCGAGCTTCGCTATGCTTCTAGTAATCATAATCTCAACTAAAACATTCTGTGAAAAAACTGGCCAAGTTCGAAAAAGTAGTGAAATCTAGTGTGCAGCCAAGTTAAATTCGCCAAGAATATTTAAGTTAAGAAAATAGTAGATCTCACTACTTAATTATTCTTGGGGAATTTAACTTGGCTGCACACTAGATTTCACTACATTTTCGAACTTGGCCAGTTTTTTCACAGAATCTTTTGGTTGAGATTTCTCTTCTTTTTATAAGCTATGGGGAAGCCCGTTGGTCCAAAAGGCTAAAATTTTCATTTTTGACCCCGCTCCCATTTTGGGTGGTTAGTTTTTGGATTTCTAGCAGAATTTGTAAACAAAATTTGGTTGAGTTTGGTCCAACGGGCTAGAATTTTCATTTTTGACCCCCCCCCTATTTTGAGGGGGTTGAAAGATAGAAAGTTTGGATTTTTGGAATTTTTCTTTGTTTATGATGCTGGGATGATTGGAAGTACCCTATAGGTTTTGATGACCTCTCAATGAGTGAGTGAGTGCCAAAACTAGCTATTTTCTCAGGTCCATATCTCAGAATCTATTTAAGCTATATTATTGAAATTTAGTACTCTCCTCAAGATAGATTACATAATTACATGTGTGTAATTTCAGCTCTGTATTTCACATGGATTTCGAGCCGCAGAGGGATCGAAATTAGCTCGAAATGGTTCGTGTAAATAGCGTAAAGCGTGTACGGCCAAGCTAATGCTCGAACTTGCCCTGCGCACGCTGTGCGCTTTGATAAATATAAATTCTTTCCTCACAACAGTTTTTATCTCCCATTTAAAATTAATGTTTTGTATGTTACGTCTTAGACTTACTACGAGTATGACCTATACAATATCTATACCAACAGTGAGAAATCGATAAAATAAACTTTTAAAGTGAAGTATTCAAGAATTATTTTTGAACAAATAAGCAAAAATAATTACTTATTATATACATGCTGAAGAGGAGTAGCTGCGCGATGTTGGGTAAAATATCGAAGTTCCAGATCAATTTTCGTTTCACCAATAAGATCATCGACACCAGCCACGTCGTGGTCGATCAAACGAACTGTCAGAGTATGATCCGTCGGGAAACTAAGTCGCAATTCAAAATATCTAGAATCAGTTGAAGATTTTAGCAAATTATTATTAACATTTATATATTGTACATATTCATACTCACTTGCCAAAAATGGGATTTGTTTGTCTTTCAAGATAATTTTCCTGGTCTGAAATATTCACCGAGGGAGTAGAAATTTGTATATAAGGATCACTTTTGCCTGAAGAGTCTCGTGGATGCAAGTCATAAGCACGAACTATATATACGCGGGCGATAAACTGATGATTGATCTCATTTTCGGGCCAAGTTTGTAATATTCCATCGGACAGATCTCGGCCATTTCGCAAGTTCACCCAATCCTTGGGGTTTTCTCCAGAAGGTGGCCATTTGTACAAGATTAAAGCACCCTGGAAAAATGCATTGATATAAAGTATTTTGACCTGACACACATAAAGTGCAACTCCTTTTACCTTTACTAACACACTATAATTAAAACTAAAAATAAAAATAAAATGTATAAAAATATATAAATAAATAAATCATGCTAAAGTTTATTAAAATATAATTTCCTCTATTTTTTTTTGCCTATAGCTATTTAAATATTATAAAAAAATGTTTAGGTTTTTACATATTTTCAGACATTTCACGTCGATATTATTATTTTTTTTTTAACTAAATACAGTAAAACCTTGATTGTCCGACCCTTCTTTATCCGACCTCCGGATTATCCGGATCGGATTTGTAGACATTTTTATTTTAATAAATGTTCATATAGATAATAATTTTTAACTCTGATAGCAAGAATGTAATTATACGAGGTATGTTTCTAAAGTAGTACTTTACCGTTTTTGAAATAAAAAAAACAACTATACTTTTCATAACAATTTTATTTTCACATGAAAACCTGTATCTTAATTAATTTATCTTATTAAGATAAAGGCTTTCATGTGAAAATAAAATTCTTATGAAAAGTATATTTTTTATTTCAAAACGGTACTTACTTTAGAAACATGCCTTGTAATTTCACGAAATAGGTTCCTTCAAACGGCACACGTGCTTAAAACAAAAGACAGTGGACCAATTATTTGAAATGAAATAATGTGAAAAGTTATTTTATTTTTTTTAACGTATGTATTTTTTTAAACAATTCTATGTAATTTTGATATAAACATGTTTTTTTACCGTAATAAATTCAAATTCGCTTATTTGAGGATTTGTTTTGTTTTTATTACCCATATATCCGGATTATCGGGATTTTCGAATATCCTGTTTGCCTTTGGTCCCAGTTAGTCCGGATAAAGGAGATTTTACTGTTGACCTCACAAACTCTGCTCAATTAGTCACTCAGATAACTAACATAAACTATCTAAGCACCTCAACTATTTATTACTTTATCCAAGGTTCGAAAATTATTTATTTCTTAAAGCCCTGGAGCGAAATTACAACGAGATCTCGTCACCAAGAGAATTTATAAATTAAATTATAGGCTAAATAAAAAATTATATCATAGACAAAATAATCTACCTGGATTCGAACACGAGACCTCTGCGAAACCAGCGCATTGTTCTATTTCATTGATCCCAGATTAAGATTCATGACTAATGTCTATATGAAGATGGAATTTCATTATTTTGAATTCTTTCTTTATTCATTTTTCATGGCTCTGTGACGGTGTAACTACCATTATTAAAATGTATCCAAACACCCTACCAGTTATAACGTCACCTGTCGAAAATCATTTTTTTCTTAAAGCTCTGATGCCTAATCACAATATTGACTCGTCAACAAGACAATTTATGAATTAAATTAGAAAATAAAGAAAAAATTATATTATAGACAATAGGATTTTAATCCCAGATCCCGGGTTCGAATCCCTGTAGATTCTAGTTTTTGAATTGTTGCTACCTCAGATAGACAGACCGATGGCTTTTGGGACTCTTTCTGCAAACAAAACGCTTATTTTTTTCAATAAAAACTCACACTCTATAATTATAAAGATCATCGTATACTTCACTTTAGTATAAAAAGTGAAAAATCCAATTGATCGTTTTAGAGAAGTGGTTCCCAACCTTTTGTGGCTCATCGCCCCTTTCTGGAGGTTGAGTAACACCTATAGCCCCTTTTCATTTTCATTGTATGCCTAATTTTAATTTGAAGTAAAGTGTAAATAATAATGTTTTGTGAGGAGCTGGAAAATTTTCAGGGGGTCTGCCCCCCCCCCCCCCGTCGCTACGCCTCTGGCTGGACAAGAGAACAAAATCCTTTTTCAACTAAATATGTTGACGGGAACGAGATGAGAAGTGGTTCAATTTTTCCCCACAGTTGTGGATAAGTGTCCATATGCTTCACCCAGGCTAACTCGTAACCGCTCTGCTTGAAAATGATTTTTGTCTCAGTCATACTTCAGATCTAGAAACTCCGTCTGCAGAGTTATTAAGCTTATCCACAGCTTCAAGCAAAAAAGGATCTAGAATCCAATCAGGAATTTGTAAGTTGTCAAATCTTCAAATCTTGATTCCATATCAGATTTTAACTGGTCATGGTGATCAGTAAAAATTAGTATTTTTTGTCTTCTGGGAGTCCAGGAGTCTCGTTATCTCGTTATTAAACACTTTTTAAGGGTCGGAAATTGAATCAGCTCTTTACGGCCAACATTTACTCTGTGAATATCTAACTTGGCGATGAATGATGAAATAATTCCTTTGGCCTTGATAAGTTTCATCTAGTTTCCTGGAAGCCTTATATTGACTTCATTCATATTTTCAAAAATATCTGTAAGATACGCAAGTTCCAACTTGCGATGCTTCAAATTCTCACTTAAAACAGGATCAGACGTGTCGAGAAACTCAGTAACCGTGTCAAATAATTAATAATAATTTAACAACTCGCAAGGGAAGTGATTCCATTTTTTTGCACGTGAGTGTATTTTAATTTTTCCCCTTTTGAATACGCATCGCCCCCAATCGCCCCCTACTTATTTTACGCGCCCCAATCGCCCCTTACTTATTTATCGCCCCCATGATAATCCAAATCGCCCCCAGGTTGGGAACCACTGTTTTAGAGGAATTCAAAAAATGAGTATCTCTCTAGTGCCACGGTTCCTAACCCAGGGATAATTACCCACATAGGGGTATAACAGCTATTTGAAGGGGTAATTAGATTAATTAATATACTATCGAATATAATTTTTATAATATTCAAATTATATTTCTTTTTTTGTCATATGTTTAGCGAATTTTTGCATTTAAACAGTAATTATATCATTAAATTGAAAGTTTTTGTGCCGAAGGTAGTAGAATTTATATATATATATATATATATGGAGACAATAAAAGAGTGTGTCTTCTGCTGAAATTATAAATTTTATTTATTTATAACGAGACTTTACATTAATTCCTGTGAATCAATTGTAATAGACTGATGAAGAGAGCAAAGCCCTCGAAACTATAGTCTAGTTATAAATAAATAAAATTTATAATTCCAGCAGAAGACACACTCTTTTATTGTCTCCTTCAGTAATTATACCATCAAAATTCTCAAATTGAAACTGAAAAAACATTGAAAATTTTGAGTAGAAAAACAAATGATAAACAATCAATAATCCTGATTCTTTTTAGCTTTATTTTCTCATATTTTTTAACAAGGGATAAATAAAGTCACGTGACTTGCTTGGTCATAGGGATGTCAAAACTGAAAAGTTTAGGAAACACTGCTCTAGAGATAATTTAATTACTTCTCTTAGTGTTATCCATAAATAAAGTAAAAAAGTAGGATTTTTTTAATATAAATATAAAGGATATGCTTATATTAAGATCACTTTAAATAAAATCATTAGTAAAACAAATTTAAGTGTAACCTTAAAAACGCCATAGACTCTTTTGGATTTGCTTCCTTGTCCGCGAGAAACAGGAAAAGATCGAATTAGATCAGAAAATCCCTTAAAATCAGGTTGTCTCTCGAGTTCACTTGGATAAATCTGAATAAGGTTTTGTTTTAATTTTGAATTAAATCTTTATTAATGCTCATTTAATTAAGAAAATAATTAACAGAAGAATGCATTGTCTGAAGTAATTTTATAAACTTAATTTATAATCTGAATTAAAAATACAATATTTTGAATGATAATTTTACAATAAATTAAAAGATATTTTATAAAAATAAATATTTTCAGAGATCCATTCAATGTGGGCTAAAATTATTGACGAAAGATTCCAGACCAGGTGTTGGCAATCTTTTTTGGCTGCGTGTTAAAATTAACCAAAGTGTGACCTTAAAATATGTTTCGTGTCAGTGGGTATTTTTCATTTTAAAACAGTCTTAAGTTATATTCTATTGAGAAAATAAGAATAATAATATGTATTATATACGAGATATAACGGAGAATTTTTTGCTTAAACAAATCATAAAAAAAATATCTATATTTTATAATATTACAGTGGAACCTCGAGATACGAGTTAAATTCGTTGCAGGATTGAGCTCGTAGAAACAAACTTCTCCATTGAAAATAATGAAAATCCAGTTAATCGGTTCCGCACCCCCAAAAATATCAACATAAAAATCAAATTTCCTAACAAATGACACTGGAAATAATATTTATGAAGAGTCCTGACAGGCGATAGGGATGTGGGAAAGACGAAAAGGTTTTTTTTTAATGATATTGATGTGAGAAGGAGATACACCAGAAGGTGAATCCCCTAAAGGCCTGTATGGGCTGGCCCCACCATCATGAAAATAACATAGTAGAATGAAAAGAAGCCGGGATCACTAGCCAAATCTCAGAAAGTTAGATATAGTCCAATTTACTAAGTTTTTAGGGGCTTCAAGCCTTGGTAATTTCTCCGCGCGATAAATTAGGTTAAATTTATCTCCCACTTAATTTTTATTACCAGACCCTATACTTACAGAAAAAATGTCTGGGTATAGCCGGGAATCGAACCCGAGACCTCCGGGTTGCCAGTCAGTTATTCTGACCATTACACCAGGAAAGCGGACACTGTACTGTGCGGAAGGAGAGTCCCCTCTGATTCAGGAAGTCTCTCTCTTCTTGGGAATTTTACCCCCACTGAAAGCAGGTTCTGGGTCAGAATCACTTGGTGGCTTTACCAAAAACTTATCTAATACACTTGCTTCTGTCTCCTTTTTAAGATGTCTCTAAAATGCGACACTACATTGTCATTACACAGGTCCATGGAGCGCCCAAACATTGCTTTATTATGGTGATTTTCTTTAAAGAAAGTTTTCACTTCTTCTCACTTTGCCAACACCTTCTTTAATCTTACTGGAAGAGAGGGCCTTATGCCCGAGTTAACCCGGATCGGGAAACGCGTCACCAACAGCCTGGCTCGCTGCTCGTTACTCGAGTCAATGCTCGTATTTAGAGACGAATTTTTCGCTCATACTTCCCTCGTATCTCGAATTTCTCGTAGAAAGAGGTGCTCGTATGTCGAGGTTCCACTGTATTTATTTTCATTATTTATATTAAAAAATTTTTATAATACTAATTATACTAATAATCTAATAATAATTGGCAGCCTAGTCATACTATATACACCTCTACTTTCCTCTAGTACAATCCTAACTACCACACTAAATAATGAATATGTTTTAGGGTTCGTCAATATATTTTCAATGCGACGCTCAACAGTTCTAGTTGACAATGATTCTCTCAAATATTTCTTTTGTTTTCCAGTATATTATAATTTTATATAAATTAATATAATATATCATCTCCTAGAATGTAAGAAAAAGAGATGCAGCATCGCCCAGGTAAAAACTGCTACTTAAAATTACAATCGTAAGTTGTAGAAAAAAATCTAAAAAATAGCTTCTTTTCTAAACAACAATATTAAATTTTGTTTGTTTTTTTGTCTGTCCTGTAAAATATCCTTGTTTTGAGAGTTAGCAGGTTTAGACTCTAAGGCGACGATATATTTATGCTAACACAATTTCTGCTAAATTCTGGAAGATCCCAGTTGATTTTTTGTGGAACTCAAGTGGTTCACTTGAGATTATTAAATGGGTCTAGGGGGCGCGGCGGGGATGGAGTGTTAGAATGGGGTTCGAGGGGTGGGGGTCCAGGGGCTACGCCCCCTGTGGTAGCAAGAGGGTTGCCAAAGGCGGGCCTTGCAGATAGTATGTAATAAAATCAGAAGCTGAGAAATATTTTTGAATATTTGGCTTTTTTTACTTTATTAATATTTTATTTTTCAGGTGCTGTGCGGGACTGAGTGGGTGAATTCTGATCAAAAACTACTGTCCTTTCGTTACCTGACGAGATACTAGACATGCATAGTAAAATGTAAGCAGTTTTTTTCTTTTATTATCAGTAACTAATTTAAAATTGCTTAAAATTTTTTAGTAGTATTCATGATAAGTGATCGAATCTCAAAATCCCTCACTCTATGCTAAAGACCCAAAAACTAATATTCAACAGAACATTGGTATTTAAAATATTCTGGTGGAAAAATAAATCAATTGAAAGATTGAATTCATAGAGCATATTATACGAGTATATTTACGTATTTATATTTATTAAAATCATTCCTATTATATTTTTAACCGACTTCAAAAAAGGAGGAGGTTATCAATTCTACTGAATTTTTTTGTATCTATGTTACCTGATTTCTTCGCCTATTGTGAATCGATTTTGAGGATTTTTTGCATTGGGTTCACTATAGTTTCCGATTGGTTCCATATAAATTTCATTGGTATTGAACCGTTTTTGTTATGTGTGTTTACGCATAACTTATTTGTTTATGAACCGATTTTAATGATTCTTTCTGCGATTAGATCAGTATAGCTCCAAGGTAGTCAAGATACCTATTTATTTATTTATTCATTCATTTTTATGTATGTTCAGCGAGAACTTTCTGCCACGTGGACCGATTTCGATGATTGTTTTTTTATTGGGAAGAGGGTGACTTAGGAACGGTCCCATGTTAATTTGGTTAAGTTCTGATGATATGATCAATGACAAAATAACGGAAATATCTAATTCTTTTGAGCAAATAATCGAAATTATGATAAATAAAATCTTTTATTTATATAAAAAAACAATCTTAAAGCATTCATTTAAAACCCCCCAACGTCTCTAGAGAATTTCTCTATTTATGAATTGAATTTTATTACAGTTTTCTGATTCATTGGCTCTTAAGAGATGCATGAAAAATATTATCTTATGACACTATTATTAACATCACTAAAAAAAGAGAAAAATAATAAAAATAATAAATTCAAATTTAGGGAACGAAGAAAAGATTATTTTTATTACAGACAAAAGGATCAGCCGGGGCTCGAACCCGGGATCTTTGCATATGTACTGCAATGCTTTGTCATAAGAGGTTTACCTCCCATATCCACTAAGCTACTGATCCCCGATCCCAAACTAATACCTTTTGTCTATATGAATTATGGAATTTCTTTTTAATCCTCTCCTCGTTCATTTTTCGCAGCCTAGGCCTTGATTCATTAATTAAACAATTAATTATTCCAGCGCCTCTCAATCGATCGCAGATCCCAAAGATAATAGTTTTTCACGGGCGACCATAACGAGAAGACAAGTAATAAGAAATTCAAATTTAGGGAACGAAGAAAAGATTATTTTTATTACAGACAGCCCCGGCTGATCCTTTTGTCTGTAATAAAAATAATCTTTTCTTTCGTTCCCTAAATTTGAATTTCTTATTAATTGTCTTTACACGGCCTCGTTGTGGTCGCGCCCCGGGTGAAGAGAAAATTATTTTCGATCTTTGGGGTCTGCGATCGATTGGGAGGCGCTGGAATAATTAATTGTTTAATTAATAAAAATAATCTTTTTTAGAAAATAAAGAAAAAACTGACTTCAAAAAATAAAATACACTAAAAGGCATAAAATAATTATCTAATTTAGCGACAACTAAACGACGAAATTTTTACATGAAATCACTTTGTGAAGTCGGTGACAAACAAACTATATAAGCGGAGTCAAACGTACTAAGTAAGATCCATCGAGTGCGATTCATAAAATGTATATGTTTTGCACCGACTTCAAAAAGTGATTTCATGTAAAAATTTCGTCGATCAGTTTTTAACTAAATTAGATAATTATATTATACCTTTTAGTGTATTTTATTTGAAGAATTTAATTTTTTTGAAGTCGGTTTTTTTTTAAAGTATCCTAATCAAATTTATTGGCATTAGTCAATCCGAATGATAAATGAATAAATTAATTAATATAATTGATTAATTTATGTGTCCTACTGAATCTATGGATAGAAATCAGAATCTACCGTGATCCATGGTCGCTGTTTCTTTTTATGCAATACACTGATAGAATTCTCATCCCTTAGTGTTGTACACTCCTCTATTGTTAGCGTGGAATCTTTTGAATAATAATATTTTGTCCACCAATCTCGCGTCTCTTCAGGCTCAATGCTTTCGTCTTCCGATTCAGTCAAAACATTCCAGTTAGTAAACCATCGTCGCAGCTAGAAATTGTAGAAAATATTTCTTTATTTCGGAAATTGTATTTTAATATATTAAAAATATTACCAGATAGGATTTTCTTTTCATTCTTCTTGAATCTCTCTTATTCTCTTTTCTTTCTATATATATTTTAAAACGCTTGAGATTATTATAAGAACATAATACACTGCTTATAATTTTCTATTAATTATCATTACATGTGTAATGTACTATTATATTAAATAACTAAACTGAAGGGCTTTTAATTTCAGTTTAGAATACATATGCCACGATTAATTTTAGAACACAATCAAGTCTATTCTGTAAGCAAAAACGTTAACTTTTAACATCCGAAATCAGCGTTAATTCATTTTAACACCTCCTTGCCTCAAATTGCTATTCTGTAAGCAAAAACTTAAATACCAAAGCGTTAACTTTTGATCAAAAGTGTTAAAAATTAAAGTCATGTCCAGAGGTGCCCTTTGAATATTTTAACACTCGTATTTAATGCACTAAACATGGCGTCTTTAACCAAAAAGGAGAAGGTTGATTTTGACAGCTTTGGAGAGGAAACACATGCAAAACAAGTTGCAAAAATGCAGGAAGTAAAGCAGAAAATGAAGCTGTCTTCATATGAATCGTCACACACTTGGCGTCAAAAAGTAAGAATGTCAACGTCGTTGTTAAAATCCATGTTTAGAGAATACCATTTTTTTAACGCTGGAGATATGACTGCACTTTTTAGCACACAATTTGAGATATCAAATTTTAATGTCTGCTTTTAGAGAATAGACCTTGAATATGAGGCTAATTAATATCCCTGCGACTGACGAAATTTGCGATGTCATTTGCGGTTTATTTTCACCAATAACGCAACCACACTTCTATGCTTTCATATTGGATAAGAATCGAACTAACGCATTCTCAATTCGTTTATTGCTATGATCCCTAGAGACTGGAAATTGCTTTCTCCCATCATCTTTCCAGCGACCTACCACTTTAAAATGTTCCTTTGACTCTGAGACTCCGACCCAGCCCCTAGGCGTAACATTTCTTTTCCTTCTTAATTTTTTGACGAGGTCAAGATCAATCTTGGCTTGTAGGGTTTGTATTTGTACTTTTATGAGATAACTCCTTCTTGTATCAATTTCATTATAGAAAAAAAATAATAATAATAATGATAACAATAAATAAAGCACTTTAGATCATTGAGCTCAGAAACTATCTTTGATTTATTAGTTCCCAACGAAAAAAGTTGCGCGATATTGAATCCCTCAATCTTTGTGGCCAATTTTGATCAGAACGATTAAACATGCGGATTAAAATACAAGGATGCAGATTAACTTTCTCTGGAAGTAACTATAACAACGTTTCCCCCTTAATAAAACAAACTCTCTTTCACTCCTGTATGATGGACTTGAGGCAAACTAATATGCTAATCTGATTGCATAATCAAGAAGAAATCTTCATTGTCTGATTAGATAGAATCTGCTTTACACCCACCCATCTGTGACTCGCTTACAAATAACATTAAAATAAAATAAAATTCTAAATTAACTTTATGTAATCAAGATATTTAAAAAAATGGAATTTGCGTGACTTGGGTTCAATTGACGGCTAAAAATTCGCGCAGTATAAATCAGTCCTGAGTGAATTTGCCAGATGTTTCACAATTATTCGTAGCTTATTTACTTTATAATAAAATAAAAATATTAATATTATTTGAATAAATATGTAGGATACTTTGGGTAGATAGATCAGATGGAGGCGTTGTATCTAATTAAAACCAATCTTTAGGCAGGTGATCTTATAATAATGTATGATGAGGAAAGTCGCCTGAGGCTCGACTTTGAAAAGCCCGTGAATTGTCTAAAGACAATCTCCGGCTTAAACCAAAATAATTTCTGGGAAACTAGTTTGTTAATTAGTTAGCTACTTTTGCTCATTACGTGGACCTACAGTAAAATTCCTTGTCGTATTTAGCAACAACTATTCTTTTTAATGAACATTTGTTAAAATATGTTTTAAGATTTTCAGCTTCTGGTGATCAATGAATGTTACAAGTTTTAAATCCATGTCGTTTAATCAGAAGCTAAATGGTTTTGACAGGAGATTAACAAGGATAATTTTTGATTTTTTTGGCATTTGCATGTTATTTTAACTACAATACTACTAAATACATTTTGTTTTTTACAAATTATAATACGTAGAGAAATATGAGGCAAGGCAATTTAAAAACCGGACTGATGCTACTACTGGCAAACATAGAGTGCACTCACTACAAATTTGAACATGATTGTGTCTGGTGATCCTTCTCCCACCCTCAGTTCGATAAGCAAGTCTGAGAGTCGCTCAGTTTGTCTGTAGCAATCGTACGAAATAGTTTCCGCGTCAGCGACGGGTCGGAAAAATGCCAAGCATTTAATTATATATTTTACCCCTAAAAAATATTTACCTCTATTAGATTCGAAGTCGTCTATTACATGAAAACGCATTCTCATTCGCTGCTTTTCCATCCAAACATCACGAGATATAATTTTTGAGGGGTGATTGGCAAGACCTTCAACAAGCCGGGTTCCCACTAAAGCTCGACGACCAAAAGCAGTACGATTAAACACGCGGATTAGAATACAAGGATGCAGATTAACTTCCTCGGGTAGAAACTAGAACAATGTTTCTCTTTTAATAAAACAAATTCTCTATCACTCCTGTAGTGTAGATCTAAGGCAAATTTATATGATAATATGGTTGCATAAAATCAAGGAGAAATGTAAAACAAAATCTTCCTTAATTTCGGTATCTGCTTTACAACCATGTGACGCGCTTACAAATAACATTAAAATAAAACAAAATTATAATATATTTTTATTCGAGAGAGACAGACAGTTTTGGCAAATAGGTTAGAGTCGTTGTCTATGAATCAAGCTAGCTCGGATTCAGGCCCGGCTCATTGCCAAAAATTCGACCGACTATAATTTTACCTCTACTTCAATTTACACACATTTGAACACACAAACAAATACATACATTAAAAAAAATATTGACATAAGAGCTGAATAAATGTGCATTGTTCCTGATGCCAAATGAAAAATCTAAAAACTAATGAAGTTACATCCAAGTGCCGATTCGACCTGAAAATTTTACATGATAGTTTCAGAAAAAGATATGCAGGGTTTTTTGGATTCTTTTTGGCCTGGTTGAGCCAAAAAAATGTGAAATTTTTGGAGGCTAACTATTAAAGCTATCAGAAGTACGAGTAAATTATTTTCAAGATATCCTCCTGAAAGTGTAAGTATAATTAAAGTAATATGTAAAAAAAATTAAAAAAATTAAATAAAATTTTCAAAATTATCAATCTCAATGCAAAAATCTCAACAACAAAATTGTAATAGTAAAAATAGAAAAATAGAACTTATTAGATTATTAATATTTAAAAATATAACTACTATTATATCAAATACCAAATACATTATACATAGTCTACTTTTTATCATTTTTAAATAATATTTATTATATTATTAACAATAAGACAATGAAAGTGTTAATTAAAGTGCATATTAGACTGGTCGTTAAAAATTAAATTTTTTCCGACGCCCCCTAAAAAGGTAAAATCTTGTTTTTTGGAAATGTCTCATTAAATATGCAATAATAATATTTTTTTGATAATTGGAAATTATTAACAATGTAACATTATTATTATCTTAGAAAATCATAAGATTGTGTCATCTATTAAATCCGATGGAATGGATTATTTTTAATTTTTTGTCAGAAGGGTTGTTTGTCACCACCTCAGGAATAGAACCCGAGTTCCAGTAACAGCAATCCGGGCCATCTGGCTCACCTGCGAGGTGCGAACCTCTGTGACATATGTACAACCCTACTGACATATAATTAAAAATAATCCATTCCATCGGATTCAATAGATGACACAATCTTATGATTTTCTAAGAAAAGTCGAATCTATTACCATCAGCAAATTGAAATCTTTCATTATTATTATCATTATTTTCATCAAAAAGAATTAATTTCCCGAATATGGCTTTCATCTGTGGAGAGGAGCCTCCAAGCATTCTCCTGTCACACTGGATGCAATTCAGAAACTAGCAATTAAACTAATAGGGGACCCGGCTCTAACAAACTCACTCGACTCCCCGGCTCACCGAACAATCGTTTCTGCCCTTTCCCTGTACTACAGATACTATCATGGTGTCTGTTCAGTCGAGCTGAAATCAATTATCCCCCAAAGCCCTCTTTACGAGAAACACGCGGTTTTCGAACGCTCACCACCCCTTCGCTGTCAAATTGGATAAAAATCGAACAAGAGCTTTCGCCAACTCTTTTATTCCTATGACCTCCAGAGACTGGAACTCGCTCCCAGCCACCATTTTTCCCAAAACTTATAACCTTCAGCTGTTTAGGACCAGTATCCTCAGATACCTTCGACCCCTGTCTAGCCCATAAAATTCCTTCTTCTTCTTCTTTTCACGATGGAGGGGCCAACCCAGGCCTTTAGGGGATTCACCTTTTTGGTGTAACTCCTTCTCTCATCATTTTCATTAAAAAAATGTCTATAGGTAAGTTAGCTAGCAGGTTAATGTTCAATAATTATCTATATTTATTAAATTACCGAATCTTTCATATGTCTATAGTTTTTATAAAAAATATGTCGGGAAATTTCTCTTAGTTTTAGGTACTGTACAAATCATTGCCCACATTATTATATTGTCATATTATATTATACGAGCTTTTCGTGCGTGCCCTGGCGGGCAGCGTCTCGGTTCAAAAATTTTATTCCTCTTAAAAAACCACACTCCAAATGTATACCTGTAAACTCCCGAAAATACATAGTCTCTTAAAAGTTTCGCCTCATTTTCGTCCTGACACAGCTACAGAAATGAGGCTCTAGATATGTATCTGGAAGTATTTTTTTTTCTATAATCTACAGCATTGTGATATTTTTGTGTGGAAATAGATTTATTTAAATAAGAGAGATCGTGTGAGGAGGAGAATTATATTATATCATTTTTTTTAATTTGGGATCGATAATCGATATAAGGCTCCAAATATTTAAAAGAGATCAGAAGTTGTTTGTATGACAGGCTGCTCCAGTATTGCCATGAGAAACTCGGGCATGCGTGTCTTAAGTCGTTCAATTTTGTAAAAATCAAAAAATAAGAATAACAAAATTTAGATTTTTAAAAAATTATAAAAAAGTGGCAAATTATTAAAAAATAAATAATAAAATAAACAAATAATATGTAAAATATAAATCAAATAAGATGTGATTAATTTCTTCTTCTGTGCGGAAAGAAAAGCGAATTGAATATTTAATTTTTGGGTGGTGGGGGGGGGGGGGGGGAAGAATAATTATCAATATATTTAATGTTTCTTAATTTAAAATCAATTCGAGTTTCAAATTTTCAATTATATTTCAAATTTGCCGCAAATATACCGCCAATATACCGACGGCATCAGCACACCCTGTCTGCAGCATTACGTTAGCGTTGCTGCAAATTAATCGGGGCTATTATATATATAATTTCAGGAAAAATACTATTTGGGATAAGAAATTTCCAAAAAACATGATTTCAAAAAATGAACTTAGATCGTCTTGCGGCACGTGTTGTTTTTAATAAAAAAAATTTTACCTCACGTTTTTCATAAAAAGGAATCTTTTTAGGAGGCGTCGGAAAAAATTTAATTTTTAACGACCAGTCTAGTGCATATAGAGCCTAGGAGAGGGGGGAGAGTGATAAATACAAATACCAATTGAGCCAGTTGCCTTGGCTTAGTAAAGTTGTACGCCTGTCTTGCGGCCTTTCCTCTCTGGCTGTTCTTCTGGGCCATCTCACCCTCCAGAGTCCGATCTCCAATTTCGATGGAGACACACGGACGACGCACACACGCACACTTGTCCAATTTCAGATCTCGCACGCCCCAAAAGTATACTTCCAATCTGTAATGAAGATAAATTTGATTCCTAAATAAATCTTAATGAAATCAAGGAAAACAACCTTCCGGTCTTAATCTATTCTTTTTTTATTCTCTACCCTAACTTGAAAAAAATAATCTGTAATTTTTTATTTATTAAATAATTTAAATAATATTTAATTCTCTACAACCATTATTTGTAAAAATTATAATACAGTATACTATATTAATATTTATAGATTGATTCTTACCGAAATTTCGCCATTACCGGTCTGATATCAGCAGGGACAGTTATCACTTTTGTAGAAAATGCATATTTTTCAAATCCAGGAGACAAAGCATCTTCATTTATCTAATTTTAAAAATATATAAAGTTACAAATAAATATTTGACCAGGGTTTTAATGGGATTGATCTACTAATAGTCTAAATAGAAAACTCGATCAAAAAAATGATTTATCGTTAAATAAACCTGATTTCAAAA
Source organism: Forficula auricularia (assembly GCA_024734495.1). Lineage (NCBI taxonomy): Eukaryota > Metazoa > Arthropoda > Insecta > Dermaptera > Forficulidae > Forficula > Forficula auricularia. The sequence continues at coordinate 8,561,498 of JALMQS010000353.1, forward strand.
CTTCAACATCAAAAACACCAGAATATTGAAGGAGACAATAAAAAGTGTGTCTTCTGCTGGAATTATAAATAAATAAAATTTATAATTCCAGCAGAAGACACACTCTTTATTGTCTCCTTCAATATATAAAAATTCTGCTACTCTCGGCAAAAACTTTCAATTTAACACCAGAATATATAATATGATGTTGTCTCAATATATTTCCTTAAAATATTTGGTAATTTGTATTTGTATTCATCAATATCACATAGGTATATATTTTTTATTAATTTATAGCTCGAAATTAGAACTAGTCGTGTTTGTGAATGGCTACTGACTTATCAGTTTTATCCCATATATATTTATAAACTTAAATTCGTTTTTTAAATATGTTTTTATCAAAATGATCTCATCATTTATTTATACAGCTCTATTTCCATCAATTTATTTATTTATTCATAGAAGACAAAAACAGTTTAGATTATTTTTTATTAGTATCTAAGGTAAAGATAAGAATAAATAAATATTATATGTAATATTCATTTACTACGAGTTAGGATTCTTGGTCACTTGTTTCACATTAAAAATTTTAATTTAATGTGAAACAAGTGACCAAGAATCCTTAACTCATAGTAAATGAATATTACATATAATATTTATATCTTATCTTTATTAGAGATGTTTCACCTTGCACCAACACCACAATCTCTACTAATTATTGTATCTAAGGTAACCAACCTAGAAAATTAAAATATATAGCAACTCGCTAAAACTTTAAAATGCCCTTATGTACGTGTAAAATATACTTGTTTTGCAGATATGAATGTCATTCCCAATCTAGTTGTGCAACAGTAGCGAAATGACATTCTTTTCAAATACAACGAATTTAACATATGTATTATTTCTTGAAAATTGCTGCAGAATTAGAAACCAAAAAGTCGTGAATAATCTAGAAAGTTTTGGGTGAATCTACTAATTTCGCTGTAGGTAAACCAATCATAAAAATTATTCATTTCATCAAAATGACTACCAAAGCCTTAACAAACAGATCAAAAACTGTTTTAGATAATTTCGTTCATAGTGTGATTCGAAATGAAACATATCCTATACTACTAAAGCGCATTTGTGCCTGTCTCAGTACCTATGTACCTACCTATGTATCTATCCCCCAACAAAAACAGTCGTCATGGTTACCAATTTAAATGAAATTATCTATCTATATATATATATAAAATTAAGGCTTTGTCTGTACATTGGGTGGTGGTGGGGTGGGTGTTCTGAGTGGTTTTCGCCGGAGAGGTGAGGTTCGAGAGGTGAGGGTCCAGAGGTCGTCATAGTTACCAATTTAAATGAAATTATCTATATATAAAATTAAATTGGGGTGGTGGGGGTGGGTGGGGGTGCTGAGTGGATATCGTGGTGGGAGTCCAGGGGGAGAGCCACTGGCTAGCAAGAGAGCCGCCGAAGACGGGCCTTGCAGCTAGTTATTTAATAAAATAATTAATTAACAATAGGTATTTAATATTATAATTTTGTTGTTGTTGTTGGCTTCGAATACTAAAGTTCATTTATCCAGAATAATATAATTAAAATATTACTATGTCCAGGTTTCACATCCATACATGGCTATGCTCCATACATATAGATGTGAAACCTGGACGATTGGAAAAACGGAGAGAAAGAGATTAGAGTCTTTCGAAATGTGGTGCTACAGAAGAATGATGAATATCAAATGGATGGATAGAATTACAAATGAAGAAGTACTTGAAAGAATCTGAGAAAGAATAACTCTGTGGAAGAGTCTGAAGAAGAGAAGAGGCCAAATGATGGGGCACACACTGAGACACGGGGGATTGCTTAGGGATATCGTGGAGGTGGAGGTAGAAAAGAAAAAGGGAAGGGGATGGCCTAGATTAGAATATTTCGAACAAATAATTATGGATAAGGGATGCGAGACATTTAGAGAGGTCAAACAGCTGGCATGGGACAGAGCAGAGTGGAGGCGGGTGGTTGTGTCAAACCAGTCTTAGGAATGTGTATTCAATGATGATGATGATTACTATGTAGATTTCATAAGAAAAGAAATATTGTTATTGAGTAAGACTCGATATATATTTCAGACTTAGAGTCACTGTAACTCCTGAAGATGGACCCGAAATTTATTTATCGAGTCTTTACACTAATAGAATAGGTATATATTTATTTATTTTTTAGAAAAGCTTCTATTAACGCTTTAATGATAAATTTCATTGGTATATTATTATAATAATGAATTATGTTGTATTTAATTGATTGAAAAAAACCTCTAGTATTTCGAAGGCAGCTAGAATTTCTCCGCTACGATTTTCTTCACATTCTAATTTATTCCAGACCAATTTTGGAGTAAAATAAGATTCTTTTGCTAGTTTAACTTTTGGTTGACAAAGAGTTTGACCCAGCAGATCGGATCTTCCCTTCAAATTAAAAGAATTATTACATTATTTTCGATCAATAAATATTTAAGTATATAAATAAAATACAAAGTAATCTTTATCCCATGCTTGAAGGATTATATCTGGTGGATTTTCTTTAATATTTTTAATCGGCCTCAGGAGTGTTATTTTCTCAAAAATTACACATTCATCCCAAAATGGACTTAGCGTTTGCCGACACACCTAAATTATTGCAGTTATATTAGAATTATTGAAATGACTTTCGAATTTTGATTATTATAATTCACCCAACTTTTGTTTGTCTTGTATGTCTAGCAATGTGAACTTTCACGAAAGCGTCGCTTAATCCAGAAGAATCCGCTCCTGAAGGGTATCTTCCTTGGAAAATATGTGCTCTACACTGAAATGCCTGAAAATAGGAATTTGTTACATAGTATTCTCAAATGAATACTTGAGAGATGTTACATGAAATTCTTGATAAGTGATACTTGAAGGGATTGGCAGCTCGGAAACCAAATTGGAAGGAAAGCGAAAACCAGGCGGCAGACCAAGAGTCCATCTACTTTCTGCTTCCCAGGCAGGACCAAGCCAAATGGAAATCACCACTTTCACACTTTCCGATCTCAAAGGCGCCTAAAAAATTATTGAAAAACTTTTATACAAGCGAGAGGGCAAATTATCCTGAAAATCACGAGAAGTGAAACGCTTCCCTCTATCCAACTCCAGAAGAGAAAAAGAAGAGGAGAATAGCCCCCACTTTCTCTGTCTTATACGCGGGTCTAGGTAAATTGGCCGAAAGGCAAATTGATCGAAAGAGCAATTGTTCGAAAAAATTATATATTAATTAGACTATTTTGAAGACACGTGGATTGGTCGACCAGTCCGAAGACAGAAGCGAAGAGATCCCATATTTCCGCATAATATGTGGAACCATGTTGGAGCTATTACTACAGGTTTGGCGAAAACAAACAATGTTGTAGAAGGTTGGCATCGCGGTTTTGAAAGCCAAATTTCAGCCACACATCCAACCATTTGAAAGTTTTTAGACGCCATTCAAAGGGAGCAGTCATTAAACCATTTAAGAATTGAACAATACTACGCAGGAATAATTATACAAATTCTTATTCAAAAGTAAGTTATTGGCATTCGTGGCATCCATTCATAATTGATGCATTTATTTTCAAATGGGAAATTAATTACTATACACCATGTACAATAATAAAAAGTGAAACAAAATAGTTTTGAATTTTTATTTACATTAATTTTTAATAATTATCTTTAGCAATTACACAATATCTCTAATAACTAATATTATGTGCTATTCCCCTTAAATATTCTACAATACTTTTTGTATTAAATGTATCTAAGATTCGTCGAATCCTTTCTTCACAATCTTTGTATTTTTTTTTGTTTTGCGGTGGAATTTCTGCGGAGTATTGTTCAATTCTTAAATGGTTTAATGACTGCTCCCTTTGAGTGGTGTCTAAAAACTTCCAAATGGTTGATGTATGGCTGAAATTTGACTTTCAAAACCGCGATGCTAACCTTCTACAGAATTGTTTGTTTTTGCCAAACCTGTAGTAATAGCTTCAACATGGTTCCACATATTATGTGGAAATATGGGAGCTCTTCGCTTCTGTCTTCGGTCTGGTCGACTAATCCACGTGTCTTCAAAATAGTCTATAATTTCTTGACATTTCAATTTTTTTAAATATTCTAATTAATATATAATTTTTTCGAACAATTGCTCTTTCCATCAATTGTTTTCGATCTATTTGTCTTTCGATCAATTCGTCTTTCGGCCAATTTACCGGCACCGCTCAAACGCAATAGGCTAGCGTGACGCCTCTCCCTCTCCGACTCCAACAGTCTACGATTCGACTTGAAATATGGTATAACATGAAACTTAACGTCTAACGTGATGTTGATAAATTAAATTCTATCTCCCTATTGATTTTCCTGTTACTTGCCATATTTATTAAAGCAGTTTTTCGTCAATTTTAATTTAGCTTAGCTAGTTAATATTTAATACATATCTGGAGAGAGAGAGAGAAAGAGAGAGAGATTTGATCTAATGTAAAATATTTTATTACTTTGAGTATGAGAGTCTGCATTTTGCCTGTCAATTTGCCTGAGCATTCAACAGGAGCCACAGGTGTTACGGACCAAAAATCCCTGGCCTTTAGTTCAATTGAGGCGTAGAGTTTGCTGGTTCCAGAAACCAACCATAAAAAGATATTTGGCAATGCAGGTTGGGGCTTGGAAGAGAAAAACGCTGTTAGTAATGATCTGTTTTACAAAAAAGTAGCTTCGTAATAATTTACATTTTAATATTTATATATAGTTTAATTAAATATATTAAATATGTATTTTTGTCCTAAAAATTTTGAAAAATAAAAATGCTAATTTTAGGTACCAGTAACAACAACCTGAACCAAAATGCCATTTACGTTCTTTTTTTTTTTTTTTTTTTTTATTTATTTAAAGAAAATGGGCCAGTATCTTATGAAAAACGAAAAAGATAAAAATTCTATTTCTTATTTATTCTATTTTATTTGGTAGACGTAAGTCGACAATAAACACGTTTCGAGTACTGTGACCGCTACCCTTCATAAGAGCACGTCCGCTGGAATATTGACCTTAATCATTAATATTTTATTTAAAAATTTTTTTAGATCATTTACTGGTTGAAATAATTTCCAGTCATAAAACACGCAAAGCCAACCTCCAGCAGACGTTTTACATTTGAAATCATTACAGTGGCAACAAGTAAATTTCATAGAAGAATCACAATTTATAATTTTTAGGTTGCTTTCTGTTATTTGAACTTATATATATATATATATATATATATAAATTTATTATCCCAAATCTCATTAAGATCAATGAAGCAATGATTATTTATAGAATCTATACAATTAAACTTTGTTGATTTTTTTTAATTTGTTAATTTTATCCAGCAAACAAGTGTAGAGAGTGGATATGTTTAATACATCAAGCTTGTAATTGCTTGAATTAATAATTTCCATTTGAATATAAATACACCATCCTTACACATGCGCCGGAACCGGGGAGGGGGCTCGAGGGGTTTTGCCCCCTGACCTTTTAAGTGGGGGGGGGGGGGCTGAGCTCTACTCATGGACCATGTCCCCTGCTTTTTTAATTAAATAATTTCTTTAAAAAATTCTAAAATGTATTCTTTTTTTCTCTGAGCCCCTCTCAAAGAATTTAAACTCCTATGCCTATGCCTCCTTGTATTTTCTTTCCATTTGACCATCTCACTGTCCTTATTGTTGTGCCCCCAAAGACCATCAAATGTTGCTTGTCAACTGCACGTACCGCTAATGCACTAAATTAGTGTACTCCGTCGGGTGATCCGCGATTGGAAGCAGGTGTACACCTCTTTGGAAGTATTTTGGAAGTACTTGAAAATATTTGGAAGTACTTGGGAATATTTGGAAGTACCTGGAAATATTTGGAAGTACTTGGAAATATTTGGAAGTACTTGGAAATATTTGGAAGTACTTGGAAATATTTGGAAGTACTTGGAAATATTTGGAATTACTTGGAAATATTTGGAAGTACTTGGAAATATTTGGAATTACTTGGAAATGTTTTGAAGTACAAGTTGAAGTAGTTGTACAGCATATTAGGTCACGGCTCACCCTCGGTGCACACCTTGGTTAGTGCCACTAACCAAGTTGTTCCCTACCGACGAAGTATGCACTCTCAGACGAACTAAAGGCGGGAACTTTCACCATAGTTAACTCGTGGTTTTACTTCTATGTTTGGGAAAGACGTAGGTACACTAAATCCTATAAATAATGTTAGGGCTTCTCTCTTCTCTATCTTTGTTGTTGTAAATGTTCAACAATGTTCCCTCTGTATTAATAATTGACCCATGTTTTTTTTTTTACTAATTGAAAGTGGTGTAGGTTTTAGGTGAAACATGATGTTAATTAATAGAGTAAAGGGTGAGTTTTATTTCATTCACTGTGAAACTACACACCCTTTACTCTGTTAATTAATGACCCATGTTTTGTTTGTGGGGGCATGAAGTAATTTGTACAGTAAATTATTTTTATAAGAATTAAAATTCTCCTAGCTTAGATTAAGTTATTTATTCAAATTATAATATAAAATTATATAATCATTGACAATCATTATTAAACATTGAAAATATTTATAATGGATAATTGAAATTATTTCAAACCTCCGGATTATCCAGATCGAATTTGTAATTTAATAAATGTTCACATAGATAATAATTTTTAACTCTGATAGCAAAAATGTAATTATAATTTCACCAAAAATTTTCCTTAATTTTGATATTTTTATGTTGACTAAGTCGGAACGGAGTAGAGAGGCGGGACATTGAAGTGGCTTGGCTTTCCCTTTGACTTTGAATTATATGTAATTTTGATTTAAACATGGTTTTTTTTTCGTAATGAATTCAAATTCGCTTATTTAAGGATTTTGTTTTGTTTTTATAACCCATATATCCGGATTATCCGGTTTGCCTTTGGTCCCAGTTAGTCCGGATAAACGAGGTTCTACTGTACTTAATTCTTGTTATTTCTTTTTTTTTTTTTATGAAAAATTCCTAAATCAAACCAAGTCGGCAGGTCATTGTTTCTGGCTCTGGTTTTATAACTTTTTTGTTTCAATTTTTGAAAATAGTTTATTCAATTATTTTATTTTTTAATTAAACTGCCTATTAATTTTAATATTTTATATACTCTTCCTATCTACAAATTGATTTACAAATGTCTTACATCTTCAATGAAGAAAGCAAGTTTCTCTTGAATATTTAGTAGAACTTGATATATTTCCTCGGGTGGTAAATTTATAGCTTCGTTGACTTCAGATTTCATTTGAAACTGCAAGAGAAAAAGAGAATTCTTTACTAGAATATAATAATAATAATAATAATAACCATCATCATCATCAATAATGGATTTCTTACAATTTCCCTTTCAACCATTTTGTGCCGTTCCTTATCTAACTTTGTGGTCATCAACGAGAGTTGTGGCGCCCATAATTCGTTCGAAAGCTTATTATAGTGATCGCAAGCTTTCATAAAATTTTCAATGATCATATTGGCTGTCTCAGTTAATTCTTCAGAATTTCGATCCAGTTCTCTTTCGATGAGATTATTAAGCTTAGCGAGTTCTTTGTCCTACAGAAGAGATCAATAATAATAGCTGGCAGTTTAAATTTTATCAAAAAACAAACAAAAACATCTACTTCTCTCGTACTAAATATTGGCATATTGTGTCCAAAAGATTAGATCGATGGATTCGATGACTATGATCGGGACAATTCGCTAGAAGTCTCATGCAGGGGATTTGTGTCTCGATTGGTAAACTCAAAAGGGTTGATTCACTTCCTATTGGTTTTTGGGCCATTAGAGCAGGACTACATTGGTTAAGTGAAGAACTTTGTTCTAAAAATATTCAAATTACTCAAGATTTAATTAGATTATCTATTTAGAATATTTAAAAAACAAATGTTTTAGAATAAAACTAAAAACGCTTTTGATTCAAAATTTTTGTATTAGAAAAGTCAAAATTGTATTATTCCAGGTTAGTTGAATGAGAATGACTAGCTAGCATGGTTCATTCGAAATTTTTTGTTCTAATTGAATATTTATATTAGTAAGATTGGAGTAATATTTGGAGACAGACTGATAAGTGAAATTGAGTGGATATTGATGAGACAGTCCAAAAAAGAAGATAATTTATACTATCTTTTTAATTCATAAACTGACGTTTCGGAGGCTATTCCCTCCTTCGTCAGGGTTTTGAAAAGTCAGCGAAGGAAATCCAATGCCACATTACTACATTATAATTCTGATGAGAATGAAATACAATATATTATTGTTACTGCCACTGAAAGAGGAGACAGAGGGGAATGTCGCATTGGATTTCCTTCAGTGACTTTTCAAAACCCTGAAGAAGGAGCAAATAGCCTCCGAAACGTCGGTTTATGAATAAAAAGATATGAAAGATATTGATTTGCCGATGGTAATCGATTCAAATTTACAAGAAATCATAAGTTGGTGTCATCTATTAAATTTGATGGAATGGAATATTTTTAATTATATGTCAGAAGGGTTGTTTTGCACCCCCTCGGGAATCGAACCCGAATGCCAGTAACAGCAATCCGGGCCACCTGGATGACCTGCAGGATGCGAACCTCTCTGACATATGTACACGCGTAAAATATTTTACTCAAAGATTGTTATCTTAATTTGTAAAATTTCGCGATATAGTGATTCTAAATTTAAACATATAGCCATGCCATATAATTTAAATAAAGGTCGTTGAGTGTTTCGAATTTTGAAGAGATTCAAAATTCGAAGGGCAATGGAATGACTTTTCCTAATTTAATATGAAAGATATTAATTTGCCGATGGTAATAGATTCAAATTTACAAGAAATCATAAGTTGGTGTCATCTATTAAATTCGATGGAATAGAATATTTTTAATTATATTTCAGAGGGGTTGTTTTTCACCCCCTCGGGAATCGAACCCGAGTGCCAGTAACATCAATCCGGGCCACCTGGCTCACCTACAGGATGCGAACCTCTCTGACATATGTACACGCGTAAAATATTTAACGTCTATATTTATTTGTTTCGTGTTTCTTTATATTGATGTCGTAAAACCATTTTTTTTTCTTTTTTTAAAATTGATAAAATAAGATGATAAAGGGAGAACTTCCCCCGGGATTTCAATAAACGTTTGAAGAGTGTCTTTATACAAGATTTGTATTTATTTATATAATCACAATCAATAATTTTTTTTTCAATAATAAAGCATTTTTCATTTAATTTTGAAAATAATTCAGTTACAGAAGACGAACTAAAGGATTCTGGAGTATTCAGAGATAAAAAGAAAATAGTAATACGATCTATAAGTCGTTCACCCCGGATAATAAGATATTAAGTTCGAATTTCTTTGAATAGTTATTAAACTGCAAACAAATTGGCATTTCCTTACCTGAAAATCGATTTCCGATTGCGCCCAAACTAACTTCTAAGTGGAAATAAACATCTTTGAAATGAGAGGAAAGCATTGAAACTTCAAATAAAGCTGCAGCTAGAAGAATTGGACGTTCTTGCCAGAATTGTTTCTGTAAAAAACAGTTGGTTTTAACCCACTTCGCTTGTAGATATTAGCTATAAATGATATGGAAGAAGTAAAATAACTTTATTTTATAATGATACTGATACAAGAAGAAGTTGCACCAAAAAGGTACAACCTCTGTAGTCCGCGGTCGACGCTTGTGTCGTGAAAATAAGAAGATATTTACGGATTATTTCGAAGTTGAAGGTATCTGAGGATGCGGGTATTGGAAGATTGAAGGTTATATATTGCTGGGAAGACAGTCGGAGGAAGAGAGCAGTGTTTCTCAACCTGTGTGCCGCAAGAGATTGTCAAATGAGAGGCATTTTGACAAATAATTAAAATTGCATGGGTTTTGTAACTTTGAAATAGTATTTGTAATTACTTCATTTTTTTTGTATCATACAACTTTACAACAATTTTTTTATATTCAGGTGTGCTGCGAAATGATTCCAGATATTTTTAATGTGCCGTCAACCAAAAAAGGTTGATGAATACTGCTCTAGCTTTCAAAAGTTTGGGTTCAAATATGTAAAAAAAATTTAATGCAAAGTCATAATATAGGCATAAATAAACAATTATTAAATTAATACGGCATATCTACCATCTCGAGTCTTGGAAAAATTTTTACTTTTTTTCTTAATTACTAAATGTGCGGGGGACGATTTTTTCATTAGAATCCAATTGAGGAAAATAACTAAAAAGGGTGTGGATAGAATTATCTAACTTCTTCCTTTATAGTTGAAGGAAATGCAAGTCAAGACCTGTTCAGACGATGAAAGATTCAATCTTTAATTCCTATTATTCTAGGAATGGCCTTTTGCTCTTGGAACAAGATTGTACTCGTTATAGAGAGAGTGAATATTGAATTGAACTTCAATAAAATTCAGACAATAATGTGAAAAAAATACTTGTTCTAACTGGCGAACGTACTGGGTCGTGAAAAAGTTTTACTTTTTCTTCATTTTTATCATTCAATAGAAAAATTAAATTCATAAAAAAGAAATCGTCTTAGAAAGTTTGTTCTGTAGCAAAATTTTTGTATTTTCAATGCGGAGAACTGTTTAGATTTTGGCCCCTATAAGCCAGTGTTTCTCAACCAGTGTGCTGCGAGAGATTGTCAAATGTGCCGAGAGCGTTTTTGACAAATAATTAAAATTTCATGGGTTTTGTAAATTTGAAATAGTATTTGTAATTACTTCAATTTTTTTCTTTTATTTCTCTTTATACTACAACTTTTACATTTTTTTATATTCAGGTGTGCCGCAAATGATTCCAGATATTTTTAGTGTGCCGTCAACCAAAGAAGATTGAGAAACACTGCTCTAAAGTCTAGATGTCATAGGAATAAACTTGCAAATATTTAATATTTTACCTATTATTATTTACTTATTTACTTTTTCGCTCTGAAGAAAATTATGTATAGAAACTTTAAATTAAAAATTCTTACTTACTTCAGGAAGAGAAATTACTGGGGTACGTTGTACATTTTTTGTTATTGAAATTTCCTCTAAATCCAATTCCGTTGATAGTTCACAAAGCAGTCGTCCACGATAATGAGATCCGCTAACTAAATGAATGAATCCCGGACCGAATGTTGGTAAAAATCCTAAAAAAATATAAATATATTTTATAATTTATTCTTCATAAAAGATTTGTGTTTGGTTTTTCTTTTGTGGAGAGCTCAGAAAATTGAATATTTTCAATATTCTAGCATCAGTGGCTTGATATCCGTCACAAATTAAATTAAACTTTTAAAAACATTAATTTAGGTCTTATCAAAGATTTTAATAGATATGTTAATATTTGCATGTAGGAGGGTCTATCTATTAAAATTTTTGATAAGACCTAAATTCATGTTGGTAAAATTAATTGATTAAATATCACAAGTTGATTTTGAAAAAATCTTTCCTTCTCAAATGGATACTCATTTTTTTACAATAAATTTTTAAATTCTAAATTCGTAATGATGTGGACAATCGTTTCAAAAAATTTCAATCCTCGATGAACGTTTCATTGAGTTCATGAAATAACTTACCAGATTAAAAAACAAGCATTTGAGAGGAGAAAGGGAAAATTATTAGTATCTTAATTGTAGTCTTTGAAATTGGAAAGTTTCACTTTTCCTCTATTTTTTACTTTCACATTTATATTCATATAATAAGAATATAATGTGGAAGTATTGCGATGCCCTGTCTGGGTCCTGACTCTGAGAGCTTGTATCTCAGAGATGAAAAAAATTAATTTCATTTTGTAACTTCTAGATGTAAGGAATCGATGCTATTAATAGTTGGATACCAGATTTGGGACATAAAACCGGATATTGTGGTCCCCAGAGGCCAAAAAGGGGCCGAAAATCCATTGGTCAGTGCGTACGTATGTATGTACGTATGTAAACCCTGCGTTTCGCAACCTTAAGTCCCAGAGCTACGAAATTCGAAACTTAAGCTCGATATAGGCTAGAAGGAGTACAGCAAGCTTTTAGTTGAAATCGGAAAACCGGAAGTGGACATTTACATGAAAGATTTTCGTTTTTTTTTTATTTTCTCAAAAAACGAAATAAAGAAAGGGGGTGTAAATTAGTAGTGTCGCGATGATTTCAAATAAATGGAAATTTAAAAGTCGTGTGGTGAACACACCAGTTGATTTTTGTTTTCACTCATACACATTTTAAAAGGAAGAAGTTTTAGGATCAGTTATTTGAATATCTTATCAAAAAATTAATTCTAAGTAAATGTCAGTGTCCATGACTAGTTCCAAATAAACATATAGAGATGTTTCAGAAACTAACCAGCGAGTCGGTGATCTGATATTGTTTTCAAATCGAAATAATGAATGGCTAAAAGCAGGATCTCTGTTCTGACAACAATTGACGTAGGAGCGCAATCGTAAACTCATCCTTTGCCAGAGGGGCGGAAACATTTCTATAAAGGATACCCTTTCATTCCAAATCGGTTTCCATGACTCTTCCGAGAGGGATGTTCTTCCCTAGAAAATTTCCGAGAATTCCAATGTTGATTTATAATTTATTAGACAAAGTAATTATTTTACCTTAAGACCTGCAAAAGCCACTTCAATATAGAGACGGCAAGGGTCGATTGGCCGGGAATTATTTGATTCACAACATTTGCTTGAGCAGCATTTTAAATTAATATCATCAGGGGTTGTTAATATTTCCCCTCTCCAAAATGTTACGTGATAAATAGCTCGTTGTCTGTAGGGCGTTACACCCACAGGCATCAAGATATTGCTGCAAATAAATTTACTTTTTACTATCAATTGATAGATATTAGAATGCATCTATTATTTGAAGATAAATATTTTTATAGTCCATCTAGGAATAGATTTAATTTAAAAAGAAGCAATGGCATTTATACAACTTAACATCTCATCTTCCTTCCTGAATGAATATGGAATAAAGGTAGACATATATATTTCTTTTGAGAAAATATATACGCCCTTGATCAAAAAGTTTCAGGAATTTATTCATAAAATCAAAAATACAAATTTATTAATCAAAATCGATATTGTCTCCTTCAAAGTACTCCTCATCGACTGCAGCAGCACTCATGCCAGCTGCTTGATCCAATCCTCAAAACATTTTTTTATATTCTGTTTTCGGTTTGGTCATCAGAGCCGTCTTCGATTTTTTCATTATCTCCACTTGGCTGCTAAAACGCAGGTCCCCGGAGCGATTTTTTGAGTCGACTTGAACAGGGAGAAGTCACAGGGAGCCAAATCAGTTGAATTCGGTGGCTGTTGGATGGTATTCGTTACGTTCTTGGTGAAAAAGTTGCGGATAACGATGGCATTGTTCTACTGCGTGTTAAGTGATTCCCACAAATCCTGTATTTTTTGGCATCTCAAAGCCAAATCATTAGACAAAATGTCTTGAACGGATTCATAAGCGATGTTCAAATTCGCTGCCATCTCTCCAATGCGTCAATTTACAGTTTTCGCCCATCATTTCTTTGATTTCATCGAAGTTTTGATGTCGTCTGAGTTCGTCATCCTCGACAGACTCACGAAAACTTGGACCACACATAAAAGTTTGTTTTCGATAGAGTAACACTTCTTCAACATTTTCCCACCGTTTTTAACTCAAAATTTAATACAAACTCGTTGATGCAAAGACGATTTCATTTTTAAAATCGTAAAATTCCCAAACTACTCTGATATAATCCATACCGAAATCGAGTATAAAAAATGTTTCGAGGATTGGATCAAGCGCTGGCCTAAGTGCGCTGCAGTCGATGGGGAGTACTTTGAATGGGACAATATCGATTTTGATAAATTAATTTGTATTTTTGATTTTCTGAATAAATTCCTGAAACTTTTTGATCAAGGTAGTATATTATATATCATACCCACAATAATGCGTTAATAGAATTTATATGCCAAAATGGCCGAGTCCATGACCTACCCATAACATATAAGAAACCAACTGCCGTCTCTTTTAGTGAAATATTCAATTGGAGCTCTCCTTGTCTTCCTCCTTGATTCACAAATATGTTCCCTTGGGGTAAGTTTCAGCTTTCTAACTCAAACCGATTGCAGCTTCGCCAAACGATTAATTTTGAAAACACCCCTAAATGTTTTTAGAAATTGTCACATACAGTCGACTCTCGATAATTTGAATTTTTCGATAATTCGAACTCTTCAGCTATTAATTTCGGTAAATCGAAAAAATGCTGTGTATTTTGATACGCTCGATAACTCGAAATCCATTTCGTAACAAAAGGGGAAAATAATGTTCTATAATTCGAACTAGGCCACTTCCCCTCTTTATAATTCGAATTTTTCTTAGCAATGTTTACTTCTCATTTTCTGCGTAAATATGTAATTTTTTGTTCTTTTTCGTCTTTTTCATTATTTTTACTTTTTTACTTGAGGCTATATATAAAATTTTTCTAAGCACATACATATTTTCAAAAATAAATATAATAAAAACTCTTAATAATTCGAATTTTTTTTCTTTCCTCTTCATAATTCAAACTTGTCATGATAATTCGAAGTCTCGATAATTCGAATTTTTCTTGGATTTCGAATTATCGAGAGTCGACTGTATTTTTTTTGTAAAATCAAGAAAAATAATATAAATATTTTTCCCAAATCTATTTTTTTCATCATTAATATTCAAAATAGCCATTAGACATATTATTACTAGAACTCCTGTGGACCCGGGTTAGAATTGATCCACAGTATCCCCTGCATGTCGTAAAATGCGACTAAAATGGGTTAGAGTGAGGCTGACTCCCACATCACTTACAAAAACACTTACCTCGATAATTCTTGGTAAGGCCTACCTACACTACTACAAGTAAAAAATTTACTTTTGCTTTCAAGAAATAAATATTCTGGGTTCAGATTTTTATAGAGATGAATAAAATGGCGAACTGATTGGTTTTTCATATCTCTGGAAATGCTTGCAAATCAAATTACCCTTCAATATCTATATCTTCATCCACTAGATCAATAGGAAATGTCTTTTCTTCATCTTGACTGGTGAGAACATTGATATCACAGAGAAGATATCCACGAGGTCCAATGTCTTCATTTTTCTTGCTCATTAGTACCACCCATTTGTGATAAAATTGCTTTCCTGTTATGTTTATCTTTTTAAATCATATAATAATACAATATTGAATATCAAAGATGAGAATAAATACCTGGCTGAGCCCAAACTGTACCAATATCTAGCTTTGTTTGACCTAAACATTTTTTATTTTTACAAAATGTTCGAGGTTGCCAAACCTAAAAATATAAATAATATTAGCACACTTAATTTTGAAACGCAACGCCATCATTAAGGGGTATATTGGGTACAATTCTATAGAAATAGGTACAGAAGATATTGCAAGTCAGCTAAGAATAATCATACACTCCACAAAAGAATTATACCATATTTTTACTTAAGCAAGGTTAAAGGAGCCATATTAAAGCGATCAAATTAATAAATTTAAAGAATTTAAAAATAAAGTACTATCTTACTCTAGAGTAAAGTACTTTAAAAAATAATTTTACTAAAAATTTTAAATTACCTTTTTTGTGGTCCCCAAGGTACTTAATTAGGATATTAAATTTCATCAAAATTGGTTACGTCATTTTCAAGATATTTAGAAAAAACTAAAAAAGTACTGAAATAAAGTTCTACTAACACTCGATTGCGATTGAATTCACTTTTTATATAAGATATTTCGAAAAATTACTTCTTTCACATTTAGTTATTTTTTTAACCATATATACGGTTTCATCCTACTTGATAATGATCGCAGAATTAGTCGATCGTTCGATTTATTTATTGTTATTTTATCAACCCTGGTAAAAAAATTGAACAGAAATTGACCAGAAAAAGAGCATATTTTCTGTTTGACCGGCTGTAAAATTACCATAAAATCTGGCCAGAATTTGAATGTAAATGTAAGATTGTTACAGCCATATTATGGCCGGTTGGGATGGTCTATGAAGACCATATAATCTGCCATGGTTCTGGTCAGAATATGTCCATAAAATAAAAAGATAGCTTGTTCCTCAATGTCGTTATCGTCCACGGTGGTCGAGGGTTTTCTCGCGAAGTGTTTTTGGTGAAATTGTTTCCTGTTGCCTTCTTTGGTTGGTAGAACTGAAATTATTATTATTTTTGAAGAAATCCATTTTCAAATTTTTATCCGAGCTGGGATCAAATCTGTGATGTTGTGTTTGCAGAATACAATCTAGAAAAGATGGTGTCACTCGAGGGTTGAACTGCGATTGGAATTAGGTGTACACCGTCTTTGGAATTATGTGGAATTATTTTGGAATTCATTAGATAATGCCCTTTCATCTATTGTCTTCTACTTGGAAATGAAAGTGGAAGTGGAAGTAGGTTTACACGATAATAGGTCGCAGTTCACCCCTCGGTGTCACTCTATCCCCTCGGACTCCGGCGAATAAGATACAAGAGAACAAAATTGGCTATATATACGTAGTATGAGTTCAATGCTCGTACATTAATGCGAATCCATACCTTTCTATAAATTTTATAAAATGATAAGAGTAAAATTAAGTGATTAATTAAACAAAAAGTTTTTGTTTTATTTATTTATTGTTATTATTATTTATTTTTACTCCCCCCCCCCTTCCAAAAAAAAGAAAGAATTCAAGCGTGTGATAAAAAAGATATATATTTAACACTGATAAAGATATAAGAAAAAATGAAAGTAAAAATATTATTACTAGTACATTGTATTATTTACAGTTATTTTCTACACTTTTTTACGGCCAGAAAATATCAGTTTTTCTTAGCAGAATCTGGCCATAACGATGCGACCATTTTCTGGACAGAACATCTACCCAGAATCTGGACATAACTATACCACCCTTCAATAGATACTATCACGGCAGATGCTCTGATGAGATAAAATCAATAATCCCCCACGCACGCGTTTTGCCGATTCCCAACACTCTTTCGCGGTCAAATTAGAAAAGTGCCGGACCACTTCCAATACGTATATCCCCATGACTTCAAGGAACTGGAACTCTGTCTCAGCCTCCATCTTCCCCAGCACTTACAATCTTCAAACCTTCAAAACCCGAGTGCATAAACACCTACGTCTCCACCCTCTCACTTAATCAACTTTCCATTAACTTCGGTAATGCAAGGGCCTTTTGAGAGATAAAGATATAAGAAAAAAATGAAAGTAAAAATATTATTACTAGTACATTGTATTATTTACAGTTATTTTCTACACTTTTAGGCTGCATCTTTACGCCCTTAGCGCCCTTCTTTGCATTCGATTGCATTAAAAAAACCCACCAGATTCTGGGCAGAACAACCGGCGAGAATCTGGCCATTTAATGGAAAGAATCTAGTCATAATTATGCGACCAGATTCTGGCCAAAAAACCGTTCAGAATTTGGATTAAAACAGGAAATTCTGGTCACTTTTTCTGCCAGGGAATAAATAAATATATTTAAAATTTACACTATATCCAATTCAAATAAAATATTTATAAGATTGGATCTGAGAATTTTATTTATATTAATTTATTTATTTATTTTTTCGAGGATCTTAATTCTTTAGATAGGTATTGTTTTTCTATTTTCAAAATAATAACATATTATCATTTTTTTATTTATTTTACTCTATTGCTTATGAGTTAGCGACATATACATCATGTCACTTGAACAATCTTAAATTTCATTTGATCCACCAAACACACTCTGATCATGAATATATCACAATTATATTTCTCTTTCTATTTTTATTATTTACTGATCTATACGATAACACAAAGGTTCTTTGTGTTATCGTATAGATCAGTAAATAGTAAAAATAGAAAAAGGAAATAATTGTGATATGTATTCAGATGAATCAGAGTGTGATTTGATTGGATCAGGTAATTTAAGATTGTTCAAGGCTGATGATGACATGAATGTATATGTCGAAACGTCCCTTGATATAACAATAAAATAAAATAAATGAAAAAAATATAACTGTGTTATTATTTTTTGCAAATAAAGAAAATCAATACCTATTCTAAAAGAGAATTAAGATCCTCAAATAAAATATATTAAAAATAATGATAAAATATAATCTATAATAACTTCAAATCACGTACCGCAATAGTGATAACTTTATCCAATAATTGCTGCTTTGTGCATTCGAATTCAAATACAAAAAACTGAAATAAAAAATATGAAAAAAACAATAATTAATAATTTTAACATTATTCTGTTTGTATTTACCTCGTTAAAGGTGGGAGATTCGCTTTTTCGTTGTATCGCTGTCTTCTTGCGTTGCTTATCTACCGATACATAAACTCGAGAATCCATATTGGGCCAATTAAGATGACGTGCTTCCAATACCTTAACACAAGTTGCATTTCATATATAAATATTATTTTTATTAGGTATATCAATTTAATTAGTAATTAAAAGTATAAAATTACGAAATTAGTAAATAATTGGATTATAAATTTTCATTTACAAATGTATAA
This sequence comes from Forficula auricularia, assembly GCA_024734495.1. Classification (NCBI taxonomy): domain Eukaryota; kingdom Metazoa; phylum Arthropoda; class Insecta; order Dermaptera; family Forficulidae; genus Forficula; species Forficula auricularia. The sequence continues at coordinate 8,580,018 of JALMQS010000353.1, forward strand.
ATAAATAAATAATTTTTTCATTATTTTCCCCCTTTATTTATAAAATTTCTGACCTAAAAACATTTTGTTTTTTAAATTGATTAAATCAAGCATTTAAGGGTTAATATACAAACAAATGTGCTAAATTGCAGCTCATTGGCTTCAGATATCCAAGAGGTTACCACAGTGAGGTTATCAAAATGATTTATAAATACAATATGAATATTTATATTTTTGATATACATATTTAGAGTTTGGCAAAATAAACATGAACTGAATTTAGGTTCAACGTCTATCCACTCAAAAAACTAATTAATTGTTCAATTTTAAGTGCTTTTTCAAAACTGAATTCATATTATTAAACTTTAAATGGATGAAACACAAAATAGAGATATTTTTTTTTATTTAGACCCCTTTCAATATCTCTGACATTGATAACGAAAAAGAAGAAATTAGTAGATGAATTCGATTTAGCTGGAAATTGAGCACATCATTAAAAGGGAGTGCTTATAATTATAGCCGCTATAAAAATAAGATTTAGAAAAAATCAACTTTAACCGATGGTTGCCAGACTTTATCCATAATCATTTGAAATATTAATATGTTTGAAAGTTATCGCGCCTTTTTGTAATGAGGGTTGTAAGGCCTCAAGGCAGCTCGTATCTAACTTTAAGTATTAAAAAATGTGTTTCGATATTGGCTGGTTTGATCATCTAGTTAATTAATCTTATGCATATATGATATCCTGTAAAGAAAAAGTGGAGGGAAGACAAGGGTTAGTTCTCTTCAAATTAGTATGAAATAAAAAGGTAAAACAATTCAACGTTTATATAAAATTTATTCAGCAATTAACAAAGGGGAAGGTTTGGATATTGTGGAGTGTGGTGGATTGATTAAGAAGAGTGTTTAGGAAAAGTAAAGGCCATTTCTAGCCTGGTTCCCGTTCCGCAATGCCTGGCGTAAAATTGAATACGCCGTGTGTGGGCTGCGGACGCTGCTCAATATATGAAGAGCTAAAATGTCCTTTCTGAATCTGTTCAGAAAGAAAAAGGTTGGTTTCTTGCCGCCTGGGTGGGAAAGGGAAGATATAGGTTTTTTTGGTCACCAAGCGAGCGGGTGCTAAAAAACAAACATGTTTTTGCTAAGCGCTGCTTAGTGATATTGAAGAAAAACCTTGAGTGGTTTCTGGACCTAGTAGTGAAGGACCTTTCAGTGGAATTGCCGCAAGTGGTTTTGGGCGAGGGTTTGTATGTTTTGTGCTTCGTCAATCGAGCGGACGATCAAAACATATACATTGAAGAACCTTTCAGGCCCATACAAGTTTAGCGAATAACACACATAGTGTAAGTCTAAGAGATGTTTACGTTTTGGTGGTTGAGAGTATAAGAACGAGTGGCCGCATTAGCCAGGGTTTCGAGAACAAAAAAGGTGGTGGGGAGTGGAGTTGCAAATGCCGACTATAGGGGTCCGAGTGCGTTGATAAAATGACTAATGGTGAAAAATTGTGGCAATTTTGAACATAATATTATTATTGAAAATTGTTTATTTAATTTTAATTTGTTTCTCTTTTATAATATGATTATTCCTTTATTATTAATCCGATAAACCGACTCAAATAAAGAAATTTTAAAGAATGTAAAAAGGTACTATCTTACTGTAGAGTAGAGTAATTTAAAATGTAATTTTGCTAAATATTTATATAACCTTTTTGGGTCCTCAAGGTACTTAAATAGAATATTATATTTGATCAACATCGGTTAAGCAATTTTCAAAATATTTAGAAAAACTAAAAAATACTGGAATAAAGTACTAATGTTTGTGGGTCCATATGTACGAAAAACTAATCAGCGCTTTATTTAGTTAAAGTAATGGTATGTTTTCAATTTTATTTTCATCGGTTGAACCGTGTGAACAAAATAGTCTGCGAAAAGAGGCTAACATGCATCAAAGCGCACAGCTGTGCGTAGGCCAAGTTCGAGCATTAACTTGGCCGTATACGCTTTACGCTATTTACACGAACCATTTCGAGCCTAAATTCGACCCTGGGTTATCTGCTCTGCATGGATAAAGTAAAAAATATTTTAAAAGCATTCTCTATTTGCATAGTCTATATTTCATTCAAGCGTAATTGATTATTTATTTACTCTCATTTTAAGTAAAGAGTATCGTTCTAATCCGAGCGAATGGGTATTTCTATAATAACAGAAATTAACAAATACATTTATATTTGACTGGACTTGTCCGGACTTGACAGTGTCTCTCTGTGAGCCCCTCGCAACTTCTAGGCGTAATTAGATAAGAGATAAAAGACGGATTCATCTATCCATGAACCTTTTCACAAAAATTCAATTCATTTTTAATCGACTTCAAAAAAGGAGGAGGTTATCAATTCGATTGAATTTTTGTGTCTATGTTACCTGATTTCTTCGCCAATTATGAACCGATTTCGAAGATTTTTTTGCATTGGGTTCAGTCTGCTTCCCGATTGGTCCCGTTTTTTTTCATTGGTATTGTACCTTTTTGATATGTATGTTCAGACATAACTTCTTTGTTTATGAACCGATTTCAATCATTCTTCTTTTATTAGAAATGGGATACCTAGGGTAGTCCCATATTAATTTGGTCAAGTTGTGATGATATGATCAATGACGAAATAACGAAAATTTCCAATTCTAATGAGCAAATAATCGAAATTATAATAAATAAAATATTTTATAAAAAAAACAATCTTAAAACGTTCATTTAAAACCCGCAAACGTTTCGAGAGAATTTCTTTATCTATGAAATGGATTTTTTATCATTTTCTGATTCATTCGCCCGACGCTTTCTCTTACGAGATGCATACAAAATATTAATAAAACAAAATATAAGTCACTATTAATAACATCACTAAAAAGAAAAAAGAAAAATAATGTTTATTAAAAAAATAAAACCGACTTCAAAAAAATTAGATGCATCAAATAAATTAGGAATCAACTCAAAATCAAATAAAATACACTAAAGGCATAAAATAATTATCTAATCTAGTACACAAATTAATGCATATGAAATCACTTTTTGAAGTCGGTGCTAAACAAACTATATAATCGAGCTTACTCGCCAAACGTACTAAGTAAGATCCGTCGAGTGCGATTCATAAAATGTATATGTTTGGCACCGACTTCAAAAGTGATTTCATGTAACAATTTCGTCGTTTAATTCTAACTAAATTAGATAATTATTTTATACCTTTTAGTGTATTTTATTTGATTTTGAGTTATTTATTTGATGCATTTAATTTTTTTGAAGTCGGTTTATTTATTTTTTTATCACATTCAAATTAAATAATTTTTTCATTCATCAATGCATACATGACCACGGACTAAATGAAAAAATCGCCCATTTTACGCTCTAGGCTAGACCCCGTGCAATTTGTTGCAAAACCCACAGGTCCTAAAATTCAATTTAAATGAATACTAACATTTGTGTTTTTGGTTGAGACCATGGGTTCCGAAGTTTTACCCCTCAGGTAAAAATTATTATTGTTTATTATTATTTACCCATTGAAGTCGCACTTGGCGCGAGACCGATTACAATACTTTATCCGCTTCGCATGGATAAAGTAAAAATTATGTAAAAAATGTCAAAAAGTCCCCAAAAAGTTACTTTTCCTCAAATGTGTTGAAAGTCCAAAAAAGTCAGTAAAACGTAATACTTAATATCTCCAAATGTCTTTTATTTTTTAGATCGGTAGACATATAATAAAAAAACTTGAAAAGTCCGGAAATTGAAAAAAGGCGAAATACTAAAATCATTATGATATGGTTGCAGTAAGGTATAGGATTTATTATTTTTTTTACTTAGAGAAAGTGGTGTAGGTTTTAGGTGAAACATGATATTAATTAATAAAGTAAAGGGTGTGTAGTTTCACATTGAATGAAATAAAACTCAAAGAGATTTATACAAACTCAATATATTTCGGATTATTAGTCCATCATCAGGAGTTTACAGGTTAAAAAAAATTTACACCCTTTACTTTATTAATTTATAGGATTTAAGACTGGATAGGCTCTTAAACGAATAATAATGGAATAGAAAGATGTATTATCTGTTTCTCGTTTACAAAAAAAAAAAAAAATTACCTTTATTGTAATTTGAAAAATTTCATTGATTTCCATTTTTGCTTTATCTATTATTTACATAGTTTATTAAGCTAATTAACAAATTATTTAAAAAATAAATATAATTATTAATTTCTTTTAAATATCACTATGACGGTTAAATTCTTGCCTAGGCTTCTTGGATTTTTATTCATTGATATTATTAAAGATTTGTTTGACATTTTTAATTAAAATTAATTCCAAATCACTCGATTCTAGAGATTTTTATTAAATACTAGATACATTGTACTTTTACAATTTAAAACATATTAATTGTTTTTGTTTCACCATCATAGTGGGACAGGATAGTGTAATTACTATTTAGTACCTGGAGCCACCGAGCGATGATCGGTAACATTTTGCTTCAGTTGAAATCTATATATTAATATTATTTTTAATTTAAAATTCTGATAAAAATACAAATATATATAGTACACGCCCCCTGAACCCCCCCCCGCCCCGAAACCCCGCACTTTGTCCCACCCCGGACCCCACCTCATGCACCCCCCACCACCACTGCACCCCTCTCAACATCTACCAGCACCCAGTTTTTGCATTTCTAATCTTCTAGTGGGCCACAGATTATGTGAAAATAGCTATATAAATAAATTCCATATAATTATTTTTTTAATTAAATAATAATTTATCGAGTTTTATAATTAATTAAATTGGCAAAATGTTATTATACCCCAAGGGGTAAATAACCTAGGTTAGGAACCACGGGGATCTATATTCAGTTCGGCTTGGTTGTCGAATAAGCAACAGTTTAAAATAATAAATTCTACAGGTGGTATGATGGAGCTTAATAAAAACACAAATCATAAACGATGAAGTAAATTTAAGCCAACGTGATCGTAATCGCAACGGCTGACTGAAATTTTTTAACTAAACGATAAGTTGGAGATCCCTTACATAAAATAGTTAAGAATTTTATGTAGTTTATTAATATAATTTTTTTTTGAAAATGTTAACTCTTTAATATATACCTCTAAGACACCATACCCAAAATATTATTAAATGAAAAAAAAATATTCTCAAATTACAAGATTTTCATGATTTTCACTTTAGACAAAAACAAATAACTATTAAAAGTATTAAACGTTTTTAGTTTCTATTTAAAATTGTATAATATAAATTTTTATTATAAATATCAAGTAAAATTTGAATGACACATTTTAGGGATTTTTAATATTATTTATGCTTTGAAAAGGAATGTTGATCAACAAATGCGTAGGTGATTGAAGAAGGCGCAAGGCGGAAAGAGCGATGGGTCGCTCGGATCCGAGGGATCGGGACAGGAAAAGAGGAATTCGCCATCCGGAACCGGAAAATGAATCCGACTCGATCAATTATCATACAACCAACAAGGGTATTTTTATTCATTTTCGTTATCCTTTCACAAGACAGCTATCTGTGAGACGGTGAGACAAAGGTTTATAGATTGCTATTTTCATTAGAATTGTATTCAGGACTAAAAATTATAATACTTCTATTGTTTGACAGGAAAAATACCTTAAAATGTAAATAAATGGTGATAAGAGTTTGGTTATAGTTTTTAAATTAAAAACTTTATTTATTCGAAAGGTGTAATATTTTTAAGTTCGTCGTAAAGTACAAATATCTACTCTTCTTCTTGTCTCATGTGCCTACTCTGTATACGTAGGGGACCCTTATCTATTATTGTATTGTGTTGTCTTTAGCCTGACCAAATATAGATTCTGCATCCGGTACCCCGCACCAATCTCATATATATTTCGGGGCCAGGAATGGTGTATACGTCCCTGCCCGCGTCTTCAATTTCTCCTTGAATAATGAGATTTTTAATGGAATATCAGTCGCACCTAATTATGTGGTCCAGATAAGATGTTTTTCGTTGTTTCACAATATTTAGGAGTTCTCTCTCTATTTTTTACTTTATTTATTTAGTAAGGTGAGGAAAATCCTACATGGAAGTAGTGCCGGACTCCTACCTACTAAAAACCCCACCTCATGGTCCATGTATTCATCCTCTCAGGAACCCCCAATAAGGCAAACCTACCTTCAGAGATCTTCAGTCTTCAATATTGTTTTTCTAATATTTTTTTGCACATTTGGGCCGCCGTTGCCCATTTTCTTTCACTTTCCATCATGATTTTATTAATGTTGTTTTTGGACAGGCCTTCATCTAGTTGCTGTTAAGCCAAGGTTCTTTCTTCCACCCATCTAATGCAGCTGAATATCGTATACTCTGGCGTGTCCAGGACCCGACATTGAGCACAAATTTCGTCCTCCTGTATGCCGATTTTGTAGAGATAGTAACAAAAATTCCCATGCTCACTAGGGCTGGATGTAGTCGTAGTAAATGCTTTTACCACTAACACAGGGTAGATGGTAAATGAGAGCCAGGGATGGCCTAATCAGATGACAGTCACTTGCAGTGCCTGGCATCTGATTGGCCATCCCAGTCCCTTCATTTACCATCTACCCTGTGTTAGTGGTAAAAAGCATTTACTTTGTGACATACAACCGGCCCTAAGCACCTGTGTAAGGTAGAAACTTAGTTCCCCATGTGGATGATCGCACCATTCTTTGACGTCAGGAATCAGGCTCTTCTACCCCCGCTCTCAGTAAAACCTCGTCGTTAGACATGTGTTCAGTCCAGGAGATCTGAATCATTCTTCGTAGCGTCCACATCTCAAATGCTTCTATTCGGTTTAGTGTTCTGACCTTAAGTGACCATGTTTCCACCCCATGCAACAAAATGGGCAACACATAGCATTTGGTTACTCGTAGTCGAAGATCAACTGGCAAAATTCTCTGGAGTAGCATATTTTTTATTTTCATATATGTGGTTTTTGCAATTCCTATACACCTTTTTTACTTCATCATCACAATCTCATTTCTCATTGAGAGTAACTCCAAGGTATTTAAAATTGATTACTCTTTCAATAAAACATCTACTCTACAACTCCATAAATAATCGATGGTTTTAAGCCTGTTGGCAAATCGAGATAAGAACCAAATAATATTTTTTTCAATGTATAAGTTTGATAATATTTAGAAACCATATAATAACCGGGTACAAGATTTTATTTTTAGTAATATCTGATGTTTTAAGAAATGTCTTAATAATTTTTAGAAAATTATATGTCTTTAATAAAATGAGAATTGTTTTAAATTATTCAACTTGTAAGTATGATAAAGTCTTGTGGAGAGCACAGCAATGCCATATTTATTATAAAATATAAAACTTTAGGAGAAACAGATGCTCCTTGGCTTTATGCAATCTTTTAGCAGACCAGCTTGCCTTAAGACTACCCTACAGACATTTGTTGTGTGAGGAAGGGCAAGTGGATAATGATAACAAATTATAGGAAAAAATAATTAGTATAAATAAATAAAGTCAGTTTTCATGTCAAAAAATAATCAGATTGTTTGTTCAGCTTTCAATACATTTATTATTTTCGTCAAGGCATGAATTTATATTTAAAATAAAAATATTTTAAATATTTACAAGTAGAAATTTAGATATAGGTAAATTCATGTCTTGATTAAGATAAAAAATTTATTATGATATCTTGACAAGAAATAACCGTCAAATTACAATCAGATTATATTAGATTTGATTAATTTATCGTCCTAAAACGTAAATATGCTATATTTCAAAGAATGAATTGTCTAAGTTAAATGTATCTTATTTTGTAGGAATCTATCTTTGTTCGATTCATAATTAAATGATATTTTTATCATCTTAGGGTTTATATGAATGTCCAATAAATGTGCTGAGAGCTTGACCTAATGATCATTTCAGAGTATTCAGTCTAAAGATTGGTTTGCCTACATTTGATTGTATCCAATGTCAAGTCTTTCACTTCTCAAAAAAGTCGCATATTCCATATGCTTCATTCTCTTTTCCTCTCTCTTTCCAGTCCCTAGAAGTTATAGGGATAAACGAATTACCGATTGCATTTGTTCGGCTAGTATCCAATTTAATCGCGGTGTATTTAATGCTAGAAAATCATGTAAATGAAACTTTTAAAAGGATTATTGATTTTATCCCGTCAGAACAATTGCCATATTAGTAAGTTAAATAAAAAAGGAAAAGGGCAGAGATAGTTCTACCATGGGCCAGTGAGTCGAGAGTGTCAGTTAATGCTGAAACTTCTATTAGTTCAACAAGAACTTTCTCATTTTTAATTCTATACACTCATTTAATCTTTAACGATCTCCTTTAGCACGACATTTCAAAGTTGTTCAGTCTGCCTCCCCAATCATTGTCCAAGTTTCACAGACATACAGCGTGATTCTCATATATGTATATCCCTCCAGCAACATTTGCATTTTCTAAAATAATTGAGATTGATCATAATAATTCTTGTTTAATTGAAGGGTTTGCTGTAAAAAGGAGGTAGCTCCAATTTTTTCAGTTTTTGGGAAACCAAAAAAAACGTTTAAAAAACTCAAAACGACGACAAAATTCAAAATGACGGACAGCTCCATCTGTTGAGCAATGCTGGAAATAACGATTGGAGCTACATCCTTCTTGTACCAAACAAAAGATAGTGTTAATATCTCCCAACATCAATAGGATACCTACCTCCTTTTTTGCAGCAAACCCTTCAATTCTATTTTAACTCGAACGATTTCAGACTTGGTTTCTTTTTCCTTCTCTCGTCCCACATTTGCTTCACAGATTGCGAAATTTCTTAAATAATTATTCGCTTACCTTTGACTTAATATAAAAACACTTATTTGACAACAAACCTGATTTCTCATCATATAATTTGTTTATTTGCGAATGACCCCTAAAATACATAAATAAATAAAATACCTTGTTTTGTTGATTCCTTATAATAAAGACATGGTGGAAAAGTTTAGTAGCTACTGATTTATACGATTGTTTGTTTGATTTTAGACAAACAGAAAAAGCTCTATCCAAGAAGAATGGAATATAGCGATCATAGAGTAAATGATGTTTGGAATAGATCGCAGAAAAGAACACAATCGAGTTCCTCTTCAGAAAATTATGGTTAGTCCTATATTGCTTTTTTTGAAGTGATAACTTCTTTTGGCGCGCCTTGCACACTTTTTATTTTACTTGGTGGTAAATGGGATTGAGCGGTCACGCGCCACGGTTGGGGTCTATGTCTAGGCACAGATGACGCTGCAGCATTAACTCTAACTCCAAATTAATATCTTATATTTGAATTTTGGCGCTCATGTACATTTTTCATTTTCCTGGGCTGTAAATGAGATTGAGACGTCACGCGTCACAGATGGGCTGTGGTCTAGTACCAGTTAAATCATTGTCGGAAAATATATTAATTATTCCTTTTCAAAAAATAATAAAATTTATATTTTTATAAAAAATAAATTTTTTAAGTAAACTTTTAATTCTTCTTTTGGGATTGCTAAATATATATTTATGTTATGTTATTTTTAAATATTATATTATTATATATTTTATAAAAATATAAATTTAATTAAACAATTAAATATTCCAGCGCCTCCCGAGCCCCACTGATCCTTTTGTCTGTAATAAAAATAAACTTTCTTCGTTCCTAAATTTAAATTTGTTATAAATTTTAATATTTTTAAAATATTTGAATTATAAATGCCATATAAGTTATCACTTCTATAGTGTGGTCTTAAGCACACACCCAAAAATTTTATTTAGTTTAATTTAATAAACTAAAAATAATTGAAAAACTATTTCAATTTTAGAAACACCCCCACCCCGAAATTCGAAGACCAGAAGAAGAAATCTACGTCTTGAAAAAGATTCGGAAATTGAACGAGATAATAATAATGGTGATAGAGTAAGTATATCTCTTTAAAGATTATATACTAATGGATAGCAACATTTCGGCTTCCACTTCATATATCTATATCTTTTTTTTAATTTTCCCTAAATAATTCTCAAGTCAATTAAATTGCATGTTTTCTTTTACCTTTTCTTTTCGAATCGGATTTTATTTTGGCTTATAAATATTTAAATTTAGATATTAAGTGTTTTAAATATGTTTGATTTCGATCTCAGAAGTTGGGAGTAAAGTTGGATAAACCAAGTGTCCTGATTGTAAGTTTGGCACTAGGGTTTGACCCACTAAGGGCGTTCCGTTCTATGATCAAAATAAAACATATCAAGGCTTTAACAGGGTCTTTAAATTCTCTTTCGTTGAAGCGATCACCCGGTAATGTTGGAATATTTAAAAATACTATATTTTTTCAAAAATTAAAAAACTCACTTGTTCTTAATTCCAATTAAATTTTTTAATGAAAAATTGTTGATATTTTTTCCAAACAATCAACCAACATAAAAGCACATCCTGTTATTTTATCAATTCTTTATTGAATTATTAATATGCTTGTTTTGATGATCACATCTTCGTCTGGCATCCATATACGGTACTTACTACTCATATACGAGTTTATATGAAATAAATTTCGTGAAAATATTTTGTAAAATTTTACAACAATTCATCATACCTATTTTATTCTAAATCTAAAAAATTAATTTTTCCCTGTTTTTCTGAACTTGTCTTTAAATATTTTAAATTATTTGTTCATGTCCGAATGCATATTTACAAATATTTTAGGCCCAATTTAAAAATACTACTCAGTACTGTACTAATATTATACTATACAAAAAAATTATACATTAGTCTTGATTTTGTCGTCTGTCTATGTTTGAAAGTTTTTAATTATTTCAGTGATAAATTTTCGTGCGATTATCTGATTTACACAATATTATCATCCAAACGATTAAGAAAAAATTCATAAAAAATGAGGGCTTAGCGTTTTGGTTTTAAAATTATCGTAATGATTTGAAAGTATTATATTATTTTAATTGAATAATAAATATTTTTGCTAGTATATACTAAGGATTCCGATTGGCCACCAGCCAAAATATAAACTACCTATTACGCCTAGATATTTGGTTCGTCCAAAATCAAGGCAAGCTGCATATAAAATAGAAAAAATAATTGTCACGAATCCAGAGAAAAAATATAAAAATAAAGAGGTAGGAAATTATATTAATTAAAAAAATTTAATTTTTAACATCAGAAATGAATTTGGAATTTATTCTGATTAGACAAGAAGTCCCCAAACACCTAAGAAAAGATTTAAAAAGCAACGTTCATCCCAGCAGCCATTTATGTTATCGAATGCTGAAGAAAAAGATGTACGACATCTTCTGGCACAGCAAATCAGTTCTGATGATTCCGCCAATTTTAAACCGAGTCGAAAAAAAGCTGTTAGAGGTATTCAAAATAATGTTTTTTCCTTCGTGAGAGTAAAAAAACAATGTTTATTTAATATTTATTTATTATTAAAATCAATATAATATGAAAAGATGTTTAATGAGAAATGTGAGCCTGCTTAATTGAGGAAAGGCGATCAAAATTTGGAGCAATCGTTGATAAGGCTGCTCGCATAATTCTCATCTATGCCTAGGTGCATTATCTTCACAAAACTTGACATTTTTCCGCGGCACACCAACTAATGACCACGGTACACCAGTGTGCCACGGCACACACTTTGCGGAACACTGCTCTAGGGTCCCTCGCTCTACAAAAGGTTGAAAAACACTGTAATAGGCTAAATAGAGATTCAATGACAATTTTATAACAAAAGATTAAGTTTCAAAAATATTACATAATTAATAGATCAAATATTAGATTAAAGAAAAGGAAAAAAATATTTTTTCAAAAAACAAACAAAATATACACCCTATCCAAATAATTTTAATAATAAATTAGTAAAAGTGAAAAAATTAAATGTTCAAATTTAGAAATATTGAATTTAATTACCCCTTTCAACACACACACACACACACACACAATATTTTTATTTACATACTACTAATACATATCAAAAATGAAATAACAAAGACCCAAGCACTTCTCCCTGAGGTTTGCTTACCCTTAAGTGTAAAAACATTTTCAAATTTATTTTTAGAAATATAGAGTAGACTCGTAGGTTTTAATAAAATTTCAGTAGGAAACAAAGCTTCGAGTCTGAAAATTACATCAATCATTTTTTTATTTGAAAGTTTCTTTTTGCCTAGAGTAGCAGAATTTTTATAATATAGATTCTAACACATGAATATAATACCCTCAGCGTTGGCATGGCGTATCCCACCTCCCGACAAATATACATACTTTGATCTCTATACTTAAAAACGAATGTTAATTTTTTCCAGGATTTGTGAATAAAAAATGTTTTTTTAATTTTATTAAACGCATTTCTTATTCTAATAAATCTAAAAATAAAACACTGTAGAATGTTGCTGTATCACTTGACGGGTGAATTGATCCCACGGAGGGCGAGGCGTTTAAACTGGGGGGGAGGAATTCTCTACAAAAATAACCCACTGATATACCCTACGATTGAATGATACTATGAGTTAAATTGAAAGTTTTTTGCCGAGGGTAGCAGAATTTTTATATGTTGAATGAGACAATAAAAAGAGCGTGTCTTCTGCTGGAAAAATAAATTTTTAAATTTATTTATAACGAGACTATAGTTTCGAGGGCTTTGCTCTCTTCTTCAGTCTATTACAATTGATTCACAGGAATTGATGTGTGAAAGTCCAGTGAATCTATTGTAATAGACTGATGAAGATAGCAAAGCCCTCGAAACTATAGTCTCGTTATAAATCAATTAGAAAAATTATTTTTCCAGCAGAAGACACACTCTTTATTGTCGCCTTTAATCTTTTATTTAATTATTCTTACTTTATTAACAAGTAGGTAATCATTATTATGTCATTTCAAAAATACTGGTCGCTGTTCAGATCAGTAATAATCATTTTTTACTCAATTCCAAAGGGTGGGATGCAAGTGTCTCTTATGCCCCCTCTGCAGATTCCCATGGATAGGTTTTATATGAAGAGCGTTTCTTCTCTAGGTTTTAATTTATTTATTAATTTATTAGCGAGTTAATTAGATTCCCTAGTATCACGAATAGTAGAAATAAATGTTCCAGGTCCGGGTGGTTTCAAATGAAACACTTCAGCTGAGAAATGCGCTAAACCTATAAAGGACTTGATTATCTTCGATAATAATTATATCAAGATTGTAGTTTGTTTTCCAAACTAATTCCCAATACCCCCGTCAATATTTTGATTGAAGCAACACAAGTGGGTCAGCCTGTTTTGCTTAAACTGTCTACACCTATTAAGAAGCTTTTATTAGCATAAGTGTCTTGGAAAATGCTGGATATATATAAATCTAAGAGTTATATCTAAAAAGTGGTTCAAGTAAAAGTTCAAGTCAACAACATTTCCTAGAGAATGAGACAGAAATCAAGTTTCTAGGATGAGTGGTTTTCATTTTATGAAAAACTTCGATTTTCTGCAAAAAATTGCAGTTTCTCAAAAATTCAACCTGATTGAGGCACGGAATACCATTATCCAATTAAGATGATACTTTGTTTGAATTGTTCCAAATTTAATCTAGTTTAAAAATGTATAGACTTTTCTTTGTCAAAAACTTGCTCTTTTGTGGTCAAAATGGAAAAAATTGGAAAAAAGTGCGAGTTTTTGGGATTTGCGGAAACAGAAAAAATACGCAAATTTTCAACTAGCGCTTGAGCCCGAACTGTTGGTCGGAGAAAAAACCTAAATAAAAAAATTTTGTAGGAAATTTTATGAACTTTCATTTTGAATAGGAAGGTTATTTACGTAAAGCTATTAGTTTTCGAGTTATAAGCAAAAAACCGCTAAAAAATTAGATTTTTTTCTCCTTTGTTTTGCATTTTTGACAACGTTCCGTCACTAAATTTTTTTTAGCAAACCTCAGATTCGGATTCAACACACCCAAAAATATAAAGGTTCGAAGAAATAACAACTACCCCAAAATTTTCCGGTTAAAATCACAATTTAACTGAACTATTTGTTTTAATAAAAAAAAATTCCCACTAAATATTTTGCTTGTGGTTTGACTCTCCAATGAAAATTTTCTGGCTACGCCACTGATGAGCAGGATACCCGCCGAAAGAGGGCTTCGCAGCTAGTATCAATATATTTTAAAAAATGCCTCTTGTCACAGACAGTTGTCTAGATACAGGCGTTTCCATAAAGTGCTGCTCTCTACTGGGTGTTTTTACCTTAATCTTCGGAGCGCACTTGTTGAAAACGAATAATAATTATATTCTATAATACCATAATTCATTAATCATAATAAATGAAAAACTAAGAATTTGCTCGGTTATTGGCGAATAAAATTTATGGATATAAGTCCAAACATGAATTATTAAATATTTAATATTGTTTATTTTTTGTTATTTAATATAATTGGCCATCTTATAATCTGATTTAAATATTTAAAATTGAAAAATTTATAATATAAGGCGCTAATAACCCTTGTCGTTGATGCGCCCTAAAACACCTATATAATAATTTATATTATAATTGTATTTTTTTTAAATATTCGAATAAATTTAGGTTTAGAGTGATATAATATGTTTCATATTTTTGCTGATTTATTAAATAATTATTGATAATTATATTAAAGTTAATAGAATGATAAATTTAATAATAAAAAAACAAAAAAATGATTGTATTTATTAAAATCACTAATGAATTAATATTTTTCAAATAAAAAATTTTACCTTAGGCAAGACTTGTAGCGGCCATAATAATTAAAATCGTCGATAATAATAAAAGACAAAAATTGATCAAATTTTGTGAGAATCTTTTATCTATTATATACAGTATCTAATATAATAAAAACAATAATAAGTTGACAAATCTAAAAGTATAAGTTTAACATTGTTTTTTTTAATGAAATTGATATGGATAAATTAATATTTAACTCAATAAAAAACACAAAGAGATTGTCAACTAGGTTTACTGAATAATAGTTGTTATGGATAAAATTGATTATAGGTATTTCAGATTGGATTATTTCGCACTGTCGGGGATTAAATCCGAGTGCCAAAATTTGCGGTTTAATCTCAGAGGCTAACTAGTTTTAATTTAAATAATAAATTTTAATTATTTTAACTTCAAGTTTCAAGACACGCATCCACGAACACCTTCAACTACGACCAGTGACGTAGCTAGAAAATTTTCATAGGAGGGGGTCAATCCACAAAGCAAAATATATATTTAGTGGGAATTTTTTTTATTAAAATAAACAGGCCATTTAAATTGTGTTTTTACCCCGAAAGTTTTGGGGTAGTTGTAATTTCTTCGACCCTTTATGTTTTTTGGTGTGATGAATCCGAATCTGAGGCTTGTTAACAAAATTTCGTCACTGACATTGTCAAAAATGCAAAAAAAGATAAAAAAAATCTCATTTTTTGGCCGATGTTTGCTTATAACTCGAAAACTATCAACAATTTATAAATAATCTTCCTATTCAAAATGAAATTTCATAAAATTTCCTAGAAATTTCATCATTTAGGTTTTTGCTCCAAACAACCATTCGGGCTCAAGCATTATGTGAAAATTGGCTTATTTTTTCTGTTTCGGCAAATCCCAAAAACTCGCACTTTTTAGGATTTTTTCCCTTTTTGACAATGAAAGACAACTCTATACATTTTTAAACTAGATTAAATTTGAAACAATTCAAACAAAGTTTCATGTTAAATGAATAAATGTAACCCGTACAGCAATGAGGTTGAATTTTAGAAAAATTCCAATTTGTTGCAAAAGTCGCAGTATATTCTTCATAAAATGAAAACCACTCATCCTAAAAACTTGATTTCTGCCTTATTCTCTAGGAAATTTTGTTGACTTGAACGATTACTTGAACCACTTTTTTGATGAATCTCTTAGATTTATAGATTCCATGACACTTTTGAGAATTCGGATCATAGCATTTGTAGGAAATTTTATGAACTTTCATTTTGAAAAAGTAAGGTTATTTACGAAAAGTTGATAGTTTTCGAGTTATAAGTAAAAAAACGCCAAAAAATCAAGTAAGGAACAAAAAAGCTGAGAACTTTAGAATGCTTTATACTTGGGGACGAGTACTCTGGGGTTTGAAACTCCATCGGCCGCCCGGAGCTATCTGAATTGTTTTCTTTCTTAAATATGTTTTCATTAGATCAAGTTATAAAATTTAAAAATGAAAATAAAAAGATTGTCTTTGGAAGCTACTTGTTATTACAATCCAAGGCTTGATGAAAAAAATAAATATTTTTAAAATTAGAGTGCTCTGTAATTCCGAGGTGTTTAACTATTATTTCAAAATTCTAATAGTTCTTTATTTTATTTTTTAATAGAATCTTCAAGAAAAAAACAAATGACAAAAATATATGCTACACAGCCTCTAACTAAAGATTCCATTGAATGGTGGCATTGTTTATGTGAAAAAGAGCAAGCGATTGAACGAAAATCTTTTTTCGCTCGAACCATGGCTAAAATTAATCAAATTAAACCGAAAATGCGAGAATGTTCCACAGAATGTCCCTACAATCCTGAATGTGATTCCCAAATCCCAACAACAGCAGTGAACTCATCTTCGTCTACTTCTTCTAATGAACCTGTGGGAATGATTCCTTTGCCATACGATTCAAATCAAGATAATTCTTTAATTGGAAATCCCTCTCAATCATCACGGTCTTCTTTGAAAAGATTTTCTTCGATGAGAAACGACTCGAGATCTTCTTCAGTAAGAAACGGCTCGAGGTCTTCTTCAGTGAGAGATTTAAGTAGAAATGCCTCACAAACGTCTTCGAATGGATCACTTCCTCTCCCACGATCTTCTTCGTTAAGAAGAAATGGCTCTCGGTTGTCTCATCTTTCTGATGATGGCACAGGAATAGAACGCAGTACTTTTGAAGCGCCATCTGTCGATGAAATTGATGAACAACTGGAAAGTAGAGATACTGTAGAGCAGACGCAAAGTTCTCCATATAAAAAAGCATGTATAGCAATTATCATAAATCAGCTAAGAATAACTACAAAGAAATAAACCTGAAGAAAAATCACTCCAAACCGAATAATGAGAATGTAAAAAAACGAAATCTAAAAAATCTGGCTAGTGAAAGATCCCCAAATAAAATTAAAGATTGCACGAGATGTGACAGAGAGTGTGAAGAATATACAAAAAGAAAGTCAAGAAAAAATTTTCGAGCACAGAGTCGGAGTTCATCAACGCAAAGACGATATCGAAAAAAACTCCTAAATCAACAGTTCAGGTTTTACTTACAAAAGACAACAAAAAGAAACAAAATTATCAAGAATCTCATGATAGGACTATAAATGAAATTGAACTGTATTTAAATACAATCCAATTAAATAAAATAGCCAATCGTAATGAGGTAGCAAAAGAGAATTTGATCAGGCGATTAGAATATGGTAGAAAAATGAATACTAACAATAAAATTGTACTTTCCCAAGTGAAAGGAAATATACACTTGAAAGACATTGAAAGTAGTATTAAAGATTCACTAGAACGTGAGTTAATAGATCCCTATCAATATTTATCAAAAAGTTATCGAAAACAGAACAACACGGTGATTAATGAATCGAGGCAAAATAAAAATACTAAAAGAAATTCTCTATATGAAATAGAAGAGAGTGAAGAGTCGAGACTTCAAATGGAACTAAATGAGCCCAAATCTAAGAATAAATTTAAAAGAAAAACTAGACATAAAATAGAAGGGAGTGGAGAGTCAAGAAAACAAATGGAGGGAAATGAGCCCAAATCCAGAAAAAATGTTAAAAGTCCACGTAAAACAAAAGAAGAAACTGAAGATCTTAGGAAACTAGAACCTAATGAGCCCAAATCTAGAAAAATTGTTAAAAGATATATTCCTCAAAAAATAGAAGAAGAAAGTGAGAAATTATCAGAAAATTCCAATGTTAAGTTAAAGAAAAAGGTAAAATCGAAAAAATTAAAAATAAAATTCGAACCAATGAAAATGTCAGTTCAAGATACGTTGTATTAAATAGAAAATATTTGGATCTTAAAAATGAAAGAATAAAAAAGGAAAATAGTTCCTTGATTTTAAAAAAATTATATACATTTTATGATACTTATGATAAATCTAATGACCATTTCGCTCTCGAATCAAATTCGAGTAAAACTTTCCAAAGAGTTACTTGTTTGGATCTTATAAATCGCCTATCGGACGAATTAAGACAAAGTGAAACACAAAAGAAGCCGATAAAAAAACAGCTTTCTGCGTCTTGTATAAAAAAGAAGAGCGTTGAAAAGCAATCTGTAATCTTAAACAAATCTGTTGACAATATATCTTCTGTTGATAGTAAGCCAGTACGAAAAGGGAGTTTAGATTTAAAACAAGAGTTGACAGTTGTAAATACTCCATCGAATTCAAGTCGAGATCAGAAAACACTTCAGATGCTACATTCAAATGAAGTGAAAAAGCCAGAAAAGAAGGAAATTTCCTGGTCAACATTAACGAGTGATTCGAGTTCATATGCTACAAGTTCCTCAATGCCGGTTATGATGTCAGCTCTCACACAGACAGACAGCAAACTCGAATCCTCGAAAAAAGCGAATCAAGTACATCATCCATTTCCAATAGCTCCAAAACATCCTCGGTAGGGATGTCGGAATTCAAACATCCTCTACGAGTTTGACAAATTCAAAAAAGAAATCCACTTCGAAGACAAGTGAATCCCAACAGGAGTTGAATGTTCCTACTATTGAAGTTACAATATCCAATAAAAAAGCAAATAAACCAATCAATTCATTAGGCGCTAATTTAATTCAAGAAAAGTCAAGCAAAGAATATGTAGTCATGAATTCGGTTAATGAAGCTATAGAAAATGCTGTTTTACTTTTAAATTCTTCTCCAACGATATCTTCCTTCAAGCCAAATACAAGCTCTGCAGGTCCAGATTCAGCAAAGAAGAAATTAACTTCTGATAAAGAAGATCTAGAAAAGACTCAAACAGACAATGCCAATGAATCGCTGATAAAAAGAGATTCTCACTCAACAGACTCATCATCGAAATCCAAAGGTAATTAAAGGAATTTATTATTTTAACAAACTTAAATTATTCTTGATTGTCCAAATTATTAATATAACTTCCTTATTATTCTCATCAATTTTTATTATAACATTATATTATAATAAAATAAAGTAAAGAAAATTCTTGAAAATTTTTTTAGAAACTTTTTAAAATATAAAATACTAAGTAGGTTTCACATAAATAAAAGATCAGATGCTTGTTTAGCACGACTCTATACTCTATGTATTATTTCGGGGTATAAGCCCATCTTCAGGAGTTCACAGAACAAAAAAGTATTTTCATTGTTTCATTCATGGGGGAGTATTAAATTCATTCGATTTTCTAATTCTTTTTACTTTAGTATAATATTCTATTAAAAAATCGCCCGGTTTCGATATAGGATGATTCGTGTCCATGATTTATAAATTTAATTGAAGCTTAGTAGGCATGTGGATAAAACATTTTTTCAGAAAAAAATAATAATAATAATAAAAGTTGAACGTTTCATCGAACTAATTTCCAGTAAGGGAAAATTTTTTGAAAATTTTTTTAGAAACTTTTTAAAATTTAGAATATTTTTATGACAGGGTTAGGGAAAGATCCAGTTCCCTACAAATGCGCAGATATTACTTGCCTGCATATAATGAAGGGGAGAACTAGGGAAGCTGGTTCTTCATTTCCTTATATCACTGGGCTGTGATATTTTTTGATGAGTTTTTAGGTTGCAATTTGTTTTATTTTATTTTATTTTTTTAATTTATTTATTTTTTTTTATTTTAATTTTTGGTTTTGTTTTTTGTAGAGTTAATGTAAATATATTGGCTGGCAAAATGGGTTTGTGCCTGATGCCAAGGAAAGAAAAAAAAAAAAAAAAAAAAATTTAGAATATAAAATACTAGATAGGTTTCACATAAATAAAAGATTAGATGCTTGTTTAGCACGACTCTATATATATTTCGTGTCCTTTGTGAACTCCTGAAGATGTGGTTATACCCCGAAATATATTTAGAGTCGTGCTAAACAAGCATCTGATCTTTTATTTATGTGAAACCTACCTAGCATTTTATATTTTAAATTTTAAAAAGTTTCTAAAAAAAACTTTCTTTACTTTATTTAATATGATTCACCAAGAATCTACATTATTCTCCCTCAACAAAAAAAAGAAATTATATTATAAGCATAGCATTAGAAGAAGCAATGGCACTGTAACTAAGGACGCAAGCATTAGAAATGGAAAGCGTGTAATTTTCTGTAGTCCTCAAACTAAATTAAAATAAATTAAAAAATCTCCCAAGATATCCCTAATGAAAAATGATAACTGAACTCTATTTATGCAAAAAATATGGGATTCTTGTACATTTTCGCCTTTTGAATCCAAAAATAAATTTATTTTTGTGTATCAATTCACATTTTTTCCCAAAGCAAGAATTAATTACTGTAATGCTAGGCACACACAGTTGATTTTCAGTGGAGCGATAGTTTAGTTGATAGACATAAATATATTAAGTTTATTGTAGGTGCATACACAACACAACTGCAGATCAACTCGATTATTTAATCAAAATCGATCGATGAGCACTTTTGATAAAAAAATCGAGCTTAGTTAGTTAATTAGAATTGGTTATAAATTGATAATTCATCACGATTTCAAACCAACTCAACTAAATTGTGGGTCGACTGAAAATCGACTGGTGTGTGCCTAGACTTAAGGTATAAATTGGATTCACACAATTTTGTGGCCAGTAAAAAAATACTTCTATATAATTTTATTTAGAATCTTATTTTAATATATCTACTTGTCATTGTATCGATGAATAAAAAAAAATGAAATTTTTTTAGTAAGTTATAGTAATTTGAAGAGTGAAAACGAGTAGAAATGGAGGACCTTGGCCTGCAAAAATACTTCTAAGAGGTTATTTTAGATTTTTTAAATCAAATCTATTTGCAGGAGCATTTCAGAATAAAAAATCGAAATTCTTAATATTTGAAGGGGGATTTGAAATGAAGGAAAAAATGAGAAAAAATTGAAAATTTCAACCTTTACCAAAAAACTATGATGGGATACGCAAAAAGGAAATTTATTTTTGATGATTATGAGACACAAATTAAAAACTGTATTAGGCTGGGTATTTTGGATTATAGAGCATGATACCCTTCTCAAAATACTGAAAATTAATTAAAACTTTATAAATAAGAAATGAAGAAATGAAATGATTTTTCTAAGCTAAATTTTCAATGAAAAAAAAATATATATTTCTCATGCGCGAGCTAGACTGACTTAAACTCTCAGAACAAATCTATATAGTAAACACTATTTATGATACAAAATATAAATATTTATCGATATTTTGATTATGACTTTAGATATTTGAACAGAAACTTTGTCATAAATTATTTAAATAAATATCAACTTTGAATTGAAAAATCTCCAAGAATAGAATCCATTTTTATTCAGGGCCAAATGAAATAGATATTTTAATTCTTTCTCCGCTTGAAAAAATTATTTAGCTAATTTCTAATTATAATTTTAGTAAAGCGGGACCAAAGCAATAAGAAAATAGCAAATGTTTCCAAAAGTTTAACTGATAAAAATAATAATAATGTAGATGTGTATTGAAGATCCTTTCTTTAGTAAATTTTGGAAACAGTTAATCAATTATATGAGGTAAGATTTAAATTAATTTTATAGGATACATTTTTCTCAAAAGATGGTAATTTCATCGTAAAGGGAATCATATTGGTATAATTATACATATAACCATAAAAATACGCTCATATTTATAAGATTAAAAAAAATTATTAATCATACGCTTAGATTTTTTTCTTTTCCTGTTTAGTTAGGCAGAGGCGTAGCCGCGGGGGGGGGGGGTCAGAACCCTACGGCTCATGAGTACGGCATGAGTAACGGCAACGACAAACCGTTTTTTTATGGCAAACTAACTGAAGTACCTTTTTAGTCCAGTTAAATTGTTCTCTAAAGGGCCACTCGCGTGAACCTGACGTGTTTTTTCCAAACACTCACTTTTTTCTATTTTTTTCCAATTTTGACCATGAAAGAGCACGTTTTTGACAAAGAACATTCTATACATTTTTGAACTAGCTTAGATTTTCTACAATTAAAACACAATTTCATCTTAATTGGATAATCGTAACCGGGACCCCAATGATGTTGAATCTTTGAAAAACTGTAATTTTATGCAAAAAATCACAGTTTTTCCTTAATAAAATGAAAGCCACTCATTTAGAAACTTGATTTTTATCTCATTCTCTAGGAAATTGTATTACCTTGAACATTTACTTGGTCTACTTTTTTGGCAAACTATTTAGATTTATAGATAAATAGCATTTGCCAAGATCCATTTTTTCAAAAAATCGCAGTTTTTCCTACGTAAAAAGAAAGCCACTTATTCTAGAAACTTGACTTACAGATATCTAGCATTTCCCATGACAAGATTAGATCCGAATCCTCAAAATTGTCATGGAAAATGCTGGATATCTATAAATCTAAGTGTTTTATCAAAAAAGTGGTCCAAGTAAACGCTCAAGCCCAACAAAATTTCCTAGAGAATAAGAAAAAAATTAAGTGTCTAGGATGAAAATTGCAATTTTTCAAAAGTTCAACCTCATTGCAGCACGGGTTACCATTATCCAATTAAGATGAAACTTTGAATTGTATCAAATTTAATCTAGTTTAAAAATGTATAGAATGAACCGCCAAAAAATGTAATCTTTCACTTTCTTTTGCATTTGTGGCAATGTTCTGTGACGAAATTTTGTTAGCAAACCTCAGATCGGATTCAACACACCCAAAAACATATAGGGTAGAAGAAATTACAACTAGCCCAAAACTTTCCGGGTAAAACACAATTTAACTGGACTATTTGTTTTAATAAAAAAAGTTCCACTAAATATTTTGCTTTGTAGATTGACCCCACCCCCTCCCCCAATGAAAATTTTCTGGCTACGCCACTGTAGCTACGTATATGTCTGAAAGGTGAAAAAAATCACTTCCAGGCATGTTTTTTTTTGACTTTGTGTCTAGATTTAAGAGCCCATGATAATCCAATAAAAGACGCTCACGGTCCGATTAAACTCTAAATCTTTTAAAGTATCTGTTTATTGTTTTACAATAAACAAATTCTTACTAAGAGCATTAGCCCAGTCAAATTAGACTTTATATCGAAATTCAATTTCAGATACATGAAATCTGTAGCAATCAAAAGAGAAGGTTTTTCTATTTAACATATCAAAATGTTTAAGCTATCAACAATTCATGTATTATCGACTTTAATTATCTGTATCTTCTAATCTATTTATACAATCGACAAACTAAAATATCATTTTAAAGAAAAGAAAATTTTCTACAAATAACAAGCGATACCCTATATGCTACAACAAACAGTTTTTCGACAATAAATATTTTAAGTTTTTCATGTGAAAACTTCTCCATCGTTAAAGGGAGAATTTCTCCCGAAATATATATACCTACATATGGTTTTGTGTTCAAACTTTGATGACTTTCTTGATGATCTCCTTATACCGTTATCTGTTTCATATGTATAATTTTTACTTTACCATTCAGGATACCTATGTCAAAGTCTAGTATGAATATCAAAACGAAATTTCACATGTAGTTTTTGTGTATTGAGATTAAGAGCTGATTAGATTAGAATTTGTTGTCCTGGAATAAAAAAGAGAGTCATTATTTCTTTCGAGGACCAAAATGGGGGTGGTTCAAAAAACCGAACTATTCATATAAGTCCTAGACCCTTTTTGATCGATTTGTACGAAATTTCGCATATACACTCTATATTACGACCTTACCCGAAAATTATTCACTATATGAAATTGATAGTCACCCAAATGGGTTCAAAAAGAATTTAAAATAATGAAATTTGAAGAAAGCTGATATTTGTAATATGTAGAAGAGTCTCATATTTAAAAGGAAATATGATTAATTACGAATTACGAGGTCCGCAATTTGATGTGGGCTCTATTATAAAATTAAAAATTCAAGTTAACTGAAATTTACTTTGAAAGGGTTTTATAATAAAAAAGCTGTATGATAAAGTTATGTTGATGGCCACATCAGTTCATTATATTTTTAGTGTAGTAGTGAACTAGTTTAATTTGCACCAAGAAAAAGACAATTCCTTATCTTAAGGATTAAATATAACAGATATTTTCGACAAGAGTATTTAAATTGAATTGTTATTCGAAAAGAAAATATCTTTCTCCTACTAAATGCGAATTTAGTATTATGTATTTTATTCTGTCTTTCAATTTGATTAATAATATCAGAAATCAAATAAGATATTTGAATAATAATTCTTTTTATCCCTTTAGTTTGAACTGGATTAGAACGATTGATTATCTCCGATAGAATGGTTTGTAGGGAATGAAGAACGGCTGTTTGGATCATTGGCAGTCATCTCCTCGAAACGGATCTTCAGAATAATCGAGATTGATTCATCAGTTCTTTGGGACTCAAACGACCTAAAAATCGCCAGAAATCGTTCATTCTAAGTCAAAAGGCAAACCGAACTATTCATATAAGTCCTATACTGGTTACTAACGAAAAGATAATGGATCAAAAAATAAAATAAATAAATATTGAATTTTGCTTTAATGAATAATCTAATTATTTTTAATGTTTAATTAATAAAATTACATGCTGTTTTGTTATTTAATACATATTATGGTTTGAGATTGATTAGAGATAATAACTTATTAAAAATTATAAATTTTAATTTTTTTTTGTACCTAACACTATGGGACAAAGTAAGAAGCAAGGATATCAGAGAAGACTGTGAGATCCAAGATATCGTCAAATGGACAAAAGATCACCGTCGGTACTTGAACGAATATGTGGATAGAGCAACGAGGAAGGACTAATCAAAATAGCCCGGTATGGAAGGCCAGTAGACAGGATAAAGTTTACAGAGTTTCAAATTTTTTGAACAATTACTTTGGCAGTAATAAAAAATTGGTCGCTAAATGCCAAAAACCCCATGTTATTTAGATGGGAAACTTACATCCCTGTGGGCACAGGTTAAAATTGAGTGGGAGATTTGAAAATAATTTTTAAGAAAAAAATAAAACAGACTTCAAAAAATTAAATGCAACAAATAAAATACACTAAAAGATATAAAATAATTATTATCTTATTTAGTTACAACTAAACGACGAAATATTAACATGAAATTACTTTTCGGTCGGTGCCCAACATATACCTTTTATGAATCGCACTCGACGGATCTTACTTAAGTACGTTTGGCGGGTACACTCGCTTATAGGTATAGTTTGTTTGGCACCGACTTCAAAAATTAATTTCATGTTAATATTTCGTCGTTTAGTTGTAACTAAATAAGTTAATTATTATTTTATACCTTTTAGTGTATTTTATTTGTTGCATTTAATTTTTTTGAAGTCGGTTTTATTTTTTCTTAAAAATTATTTTTATTTTTCTCTTTTTAGTGATGTTATTAATAGTGATCCTATCATCAGAACTTGACCAAATTAATATGACACCATCCCTAAGATACCCCCTTTCCAATAAAAAAAGAATCATCGAAATCGGTTCATAAACAAAGAAGTTAGGCCTGAACAAACCTAACAATAAAGGTCTAATACCAATGAAAAAAACGGGACCAATCGGAAGCTAGACTGAACCCAATGCAATTTTTTTTTAAAAATCGGTTCACAATTGGCGGAGATATGAGGTAACATAGACACAAAAAAAAAAAAAAAAAAAAAAATCAGTCGAATAGAGAACCTCCTCCTTTATTGAAGTCGGTTAAAAATTATACAATCCGCATATATATATATACGAGCTTTTCGTGCGTGCCTTCGGCACGCCCTCGTAGCTCGGCCCTTCGGGCTGGTGCCCTGACGGGCGGCGTCTCGGTCCAAATATTTTATTCCTCTTAAAAAACCACACTCCAAATGTATACCTGTAAACTCCCGAAAATACATAGTCTCTTAAAAGTTTCGCCTCGTTTTCGTCCTGACACAGCTACAAAAATGAGGCTCTAGATATGAATCTGGAAGTATTTTTTTTTCTATAATCTACCGCATTGTGATATTTTTTGTGTGGAAATAGATTTATTTAAATAAGTGGTATCGTGTGAGGAGGAGAATTATATTATATCATTTTTTTAAAATTTGGGATCGATAATCGATATAAGGCTCCAAATATTTAAAAGAGATCAGGTGTTGTTTGTATGACAGGCTGCTCCAGTATTGCAATGAGAAACTCATATGGGCATGCGTGTCTTAAGTCGTTTAATTTTGTAAAAATCAAAAAATAAGAATAACAAAATTTAGATTTTTAAAAAATTATAAAAAAAGTGGCAAATTATTAAAAAATAAACAAATAATATATAAATCAAATAAGATGTGATTGATTTCTTTTTCTGTGCGCAAAGAAAAGCGAATTGAATATTTAATTTTTGAGTGGTGAAGGGGGGGGGGGTAATAATTATCAATATATTTAATGTTTCTGGCATAAAGCGGTGGGGCCCCTCATCGCCCTGGGTATGTCGCAAAAAACAATAAATAATATGACATATAGAGCGATGAGGGGATCTCTCCTTAATTTTTACACTTTCGGCAGAAGAACATATAGAGCGGGTGGCGTATGATTGTTAATTGTTAATACAAAAAAAAAGAAATGTGAAATGTGAGTCAGGATTAATCCTGGCTCTCTCATCCACCCGCTCTGAATCTGAATTTATTTGTTCTGAAGCTGAAAGTGTGAAGTTTGTGTGGTGAACTTTTGTCCTTGTAAGAGGCGGCCCGCTCCTCGGAGGCCCAATAAACAAAATAAAACAAAATAAAATCAATTGGAGTCTTTCATTTCGAAATTTGAGTCCAAATTACGATTATTTCAAATTTGCCGCAAATATACCGACGGCGCTCTCTCTCGGCAGCATTACGTCAGCGTTGCGGCAAATTAATCTAGACAAATATATATAGTATATTACTATATGTGTATTGTATGTAAGTTTATTCAAGTTTTACACCAAATTTGTCAGAGTTATATTTTAAGTTGTACTCTAAATATATCTTAATAGGAAACTTTTGTTATCTGCTCTATGAGGCGAATCGCCTCAGAGCATCATTTCAATTAATTAAATAAACTAATAAATATCTCAAAATGTTCAGTTATTAGGGCTTTTTTGTAGAGCAAAACGCCATGGTTTCGCTAGATTTTTTTTAACAAAATAATTTCAGCCGTTTTTGAAATATTTCGAAAAAACGAAGCAAAAAAACACTTTTTTTCATGGTCGATTACAATACTTGACTATATCATGTATGGTAAAGTAAATAAATTGACACGATCTGAAGTGGCCATCCACTTGACTTTACCATACAGTTCTGGTTGAGTTTGGCCCAAGGGCCTAGATTTTCATTTTTTGACCCCGTCCCCCACCCCATTTTGGGCGGTTTTATTTTGCATTTTTAGTGTTTTGGGGGTATATAAAATTTGGTTGAGTTTGCTCAAATGGCCAAGATTTTTATTTTTTGACCCCCCCCTCCCCCAAATTTTGGCGCGAGAAAAAAAATATTTTCGTTATTATAGGTTCATTTTTTTAGTATATTTCATTTTTCTTGTTTTTACTTTACCATTCAGGGTATGGTCAAGTATTTTAATCGTGAAAGAAAAAAGTGGATTTTTTTCGAAATATCTCAAAAACGACTCAAACTATTTTGATTGAAAAAAACCATGGCATTTCGGTCTACAAAAAAGCCCTAATAACTGAACATCAAAAAAATTATATTTTTCGAGATAATAATTGTTTTGTCAAAATGTTTGTTAGTCTGGTAGTCTGGTTGTTAATAAGTGGGTTACCAAATTTTTGTGGACGAGCTATCTCAAAAACTAGTGTGAATATGAAAACCAAATTCCAAACGTAGTTTTGGTCCATTAAGATTAAGAGCCGATTAGATTTTGGTGCATATCAACCCAAAATTAGTAGTAGAAGAAGGGTTAAAAATTAAAAGTTTAGGCCATTTGAGCAAACTGAACCAAATTTTGTATACATAATCCGTGGACCCCCAGAAGACTAAAAATGCGAAAACTAACCACCCAAAATGGGGGCGGGGGGTTGTAAAGCCAAAAAATGAAAATATATGTCTATGAACCAAACTCAACCAAATTTTGTATACAAAATCCGTGGATCCCCAGAAAACTAAAAATTCGAAAACTAACAAACCAAAATGGGGGGGGGGGGGGGATGTTTATCTGTACAAAAAATGAAAATATAGGTCTATGAACAAAACTCAGCCAAATTTTATATACATAATCAGTGGGCCACAGAAAACTAAAATTGCAAAATCTAACCACCCAAAATGGAGGTGGGGGATGAATATTTTCTTTGTAAAATTTCTTAAAAAAGTTAATAAGGGTCCCACCTTATGATCAACTGCCCTTCCCAGAGAGGGTTATAAAAGTACTTTATTTCGAAATATTCAAATGAAAATATATTCTTTTTAACTCTGTATAAAATATACTATTTAAGATGAATTTAGTTATTTGAAAATTCGAAAAGTTATATTTTATTTTTTTCTAAAAATTCTTAAAAAAGTTAATAAGGGTCCCCCCTTATCATCAACTGCTCTTCCCAGAGAGAGTTAAAAAAATACTTTTTTCGCGATATTCAAACGAAAATATTCTCTTTTAACTCTGTATAAAATATACTATTTAAAATGCATTTATTTTTTTGAAAATTCATATTTTATTTTTTCTAAAAATTATTATTAAAGTTAATAAGGGTCCCCCCTTATCATCAACTGTCCTTCCTAGAGAGGGTTAAAAAAGTACTTTTTTCGAGATATTCAAACGAAAATAGACTCTTTTAACTCTGTATAAAATATACTATTTAAAATGCATTTATTTTTTTGAAAATTCATATTTTATTTTTCTAAAAATTCTTAAAAAGTTAATAAGGGTCCCCCTTATTATCAACTGCACTCCCTAGAGAGGGTTAA
Organism: Forficula auricularia; assembly: GCA_024734495.1. Lineage (NCBI taxonomy): Eukaryota > Metazoa > Arthropoda > Insecta > Dermaptera > Forficulidae > Forficula > Forficula auricularia. The sequence goes on from JALMQS010000353.1 coordinate 8,609,046, forward strand.
AAAATACTTTTTTCGAGATATTCAAACGAAAATATACTCTTTTAATTCTGTTTGTCCTTTGTTGGTTGTATGGTAAAGTCAAACCTGGATGGCCATGTCAGCTTATTTAGTTTAAAAATATTATAATTTTAAATTTTAACCCCCCCAACCCCCTTTAATTTTGTGTCGATATACACCAAAATCTAATCAGCTCTTAATCTCAATGCACCAAAACTACCTGTGAAATATGGTTTTGATATTCAGACTAGTTTTTGAGCTAGCTCGTCCACAAAATTTGGTAACACACAGAATAACAAACAGAATAACAGACTAACAGACATTTTGACAAAACAGTTATTATCTCGAAAAATATAATTTTTTCGTTGTTCACTTATTAGAGCTTTTTTGTTGACCCAAATGCCATGGTTTTGCCCAATTTTTTTAATCAAAATAGTTTCAGCCATTTTTGAGATATTTTGAAATAAGCTGACGTGTTCTGATGTGGCCATCCACTTGACTTTACCATACAACCTGGCCCCCAAAGATTTTCATTTTTTGACCCCCCCCCCCCCCTCCAATTTTGGGGTGTTAGTTTTTGCATTTTTAGACTTCTGGAGGTCCACTGATTATTATATAAAATTTGGTTGAGTTTGCTCAAATGGCCTAGATTTTTAATTTTTAGCCTCCCCCCTCCACCCCCTTTAATTTTAGGTCGATATGCACCATTTTTGGATCCCGATAAAAAAATCGAACTACTTTTACTTACTTACTTACTCCTCGGCGCTACAATCCGTTGTGGATCTTGGCCTCATGGACGATTTGTCTCCATCTTCCACGGTCTTGGGCGCTGGTTTCCAAGTCATCGACTGCAAGAACCCTGAGGTCTTTTTGGATGTTGTCCCTCCACCTCATACGCGGCCGTCCTAAGGGTCTTTTTGCACATGGTGTTGCCTCCCATACTCTCCCTATCACCCTATCTTTATCGACGCGTAGCATATGTCCAGCCCATCTAAGCCGGTTGGCTTTAATTAGCTGAACAATATCAGGTTGTTGGTAGAGTCCTTTGAAGTTCCCTATTTGTCCTTATTCTATACTCGCCCCTTTCTTGATCCCTGACTGGACCATATATTAGTCTAAGGACTTTGCGTTCAAATCTTTCTCAAAGATTCCTAGTCGTATTTGGTCAGAGTCCAGGTTTCAGACCCATACATTGTTATTGGCTGGATGATGGTCTTATATATCGTAATTTTTTCAGCTCGGCGGAGAGGCTTTGGACCTAAGAAGCTGTTTTAAGCCATATATGCATTTCCAGCTGTTCTGGATTCTCTCCTGTATTTCACATCTCGTTACATTATCATCAGTGATAAGTTCACCGAGATATTTAAATTCGTGGATCTTTTGCAACTTGGCGTTTTCTATGCTCAAGTTAGATGGAGTTCTTAATGTAGAGTATCTCTTTACATGCATATATTTAGTCTTTGCCTCGTTAATAGTAAGGCCGATTTTTTTGGCTCTTTCTTCAAGTCTCCTATAAGTCTTCATTGCCTCTTCTACTTTTGCATTTTTTTAATTGACCCGACAGTTTGTGCTCTTTAGTTAAAAAAACTGGAAAAAGTCCGAAAATTTCGATGTTTTTCGGCCACCAAAAGTTGTCCACTACACTTTCGAGGCCGCAAACTTAGATTTGGTATAGGCTACTCCATACCAACGATCTTAGAATAAAATCTTTTCCCGCAAATAATGTAAGCTGAAACCCTCCTATATACTGGGCTAATTTTTTTTGTGTTTAATCCGAGGGGTGAACCGCGACCTAAAATCGTGTACACCTACTTCCACTTTCATTTCCAAGAAGAAGATAATAGATGGCAATAGATTATCTAATCAATTCCAAAGTAATTCCAAATAATTCCAAAGACGGTGTACACCTAATTCCGATCGCGGTTCACCCCTCTGTTTAATCAATGATTATGTTCTTTTTTAATTTCTTGAAGTGCCTATTTGTTTTAATAAAAAAAATTCCCACTAAATTTTTTTCTTTGAGGATTGAGCCCCCCTCCATGGAAATTATCTGGCTACTCCACTGGCTAGAAATATTTCAAAAAACCTAAAACTATTTGTTCATAAAAAATTTGTCCTTTATATTCTACCAGAAAGGATAATCTCTGGGCGGCCCTACAACAAATAATATGAGAGTAAATGCGAAAGAGACAGCATCTGCATTCCAAAGACACTCCTCTCTTTCTTTTTTTCTCTCCATTCATTCACACGCTCAGAGCTATCAAATATGGCAACATTGAAATTCCATTCTAATTTTTATTTTTTTTCATATAAGAACAATTAATTCAAAATAATTTAATGAAAATATGAATATATAAAATGCAGGATATATGTTAATATTGAATTGTCCAAGGCATAAGATTAGCTTCTGAAATAGAATGGAAATAAGAGTCAAGGTGAAGTTTGGCAACAGCGCGCTGGCGCCGCCTCCTCCAGGGGTTTTTAGGTCGGTTTCACTTCACATCATTCATTCATTGAAATTTCCACTCACTCACTCGACTCATTTAGGGGATGAATTGTTTTTTAACCATATTTTATGTCATGTTTAAAATGTGGCTTTGAGTATTTTATCAATGTGAACTTGTTTGATATTAAGGAAATATTTTTTTAATACAGCTGAATTCCATCAATTAAGGTTAGTCTTTCATTTCCTTAAACATATTTAACTTTTCCATCTCCCTTTGTTGTTTTCTTTTATCTTTAATTGATAACTAATTATTTATTTTCTTTAATTCGAATCTGTATATAAATTTAAATAAATAAATACGAATCTTTTATAAAAAAAAACTAAATGTTTATATAAAATCCAAACGTTTCGAGACAATTACTTCCTTTATCAATGAAATTTTAATAAATAGTTGATTTATCAAAGAATTATAAAGCATTTAGAATAGTAAATTTCTTAAAATTTCATTGATAAAGAGAGAAATTCACCCGAAACGTTTGAATTTTAAATCAACGTTTTAAGATTATTTTTATAAAAGATTTTGTATTTATTTGTATACTTATACATATAAAACAATCAATATTTTTTTAATATAGTCACAAATGTATTTATTTAATTGACAAGAGTTGTCATGTCCTTTAATAATACTGCAAGTAAAATAGTACATACATTTTAAAATTGTAACGAAATTAATTCAATTACTTATTATCAATAATAATCAACTCAATGTGTGCACATGACTAGCACCTACCAATTTCCTCCTTTCAAATTAATCCCCTCACAATTTTTTAATCGAGGTTAAAAAATACACATCACTGAACTTAGGTGTATGCATATGAAATGAGCCTTTTACGATTGATGGCACTATAGGTTATGTTTATTTATATTCTCAACGAATTCTTGAAGAAGCTTATGTTTATTTTTAACGAACCATAACCTTATTATTTTTTCATTGCTTTGGCATCTGTCAACAACGTTCAGTGTTGGAAATTTGATTTGCACTCCAACAACATAACAATTTTTCGTGTTAAAAATGTCGAATTTTGTGCCTACAACATACCTCATGGGGACAGCATTAATTTGTTGTTATCATTTAAAGAAAAATGCGGCAGAATCTCAACGAATGTTTGAAGAAGCTTATGCTAGTCATGCTCTATCATTAACATGCAAAAGATGGTTTCAACGATGACGATGACGATGTCGATGTCGATGCGACCAGAAAGGTGTCGTCTATCATGAGCTATTGAAACCTCCTGAAACTAAATGCTAAACGCTACCAACAACAATTAATTGATTTGAGGCGTGTATTGCAGGAAAAACAGCCAGAATATCAAAAAAGTCAACATAAAGTGATTTTCCTTCATGACACTGCTCCTTCACATAAAGCAAAAACGATTCAGGATACGCTGGAAGCACTCAACTGGGAATTGCTACCTCATACAAACATTAGCAACATGCAAAAGATGGTTTCAACGATTCAGAAATAATGATTTCGATGTGAGAAACGAAGAACGTGGAAGACCCCCGAAACTATTCGAAGACACGGAATTTCAAGAATTATTGGACGAAGATGACACTCATAAGTCAAAAACAAATGGGAGAAATGTTAAAAGTTGATCAAGCAACAATTTCTGGACGTCTAGGAGCTATGAGAAAGATCCAAATGTATGGGAAATGGATACCAAAAAAGGCAACATAAAGTGATTTTCCTTCATGACAATCTTTCTTACATAAAGCAAAAACGCTTCAGGATACTCTGGCACTCAACTGGGAATTGCTACCCCATGCGGTTTACTCACCAGACCTGGCTCCTTCCTACTACCACCTGTTTTCGTCGATGGGCCACACACTTAAAGATCAGCACTTCAAAACATACGAAGAAGTCGAAAAATGGGTCATGAATGGTTTACTTCTAAAGACCAACAGTTTTTTGGAAGGGGATCCACCAATTGCCAGAAAGGTGGTCAAAATGTGTAGAAAGTGATGGAGAGTACTTTGAATAAAATATTTTTTTCGTTCCTATTTAAAAAAAGTGTTTTATTTTCATAAAAAAGGCTCATTTCATAAGCATACACCTGGTGGATATTTGTTAAGGACATTGATTTTTTTAAGAATTTGGAACGTCGTTTTGAGGAAAAATAAAAACCATACCAATCTTCAACTTCAAGTAAAAGGATATATAAGAAGAATATTGATTTTGACCAAAAGCTTACTATTACTACTTGGTGGCTAATACCTAGCTTAAGTTTCAAATTTCCTACTTTTATGATTCTTGATACTGCTCGATGCAAACAAACGCAAACGGTTTTTCGCTTGAATTACATTATCTTCACTCTCCTCAGTCCTTTTCATCATTTGTGTCTTTTGCCCTCTTCAAAAAATAAGTCATTTTGGGTTGTTTGCTTGCTGACCTTTACAAGGTCGTTGTAGTTAGATTTCCTGGTATGGAGAAAGGCAATTTTGCAACATGCTTTTGAATTATTAAAGGAATCGTAGGGAGTTGGACAAGACTTTAAATTAAATTAAATACAAGTTTTGATTAAATATGCCATACGTTTCGTTGCTATTTTGCAACTTCTTCAGTGGCTCATTTATTAAACTTATTTGTCAGGATTTTTTACTACGAGAAAAAACATTTCAAACAATATTCTTTTTTCTATCACAATTCATTCAACTCATCAACCAACATAAAATATAAACTTTTTAAACAAATTAATTGTTTTTTGTCAAAAAACTAAAAGAATCAAATTGAACAAAGAAATTTTTTTTTTTTTTTTTTTTATTATTATTTATTTTAAGATGTCATTAAGAAGATTATTATGTAATCTTCTTAATGACGAAGATTATTATGTAATCTTCTTAATGACATCTTAAAATAAATAATAAAAAAAAAAAAAAAATTTCTTTGTTCAATTTGATTCTTTTAGTTTTTTGACAAAAAACAATTAATTTGTTTAAAAGTTTATATTTTATGTTGGTTGATGAGTTGAATGAATTGTGATAGAAAAAAGAATATTGTTTGAAATGTTTTTTCTCGTAGTAAAAAATCCTGACAAATAAGTTTAATAAATGAGCCACTGAAGAAGTTGCAAAATAGCAACGAAACGTATGGCATATTTAATCAAAACTTGTATTTAATTTAATTTAAAGTCTTGTCCAACTCCCTACGATTCCTTTAATTATTAATCATGGACACGAATAATGAAATATGCTTTTGAATTTTCTGCATCTTTTAGCCGATGTATCTGCTATTCAAGAAAAATTATTCTAGATTTTTAGCTAAGCCTTGTATTTTTTTCAATATTAATTTATTACCATCTAAACCTTAATAATTTTAGTTGTATCGCATTCAACTTAACCTTTGTACTTAAGAAATTAAACAAAAGCAAGTGTCTCGCTACTAAAGACTGACCTCTGTTCCTTGTACCACAAAAGCCTGTAAATATTTCCAAAAAATAAAACTATATTATCCTGATTCTAAGCTTATCTAATTGTTTCTTGAACAAATCTTGAATTAATATTTGTGAAGGTATCACAAATCAATAATATCAAAGGTTTATTTATTACCCATATCTTTTTTTAATATTTAATAATAATGATAAGTTTTTAACTGACATATTTCTAATTAATTTGTTCATTTTTATTACAGAACGAAATGAATAATCCTAATCAAAGCATGACTGAAACTAGTCAACCCTCGGCTACAGATTACCGATTTGAAAGTAATCGATTGAAGAGCTTCGATAGCAGTTGGCCACATAGTCATTTTTTGGATCCCAGCAAGATGTCTTCAGCTGGATTCTTTTACTATGGCGTAGGCGATCTTTGTCGATGCGCCTTCTGTAATGTTTTAATTGGAAATTGGAAAGTTGGGGATGATCCCATGAAAGAGCACCAGGACTGTCCGTATGCACATCATCGACCAACTGGAAATATTCCACTCACTGTCACCTCCCCATCTTTAGGGTTTCCATCAAATAGCCAAGAAAATCGAGGATATGATGAGTGCGGAATTTACAACAACCACCATGATGTTATCCCAGTTAGAATTCTACCAAATTCAAAATCAGAAAACGCTGAAAGTAGTAACTTAGATGATTTTGGTGTCCATAAAATGCGAGCTCCATCTTTTCCTCATATGGGCCCTTACGATTCAAGATTGAATACGTTTAAATGTTGGCCAAAGTCTAAACAAGAGAAATTATGCGAAGCAGGCTTCTATTATACAGGTATTGTTTTGTTTTTTTATAGCATACCGTATTTATTTAAAAAATATAATTTGATTCAATTTAATGAAAGTCAGAAAGGTGGTATCTAATTCAACCTAAGGTTACTGCCTTAATGTTTTCTCTAAAACTTAAATTTAAAGCTTGCAGAGTGATCGGTCGCATTGGTTGTTTCAAATTTTGGTACCATCGAAATGCTTTTTAATATTACCTACTTTTATTTTATTTATTATTTCATCGTTTATAGTCCAAACAGTGCCATCGATTTTTAAACTATTTCTTGAAAGATCGTGACGCATCATCACGATCGTAACCAAACCACCCAAAATGAAAAGTAAAAAAAAGGGGGAGGTGCAAAAATTAAAATTCAAGGCCTTTGATCCGATCTGGACCAAATTTTACTCAAATAAACACTTACATAATATATATAATTTATTTGTTAGAGACTATAGTTTTTTTTAATTGGAAATATTCTGTTGCTTCTCATGAGTTCCATTAGTCGATTTGATGTAGGTAAGGCGTTTGTCTGTTTACTATTATTAACAAAACGTTAATAACAGTAAACAGACTCCTTATAAACGAAAACTTGAAGAAAAAAACTATACTATATACTGGTTATAATTTTAGTCCCTCGATTCGATCTGAACCAAATTTTACAGTTACTTACTATTATTTAGGATATTGAAACTATAGAAGTATATATAATTTAGGACATTGAAACTATTGGAGTACATATATCACCTAATACTTCACATAATATAAAGTTAAAGGACCTCGAGATTATTATTTGTGACATAAAATTGTAAATAAATTTTATAAAGACAATTATTTCAATTAAACTATATCATAAATTATTTTTCTCTTTTTAGTTTATTATTTGATGCATTTTTAATAAAAGCGTATTTTATCATTTTTTTTATATAATAGATACTTAGCTGCTTCATAATAAATAATTCACTAATAATATTTCTATTGTTTTTTTTCATTTTAGGTAAAGATGATAAAACACTGTGTTATCATTGTGGGGGAGGACTTGAAAACTGGGAAGACACTGATGACCCTTGGACAGAACATGCCAAATGGTTCAGCAAATGTGCATTTTTACTTCTAGTAAAAGGAAAAGCATTTGTTGATAAAGTACAGGCAGAATTTAAAAAAGAAAGGTATTTTGATTTTTTTTTTGTATCAATATTATTAATTTTGTTTTTAAAATCTCATCTTAATTCATAATCAGTGCCAAGATTTTATTATGGGGGGTGAAAATTTTTTGGGATTGAAGAATTTTACTAAATTTTAAGTTTCCCCAACAATTCACTTTGGTAACATTCCAAAAAATCAGTCTCCCCCTGCCATCGATCATTTATTAATCAAATTCTTAAATTTATCATCAAACAAGATATAAGTACCGGGTGAGTTTTTTTATCTTGAGACAGTCTTATAATTCAAAAACAGTGCATTATATGAAAAAAAATTACAAATAAAAATTTATTTATATCAGGAAACTAATAATCCTAATAATTATTTTTAACAATCATTCAACTTAATTATCAAATAATAATGATCAAATATTTAATTATTAAATAAATAATTTAATAATTTTGCGACACTGTTCTGAGACATTCTAGAGTGTATCGCAAGTCTTTTGTATGATTTCTTCGCAGCCTTTACATTTCCTGTTTTTTTTTTGTTTGTTTTTTCACGATCAAATGAAGCTTCTGAGGGCAAAATTATTTATTTAATAATTAAATATTTGATAATTAAGTTGAATGATTGTTAAAAATTATTATTAGGATTTTTTGAGATCTAATTGATTTAATATTTTTATTTGATGTATAAACAAATAGTTCTAATGAAAGTTGTTCACTTTTTTTCTAGATTAAGAATATGTACAGAAACATATAGGTTTCCATTTAAAAATCAGACTTGACCTCGAAATACCCTTGAAAGCTTATTCTAGGTCGACAAACAATAGTGTAGTTTAGTTTCCTCCATGATATAAATAAACTTTTATTTGAAACTTTTTTTCATATAATGCACTGTTTTTGAGTTATATGACTGTCTCAAGAAAAAAAATTATATATGTTATTATATTTAATGTTTAGTTTTTTTTTTAAGTTTTTTTTTAGTCAGAATTTTGGACTAAGTATTTCTATTTTTCGATTTAGCCGTGGTCCAAAAATCCTGACTAAAAAAAAACTAAACATTAAATATAATAATATAATATTTAAAAATAACATAACATAAATATATATTTAACAATCCCAAAAAAATAATTAAAAGTTTACTTAAAAAATTTATTTTTTATAAAAATATAAATTTTAATAATTTTATTATTTTTTGAAAAGGAATAATTAATATATTTTCCGACAATGATTGAACTGGTACTAGACCACAGCACAACCGTGACGGCTCAATCTCATTTACTGCCCAGGAAAATAAAAATGTACATGAGCGCCAAAATTCAAATATAAGATATTAATTTGAGCTTAGAGTTAATGCTGCAGCGCCATCTGTGGCTAGATACAGACCCCAACCGTGACGCGTGATGCGTGACGACTCAATCCCATTTACTGCCAAGTAAAATAAAAAGTGTGCAAGACGCGCCAAAAGAAGTTATCACTTCAAAAAAATAGAAACGCCTTTGATTAAAAGCGAAACGTCACTATCGACAATGTGCCAAGTTTATATTTATTTATTTGATCATTTTTCTTCTTAGAAGCCTGCCATCATTAATTATGTATCTTAATCAAGAAAATAATTAATTCTTTTCATTTCTAGCGTGAGCAACACTAAGGAAACTGCATCAACCACGATAACTCCTGCACACTCAGAGCCCACTACCAGTATTGAAAAAGTCGATGAACAAGCCTCTTCCAAACCCAGTACTTCTTCTGATGATGCAAGACTTTGTAAAATATGTTTCGCCGAAGAAGTTGGTGTGGTTTTCTTACCCTGTGGTCATTTTGTTGCTTGTGTAAAGTGTGCTCCAGCCCTATCGACTTGTATAATCTGTCGGCAACCTTTCAGTGGAGTAGTAAGAGCGTTTATTTCCTGAAATGGAAAACTTTAAATAATATCAATGAAGATTTGATGGAAAGGCAGCCCAAAGATAATGAAAAGAACAAATTCCAAATAGAAATATTCCCATTGGTATCTAAAAGGAAGTTAGAGTCATTCTTCAAGAAAAATTATAATATATTTAAATAATAACACCTTTTCTTGAATAATTAAAAAAAAAAAAAAAAAAAAAATTGAATTTGCCTTCCAATTTTTAAAGTGAAAAAAAGGAGTCAAAATTATTTTCATATAAATAACATTAGATAAAACAAATTTTGCCTAGAAATTAATTTCTGGGTTGCTTAGGTATAATATAATTAATTTTTGAATAATTATCTAGTCATTTTGATTATTTTTCTAAGATGTATTAAATTTGGAATTATGTGTATTAGTTAAAGATTAAAATTAAGAATCATTAATTGGCGAAAATCACGATAGGCGGAACATCTCTTCCAGATATACATATATATATTTATAATTAGTAATTGCATGTAAAATCGCCCATAATATCTAGTACAAGGGTGTCAAACTCAAAGGTTAACTTGGGCCAAACAAACAAGGTTTAACTTTAGGTGGGCCGCAAAAAAAAATCAATATTCATAGAAACGTAGGTTTATTTCGAATAATCCATTATAATAAACATATATAAAAGAACAAGAAAAATTTAATGTTTACGTCCTGACACTTGACATCTCTTCACTATCTTTCCTATTTTGGGAGAAATTTTGTTCGCAGTGATTACTTTCAAAACTGACCTAAGGTGAGCGTCATTAATACTGTTTCTAACAGAGGACAAAGGACACTTACTATATTTCCTTTCATAACAGAAAATAACTGCTCGCACCGATAAGTACATACAAACATGGAGATAATTTCATATGGGAATTTTCGAGTATTTTCAAACCTGGCTGGTAAATATTTGTAAAATTCAGGCACACCCACTTCAATTAATTTTGGCTTCAAATTTGAGTCCCACTGAATCTCTATTACCTCCATTTACATATGGCTGGGTACTGAGTCTATATTTATTGAGAAAATCGAAGAACACAAACAAAATTTGTCTTCCAAAGAATTAAAATCTTTAAATCTTGTTTCAAATTCAATTCTAAAATTTGAAATTTTTTCTGATACGATGGAGTATTATCTTAACTTGATTTGTTCATGTTGCGTTAAATCTTCATTTTTCAGTTATACTTTTCCCAAAGAACTACCTTACATTTGAATGCTTTAATTATGTCAAACATATTCTTAATGATCTGATCTTTTCCTTGTAAATATAAATTTAAATCGGTTAAATGTTTGCTTATATCAACCATGAAAAATTAATCTTGCAACCATAATGGATCGGAAAACAAGCTTGTGTATGATTTTTAGTTTTTAAAAATTGACATACTTCTTCTTTCAAATCCCAGAATTGTTTGAGAATCTTGGAGCAAGATAACCAACGTACCTTGGTATAAAAGGACAAACCAGAATATGCACTATCTAACTCACTTAAGAAAATAGTGAATTGTCGCTGATTTAAGTACGCATTTTGTTTAATAATAGCAAAAAAAAAGAGTATAATTAAAAAAACGTTTAGTGAATTCTACCTATCTTATTTTTATTCTTATTCTGCGTCGGTGTGTTATTTATTATTGTGTGCCGATATATTGGCTTGGCCTCAAAAAAGTTCGTTGCGGTCCGCGAATTTGACACCCATGATCTAGTAGCAACCACTTGGGGCGTTAGTTAACCGGGAATAAAAAAGTCAGCAAACTTTTTTATTCATAAAAAAGTTTTTGTTCCCGGCTACCTAGCGCATTTAACTGTTGCTGATTTTGGCCAATAATAAAAAAATGTAATTATAGAATTTTATTATATAACAACAGAGTTGGTTGAAAATTGTTAATATTTCTTCCCCATATTATATTTATATATCTGTATTATATCATGTATAAAAAATGTCCATTTTAATATTATCATATGTACCTATTCATATCATTTAATTAAAAGCATTCCATTTATTATTTTTATATATACATATTTTCTTTATATTTATATTAGGTTCATCATCATCATCAACCAGTATACAGTCCTAAGACTGGTTGACGCAACCACCCGTCTTCACTTAACTTTTTTCCATGCCAACTCTTTGACTTCCCTAAAAGATCCACATCCTATATCTTTCATTATTTGGGAAAAATACTGTAACCAAAATAAATTTGGCGCGATTATGTTCCGGGAGCCTAGTGTCTTAAGAGAGAATTCGAGTCGAAAGGAAGAGAGTAATGAAGACATGGAGGTTTTACAATCATCGTGGCAAAATGGTCAAGTGAAGAAAAAGTGCTCTGTTTTTTTTTTTTATCGTTTCTCGTTAATCGTTGGATTATTATTTATTTATCGTTTCGTGTGATTAAATGCCGTTGTTGTTGCGAAGTAGTCAACAACAGAATCAAGAATAATTCTTTCTAGATCTTATATTTTAAATATCAATAAATATTTAATTTTATTTATTTAGAGCAATGGCTCTTTGCCGAATTTTTTAAGTACCAAATATTGTTTCGATAATATCATTATTTGTTCTTTCACTTTAAATTATATAACTTCATTTGATTAATAATATTCAAGCTTGTTTGACTACATTGTTATACACAAGACCCGGATTAAATAATTATACTATTTTAATTAACAAACATTCTATTTTATTTATTTTTGCCATCAAGAGCAAATTTATCATTGCTGAATTTTCTAAACAGCACAATACTCCTATCTAGGTCTTCCTCTTTCCTTTCCCACTTGGTCTTCTAAAATAACCATTAGCATTTTCAGTGTCTTCAGGTGTGCCCTATCATTAGAGCTCTAAATTTTTTCACATTGTACTCTTTTCTCTATTTTTTTCAACAACTTCCTCGTTTGAAATTCTATCCACCCAGTTAATCTTGACTATTCTTCTGAAGCACGACATTTCGAAGGTCTTTCTTTCTCTTTGCATCACCAATCGTCCATGTTTCTCGTCCGTACATGGCGATGGACCATACTATATACCTATAACAACATCTTTAATTTTCTAAGCTGATTGGGTAAAGAGCATAATAATTTTTGTTTTGAATTAAACCAAATTTTAGCCTGAGCAATTCTGGATTTAATTTCTTTTTGACTTCTTCGGTTCCAAAAAGATTTTACTTTTCAACCCTGTCGGTTTTTCATAAATTTCACCCCTTCATTTCAGGCCCCGAAGAAGGGAATGTTTCGGTTTTACAATTTTCTCCTTTATTAAGCTTTACCACTATGCCAAATTTCAGCATTCTAGCTTGATTGTATTTTCACTTATGTTAATTAAACCTATAATAAATTTCACCCCTTCATTTTAGGTCCTGAAAAAGGGAAAGTTTCACTTTTTCGATTTTTTTCCTTTAATTGTAGCCCAAACTCTACCAATATTCCAAATTTCAGCATTCTAGGATCAGCGGAAGTACTTTAGGTTTTTGATATGTCAGTGAGTGAGTCAGTCAGTGTTAAAAATGGCACTTTTCAGAGCTTAATAACTCAAGAACCATAATAGAATTATTCGTGAAATTTGGGATTCTAGGTGTTCTAGTGGGTCTTATTAGGCATACAAAATTCCAAGTGTGTAGGTCTAATGGTTTTTGAGTTATGGGGGGTCGAAAGTATCTCGAAATGGTTCGTGTAAATATACACATGGCCGGTGCGTCGCCCGTTTTTCCGAACTTGGCTGACACACTGCCGTGTATCTAGATCTAATTTGTTTAGAATTTACGAAAATTTAGAAATTTTCCAATGCTGTCAAGCATCTCTCGGCAAAAGGCCCTTTCTTTATTTTGGCTTCCCTTTGTTCGTATCCAACATTTATTATTTCCACCTGATTTTGATATAAATTATAAATTAAACTTCTCTGTCTACATTTTCGTCCCACCTGTTTCAAGATTTGAGAATAATTTCCCCAATTCCTTAAGAGTAAAAAAAAAGGGAATAAAAATCATTTCAAATTAATTCATATAGGATATGAAATTTTAATGATAGTTAAGCGATATTAAACAAAATAATACAAAGAAATAGATTTCTATATACATTTTATAAATTATATTAATAATAATATATTATATTGATAAAATTCTAATAGTAAACAATTATTAAACTAGTTCATCACAAAAGTACAAGAAACTAAAAGCCGCCTACAATTGAAAATTATTTTCAAGTGTCAGAAAAATTAATGTGTTAGCATGACATGAAAAAATAATTATAAAACAATCCGCTCAACTTATAATTAGAAAATTATAATGTTGAAATTTTCTTTTACATTGCGAATATGATGATATAACAGTTTTTACATGAGTGGCGTATGTTAAATATAATTATTTATTATGAAACTTTGGTCTATACAATTTATAGACAGGTTTGAAGGAACAAATGCTCAGAGTTTTTATTTTGCCAAGTTTCGCCTCACTTTAAGGCTTCACCAGGGATCAGGCTCAAAACTATAACTACTATAGTTTATTGTCGCGGCGAAACATTGGATAATAAATACTTTTTAAGCATTTAAATCACGAGAATAACATTCTAAATATACATATATATTTTTTTATTTTATTCTCTCTCATTCATATTTTATTAAATTAATAATAATACTGTTCTAAGAAATTTGGACAATTAGAATATGCATTTAGTAATTCTTTTTTCCTTTTGGGGCTTTAGTCGTGTGGTTGGCTAACCTGGAAGTTTTTTCGGGTAATAACCAATTTTCCAATTTCATCCTAGGTGGTTATATCCGAAAAATTCTTTCAAATTAAATTTCGTTTTCGTATTGTTTCGGTAAATAATTCACAGTAAATAATTACATTAAGCAAAAATATCTTTTTTCTTTTTTAAGACTAATACAAAACATTTAATTATAAATATTGAAATCGAAAGCAAAATTGATTAAAATTCGAGTCTCATTTTATTTTTTCTATATTTTAAAACACGATACAGTTTTTTATATATTATGAAAATTGCAAAAAAAATATGTATATATATTAATATAATTATATTATAAAGAAAATAATATATATATATATAGGTATATAAAGTATGAAACAATTCATTTAATTTTAAAATACTAAAGTATTCACATATATTCATCGACCACACTCGAGATGAGATTTATTTTATTTTACAATTCAGAACACACTTTCAAATAATTTCTATATCTCTATTTATGAAGAAAAATAGATATAGATATAACTAGTTTTATATATATAGGTATATATATTTACAGTGTGATGCATGATTTATTTTTAATATACAGATCCAGATAATGGGGATGATTAATTTTAGGCTGTCGATAAATGAATAATAGAATATTAAACTTTTTAAAAGTGCCGTAACTAAGCAGTTGCACCCTCTCAGGGTCGGAAGAGGGCCCTGAAAAATTCTCTCGAAATAAAAATAAAGCATTGTAAAAATTGATAAAAAATTAAATTGCTGAATTCTATTAATAGAATTAAATAAAAAAAACAGCCGGCGTAATTTAACACACACAGGGCCCTTCAAAGACTAGTTACGCCACTGCTTTTTAATTTATGCTAATTCGTTTTTAAAATAATTTAATATAAAATTCAATATTATTATTAATTAAAATAAAAAGCAACAAAGAATGTGTGTAGTGAGCATTTTTCACCAAAGTATACTTTGATTGAGTTTTTGTTTAAGGTCTATACATATTGGTATATATTATATATGGTATATATAGGTATACATAATCTGAAAGGTTTTTTTAACATATTGAATTAACGTAAATTAAAAATATATATGTTAATTAATTTTTTTCTAAGAATATATTAAAAAAAAAATATAATAGAAATACATATTGTAAAATGATTCAATGGAGGCAGTGTATTGTATATATTTTTAATAAAAAAGTACTGCCAATATTTATTTAAAAAAAAATAACGGCATATATGTCTTCTTTAGAAATTATTTAAGATGTATAATATAAAATTAGATCCATGATTTTTGTTGATTATAGATTTAATGCTTTTGATTTGATTTATAAAGAAATTTTTTTCCGAAATTAGCATTAAATTAATCAATCAATTGATAAAAATCAAAGACGAATTAAATTTACAAGATCGTCTTTTGGCTGGGTGAGGGATTCAGAGAAAAATTCAACCAGTTGATCAAAAAGATCTGTCCGATGGAATCGACACCAAAGTTGGGAGGCAATAATATCTGACGAGTCGGAAGAAGATTCACCTTGGGAAGGAGAAAGGGGTAGAAAGTATCGCGGAACAATATTGGGGCAAGCATTTGGAACTGAAACAAAAAAAGAAAATTCATTTTAAATAATTTATTAAAATACTAACAAAAAGGACACCAGCATTTTTGAGTGCAAATTAAAAAACTTTAATTCAAATTAATTAAATTTATTTTAAAATTATAGTGTCCGTTTTGTTGCTGTAGAATATATATAATAAGCTCAATAAACACATTCGCTTTTAGTCTATGACGACAATTCAACTAAAAAACATCTCTTAAATATTTGCGAGAAATACGAGTAGTATAGGGAAGATGAATGTAAAGACTTTGAAACTATAGTCTCCAATATTTACATAATTTTTATATTATATACATATATATAATGTGTCAATTTGAAAACTTCCACCCCTAGTATCGCTAAACTGGCAAATTATTTCAAAAATCGCTGAGACACTTCAAATTTGTATTCGAGGGGGAAGAATTTATATATATTTATAAATTAGATCGCCCCTTCACCTCCTGCCCCCCCCCCCAAACAAAAAATCTTAAATGGGAAAGGGGTCGAGTGAGAGATCATTTTGAAGGGGTTTTTATTCTCTACATTTTGGTGTGCCATTTTTTAAATTTGAATGCTGCGTTGCCAAGTTTTGCGACTTTGAATATTGCAAAATTGAATTAGAACGCGTTTTTATTCTTGTACACTTATTTTGCCAATAATTAACAAAACAAAATTGAAAACAACAAAGTTAAAATTGAAAATACCAAAACTAAAGTAAACATAAAAAACAATAATTACAATTGATTTTGGTGTTTTCAATTTTGACTTTGTTGTTTTCAATTTTGTTTTGTTAATCATTTGTAAAATAAATGTACAAGAATAAAAACGCGTTCTAATTTGTTTGTGATTTACGTTAATCTAGTAGGTATGATGCTACTTTATCTGTAAAAATTGATTTATTAAAACAACGTACCACCGTCAAAACCTGTTTTAATGAGAATTTTATAAGTTTAATGTATCACACAAATAATTACAAAAATTCAATTTAGCAATTATCAAAGTCGCCTAACTTGGCAACGCAGCATTCAAATTTAAAAAATGGCCTACCAAAATGTAGAGAATAAAAAGCACTTCAGCCATTTAATATTTGGGGGGGGGGGGGGGGCAGGGGAGTGAAAGAGGGCGATTTGACATGTGTCAGCGATTTTTGAAATAATTTGCCAGTTTAGCGATACTAGTGGTGGGAAGTTTTCAAATTGACACACTGAATATACTTATGTTATATATGTATACTAGTTTACATCAAGTAAAAGAAGTACTCTTTGAATTATTAATTATAGTTAAATACATTTGCTAGTTTTGGCAAAAATATTTTAAATTGATATGGGAAACCAATATAAAATTCTGCTTCTAAATTCGAATTTTTCTGATTTTTTTTAATCTTTTAATTTGATTAATGATATAAGAAATAAAATAAGATATTTGTATAATAATTCTTATTACCTCTTTAGTTTGAACTGGATCAGAATGATCGATTATCTCTGATAGAGTGGTTTGCAAGTAATGAAGCGCGGCCATTCGATCATTGGCAGCCATCTCCTCGAAACGACTTTTTCGAATAATAAATCTACATTGATTCATCAGTTCATCGGGACGCAAACGATCCAAAGATAATCGCCAGAAATCGTTCAATCTAAGCCAAGGCATACCCGAACAGCCCGGGTTACCTCCGAAAAGATAATGTACCTAAAAAAATTAAAAAAAAAAATTAAATAAATTTTAGAAAAGATAAATTGAATCGGTCATTTCAAAAACCTCATAAGTCAAGATTTTTCCAAATATGTTTTTTTTTGCGGCGAACACTTTCTTAAAGGTAAACCCATAATCTGAGCAAGCACGGCGGAACGATCTTAGACTAGGGGGGTCAAAACTTGCAATGTGATGTAGGCCTACCGAGGGGTCTGGGGGGTATGGAATAAAAATTTTGAAGCAAATTGGTACAATTTAACCCATTTTTAAGTAGTTTGTAGTTGTGGTTTTATTGAAAAGTGAAAGAAAAAAGAGTTCAAATTTTTGTTTGTAGTTATAATGCTTGAGTTTAGGTTCAAAAGGTAATAAAATAAAACGAAATTAATTAGCAATATATACTTAAATTATTTTTAGAAAATATGAGTAATAAACTTATGTAATTAGGAAAACAAAACCTTTGTTCATAAAAAAAGAATTAGAAAAAATTGAATTTTTTAGGACAAATTCTCGGATTTTAGTAGAAATATTCTTTAATTGCGAAATCAGAGGGGATTCATCCCCCAGGAGTCGAACCTGAGAACTAACATGCTATCTGGGCAGTCAGCTCACGACCCTCGAGACAAAAACCTCTCTCTGAATCGCAATATATGTTATAAGCAAAGAAATGTTTCACTCCATCCTTCAATAACGGAAATTAAAAAATTCAGCTTAAAATGAAAAAAAGTTTTTCATAAACGACCTTTTTTAAAACATAAATCAAAAGATTTGAGCATCTTTTTTTCGAAAATAGTTGGAATGCTTTTCAAAAAATCAGCTCTGGTTAAAAAATCAATGTATATTTAAAATAGAAAGAATTTAATTTTTTAGGACAAATTCTCGGATTTTAGTAGAAATATTCTTTAATTGCGAAATCAGAGGGGATTCATCCCCCCAGGAGTCGAACCTGAGAACTAACATGCTATCCGGGCAGTCAGCTCACACCCTCGAGACAAAAACCTC
Source organism: Forficula auricularia (assembly GCA_024734495.1). NCBI lineage: Eukaryota > Metazoa > Arthropoda > Insecta > Dermaptera > Forficulidae > Forficula > Forficula auricularia. Next base: position 8,627,794 of record JALMQS010000353.1, read on the forward strand.
TCTCTGAATCGCAATATATGTTATAAGCAAAGAAATTTTTCACTCCATCCTTCAATAACGGAAATTAAAAAATTCAGCTTAAAATGAAAAAAAGAATTAATTAAGAAACTAGAGAAGTTGAGTATTTAAACGGAAGATTAAGTATGAAAACGAGGAGGTAAGTAGGAAAATGGATAGTTAAGTATTTAAACCATGAGTTAAGTATGAAAACAGCTAATTAAATATGAAATCAATAAAGTAAGTATGTAAACAGCGAGTTAATTAGGAAACTGAAAGTTAAGTATTTAAACAGCAGTTAAGTATTTAGACAGTGGTTAAGTATTTGAAAAATGGTTAAGTATGAAAATAGCTAATTAATTAGCAAAACGAGGAGTTTACTAAGGAAACTAAAAGTTAAGTGTTTAAACCGTGAGTTAAGAATGAAAACAGCTAATTAAATATGAAATCAACAAGGTAAGTATGTAAACAGCGAGTTAATTAGGAAAACGAGGAGTCAAGTAAGAGTTAAGAAAGAAAACAACGAGTTAAGTATTTAAACCGTGAGTTAAGTATTTAGACAGTGGTTAAGTATGAAAATAGCTAATTAATTAGGAAAACGAGGAGTTTACTAAAGAAACGGAAAGTTAAGTATTTAAACCGTGAGTTAAGTATGAAAACAGCTAATTAAATATGAAATCAACAAGGTAAGTATGTAAACAGCGAGTTAATTAGGAAAACGAGGAGTTAACTAAGAAAATTTAGAGTTAAGTATTTAAACCGTAGTTAAGTATGAAAACAGCTAATTAAATATGAAATCAACATAAATAAACACGAATTCGATATTTCAAGTATTTTAAGACTATAGAACTCTCGACATACGTTGGTCCGACTCGCACTTATCCGTCTTCTCTCGAAACGGTAGCGGGTTTTAAATGAACATTATAAGATTGTTTTTTATAAAAGATTTTTTATTATAATTTCGATTATTTGCTCATATGAATTGGAGATTTCCGGTATTTTGTCATTGATCATATCATCAGAACTTGACAAAATTAATATGGTACCAATCGGAAACTATACTGAACGCAATGAAAAAAAAATCCTCAAAATTGGTTTACAATGGCGAAAAAAAATCAAGTAACATATACAAAAAAAAAAAAAAAAAAAAATCAGCCAAATTGAGAACCTCCTTCTTTTTTTGAAGTCGGTTAAAAAACTAAAAAACATGCTTCTAAAAAGTACATAATAATGTAATACTTAATCAAAAAACGTGGGGCACTTTGTCGAAATTAATTAAAAGTTTCTGCGCCCCACACTTTTGATTAAATATTACATTATTTTGTACTTTTTAGAAGGATGATTTTTAGTTTTTTTAAAATATATTATGACTAGCTGCAAGGCACGCTCCCTGGACCCCCAACCCACGAACCCCCCCAGCACCTCCCACCCCCCGGACCCCACCCCACTAAGCTCCTGGATACTCACTGCACCACCCCACCCCCGTGCCCTTGGAGCAATGTACAGACAAAACCTTAATTTTATATATATAGATTATGGTCTGATGAATTAGTGTGAATAATTTGAAAAAAAAATTATAATCACAATTTATAATTTTAAAACATTATAGTACCATATCTAAATATAATCATAATGTTAAAATATTTTTTTTTAATTATTAGTTAGTGAAACTGATGCGAAAAAATCGAACCAGAGCCCCTCACTAGTGGATAATAGGCTACAGCGAGTCAACATCTTCTCCGTTTTTACTTTATCTTTTTTTATCTACTTGATAATATTTTATTTTATTTTTCAAAGGTTTTGGCAAAGAATTATAGAAGAACTAATATAACTTTAGACTATCCAAAATTTACATTTAAAGCATTTTATACGATTTTAATGAATAATTAGAAATTTTTTCAATTTTTTAATATTTACCTTTTTAATCGAGTCATAAACGAGTTGATAAGCGAACCTTGGACAAGGTTCTGGTTTCACTGGAAGACTTGAGGAGGCATCTTTCCGTTCATTTCGATAAACGCAGGTCCATTCTTTTGTTGCTAAACTGTACACCCAAAATGAATTTTGAACATTATCCTCTCGCTTGTCTTTGTCTTTACTTAAACCCTATAGCGAAGATTATTAATGAAAATTTTATTAATATATAATTTAAAAATATTATAATAAATAAAATTATAATAAACTTACAGAGAGAACATAAATTTCGCCTCGCTCGGGATCGATGGTTGCCCTCTGAATAAAACCAGGGGCAGGGACCGTGGCTCCACTTTCCACGACAACTTGTAATTCACCCTTATCAACGTCATAAGTAACAAAGTCTGTGAGGTAAGAATCTTTGGCTCTTTGCCCGGCAAGAATTAATAATTTTCGTTCAGAGGGATGAAAGAGCATTGAATGACCAGCGCGCGATCTGACCTGTAAAATAAAAATCTTCTTATGAATAATATCAAATCTACTAAAAATGTATTATTGAACATTGCAAAAAAGTTGATTTGCCTAGTTTGATTAGTATTAATTTTCTCTTGGTTATCTTTGTTAATCTGAAGAGAAGGTATTATTTTACTCGGTAAGCCCGGGAGGCAAGTGAAGCCTGTGAATTCCCGCAAAAATTTTCATTTTTTCTTTGTTTCTCATTATGTTGAAAAATGTCTGGAATGTAGAGAAAAATCACTTCCAACCATTGTTTTTTTTCTCTCCGGTGTCTGGATTCAGATACCCACGATATCTTAAGAAAGAAAAGCCCTAGAAAGTTCGTACTTATGGTAAAATGTTTGTATTTCCTATGCAGAAAAGTGATGGGATTTTGGGCTTAGTAGCTTTAGAACTAATGATTTAAAACTGTAGAAAACATATTTTTTTTGAATGATTTTATTCAATTTTAAGGCAATGTATTTATAATATCGAGCAATTAAACTAATAGGAGACACGGCTCTAACCAACTCACTCGACTCCCTGGCTCACCGAAGAACCGTTTCTGCCCTTTCCCTGTACTACAGATACTATCACGGTGTCTGTTCAGGTGTTCAGTCGAGCTGAAATCAATTATTCCCCCTAAAGCCCTCTTTACGAGAAACACGCGGTTTTTCGAACGCTCAGCACTCCTTCACTGTCAAATTGGATAAAAATCGAACAAGAGCTTTCGCCAACTCTTTTATCCCTATGACCTCCAGAGACTGGAACTCGCTCCCTGCCACCATCTTTCCCGCGATTTATAACCTTCAGCTCTTTAAGACCCTTATCCACAGATATCTTCGACCCCCGCCCATCCCATAAAATTCTTTCTTCTTCTTCTTTTCACGGTGGAGGGGCCAGCTCGGGCCTTTAGGGGATGCACCTTTTTGGTGTAACTCCTTCTCTCATCATTTTCAATAAAAAAAAAAAAATATAGGCATAAATGAACAGTTTATATTCAACTTTAATTATTAATATCTTATAAGAGGTGTCTCTAGCTTTAATAAGTTTTCACTTTTTTTTTGTTATTTAATAATTTTTTTTTTTTCAAATTTTCAAAGATTTTCAAAGCCTATAAGGGTTTTAGGAGTTGGGAGGAAATAACGAATAGATTTCAGGAACCAAGTTATTTAGGTAGAGGTGAGTCATAGAAAAAAAGATTCGTAAATGCTTCAAGATTCTTGAAAAATATCGGTTTACATTCATTTGTAGGATCTGGCGTGGAATTTGTGGAACAGTCTGTCTGTTACTACTTGGGATTATAGTCCTCTGCCCCCTATGATTAAATCAATTATAAATTTTGTCAAGTCCTAATGTCCTAGAGTTGTGCAAAAATTTTATTTAGTTCTCACAAGCAGAGATTAGGTGAGGCAGAGAGAGGTCATACCATCCTTGTTAAGGTTTTGACCAGGTTTCCTTAACAACTTATGGCAAATGCCGGGATGGCTAATGCGTCGCTTGCTCCTGGTATCGGGTTTTGCGCGGAATTTTTAAATTACTTTTTGTCTTTTGATGGAAATATATGGTCATGTTATTTGTTAATGAGCATACATTTCATTTTTTTTCTTTTCTTTTTTTTTTTACTTGTTTATTATTTGTTAAATTGTTGTAATTAATTTGTATTGATGTTTATTAATGTATTGTTGTAGCTAGATTGTATTGATGTTTGGAGGACCTAGCCACCGAGGACTTGTGCCTCTAAGCAGGTCCTAGAGAAATAAAGATTTATTTATTTATTTATTTATTTATTAATAAATGTGAGAGTGAGTGAACGATTCTTTCATTCGAATGTGATTGAGGAAAATGACTATTAAGGTCGCGGATAGAATGATCTCTCTTCCTTTGGAGGTAAGGCATTGCAAGGATGCCAAATACAAGTCCAGACATGTTTCTATATAAGAGATTAATTTTTATTATTCTAGGAATAGTTTTTTTGACTCAAATCGAAATGAATATCAAATTTAGATATTTATCATTATCATTTCTGCAAACAAGGTACCGAGTTTTGAAAAGTTTCATCTTTTCCTCCATTTTGCATTGGCTTCTCTGTACGATGGTTTATAAAAAAAATTTACGAACAGCCGAGAAAATCTTAATTATTATAAAAAATAGATTGAATAATTTTTTACTTACTAAAGGGAGATTTGTGTTAGGCCGAGCACAATCTTCACATAAATGTAGCCATGTGTTGGTAGGAACGTGATAGGAATAGAGTCCGCTAAAGACAGGTCGATCGTCGTTTTGTGGTGTAGGAGCGGTTAAAACTCGACCACCAAAGACATAGAGGGTGTTGTTTTCGATATCCATACACATCTAAAAGTAAAAAAATTGAGAAATAATCAATTTAAAATTAAGTATAAAGTGATGTATATATTCCAATCTACTCTTATTAAACGAGCAAAAATTGTATATATATTTGTATCTTTGTTCTATTTGGAAAACGGCTCTACCGATTTTGATAAAACCAACTCTATTAACAAGTTTTGAGGATGAGCAAAAGATCTGGCTAGGTCTGGACCTCGACAAATTTCATCTTAATTGATCTTTTCTTAATTAAAGTAATTAGTACCTGGAGCCACCGAGCGATGCACGGAAACCAAATTAAAAAAATACAAATATATATAGTACACGCCCCCTGGAACCCACCCCACCCCAACCCCGCACATCGCCTTACCCCGGACCCCCCCACATCCATCCCCACCCTGCACCCATCTAGCTTTCTAATGGTACACAGATTATGTGTATATTGGTATATAAATAAATTCTGTATAATTATTTTTTTTAATTTTTTTAATCGAGTTTTTTAATCAATTAAATAAATAATAAATAATAGTTTTATTGAAGGAATTTTTTCCATGAAATATATTAAGTCCTAATAACTAATAGAATATTAAACTCAATTAAGTTTCGATCTTTAACACCATGCATAAGAAATGTAAGAGAAATTTTAGACAAATTTATATTAAATAAACTGCAAGGATCGTTGCTAAACTTTATCCAATGGCATTTGAAATATTAATATGTTTATTCCTTTATTATTAATCAGGTATCATTGGCTATTTGCAATCCATGTTGACTTAAGGTAGTTCTTTCACAACAATCCATACAAAAAGTTTTAGCTTCGTAACCACTCTATACATATGAACGGTGCTAAAATTTTAGGTTATGGAGAAGAGGAATGATGCGGAAGAAATTTGAAAGCAACTGCGCGAGACAGAAGTAATTAGAGTGAAATTCTCAGGAAGGACAAAGCCAACAAGAGGCTGTCGAGCCAATAATGATGATGATATTCAATCTATTTTTATTCTAGAAGTACGATATTTTCTGAAATTTTTGGGCATACAAAAGGAAAAATGAATCTGTTTGTATACATATAGTAAATAAAAATTCTATGCTTTGTTTCTCAACCTTTTTTGGTTAACGGAACATTAAAAATATCTGGAATCATTTTGCGCACACCTGAATAGAAAAAAATGTAAAAGTTGTATGATACAAAAAAAAATGAAGTAATTACAAATAGGTACTATTTCAAAGTTATAAAATCCATGCAATTTTAATTATTTGTCAAAAACCATCGCAGCATAGTTGACAATCTCTCGCTTCACACAGGTTGAGAAACACTGCTTTAAGCACTTTTCTAAAAAATTAGTGTTTTGTGGGTAACATCCTATGGTCTGGACAACATCGATATATATTTTAATTTAATCTAATTTTTTTTTACATTTTTTTTAATTTAGATGGTAAATATAATATTCTTGTTTTGCATTTAACGGTCTTATTAAAATAATCGAAATCGAATGATAATTTTTAAGACACTTAAATCATTAAGTCCCACAGCTTCGATCCTAGTCGACACCCCCCCCCCCAGATAGAGTCCTGTGTTATCTATATCAATTAAATGAAATATTGGCAGAAATCACGATAAGTGTGACATCTCTTCGAGATATGCAGGGTGATTCATCGGTCTGTCCTCTCTTTATAACTCTTTTATTTTAAGTCAGAGAGAAAAACTCTTCAAATATAATTTATATGATATATTATTGTCTATCTACATACCATATGCATTTGTATACAGGGTGCTCCGTTTAAGCGCAACAATATGTAACTTTATATTTCTTAATGGAACACCCTATATATATTTATTTATTTTGATAGTAAATTAGATTCCTTTAAAAAAGTATTAAGTAATAAGGGTGTCTAAAATTATAAATTAAGAAGTTATTTACCTTTATTCGTGGAATGATATTTTTATATCATGTTATTATTATAAAAGTAAGCTATGGAACGAATAAAGGTAAATAACTTCTTAATTTATAATTTTAGACCCCTTATTACTTAATATATTTTTAAAGGGAATCTAATTTACTATCAAAATAAATAAATATATATACAGGGTGTTCCATTAAGAAATATACAGTTACATATTGTTGCGCTTAAGGAGGTTCTTTCGCGACAATCCACACAAAAAGATTTAGCCTCGTAACCACTCTATAAATATGAACGGAACTAAAATTTTAGGTTATGTTTTTTTAACGTGACTGTCCACTCACACTACGAAATCTCTATATGGATACATAATACTAGCCGGATCGTTTCCAAGCCATTGTGCTTATATTCCCTCCACTAAAAATAATCGCCCAAATATGTTTTTTTTGTTTTTTATCAAAACTACGTGGTAAATAATTTCTATTTTTTTTTAAGTTACTCCGAATATATTATTCTAACAAATATTAGTTTTTCATCAAGATGGTGAAAGTCCTTCAATGAAAAAACATAAAATAATGATCATATCCCCACCCTTTCCCTATCTACCCTATGTTAAAAATGTCATTTTTAATTGCAATTATTTCATGTTTGGTGTGGTAAATCGTCTTCAAATTTTAACAGTATGTGTATTATGCTTTTAATAACTTATATTCCAAGTTTCAAAGACTTTTGAATTTTTTCATTTGTGAAAGAACTAGCTTAAACGGAGCACCCTGTATACAAATGCATATGGTACATAGATAGACAATAATATATCATATAAATTATATTTGAAGAATTTTCTCTCTGACTTAAAATAAAAGAATTATAAGAGTTATAAAGAGACAGACCGATGAATCACCCTGTATGGAATGAATAATTACATTTAATGTAATAGCAAATTCCGCTCATATAAATTTGCAGAAATAAATTGGAGAAATAAATTCTCTTCTCCCATAAGAATAATATATTTACTACTCCGTTAACTAGAGTTTCTAATTTACGATTTAAAAAACAAACAAAAACAATTTGTATTATAATTTACTTGATGATCGAAAACAAGTGGCGGTCCACCCATTGCTAGTGTGTCTTTGGTAATAAGAGTCCATTGATTTGTTTCTATGTCGTATACATAAAAATCACTTTTATAATGTTGAGGCTGTCGATTGCCGTGCGAATCTTTATAACGGCCAAGAGTAAAAATCTGTTTGTGTGTGGTGTCGAGGCACATTTTATGGCAAGATCTTGGCGAAGGGCCTCCTTCCGCAGTTGCGTCGCTATTCAAACGAGTCCACCTTGCCTATAAAAACAAAATGTATTTTTAAAACTTTTTTATATTAATATTAAATTAAATTTTTATTTAGAAATTGCGCAAATCTAAGTATAAAATAGTATGTTTAAAAATCATCTTTGAAGTAAAATATCAACCATTAAAAATTAATTATATCGAGAGTAGTAGAATAAGATTTCATTAGAAAAATCACGAAAGTGTTTTATACTGAATAAGACTTTTTATGAATAATTTTTATTACATGTTAGAAGGGTTGTATATACACAAACCCTTTAGGAAAGAACCCAAGTGTCATAGAGCAATCTGGGCCAATGGTTGTTTAAATTAAGAATCAGTTGAAAATTCGTTATTCTTGAATATAAATAGGTTGATTCATAAAGTCTCTCCGGAGGTGATCATTCTTCTTTCGCTGTATTCGACATAATTGCTGTTCCATCGACCACCAAAACCAGGGAAGAACTTATGAATCACCCTGTATACGAGCCAGTATAGCAGACTGGTTCCACTTGTAAGGTCATCCATTGGTCCGGAATGCTTTTTCGCACTTGGATTCACTTCCTATGGGGTGAATACTTCCATCTTGATATGTAATAATAGGGTTCGGATCAATATGCACTAAAAACAGCAAAATATGCATTTAAAAAGGCCGAAATATGAACTAAAAATATGCATTAAATTATTGGATAAAAATACTTGGAGGGTTCACATTAAGATATAAAAATAAAAGGAATTTATTTTTGGAGATAAATTCGTTTTATTTTTTATATCTTAATGTGAAAGCTACCAAGTATTTTTTTATCCAATAATTTAATAAATGTTTCACCAAGTACCAACACCAAATTCCTTAAAAACTATTAAAAATATCCATTTTAAAAGGAAATATGCACTTAAAATATGCATTATAAACCCATAATATCTAGTGCTTGATAGCTTTAAACCGCATGCATCCTCCATAACCCACTTACGAAACGTAGCCCTTTTAGAGGAATTTTTTTGGCATTTTCAGTTCCAAGAAAAACAGTTTAAAATTAATGTTAACAAAAATAAATATAAAGAAATTCGGGTTTTTTATATTTTTTTAGCATAATAGAACAAGTGCGTGATTTATTTCTCTTTAAAAATTTAAGAAAATTTTAAGAAACAACTGCAAATTATTTAATATAAAATTAATGTTTTCAAAGTTTATTTTTAAAAGAAATTTAATATTTTTTTTTATTTTTTTAGAATAATTTTCATAAAAAATATTATTAATTTAATTATAATATAATATTTCCTTAATTATTTTCTCGGTTTGTTTGACAGTGAGAGGGGGGTGGGGGGCGGGGGTCAAAAAAAGGTTTAAAACCTGTGGCCTACCATCTGTCTCTAAAATTTTATTCAATTATTTTTCTGATTTGCCAACAAACGAGGGACAAAATATGCAAAATATAATATATCTTAAATCGGTAAATATGCAAAATGTGCATTTAAATTGCAAAATATGCATTTATATGCAAAATAAGATTTCTCTGGGTGGCTCTTGATACCCTAAAACGCCCAGATACAAAAGATTAGAAGGATAGCAATCAAGGAAAAAAACATGAATTATATGCAAAATCCGAACCCTAGTAATAAATATTAATTAACAACTCGGATTTGGTGACTTAGACGAGTTTTTTCTAAAAAAGTATTAACCAATTAAATTTAAGAAATAGAGAATCAGGTTTATTGTCAATTCATGGATTTTTTTTATTTATCCAAGTTTTCGTCACTATATTAGACCTCCAACAAGGTGAAATAAAATGCTAATTTCAGCTGATGCTTCTCCTTTGATTAAAAACTATTTAATTAAAAAAAAAATACATATTTTCTCTTTTAAAATAATGAATTTTTTTACCTTAGGTACATTATAAACCCAAAGATCGCTAAGATCCCGGGAACCGTCCCATCCACCAAATAAATAAATGTTTTCCGAATAAGGATCTATAACCATTTGATGTCCTCCTCGAGTTCCTGGATGTGGTGGAGTTTCTTCATCGGGAGTAGATGTCGATTCCATTTGACGCCAAACGGCTCGGTATGGTTGATTTCCAATATAATCATTGAAAAACCCATCTACAAACATAAACATGAAAGTATCTAAAACCAATATCAAAGATCTTGTTATAATAATTATGTTTGATTTAAGAGTCAGTAGGGTTCATTCTTGGGAGCCGAACCCAAATGTCAAAATTGCTATTCAGTGTAGGGCCGTATTTTATATTATGATTAAAAACAAGTTAGTTTTTTTGGAATTTTTATAATATTTTTTAAATTTCCGAGTCACTGGAGATAATTAATTGTTTCACTATAGAATTTGCTTTACAAAAAAGATATTATAAGCCAATAACAATTCTCTTAGATATAATTGAAAAGTTTTTGTTTTGCCGAGAGTAGCAGAGTTGTTGATTCACAAAGAGAAACAAAGAGGTTGTCCTCTGCTTGATGCAAATAAACATATACACATATATATCAAGATGATATATCTGTTTTTATTTGTTTGAGACTATAGTTTCGAAGACTTGGTCTTCATCAAAGAACACCAAGTTTTCAATATCCATATGATAGTGACTCCATGAAAAACATTTATAATTGAAGAAAGACTGATGATGAAGACCAAGTCTTCGAAACTATAGTCTCAAACAAATAAATAATATATATACAGATATATCATCTTGATATATATGTGTATATGTTTATTTGCATCAAGCAGAGGACAACCTCTTTGTTTCTCTTAGATATGTTTGATTTAGATGTCTGAAGAGACCCCCCCCCTCCGAGTGCCAAACTTGCTAATATGTATATTTATCCGCGTAGTTGTCTTAATCCTAGAGATGAAATTATAATATAAACATGAATAAAGACAACGGGTTAAATTATATTTGGCCAGCTTCTACATATAATGGCAATGCCATATCGTCACCCTTATACCAAAAGCACGAATATGTAAATTTTCTGATTATTTAATTCAATTTTTGACAACTTTTATGCTAGAAATACAAATGGGATATAATGGTTAAATAAACCTTGAGATCTATATTTCACGAAAGAATTAAAAAATAATAGGTGTACAAATAAGTTTCCGCCGTTTGACAAAGTTGGTCCCACCAGTAAGTTAGGATTAAAATTGTCAGAATTAAAACTTAATTATCGTAAGGTTGTATATTTGTAAACAACATAATCTTGAAATCTTAGTGAATTTTCATCAGTATATTATATTTTTTTGTGTGCGAAAATGTCGAGTTTTGAGCCGAAAAACGTTATTTGCGGGAACTTTTGATTTACTTATTCAATTTGAAAAATCTGCAGCTGAGGCGCATCGATTGCTTGTAGAAGCGTGAGTCTCCATTAAGTGAGAGAAGTTACTATGAGTGGTTTCAAAAAGAACGTAGCGGAAGGCCGAAAGTGTACGAAGACTCGGAATTGAAAGGATTATCAGACTAAGATTCGTTGCCAAACGCTAGAAGAACTTGGACATACATTAAGGAGTGACTCAACAAGCAATTTCACATCGATTGAAATCATTGGGAATCAAAAACAAGGAAATTGGGTTCCAGATGAACTGACACCTAGAAACATTGAACGCCGATTTTCCACAAAACCGGTCAAAACCAATTTGGAAACACTCAATTGGGAAGTTTTGCCCCACCCGCTATATTCACCAGACATTGCTCCTCCTGATGTCCACTTGTTTCGATCGATGGCGCATGACCTGTCTGAGCAGCACTTCAAGATACCAAAAATTGGGTCGATTCGTGGATAGCCTTAAAAGATGAAGCATTTTTCCGAAGCGGAATCCGTATGCTGGCAGAAAGATGGGAAAATGTAGTGGCAAGCGATGGACAATAAACTTAAGGTTGCGTTCTTTCACAATAAATGCCCAATTTTTGATTAAAAACGACGGAAACTTATTTGTACACCTTATAATATTGATATATCGAGCTTTTAACTAAAGCGAAAATTGACCGAGCAACGCTCGGTCCGCCAGGTACTAATAATTAAATGAATTAGTTATCTCCTAAAAATTTCTAAAATGCTTATAACGTGATTATTTTGTGAGGATATGCAGCTTCTTCAGGCTCATAACTATAACATAAGAACTCGTTTTTATAAATTAAGATAGGCATTGAGCAAGTTATATTTCAAAATTTCAAGTTTCATAATCATACTTGTACATTCGGATCTACAATATATTTTCTTTAAAAGCATCTAAATACAGATACAGATGCGCTAGTAAAAATTTATTTTGATACGCATATACATTTTGCAAAAACATCTAGCTAAGACTCTCGTTTAGCTGAATGATATCTAGGTACCTGACAAGCCACGCGCCATCTGACGAAACAAATAAAATTTATAATTAAAAAAAAAATTGAATCAGAAGATGTATCTTGTATCTTTTTTTAAAAATAGATACTGGTGAAAAATGAATCTAAATACAGACACAAATTTTTCTAAAAATCTAGATACACAAAAATATAAGTACTGGTTTAAGTTTTTATCTTGAGACATTCTTATAACTCAAAAACAGTGCATTATATGGAAAAAAGATTCAAATAAAAGTTTGTTTATATCGAGGGGGAACTAAACTACGCTATTGTTTGTCGGCGTAGAACAAGCTTTCAAGGGTATTTCAATGTCAAGTTCTGTTTTTAAATGGAACTCTATATTTTTCTATACGTCTACTTAATCTACAAAAAAAACTGAAAAACTTATGTAAGAACTATTTTTTTATACGACATCAAATAAACAAAATACATGAATCAATTAAATCTCAAAAAAAATCTTAATAATTATTTTTAACAATTATTTAACTTAATTATCATATAATAATGATTAAATAATTAATTATTAAATAAATAATCATTAAATCGAAAAGTCACAACAATGAAAATAAGGGTTTATAATGATATTAAAACTTCGTTATACTCAGATTTAAGAGATTATTTTCTACTTAATAGAACTAGTTAAAATTCTTAAGTTTAAAAAAGTTTATTTCTCGTCTCAATCCAGTAGATAGTTAAGTATATTGTATTACTATAATAAAAATGGAGCATTTTTTGTTGAGGACAGAATTGAAATGGTCTTAATTTATGCGGTGTATGGGGCTGCTATTGAAATGGATGCCGAGCGTTTTCCTGATAGGAATACACCCTCACAAGCTTCATTTTATTGTGTTGTAAATCTGTTGAAAAAAAACAGGAAATATAAATGCTACGAAGAAACTTAAAAGGCCAAAATAACGAAATTGGAACTGGAATTCATCCAGAAGACTTGCGATACACTCTGGAATGTCTCAGAACAGTGTCGCAAAATTTTTAATTATTATTAAATTATTTATTTAATAATTAATTATTTAATCATTATTATTTGATAATTAAGTTGAATAATTGTTAAAAATAATTATTAAGATTTTTTTTGAGATCTAATTGGTTTAATATTTTTTTTTATTTGATGTATAAATAAATAGTTCTAATAAAAGTTGTTCAGTTTTTTTGTAGATTCAGAATGTACAGAAACATATAGGTTTCTATTTAAAAAACAGAAGTTGACCTCAAAATACCCCTGAAAGCTTGTTCTAGGTCTACAAACAATAGCGTAGTTTAGTTTCCCCCCTGATATAATTAAACTTTTATTTGAAACTTTTTTCATATAATGCACTGTTTTTGAGTTATAAGACTGTCTCAAGATAAAAAACTCACCCAGTAACTTTCAGTGCCTGTCATCTGATTGGCCATCCCAGTCCTTCCATTTACCATCTACCCTTGGTTAGTGGTAAAAAGCATTACTTTGCGACATACAACCGGCCCTTAGATACTTAACAACACTGAATTTAGGTTTTGATAATTGAAATTTTGGAAAACAACCTAATTAATGCAAGGCGCATAATAATTTTTAATGAAAGCTTATGTTTTAGTTTTAAGGCTGAAAACGTCTTCAAGACGAAAAGAGGCAAAATAAAGACTTTATAAGCATTTAAGAAATTTTCTTAAAGAAAAACATCATGAATAATTTAAAGAATATGAAAATGAATTAAATAATTAGAGTCAAAATTTATTTGTTAATACCTGAAATTGCTTTTTCAATAAAAAGCTCTGTTTTTTCATATTCGCCATCGCGTACAAGAAGATCATGCAATTCCGATATGCTAGTATCTTCAAGTTGAATATTAGTCTGTCTTTGAAGTGCTTTGAAAGCATCTTCATAGTTATGTTGTCGAAAATGCTTTAAACAAAGTCGAATAACTTGTTCTTCACGATACTAAAAAACAAACAGTTATTTATTCGTAAGAGGATATTAATTTAATTGAATAAAAAAAAAAAATTTTGTGTTATTCATGTACATTTTCTCGATTATTTTATTTTGTATTAAATCGGGGTTTCGGTCTATAAATAATATCACAACCAGATTTATTCGATCACTTCAAGGTTATAAACGGATTGGAGTGTTTTAAATTAAAAAAAAAAAGATTTATTTTAAAAATTTTTTATATAATTTTCTCATCATTTATTTCTATTACCAAAACAAATGAAATGGGTGATTTTTATTCTTAGTTTTAATGGAAATCTTGTATTCGTTAAAAAATGTTTAACATTTTTGCGTTTCAAGTTTCAATGATTCCAAAAAAAGTGAGCTTTAAGAAATTTCTGTGTGTAGTCATTCTACTAAAATTGTAATTTTGAATTTAGAGTTTATACTAATTCCAAAAGAAAGTTGGCTGGTTTTTAAATTTATTTTTTTAGCGTAATTTATCCCAAGTCAATTGTAGTATTATAATATCATAAAAATGGCTCTAACGATTTTAATAATAAAAAAAATTAGAGGGAAAAGAAAACCTCACTGGCTACAGAAAAGCTTCTAAATAAACGGTTAAAGAATTTTAGTGATTGCCTAAAAGCTGTATATCAATAATTCAAATTTTATTGCAGTGGCGGATTTACGGTTAAGCCCGTGAGGCCCGATGAGCCTAGGGGGGCTAAAATTTTAGAAGCTACAAAATTTAAAAATCGATTTGGCTTAGTTTTACTCTGATTTTATGAACATATTTCAGTTAAGTATTTATAATAATTATAAATTGTTAAACAAAAAGTTTCTTAGGAATTTTTTTAAACACACTATATTTGTATTTCAAAAACTGAATTAGTTTTATTTATATTATTAATAGATTATAGAAAGCAAATATTCGTTTGTACTTTAATACCCAAAACCATTTATATTTTTCGCGCTTAAAGGGGTATACTTTTTCTTTTATCTATGGGTAAACTATTAATTTTCCATATAGAAAGAATTTGATTATAAGAATATAATTGATGTTTCCGCGCTAGCTAAGAGAGAAAAAAAAGTTCTTGTGAATTAGTCGTAAAAAATTTATTTATAGTTTAATTTTAAGAAATTTATCATTATATTTAAATTAATAAACCTCAAAATAAAATATTTTTAATATTCATAAATTAGATGTTTGATTATAATCGAGAAAGAATTTAATTTATAGGACAGATTCTAAGATTTTAATAGAAATATTATTAAAATTGCGATATCAGAGGGGATTTGATTATAATAATTACTACTATAAAGCAAAAAATGGAGATATATCGGACGGGGCTAGAGCGCTCTCAAACCTATAATAAATCCGCCTGTGTTTTACTGTCGATCCACAAGTTTGAACAATGTTTTGTTTTTAAACCAAAAGATATAAATAATATTTATATATATATATACATAAAGTGGACTTACTTTATTAAACCAATCGAGACTAGGTTTAACAATATTCCAATCGTCAAGACCCATTAATTTAACATACCAGATACTAAAATTAAAACTTGGGCCCATGACTGAATTGGCATAATTTTAATAAATCGGCAAGGAAATGGCCTTCCGCCAATTGTATGTCTAAGTGGAAAGGTTTCGGGTGTACTATCATTTTTCATTCCGCTAAAACATAGGCAATTAAGATTAGTAAAAACACAAGTTTTAATTAATGCCGGTTATATATATATGTTTCTTAAAGATGGTCAACAACATTTTTGTGTCTTGTATATAAACAAGGAGGTCTAATTAATTATGTGATGGTGATTACGAATATAGAAATCAAAATTAAATTGTGGCTTTAGTTCTATGATTATGATTTTAAATAACAAACCTGTATCATCTTTTTGCCTCCGGATTAAAAAATTCAAGCAATTAACTTAATATAAGCGTATTTGTTAAATTAACCCGATGGTTAAAAGATACAAAATAGACCTAAAACAGACCTTTATACTTGCTTAAACCAGAAAAAAAGCAGATTTAATTATTTTTTTAAACATGCAAAATATCTCTAATTTAAATAGGTATGTTTAATTGAAATTTTTTAATGTAAGTATTTAAAATTCTATATTTCTGATTTTCATTGTAAAAGCTAGATTTCGTAAACTTGAGTAAACTAATTTTTTTCCTAGTCCTATATTATAGTATTATTAAATAAATTAAAAAAAAAAAAAAAAAAGGTACACATTTTTGTGAAAAATTGCTGATCAGTTATTATTTATTCTATTAAATATTGGAATAGGGTGATGCTCCTTTTTAAGTGCCATATCAGGTCTCCCTGACGTTTCGGCACCTCTCCACATTTTTACACAGATATACGTCCCGTAGCTACTTTTTAACTTCGGTTCCGAACGGCTAGTTTGGAGAAGTTGAATAGGGAATTATAGTCTTGGTAGTTTGCCATTGCTTTCCAAGAGGAGGCGACTTGCAAATATCTGCCGAGACTCAGTCTCGAACCAGCATACTTCAGGACAGCGGCCGACACCTCTGACCACTGACCTACACTGGTGAAGGCAGCCAGAAAAAATTAAAATATCTCCGAAGCCGAAATTTCTGTTAATTTTAAAATTTTTCTTAGGATTTCAGATTGTTATAAAATGAGATGTACAGTATATGTTCCTTAATCTAAAAATAATTTAAAAACTTAATTGTATGCAATAGTCATAAGTCATAAGGAAACAAAATATCTCGAAACATCGCCAGATAAAAAAAATAAATAAAACCTTTTTTCCTTATCTTCTCCATATTCTTCCATAGTTATTTCTTTATAACCATTGCATTTAATTAGGCGTTTGTGAGAATTTAGTGATGATATGAAGTTGTGAACATATTATTTAGTACATTTCATTTATAATACGAAGTCTTAAGAAAGATTTGTAAGACTTTTTTATTTTTTCTGGTTGCCTGAACCCTTTAATCATATATATTTAAACTAGAGCCACATTAATTTTTCTTAATATTTAAATTTTTGACCAAATCGAGACATTGGCATATTAAATATAGCTAAATATCGAGATGAACTTCGGGGACGGATTATTTAATTCATTTAAAGAAAAAAAGTTCCTTTGAACGTGGGTCAAAAACACTTTGTAATAGAGTTACAGCTTATTCGGTCACTTTTTATTGACAACTTGGACAATACTTACATTTACGTTGTGAAATTTTTATACTGATGCTATTTATTTATTAGAAGTGTTGAGCTTAACTTTGTGACGCAGGGCATATCAAATCTTCATATGAAGAGTCGTTCAATATCTTCTGTTTTTTGTATAAAAATCTTATTCTCTAAAGCTCTTGTTCAAGTTGATATAGTTGACTATATAATGAATGATTTTCTAATCCATATTCAAAGGAAATTATTTTTAGTTTAAATGAATCCATCCAGAGTTACCATACATTCACGTAATTTAAAAAAATAAAATTTGAATTGACCTTAACAAAGCATTTCGAACCCAATTTATAAAAACAGCTTTTCATAAAATGAAGTTTGACGGTGTTATTTTTAACACTCCGAATATAAGGAATATAATATAAATATTACAATTAATAGGATGATTCATGTCCATGATTTATGAATTTAATTGAGGATTCATAGGGATGTGGACCATTTCGGTAATCTATTCCGACTTCGTCAGCAGCTTAGATATTTTTGTTTTGAATTTCATGAATGAATCTATTTTCTGAATACAAATTTGTTATTAGAATAAATAAGCTGACGTGTTCTGATGTGGCCATCCACTTGACTTTACCATACAACCTGGCCCCTCATTTATATTTAATAAAATTATTTATATTCATGTGAGGGGGGGGGTGTTAGTTTTTGCATTTTTAGACTCCTGGGGGCCCTCTGATTATGTATACAAAATTTGGTACAAGAGCCTAGATTTTCATTTTTTGACCATACACTCACCCCCCCCCGTCCCATTTTGGGCAGTTAGTTTTTGCATTTTTAGACTCCTGGGGGCCCGCTGATTATGTATACAAAATTTGGTTGAATTTGGTACAAGAGCCTAGATTTTCATTTTTTGACCCCCCTCCCCCATTTTGGGCTGTTAGTTTTTGCATTTTTAGACTTCTGGGGGTCCACTGATTATGTATAGAAACTTTGGTTGAGTTTGCTCAAATGGCCTATATTTTTAATTTTTAACCCCCTCACCCCCCTTAATTTTGGGTCGATATGCACCAAAATCTTATCAGCTCTTAATCTCAATGGACCAAAACGTGTGAAATTTGGTTTCGATATCCAAACTAGTTTTTGAGCTAGCTCGTCCACAAAAATTTGGTAACGCACAGACTAACGGACAACCAGACAACCAGACTAACAGACATTTTGACAAAACAATTATTATCTCGAAAAATATAATTTTTTCGATGTTTACTTATTAGAGCTTTTTTGTAGAGCGAAATGCCATGGTTTCGCTCAATTTTTTTAATCAAAATAGTTTCAGCCGTTTTTGAGATATTTCTGAAAAAAAGAAGGAAAAACCCACTTTTTTCATGCACGATTAAAATACTTGACCATACCCTGTATGGTAAAGTAAGAAAAACCATAAATAGAAAATGATTAATTATTCATTATAATCTATTTTATGTTTTTCAGTTTGGCAATGTGAAAATAATTATAATAAATAATTATTAATTTTCTAGTTATGGTTTTTCTCTTTATTCTAATAACAAATCTTAAAACAATAAAATCAAAGTTGCTTATGAAGATATAGATTGGAGAAACGTTCATTCAGGTTAATTTTTGTTTTAAAAATATTATTTTGTCCATATCCTTAAGAATTCTTATTTAAATTACAAACAATAGAATAAAAAAAAAAAAAAAAACGGCCAATAAATTTATCAAATTTATTTTCATTTAGGTGTTAGAGAATCAGGTAGTACGTGCAAAAGAAGTTTGGGGGGGGGAGGGTGTTATTGATTTTATTTAGTGCAATAATAATTTAAGTGCTTGAGAGAAAAGATTTATATTAAGATTGCAATATATCTTACCTATCCAATAATTCCATCATATTGTCGTCATTTAAACCCCCGAAAATTTTGAATTTTTTCAGGTTACACACATGGGTCTTCTCATATTTTCCAAAAACAATTGAGTGAACGATACAAAGACTTGGGAGTTTTAATATTAAGTACTAAAATTGAAAGAAAAAGTAATTAAAATAGTGTTGCTTATATAGTATATAGAATATGTTAAGAGAACTAAATAATAATTATTTTGATTATTTATGTCCATCGATTAAAGGAAGATATTTTTAGATTTAAATAGGAAATATTTTCAATCTGTGCCTATATGTGTTTGCTAAGAATGAATATTTATATAATGACAAATATGCAAAGAAATTAATTTGTTTGAGCCCTGAGGAAGTCAACAAAGTTGACGAAACGTTGGCATAAAATAAAAAATACTTGCATAAGCTATTGTCCTTATTTCCCTACAACAACTTACTAAATAATAATCTTAACTTTTTATATTTTAAAATGAAATAAAATTAGGATGTAGTCAAACCCAGATCTTTTAGCGCCTTTGACTCCCAATCAATCAATTATATAATATATAGGAAATTTGAATTTTAAACTAATTATTGGCTAAGAGTAGAGTAAGGTTTTGAGTCCACCATAAGTAAGGGATATACTATAAGTTCGAATTGCCGATAGTAGGAGAGTTAAAAATTTTTAAATAATGAGATATTGTCATCTACTAAATCTGAGCTGATATGGATAATTTTTATTACATGTTCGGGAAATGAACCTGAATGCTAAAAAAAAGCAAAGGGGAACAGTGGGTACCTTTTATTTTTTGGTACTCGGGTTCCATTCCGAGGATATAATACAACCTTTCTGACATGTAATAAAAATTATCAATAAGAGTGATAATCTCTCGTGATTCCTATAAATGGGTTCACTTGACATAATTTTAGGTTTTATGCCATTTTGTTGAAAATCCTCTGTCGACTGACTCTTGATGACGGAATAGCATTTCATACATATTTATGGTCATGTAGTTTTTAAGAAAATGACAATACGCGTTTTGCGGTCAAATTGAGAAAAGTGCCGGATCACTTCATTCACGCAATACGTATATCCCCATTACTTCAAGAAACTGGAACTCTCTCCCAGCCTCCATCTTTCCCAGCACTTATAATCTTCAAACCTTCAAAACCCGAGTGCATAAACATCTACGTCTCCACCCTCTCACTTAATCAACTTTCTCCCTTCTCTTCAGTAATGCAAGGGTCTTTCGAGATCGATAGGGGCTGCATCTTTACTGGAGCACCCCTTCTTGCATTCGATTGCATTAAAAAATAAAAAAATAAACCTAAAAACACAGTAGTCTTAGTCGCCTGCATTTGATCAATTCTCCTTAAGTTAGTATAAGAAAAATCTAAATTCTTTTCGAATTGTCGGGCATTTGAAATTCATGATTATCATGTGTTTTGTTATCAAAAAGATAATAGAAATCATTTTAAACCGAGTGGGTGCGTATTTGCGAACAATTGCTTTCTGAGATAATATTATAATAGCATAGGATGACGTCATGCCTGGCCTTAATGCGGACTATATTGCGGGGTTCCCGTTAGGGGATTACCCATTGGTTCTTAAAATAACATCTAGTCCATTAATATGGGTACTTACAGTAAACAAATTCAAACTAATATCTTGATGTGATATCTACAATCGACCAGATTGTCTCAAATTTCATTTTTTTAATGTTATGAATAATTGAATGATGAAAGATTTCAATTTGTCGATTGGTAATATGTAGATTCAAATTTTCTTTCTCCTATTTAATAGATGACACCATCTTAAGATTTTCTAAGAAAATTTGAATCTATTACCATCGGCAAATTGAAATCTTTAATATTTAATTAGGAAAAATCATTCTCATTGCCCTTCGAATTTTGAATCTCTTCAAAATTCGAAACATCAACGACCTTTATTTAAATTATATGGCATGGCTATATGT
Source organism: Forficula auricularia (assembly GCA_024734495.1). Taxonomy (NCBI): domain Eukaryota; kingdom Metazoa; phylum Arthropoda; class Insecta; order Dermaptera; family Forficulidae; genus Forficula; species Forficula auricularia. The sequence goes on from JALMQS010000353.1 coordinate 8,649,072, forward strand.
TTAAATTTAGAATCACTAGATCGCGAAATTTTATAAATTAAGATAACAATCTTTGAGTAAAATATTTAATGGGTTTACATATGTCAGAGAGGTTCGCACCTCGCAGGTGAGCCAGATGGCCCGGATTGCTGTTACTGGCACTCGGGTTCGATTCCCGAGGGGTGAAAAACAACCTCTCTGACATATAATTAAAAATATTCCATTCCATCGAATTTAATAGATGACACCATCTTATTATTAATAATTAATAAATTCTGCTACTCTCGGCTATAAAGAAACGTTCAATTTTATAATTAATAATTATAATTATTATGTAGTTGGTGGTGGATCGTTGCATCGTGAAAAGAAGTAGGGGAAAATAGATATTTCAGGGATAGGGCTGGAGTTGAAAGTACGAGCGGATCTTGAAAGACTGAAGAATATTTTTTAATTGTTTCGGGAAAGACGGATGTGGAAAGAGAGTTCCCTCTTCTAGAGAAGTCATTAGGGATAAACGAGTTGGCAAATGCGTTTGTTCGGTTATAATATCTAATTTAATCGCGTGTTTGAAAGTCATTTACGCAAATGAGGCTTTAATGGGATTATTTACTTCATCTCATCAGAAAAAATAGTTTAGTGGTATCTACAAAAAATGGAGAGTAGAGACGGCTCTAACCATGGACCAGAGAATCGTAAACGTCGATGCTGAGTCTCCTATTAAACTGATAGCTCGTCTCTGAATTGCATCCAGAGTGAAAAGAGAATACTTGGAGGTATTTGGAGGCTCCTCTCACAGATGCGAGCCATAATCGAGACGGGCGAATTCGAGTCTTATATAGGGAAAGATGTTTGAAAATCGAATAGAACACAGCTGTGTTGAAAGTGCAACGCCAGGAGTGACTTTTACTTAGGAAAAAAAAAAAATCAGACTTCGAGTCTCAATCTAAGGTATTTGAGGGTGAGTGTCTTGCATAAATGAATCGAAACATGGGTGAATTCGAGTCCGATTAAGAAACTGGATGGGCACCTAAGTCTGAAAAGAAAGCCAAGATAACAAGCTGGTTTTCCTAAAGAGTTAATCTGATAATTCAAAAAGTTGTTAGACCTGTAGAGACAATTATTTTCTAGCATAGATTCAAGGAATTTGAACCTTGCAACATCTCAGAATGAGTCATCTAACATCTAACTAAAAAAATTCAAGATAAGCCTAATAATTGGGTAAATTTATTTTTACTGTGTTTCTTGTTGTAAGACTAATGCCTCAAGTTTAAAGCTTAGGTTCTTTCTGTCTAACTAATGCTTTGAATAATATTTTTTTGTTTTATTGATATTATAAATACATACATATTAAACTATTTTTTATTTTATTTATTTTAATCACTTTCATTATTTTATTTTAAATGATATGAATTTTAACCAACATTCTAATAGCCGAATTGGCTTTATACAATAAATTATCTTAAATTGAAAGTTTCTTTTTGCCGAGAGTAACAGAATTTTTATAAATTGGAGACAATTTTCTTTTATACATTCATTCCTGTCTAGCACAAGATTTTGGCTAAAATAGAAGTACCGGAAGTTGAAACATGGCAAAATAAAATCAACTGGTGTGTGCACTACACGACTTTCAATTAAAACTGCCCTTCTATGAAATCCTCCCCCTCTTTCAAATTAGCCCCCTCAGTGTTTCAATGAAAAAAATAGACATCACAGGAATTGTGATTACTTGTTTAGCACATCGATTTACATACGAGTCTAAATTTTAAGAAATGGGATACAAGGGGTATGAACCAATAACATTGCTGGTTGATTCCTTGCTCAAGTGATCAAATTACGTTGCTCTGTCCTTTCTAATCCAGAGATATGGCAATGCACCCAAACACATTGACCATTGAATTTAAGTGCGAATTTTTACTCTGGCGCCCACAAAACCTGTTTTATTGTTCTAAGCTCAGTTTCTAATGGCTTAGGGGATTCGAATACTATCCCTTTAAAAACGCGATCAAAAACAATTCTCGTTAATATGTTAATTATTCTTTAATATATTAATTAGAAAAATTATTTAACTTCATTATTTCAAGTCAGAAATATATAAATTCGGATATTATTTTCACTTAACATCTGACAAAAATCACCTGCATTCGATTCGCGATCGAATCAAATATAGGAAACTTATGATTAATTGATGGCAAACACCTAACACACGTGTTAACAGATCGAGCGCGCATCTCAGATTACAAATCCATTTGGTGATCCATATCAGTGTTTGATATAAAAAGCGTCATGCGGGCTAATCGCGAAATGATGCTGCATCATAGCTAGATGGATCACATCTTTTTCATTCTCTCTTGGTCCAGACTTAAAGATTCAGCAGACTCAACAAGCAGTTGTCTCGCGATATATATATGTTGTTTAAAAACGCAATCAAAAACAATTCTCGTTAATATGTTAATTATTCTTTAATATATTAATTAGAAAAGTACTATCCTTGGAGTTGTCCGAGTGAAATTAACTGGAATAGTTTTGGAAATCCAAGACTCTCGAAAATTGAGCCTCCCGAAAGTGAATGCAATATTTTAACTTCCATGACTCGCTATTTGAGTGAAAGTAAAAGAGGCTGAATTTGAACCTGATTGACAGACAAGGAAATTACCTGAGCGGGGTTATTCGTATCCGATGACCATCTTGAAGATTGATCAGTAGACTTATCTTCTTGGATATTTCTAAAATAAACACACAAATTATCATTTGAATGAGATTATTTTCGTAAATTAAAAATGATAAATTAATGTAAATATGTAAGTGTATGGAAGTAGAAAGACAGATGAGATATGTCACTCACTCGGGAATATATATAGATGAATAACTTGACCATTTGTGTATCGAATAATCCAATTTTTTTATAAAGCTACATTCAAAGGCTGCCATGTTAACCAGTAGATTTAAATGATCTAGAACTGGCTCTGAACTGGTCTTTATCTCTTTTCTGCACAGTGCCTTCTCAGATGACAGCTCTTGCTCAAGTCAAACTTTACATATATATCAACAAATCTTTTTTTTTCGAAATGAATAATGAATTTTTGTAGATGACACTTTTAGCAATTATTTATATATAATTTTTCTTCTTAGATTTTAAATAAAAATAGATATATTTTAAAAGAAATAAAGAATAAAAATAAAAAATTATATATATACTAATTCATATTAGAACTCCTAGAGGGAGCCACTGAAGATCAATGTCTGTTCAATGGTTTGGCACGCACTGCATTCGAAAATAAATTAATTGGATCCGATTCAAATTCAAATACTATATGTCTCGAAAAAATATATTCATATTTAAGAGAAGGATTGCTCTAATATGTGACCTTCTATACACATTACTTGGTGATGGTTTTAGTCGGAAAATATTTTCGTGCGGGGTTGGGGGAGTAGTTATAGCTACCGAAGGTTAGGAGACTGGATATTCTCCTAGGAGTAGGAATCATGATCTCCCTGATGGCCAAATTGCTTTTTTATCAGACTATTTTTTTTGTGTTAAAGTTTTTATTTATATCCTGTAAAGTTTCAATGTTTACCTTAACATTTGTGCCTGCCTCTGTTTGTAACTATACATACCTACCTACCCATGTCCGTCTCCTCAGGGGGTGGGGGTTGGGGTCCAGGGGAAAGGTGGGGTTCCAGGGCGTTCGGGGTCCAGGGATTGGGAGGTGGGTCCAGGGGAAAGGTAGGGGTTCAGGGGAAAGGTGGGGGTTCAGGGGCTGCTGGGTCCAGGGGTGGGGAGTCCAGGGGTAGGTTTAGTGGGGTGGTGGGTGATCAGAGGCAGTGGAGAAGTTCCGAGGTTGGGAAGAGGATCGATGGGATGTCGAGTGGCTGGAGATGTAGGAGAGGAGTGTCTCAAGTGGCGGGGGTCCAGGGGGCTTACCCATGGCTAGCAAGAGACCCACCGAAGCCTAATCCCCCTGCTAGGCTATGGCCTTAGAGCCTAATATTGAATTCACGTAAAAATTTCCCGATTTTTTTTTGCTCATTGTCTTTAAAAATGTCCTCGAACGTAGAGAAAAATAATTTTCAAAGAGCGACTTTTTTCTGTCTGTATATTTAGATTCATGTACAGCAGTACAGCAGTGGGTGGGGGGCAGGGGTTCAAAGCCCACTGGCTTTCATGGTCTTAAATGTTTAAAGAGGAATAATATTGTTTTTATATTAGATATTTAATGTATTAATTTTTATTCTTTAGTATTAAAATATAGTATATATGTAGTAGGGATGCTATGGAGGTGGGTTTACCAGAACCGAGTAGGAGCCGGATTTTAAATTTGATTTATCGGAGTCGGAGCCGGTTTGAGTCGGAGCCGGATTTGGAGTCGGAGTAGAAGAGACATGTATTTAAGGGCAGGCCTAATGAAATAATAGAAATATAATTCAATAAAGAATCTCTTTAATCAGTCAAATTTATAAATAATAATACAGATACGTAAGTAGCACGCAACAATAGAAAAATATGCTGCCGTGAGGATTCCCCGGCCGACAAGTCAAAACTTGTAGGTGCGGTCAAATCTTTCGATCTTCGTTATAACCTCCGATTAAAAATTATCGGATCTTTATTATTATCAATTAAGTAACACATTACTGTGTTCTCAAAGATCTCTCACCAAGCGACATGAGTTGTGGTGTATCAAAAGGGGGACACTGGCGGATTTAAATGTGGGCGGAATGGGCGGCCGCCGCGCAGGACCCCATAGAATCCCAAATATTATCAAATTAATTATTAAATTGATAATATAGGGCCGATTTAGTTTAACACAAACACTGAAATCCGTTACTGAAGGAGGGTGGGAAGTCAAGACAAATTAATTTTTGCATTTATTGTTTTCATTTATTAATTACATCAATTAAAAAGTTAACTATAAATAATAGTTTTTGTGATTTATTTAATTTTGCATCATGAAAGTAATCTTTCAAGTTTTCAGTCCCAGAGTAGCCTTGGAAAAATCGTAATGAAACCTAATAATTTTAGGAATTTTTAACATATCTTATTTCCTCATATCAAAATTTGAATTAAAAAAAAAAACCTTAGCAAGATATACGTCTTAAACCTAACTTTCTTATCAAATTGCATCTTACTACGTGCAGTAGTTTTGAAGAAACCGTGATCTCTAAAAATGAAACCATATTACAGTCCTAATGTAGGTCAAGGTGAAAGAGCCATAGTACATTCCTCAACCAATGTGGAGGTAGAGACAAACAAAAAATACGGAAGCCCCGTTGGCTTGGAGCGTTCGTAACAGTCAACCGTAAATTATTGATATATTTATCGATAAATGTGGACTACACTGGAGAAGGCATATGCTCCGCGTACATTTATCTTCTCTACATCAATGGACCAGACTATTCAATTTTCTAATTTTTTTTTTTTCGTCTTATTCGTGTTAAGAAAAATCATTTTCAAGTTTGATTTTTTTTTATATATTTCTGTGTGTGGATTTTGTTTCCTAAAACGGACAGAAGATCGTAAAGAATTCATTCTGATTCCAAAATATTTATATTTCCATTTCAAAAAACTAGTTTTATTCTTATATTAAGGACTTTCTTTCTAGTTCCAAAATTTATACATTAAAAATGCAGAAAATTAGAATAAAATTTAATGATTATAATATGGAGAGTTCTTATACGATTTTAGCTAATGAGCTGAAATTTGGCATAAAAGTTTAAATTAATGAATTGTAACTTTTTGTCAATTTTAAACTATCTGGCTTAAGCAGTTTGCTATAATAAAAACTGCTAAATGACCAAAAGCTGCAGACTCATAAAATATTGTCTTTTAGCATTAGAGGAAACTACGACATACCGTTTTGAGTTATTATACTTAGGTATCGTATTCCATACACATGGTCAAACAAAAAATCATGTTTTAATATTATTTTTCTCCATGTTTTAATTATTTTAAAAAACGATAAACATAAAGAAAAAATTTGAATTTTGTTTTTTGTCTAAAAATTCGTATGAATGTAATTCAATGTTTAACCCAATTTTTTAACTATTGATTGTACTAAATTTATATATTTAAAACCTCAATTGTTTCTATATTATTAATTTTAAATCCCTATTTTTTTTACATTTTTCTATACTAACTATCAACCTAAAGAATTTTTAAACCAATTTTTTATCAAGGTAGTTCTTTTGTGACAATCCACACAAAAAGTTTCAGCCTTGTAACCAGTCTATACATATGAACGGTGCTAAAATTTTAGGTAATGTTTTTTTAACGTGACTGTACTTTTTACACTACTATATTCTCTTTATGAATGGATCGTTTCCAAGCTATTGATATTATATATGATATTATATGCACTAAAAATAATCGCCCAAATATGTTTTTTTATTTTTTATCAAAACTACGAGGTAAATAATTTCACTTTTTTTAAGTTACTCCGAATATATAATTCTAACAAATATTAGTTTTTCATCAAAATGGTGAAAGTCCTTCAATGAAAAAAATAAAATAATGATCATTTTCCCACCCTTTCCAAATCTACCATATGTAAAAAATTTCATTTTTAATTGCAATTATTTCATGTTTGGTGTGGTAAATCGTCTTCAAATTTGAACAGTGTGTTTATTATGCTTTTAATGACTTATATTCCAAGTTTCGAAGTCTTCTTGAATTTTTGCATTTGTGAAAGAACTACCTTAATCAAATTTCTTTTTTATATTTTCTCTCAAGAAAATATCTGTTTTTACTTAAGAACAAAAGGTCTTTCTACTGTGAAAATGTTTCTACATATATTTACAAAAAGAAAATCTGAGTAGATAATGACTGTAGAGGTTGTACCTTTTTGGTGAAACTTCTTGTATTAATATCATTGCAAAAAAAGTTAATGATCTGTAATTTGTTGGATAAGTTTCTAATAATAATAAGTTACCCATTTGAGCTAAGTTTAAACACTCTATCGCAACATGAAAAAATGTTGCCAAATTTTCAAAAAGAGGAGAGAGAACATGCCGTGTTTTGGATAAATATTCTCTTTTTCTTTCAATTGATATATATTCCAATAATGGCAATTGCAGATTGAAGCAAATGTTATTTTGAGAGTGTTTGTGATCGCCGGGTTATCGCGCAGCCGCGGACCGTTTGGGGTATGCGCGTGGAAGGATGTTGGTCGAGGTGGACGTGGACGTGGCAGAGCACCCGAGCACACCCTCCTAGGCACACCCCCCACACTCTTTATCAGCGAAATCCTTTTCCGCCCCCACCACCCCGATGTCAAACATTGTTTATTTAATTTGCAACGATAGGCGTTCCTTGCCGCGACATTGGCCTCGGTGTTAGTCTGCTAATTAAAAATAACCCCCGACTCGGCCTCGCTTCTCCGTGTTTGCCAGTGTCCATGTGTCTCGTGTGATTGTCTCCACGAACGAGCAAAATGCCGGCGGTGGAGTTCGGAACGGGCAAAACGGTCGTGGTAATCGCCATTGTGATCGGCTGCTTCGCCATTCTATGGCCCAAACTGTTCTACCCGATGCTTCAGGCTGGTTTTCACCCACCCCCGACGACGCCCCCCGTCGACCCACTGCCAGGTAAACTTCTCTCTCTTTCTCTACAACAGCTGTCATCCACAATCTGGGCCATACCAGAATTTCTAACTTAAACATCCATTATAAGTAGAGACCGGATTCCTATGCAATTGCATATTTTGTTTGCCGCCACATACGACCCAGGGGATCAATTATCTATCCGAATCATGCATCTAGGATACTGTGGGTTAAATTTTATACTGCATATTTTTGGATATTTGAAGAATATTGCATAAAATTGCATATTTGAAGGATTTTTTGTCAAATATTGCCTATTTCGCGCCAAATACATATTTTTTAAAAGTAAATTTTCTGAGAAAAAATGAAGAAATATATATATAAAGTACCTTTAAATTTGCCCCCATTATATCTGAGGATGTGGAGAGCTCCTTTTCATCACATAAATCAATTTTAAGTGACCCTAGACCTGAAGATAATTTAGAAAATTACTTGTAAACATAAATTATTCACAATTACAATCAAGTTTTAATTATTTTTGAGATCCTTTGTTAATTACTTCTTTATCATTATGTATTATTTTTTTTTTAATGGCCTTCGGGAACTACAGCCTATTTTGTCCATTGAGTATTTGTGTGTGTGTATGTGTGTGTGAATTAGTGTAGTGATCAGATTCTAGCCGGACAAATATTTCCATTATTTTATTAGTTTATTATTTGTAAGTCAATAAAAAAAGCTTCTTAATAAAAAAATAAAAGCAATACAATACAATCGTGTCTGGGAAATAAAACTACCCCCCACCCTCCATATTTTTTCGATCACATTTTTTAAAACATTATTATATTTATTATGTTGATTTTATTCAAGAGAACCTATTATTTCTTTAAGTTTAAAGATTTAATGAGAATTTTGTGAAATTTTTTACTCAATAAAAGTACATATTTGACACTTGGTGTCTATAGCTTACTTTAGGTATCATTTTATTTCTTTCATATCACTCCTTCAAATATATAGTCTTTTTGTCATCAATTTTAATTTTTTAGTGCATAAAAAAAATTTATTTTGGCAATTTTTACTGCATATGTTTGCATATTTCAACGTTCTGCATTTTACATGCATATTTCAGCGTTTTTAACTCCATATTTTGCCAAAATCCGGTCTCTAATTATAAGTATATTAGTATTTTTTTATTCTAAACTAACATTTAATGAACAATTAGACTACGTTATAGGTAGATCCAATCGAATTTGGGATTTGTTTTTCGTGACACGAAGTCATTGAAAAGTCCAGAGTCAATTAAATACTTATATATAACTTTAATCAAATCTATATTAATATATGCATCAACAATTTGGAGGCCTATCAGAATGATTAACATGGACAGACTAGAGAGAATTCAGCGCAAAGTTATAAGACATTTGGCATTCCTTTCTTGGGAATCCTTTGTCGAGGTTCGACCATGATTATGCTGCTGAAACTTTCTGTCTGCCTTCTTTTTCCTCTTCTATGATTGCTTCTGACGTTTTGTTTTTATATAAGATTAAGTCCAACCAGGTGAAATGTTCAGAACTTCAAAATCTATTTCCTATACACTGTTCAAATTATGTATTAAGAAACAGATTACAATTTTATCAAGAGATTCCTTGCAGTCGGCACTCTGAAGCAAATCCTGTATTCAGACTAAGTCAATGTTACAATAATTTGTCACAACGATTGGAAAACCCTCTGGATTTCTCATTAAGTATTAACAGATCTGCAGCTTTGCTCAAAAAGCTAACACTAATCAAAGAGTGAACATTGTATTGTATTTATTTTGATTAGTTATGTCCATTGATTAAATGATTAAAGTTGTTATAAGGAAGTGGGGACTGTATTTTTTTATACAGATAATTTTTATTTGATTGCCAACGTTTCGTCAACTTTGTTGACTTCTTCAGGGCTCAAATAGTTAATTTCCCTGCATATTTCTCATTTTTATAATATTGTTTTATTTTATGCCCATAATTTGAATGTATTATTTTGTTTTTATTATTGTTATTCTCTTATTTTATAAGTTATTATAATATATTATTTTGCTTTTTATTATTAATATTGTTATAATGTATTATGTTTGATAAATATTGTACTATTTCACTGTATATTAGGCATAAGCCGTTGAAATAAAATAAAATAAAATATCGTCTCTTAATGTTGTATTACAGTGGTTCTTAACCTTTTTAAGCTGCGACCCAAATTTGAGAAATATGTTCATGTCGCGACCCCCCCCCCCTCCCGTCAAAAAAAATTAATTGCCTTTTTTTAGACGATACTTGAGAAATTTTCTTCAATTTTCAATGATGACTTTTTTTAACTCACATATATAATATTATTTTGTATCAATTAAGATAACCAAAGGTACTTTTCGATCTAAGGAGAATTTAATGAAAAAGAGTGTGTTTTTCATATTTTCATTTTTTATAGAATTGAATAAATCAAAATATATTTTTCAACTTATAAATAATAAGTAAAATATTTGATTAACGACTCTGCACTACCCAAAGAATATGCTTTGCGACCCAATTTTGGGTCGCGACCCATAGTTAAGAACCACTGCTGTATGAGACTAAATTGAAAAGATTTTTGAACACTCTTTTATTATCTTGACCAGTATATGTATCAATGTGACGGAATCTTTCAACGTAATTTTCACCACCTTTAAGGCGTCTGATTAAATTGAATATTTTCATTCGTATTAAGAACCGATGACAATACAATAATTTTAAACAATCGAGCTGAAAAAATTAACAAGGGGCGTAATTTGGAAATTATAACCTCCTTTGGTCCAAACTCAACCGAAATTTGTACAAATTCATTATCTGTGGGCCCACAGAAGGGTAACAATACAAAAATTAACAAAAGTGGGGGAAAATTGGGAAAATATACTGCACTCTTGTCATATTTAGTTTTAGTTTAGCTATGTACGTGTTGAATTGTACCCATTTTAAGACTTAAAAAGTAAAAAAATAAATTATAGTTTAAAAAAACCAAAAAAACACGCTTTTGTGTCAGTAATGCACTAAAAAATATAAAATAATGTACCTAAAAACTTTTTTATGTCCAATAACTGAGTCAAAAAGCATGGGGCACTGTCGAAATTAATTCAAACTACCTACAGGGTTCTCAAAGAAGCGCCCCACGCTTTTTGATTTAGTTATTGGACATAAACAAGATTTTAGCTACATTATTTTATACTTTTTAGTGCATTACTGACACAAAAGCGCGTTTTTTAGTTTTTTTAAACTATAATTTATTCTTGCCGAGGATAGCAGAGTTGTATATTAAGAATAAAATCCTCTCCTTGATGCAAATAAACATATAAGTGAATTGAAAGTTTTTTTGCCGAGAGTAGCAGAATTTTTATATATTGAAGGAGACAATAAAAGAGTGTGTCTTCTGCTGGAATTATAAATTTTATTTATTTATAACGAGACTATAGTTTCGAGGGCTTTGCCTTCTTCATCAGTCTACTACAATGGATTCACAGGAATTAATTTATGAATTTATAATTCCAGCAGAAGACACACTCTTTATTGTCTCCTTTAAAATATATAAGTGAATTTATATGTATAAATGTATATTATCCTAATTAGAGAGGCTATAAATAATAAATACAAATGCAATTGGATGTTGATGAAAGCAGTCCACGGTGGTTGTAAAGAAAATAAGACTATAGAGGTTTTATTATTTTACATTTATTTGTTAAACCGACGTTTCGGAGATTTATTCTCTCCTTCTTCAGGGTAACAAAAAGTCAATGAAAGTAGTTCAAAACATAATTATTTTCTGTCTCCTTTGACAATGCCAAAAAAAAACATTTATTTTCTATTCGAGATGAAAAAAAAATTTTATAATGTTTTTTGGCATTGTCAAAGGAGACAGAAAGTAATTATGTTTTGAACTACTTTCATTGACTTTGTTACCCTGAAGAAGGAGAGAATAAATCTCCGAAACGTCGGTTTAACAAATAAATGTAAAATAATAAAACCTCTATAGTCTTATTTTTTACAACCACCGTGGACTGCTTTCATCAACATCCAATTGCATATTTATACCAGTCCGTCTCCTAAAGAAAATCTCTATCAATAAATACAAATCTTTTATAAAAACATTCTTCACATGTTTAGTGAAGATTGTTTTTATAGAAGGTTTGTATTTATTTATATATTAAATTCGACTCTTTCTCATGCTAAATATTTCACTCCACTGAAAGTTCCACGCTCCATATTCTTCTTTATCTAGGCATATATCCTATTCTTGGCCTTACTTGGACCATTTTTCTTTCTTCACCCTCTAAAATTCCTTGGGCAATCCTCTGTGTCTGAATGTCTGTCCCGAGGGTGAACCACGATTGGAATTAGGTGTACACGTCCTTGGAATTATTTTGGAATTCATTATATAATGACCCTTCATATTGTCTTCTACTTGGAAATGAAAGTGGAAGAAGGTGTAGACAATATTAGGTCGCGGTTCACCCATCGGTCTGCTCTATCATTTGAGCTCTCTCTTTCCACAAGATTTTCCAAAATGTTGTCTTTTATAATTCAAGAACTTTCTTATTTTTAAATCTATCAACTCAATTAATTATTCATATTTTTCTATAGAATGATATTTTAAAATTCTATCCTAACGTCCAGGTTTCACATCCGTACAGCACGATGATCTATAACTTTATACCAGTGGTCCCAAAACTACGGCCCGCGAGTTCTTTCAAACTAGCGGTGGCAGCAAGCCGAATTTACCCCACAAGATATCCTTCCCTCTCCCCACAATTTTACACTTGGGAAACGCTTCATCTTGAGTGCTTTTTTCGTACACGTCATGTTTCGTTTTTGGTTTAGAAAAATCACATTGTGCTAGGCCCAGCCTGCTTGATTTTGTTAAACTACCAATGGAGCTCTCGGGTCAATAAATTTTGAAGACATAAATCCGCAACAACATCTTTTTATATATCGACGCCTTAGAGTGTAAACCTGCTAAATCCATTTTAATCATATATGTTATATGACATAATAATACCGTTCGAAAAAAGAAATGCTGTATCGTCCAAGTAAAACTGCTACTTAAAATTACGATCGTAAATTGTAGAAAAAATAGTTTCTTTCCATAACAACAATATTAAATTTTGTTTGTTTTTTTCTCTGCCCTGTAAAATTTCCTTGTTGTGAGTTTTTTTTTTTTTTTTTTTTTTTTTTTTGACTTTTCGGCCCTTCTAGCCATAAGCCTAATTACGATACTAGTTATATTTTTAAAATTTGTCTCTACCCCGGGGTCAGATTTTAGCTGGATGCCTCGAGCCGGATTCGAACCCCGATCCCCTGGTTAGCTCAGCTGTCACGCTACCGCCTAGCCTATCTGACCCCCCTTGTTGTGAGTTAGGCAGGTTTAAATCTAAGGCGACAATATCTATTTCACACTTATGTAAACTCTGGAGAATTCTCATGAAAAATATTTCCCGTAATTAAAAATATCATTTATGAAATATTGATTTCGGATGTTTATATCTCCTTTAAAATTCCATCCGATAATTTAAATATCCGTAGCCTTCACCTAATTAAAAAAAAGTGGGATTGATTACATTTTGAAAGAGATGCATTTTTAAAGGGAAAGAATAATCATTTATATTGATGCTATTTTCATAATTCGATGAAATATTGAACAGATGCATTGACATGGATTCAAGAAACTTGACATACATCCCCAACAACGAACAACCCACACTGTATAATTCAATTTCTTTTCCACCCACGTACAGGCTTTATGCATTCCAACTCACATACATCATAAATCATATTTATATTATGGAATGACATACCGTCGAACAGAAATTTTCACATCATTCATATTTCACATTCATTTCACCTTTTTAGAGGAAAATGTCAAGAATATTTATATTTATTTTTATAAGCTGATATTCAAAAAATAAATAAACAAATTTTTTTAAAGGTATAAGAAAATTTATAGACGTAACTATGTAGAGTGTGTGAAAAAATACATACCATGGGCCTATATACCGTATAGTTGAGGGAATGTATTTCTATTATGAAATTTATTATACATATTTTGAATTATAAAAAAGTTTATTTTTTTCTCCTTCAGATAAATAGACAAAGTTGAGGCTTCATAGAGCTCACTCAAAAAAATTGTTTTTTCTCTATCAGTCTATCTGTGTGTTTGTGTGCTTGAATTCCAATCCTCACGATAATTCAAGAACGAAAAGACATAGAAATTTCATTGGGATGTCAAAATATTTTTATTTCCATTACGGAGAACTGATTAGTTTTTGAACTCTTTCGCTTTAGAATTTCCGGTTCAAAAAGTTAGTCAAATCATGAAAATTTATTATTAGGTTGATGCATAATTATGGAACGTTTGTATTGGCGCGTTTTTCTTTAGCCAAAAATGGCGTTTTGTTTATTTTTTTATAAAAACAATCTTCTCTATTTATAGTTAATAAAAATGCGTGTCGAAAACCATATTCATATTCGTCATATTATGCTCTACCACTACGAGAAAGGATGGAAGGCAGCACAGTCATTTCGCGATCTCAACGAACTTTTTGGCGAAGGAACAATTACTGATAGTGCAGTACGGAAGTGGTTTGCCTGTTTCAAATCAGGTGACACTAGTTTGGAGGATAAAGAAGGAAGAGGTCGGCCATCGGATTTTGATGATCAGGCACTTCTGACAGCCGTGGAAGAGGATGAAAGCCTTACAACACGAATGCTGGCTGCAGACTTCAATGTCGACCAATCAACGATCGTTCGACGCCTCAAAAAGCTTGGCAAGGTATGGAAATTGGCTGGATGGGTCCCCCACAGCTTGACCGTCTTCACGGTGCAATCGAGGCGAAAAGACCGCGCAAAAAGAACCACATCGTGTTCCATCACGATAACGCACGTCCACATGTTGAGCGCCGGGTCGTCGAATTCATCGCCAATAAGGGCTGGGATCTACTCCCACATCCGCCGTACTCACCGACCGAAGCACCGACGGACTATCACATCAACCGCTCTTTGAAAAACTGGCAAAAGACTAAGATCTACGACGATTTGGATGACTTGGTGGCCGATGTCAAAGCGTGGATTGCCTCCAAGAATCGTGACTTCTTCGCCCGTGAAATCGACCGACTGCCAAGCAAATGGGTAGCAGTTATTGAAGTAGATGGTGAATACGTTCCCGAATAATCATTTAAACATGTTTTTGTTAAATTTTATTATTGTTTTTGCTGAATAAAAATATTTTTAAAAAACGTTCCATAATTATGCATCAACCTAATTTATATTTTTCTGAGTATCTTGCTAGATGTTAGAAGCAAAAAGAAAATAGTTTTCTTTATTCTGAATTTAGAAAATAATCCGAAAAGCAAAACATTTTCTTTTCATTCTACGTCTAACAACTCTGTCTGGTAAGAGAAAATACAACTTTACTAATCAAAATATAAACATATAAAAGAAGTAGAAATTAATTTATTCTATAATATGGATTATATTCTCTAAATCGAAAAAAATGATATTATTTTCACTTGTGTATAGAAAGTAATAATGTATTTAAAGTAATATTTTAGATATAGATACATTTAATTTAATTCAAATATAACGAAAAAAATTTTTGTTTTGTTTCATAGAAAGAAATCAATGAGCCTATTCTCTACTTGACTACTATTTAGACAAAACGAATTTATCTGATTCCAATCGGATATTTGACCCCATGAGAAATAACAGATAAAATATTTATAATTAAAAAAACTGATAATGAAGATCAAACCATTTAAACTAAGTCTAAAACAAATAAATTATAATTACGAATTTTTATATTCTATATAATACGTATGATGTATGTATAATATATATGTTTATTTATACATGAGGACAACTGCATTGAGTTCTCTTCATCGAAGATTTATTATGTTTAATTTTTTTACTTTTGGATTCATTTCCTGAGGAAATGAGTCTTTCTAAGATGAAAATAAACTTATCAAACATCTACATATTTTGTCATGGCCTTTTTAAATTAGAGCATTACTTCGATTTGGAAAGACAATCATATAGGCATTAGGACGAACTTTTTACCACTTTCCGTTCTTGATATTTAAATCCTAACAGACAAACATGGGGGGTCAGATAGGCTAGGCGGTAGCGTGACAGCGAGCTAACCAGGGGACCCGGGTTCGAATCCGACTTCCGAGGCATCCAGCTAAAATCTGACCCCCGGGGGTAGAGACAAATTTTAAAAAATATATAACTAGCATCGTAATTAGGCTTATGGCTAGAAAGGCCGAAAAGTAAAAAAACAGACAAACACACGGACAGAAAAAACAGCATACTTGAAAATTATTTTTCTTTACGATTCAGACATTTCTAAACAGGATAAGCATAAAAAATTTCGAGTAAATTCTCGAATAAAAAGTAAGTAATTAAAAATTGTTGATATAGTTTCTATCAGGAGATGTTATATTTATTCTGCAATTTAAGATTTCTCAATGAATTATCACGTAAACATGACGCGGTCATCATTTAGTCGTAAAGAGGTATTTTAAGATACTGCGAAAGAGCTTAAAACAAAACTTTATAATTGTTTATTTAAAATTTTCTGTTTCTGATTTCAAAGTGAGTTGTTTTCAAATATCAATAAAAAATCACCCAGTGAAATACTATATCTATGTTATATATTGAATTCTTACGTCAATTATTTATTTATTTTCCAAATTATTGTAGCTTTTGCATTGCAAGAAACGATTTATGTTTAAAAACACAATTTTTCATTGCCTGTTTAAATTATGAAACAACAAAGCATATGTTTTCAATTTTAACTTAAAGTTTAATTTAATCAGAAAATAACTATAATCATATAATTAAATGATTTAGGTACAATAACAAAATTTTGTAATTTTCATACTTCTATAAATCTAATTACTATAAAAAGTGAAATTTACTGGTAAAGTGTTAAACGCGCGTGTTATCCTAGCTTGAAATTCGCAAACTGTTTTTTGGATTAATAATAGATGAAAAGCTGGCGTCGAATGAGCCTACCAATTTATTCATAATTTATATCTATGGTAATATCTTTCAACCGGCTTTTTGGATAAGAAATACATTCCTTCGTGGTCAAATTAGACTCATTAAATAAATGAGCAAATACGCATTTCATATGATTCTGATTTTGATAGGCCCATCTATATTTATAAAATTAAGGTTTTGTCTGTACATTGCTCCAAATCACTCCAAATTTTGGTTGCACACGTTTCAAGCAAAATTATGAACGAAAACACCCTCAACAAAATTCCTGTATGTATGTCTGTATATTTCCGTGGTTTCCGCGAAAAGTTGCTCACGATTCACGTCAAAACGGCTAAAGGGATTATTATGAAATTTCATATTTGTATCAGATGTATTATAACTTACGTTTTTAGCTATACCTATAACGTTTTGATATTTTGACCCCAAAAGGGGTTTGGGGGGCGCACGAATGAAAATTATCAAATAACTCCTAAACTATTAACTCTACGGCAAATTTTATAATGATCAAAGTTGTAGAGGATGTAATTACTGACAACTTTTGTTTAAAAAAATTCCCCCAAAAAAGGGGGAGGGTGGAAAATATGTAAATTCTTGCCCTTGGAGCAAACTCAACCAAATTTTGTATACATAATCTGTGGGCCTCTAGAGAGCCAGAAATGAAAAATTAATCACCCAAAATGGAGGGAGGGTCAAAAAATGAAAATGTTTGCTCTTTGTCCAAACTCAACCAAATTTTGTATACATAATCTAAGGATCACTAGAAGGCTAGAAATGCAAAAACTGGGTGCGGAGGGTGGGTGCGGGGGTGGTTAGGTCATGGGGTGCGCGGGGTGTAATGGGAGTGGAGTGAGGGAGTAAGGCGGAGTAGGGGGTGCAGGGGTGGAGCAGGAGGTCTAGGGGGCGTGGTTGGGGGTGGGGTCCAGGGGCTAGGCGGGAGTGGAGGGCACGGGGGGTGCAGGGTTGGTGGAGGGGGGTTCAAGTGAGGGTCCAGTGGCGTAGTGGGGTGGTACGGGGGTGGGGGTCCGAGGTGGGATGGGGTGCAGGATGGAGTGTTGGGGTGGTGGTGTGGGGGCGGGGTTGGGCACGGGTGCATGGTGCGGGGGTGCTGGCTGGGTTTCGGGGGTGGGGTGGGTAGGGTGCGGGATGGAGTGTTGGGGTGCTGGTGTGGGGGGGGTTGGGCACGGGTGCATGGTGCGGGGGTAGGGGTGCTGGGTGGGTTTCGGGGGGTGTGGTGGGTGGGAGTGGAGTGTGAGGGTGGGGTTCGTGGGTTGGGGGTCCAGGGGGCGTGCCCCCTGACCAGCAAGAGGGCCGCCGAAGGCGGGCCTTGCAGCTAGTATAACTATAAAAATTCTTTTCCAAACTAGTCAAATTCAATTTTTTTCTCTCGTAAGACTAGGCATTAAATAAATAAATAATTACTGCTTGAAACATATTTATACATTTTTAAAGAGACAGAATTCAATCAATCTTTTTCGGACAAATTCTAAGATTTTATGCTCAAAACTTTAATTATACATCTCATAATATTTCTACTAAAATCTTAGAATTTGTCCGAAAAAGATTGATTGAATTCTGTCTCTTTTAAAATACATCTTGGTTAATCTGAACCCGAGCTGATTTTTTGAAAAAATTACCAACTATTTTCAAAAAAAAGATGCTCAAAACTTTAATTATATATTTATACATATTAAATAAATAACAAATATGTATAATTTCTGAAAAAATATAAATATTTTTTTCTTTTTCTCTCCCCTATAGCCTCGCTCATAAAGAAATATTTGGCTAACACTAATGTATTAATAGTTTTATTAACACGATTTTTGAAGATCCAGAACAACATCAAAAAGATTCAATCACAAAAGAAAGCCCTCGGGGCACAGGCATGCAGCCGTAGAGCATCCTGGCCGATCCCTCTGTGACCAAGTCAGAATAGCTCCATGACAGCCCATCCTTGGACTATCTTACATACAAGAAGAAGAAATGGGACCCAAGATGAAGAGTTTCAGAAGGACCCTCCCACCTCGGATCCCCACCCCCGTACCACCCCACTACGCCACTGGACCCTCACTTGAACTTGAGCGGTAACCATTGCTGAAGACATGGGAGGAATCGACTTAAAATCAAAAATAGCCATCGATTCTCATCTAATACTTGAGGAATAACAATTCTACATTAGGTTTTTGACGTTTCGATTATTATTGGTAACCATTGCTACTGGCATGGAGGAATCGACTTAAAATCAAAAATAACAAGCAAATATCAAGCTTGAGTTGTTTGCCATAAAAGAATTTAGTCTTTTTGATTTTAAGTCGATTCTTCTATGTTTTCAGTAGAGGTTGCCATTAATAGTCAAAACATCAAAAATGGAATGCAATAAGGTTATTCCTCTAGTATTAGATGAGAATTGATCATTATTTTTGATTTTAAGTCGATTCCTCCATGTCTTCAGCAATGGTTACCAATAATAGTCGAAACGTCAAAAACCTAATGTAGAATTGTTATTCCTCAAGTATTAGATGAGAATCGATGGCTATTTTTGATTTTAAGTCGATTCCTCCATGTCTTCAGCAATGGTTACAATAATAACCGAAATGTCAAAAATCCAATATAGAATGGTTATTCTTCGACTATTAAATGAGAATTATTTTTAATTAATGTCAACATGAACTACAAATTGCAAGTGATATCTGATAAAGGAACAAACATATTAATATTTCAAATGAATTTGGATAAAGTTTAGCAACGATCCGTTGCAGTTTATTTAATTTCTTTAAGTACCTATTTTAATAAAATAATATTTTAATCTCTGGTTGCCTAGTCAACCCCTCCAAACTAGCCGTTCGGAACCGGTGTTAAAAAGTAGGTCCCGTATATCTGTGAAAAACATCTAAATACAGTCACCACAGGTATATGTGGAGAGGTGCCGATACATCAGGGAGACCTGATATGGCACTTAAAGAAGAAGAAAAAATGCCCACTATATATTTTGCTTTGTGGATTGACCCCCCCCCCCCTTTGAAAATTTTCTGGCTACGCCACTGCAAACCATATATTTTGTTTAGAATATTTTGAAGGTTTCGATTTTTATAAAAATCGAATGGCATTAGAACGACTAATTTGAATATACCATAAATGACAAAAGTGAATATTTAGTAGCGTTACAATTTTTATAGAAAATCAAGAAATATCTCGCTACTTCTATCGCCATTTGTCTTTTATATTTAAATTAGAATAAAATAGCCAATAATTTATTTTAAAATCATCATCATCATCATCAGCCTGTCGATAGCGACAATCCACTGCTGAATATAGGCCTCTTCCATCAAATGGAAGGGGTTGGCATTAAGGTCACCACGCTTGCCAGACGGATTGGTGACTAGGAATCAGATTATAGCCGCTCAAATATCAATGCAGGGACTCGGACTCGAACCCGGGACTCCTGCTTAGAAGGCTAGTGTCTTTAAGCTCTCGGCTAATCCGATTCCCATTTAAAATATTTATAATAAATAAATTTGTTTACGTCAGCTTGATTTGACTGGCAAAATTTCTATCTGAATCATTTTTTGAAATGGCCTCCTCTGGTATGTACTTATAATAATATCTAATAACTATAACATCTCAATAGAAATTATTAGTTAAACCTTGCATTCACTTCTTCTTCAAATCTGTAGATGGAGTAAACGAAAGGGTATAGTTTGATTGATTGTAAAATTAATCAATCGAGGATATTTATAATGAAATATAAATAATAATAATACTAATAATCAGCATTTTTGATATTCGCGTAAACTATTTCAATTAACATCGATACAATAAAATTAACTACGGACCGATGATCGGGAGCCTGAAGAAAATTATATCAGTGTGAGTGGACTTGATTTTTTGGATTACGGAAGACAAACGATACCATATAAATATACATACTTTGATCTAATCTCTATCACCTATCCTATACTTAAATCGCGTGTTAATTTTTTTCAGGATTTGATTAAAAATCTTTTTAAAAATTTTAATAAGCGCAAATTCTGAATCTAATAAATCTAAAAATAAACCACTGTAGAACGTTGCTGTGTCCCTCAGCGGGTGAATGGATCCCACGGAGGGCGAGGCGTTGAAGCTGGGGGGAAAACCCTAACTACAAAAAATAGCACCATTGAATGACACTACGAGTGCTAATTAATTATTACTTGTTGAAGAAAGCCATCTTTATCCACACCAGCTGTTCGTTGTTTCAGCAGCTGAAAAGGGAGCTGAAAAATCTATCCTAATAGCTGTGAATTTTAGCTATTCTATCCCTAATTAATGAATTAAGTAATTTAAAAATATTTCAAGTTTTAATAGGTAGAAGATTCGATTTAAGCTTATAAAAGATAAAATATGGTAAATTCATCCCGTTCATAGTTTTAAAATATCATTTTATTATTCATTTTTATTTATTTGGCCTAGAGCGTATCATTTTGGTCATTAAAATTTTTTAGCATTGAATGAAATAAGATCAAAAACTCTTCCCTTAAATTCTCATTTGTTTTCGGGTAAATTAATAAAAAGTAAAATGAAAATTGGTTTACCTCATCGGAGTTGATATGTATTTTCTCGCAGATCCAATCTCGAAGTTCAGATGAACTTTCTAAAAAAATACATATATATCTTAAAATATAAGATTTGCAAGCAATTAGATTATTAAATTACTACTTTATTAATAAAACAAAAAAATTTCTAAAAAGATCTATTCTTAAAATTCCCAATATTGTTTTTTTTTATTAGTAAATTTGGTCCAAATCGGGTCGGCTTAGAGTTTAAATTTTTGCATTCCAGTTTTAGGTAGCCGATTATTGCTTATATTATTATGACATTGCGAATTCATATTTCTGCAAAATTTCAAGAAAATAGGCTCAGGGCCAGTGCTTCCCCTACAAAACTCATTGGCCATGCTCCCTTAGAAAATCGAAACTCCATTAGTACGATGCATCAGTTATGTATTTCACATTAAATTATTTGTCAATTCTATTGACTAAAAAGTTAGTTGATGTCTAATCGGATTACCGAAATTGTAATCTTGAGGTACCTAATCAGTGAGTCTGACTGTCCCCCTCCCTAGGAAAACTCCCTAACTACGGCAATGCTCACTATATGTAGTTTGATTACAAGATTACATGATTATACCAACATAAGCAGATAAACAGATGGACAGAATAAACGACTGAGGATCCAAGCTAAATTAAAGCATGTATAGTAGATAGAAACAACGAAAATTCTATAAAACATATTATAAATATAAAATTTGAATAAATTTGTTGTGCATAATTTGGTTATCAATTCCTTAAATTGTAATTTGAATTAATCATTTTCTTTCTCTCTGACGAAGGCACAATAAAGTGTTGAAATGTCATCTCAAGAAAATAAATTATAAATTTTTTAAAATAAAAAAACAACTATTTTTATTAAATGTATTATTACTAAAATTAAATTTTTTATTCTATGTATTATGTTCTGAAAGCAAATGAATGCAGGAATGTGATTTCTTATATTTAATATGCATGTATTATGTATTTTATTTTAAATCAATTAAAAAATTTTAAAAATTGGTTTTCAAGATAAATTATATATTACAATATATAACAAAAACAAATAATTGAATTTAATAGAAAAAGCCCTTCTAGCATAATTCCATTTCCCTACGAATATTTTTCTTTTTATAGCGATAAATACTATCTTCTAAATTTACTCGAAAATTAAAAAAAATTAAACGGCACTTATTTTTATAACTTAAGTACATTCTTAATTGAATGAGATTTCAAGCACCTTTCAGCAGTTCAATTCTTCATTCAAGATCTTTCAAGTTTTCCAAGAGTCAAGTGATCTAATTTCATTGTCATCACTCTAGTTATTCAAATCACTTCAAATTTCATTTACTTCAACTGTCATCTTTCACATCTTTTTAAAATGTCTTTGAATTGGCGATAGTAAATTAATCTTAATTGTTTCTTCGCATTATTTAAAATCTATGATAAACTGTTATATAGAATAGAGAAATAGAGAAAATACATTGAATTTAGATAATAATTATTTTTTACTTTACCATACAGGGTATGGTCAAGTATTGTTATCGTGCATGAAAAAAGTGTTTTTTTTCCTTCTTTTTTCGAAATATCTCAAAAACGGCTGAAACTATTTTGAATAAAAAAAAATTGAGCGAAACCATGGCATTTCGCTCTACAAAAAAGCTTTAATAAGTGAACATCGAAAAAATTATATTTTTTGAGATAATAATTGTTTTGTCAAAAAGTCAGTTAGTCTGTTAGTTAGTCTTTGCGTTACCAAATTTTTGTGGACGAGCTAGCTCAAAAACTAGTGTGAATATCGAAACCAAATTTCACACGTAGTTTTGGTCCATTGAGATTAAGAGCTGATTAGATTTTGGTGCATATCGATCGAAAATTAAGGAGGTTGGAGGGGGGGTTAAAAATGAAAAATCTAGGCCTTTTGAGCAAACTCAACCAAATTTTGTATACATAATCAGTGGGGCCCCAGAAGTCTAAAAATGTAAAAACTAACCGCGGGAGGGGGGGGGGAGAGGATCAAAAAATGAAAATATAGGTTCTTGTACCAAACTCAACCAAATTTTGTATACATAATCATTGGGACCTCAGGTTGTATGGTAAAGTCAAGTGGATGGCCACATCAGAACACGTCAGCTTATTTATTTCTGATATCTCATGTGGCCCGCCTTGAACATTTTTCCTGCCCGCGAGATTCATCACACTTTTACAAAATATATTTATTTTATTTATAATGGCCAAAGTATTAGTCAATAAAACAATCATAGCCAGAATGATCGCCAACATTCGCTGAGCGAATAGGCACCAGAAGAAGAAGAAGAAAGTATTAAAAAAATACATTATTTGTGCATCCATATAATCAAGAATCAACTGTCGAAATAATGAGAAAAAATTAACTTTGATTTTAAAATAATACTTTTGAGAATATATGTGAGAATCGTTTTTTTCGGAAATAAAATTGACGAAACACAAAAAACACACTCAAACATTACGGACGTTAACCATCTGCAACACCAATTACGATTTTCAAATACCCAAATTGAGATCGATTTTCAAAAGCTAAGTGAAAGAGTGAAGAAACAAATATCGCACTAGTAAAATAAGTATTCTTTAATGATTTCATTTTTTTATATATCATTTTTAGTTATAATTACTTATATTATTTTTTAACCGACTTCAAAAAAGGAGGAGGTTCTCTATTCGACTGATTTTTTTTTGTGTCTATGTTACCTCATATCTCAGCTAATTGTGAACCGATTTTGAAAAAAAAATTTGCATCGTGTTCAGTCTAGCCTCCCGATTGGTCTCGTTTTTTTTATTGGTATTAGACCTTTTTTGTTAGGTTTGTTTAGGTCTAACTTCTTTGTTTATCAACCGATTTCGATGATTCTTTTTTTATTAGAAAGGGGGTATCTCAGGGATGGTGCCATATTAATTTAGTCAAGTTCTGATAATATGATCACTTTTAATAACATCACTAAAAGAGAAAAATAAAAATAATTTTTAAGAAAAAAATAAAACCGACTTCAAAAAAATTAAATGCAACAAATAAAATACACTACAAAGTATAAAATAATTATTATCTTATTTAGTTACAACTAAACGACGAAATATTAACATGACATTACTTTTTGAAGTCGGTGCCAAACAAACTATACCTATAAGCGAGCGTACCCGCCAAACGTATAAGTAAGATCCGTCGAGTGCGATTCATAAAAGGTATATGTTTGGCACCGACTTCAAAAAGTAATTTCATGTTAATATTTCGTCGTTTAGTTGTAACTAAATAAGATAATAATTATTTTATACCTTTTAGTGTATTTTATTTGTTGCATTTAATTTTTTTGAAGTCAGTTTTATTTTTTTCTTAAAAATTATTTTTATTATATTTCATTTTTGGCGTTATATGTATATTTCTTTACAATGTGCGTTTAGTATCATTTTTTTCACCCCAAAAAAATGTCTATAGTGGGTCTAAATCTAATATGGGGATATATATAATTTTATATGCGCCCTGCGGAGTTATGATGCATTTCCAAAGCGGCCCGCAAGATCATTTGGATTGGCCACTCCTGGTCTAGGTGTCTGCATTTCGAAATACTCTCGATAACTTAAGAACAGACAGAAATAAGTAGAAAGTTCCTTCTGATGCCAAAATTTTTCTATTTCCACTCCAGGAGAACTGATTAAATTTTGGGCTATCTAGCTTCAGAATATCGGTACATGAATGCCAAAAAAATGAATCCATTTATTGAGATTTTAAGCCGCTGATATAATAAAAGAATTAAGTAACAAATAAGTGTTTTTCCATCAATTTATTTATTTTAAAACTCACTAAAATCTTATTAATTAATAAATAATAACTTTATTGACCAATAAAATTACAAAAAAAAAAATGTTTTACAATTTCAAATGCTTCAAATTCGATTGTCCTAAATTTTACAAATATTTATATATTAAATTAAGAAATTTCGACAAGTTAGTACGGCTGTAGATGTGATAGCTCAGAAGCCACCCCTCCCTTTTTCCATCTAAAAAATTTATGGAGAATGATGTACCTAGTCTTAAAAATGCTTTATTTTTTCTTCTAATTTAGATGTCGATATCTTTGCTTGAAAAAATATAAATATTTAGATTTTATGGTAATGTAAATCACAACAGCCTTGGAATATTCAAAGCACCGATTTCCAAAAGATTACTGAGATTAAGAAACAAATGTTGTGAGGGCTTTCTTAAGACAAAGTGTGCTCTGGCATTTTCCAGCATTCCCAATTAAGGTGGTGCTTCCTGCTTCCGCATTATAATCTTTTAGTTTATTCTCGAAGTTTCATATTCTAATTCTGAAGTCGTTTTCAAATGATAATCGAAATCCATCAAGTCATTTCAGCTTCATTTATCTAACGCTCAACAAACCAGCAACATTGATATTTTTAGTAGTAAAGATTAAGGCAAAGCGTTCGAAACTAGATTATGGCCTGCATGCTAAGAGTTGCATTTAGATGTGACTCACAACCACAATTAATAATACTCGAATTTGATAAATGCATTTTGTAAAATGATTCGTATTTTATGTTTATATATATTATATATACAATAAGCTGACGTGTTCTTATGGGGCCATCCACTTGACTTTACCATACAACCTGGCACCTCACTTATATTTAATATTTAATAAAATTATTTATAATCATGTACGGGAGGGGGATAGTTTTTCCATTTTTAGACTCCTGGGGGCCCACTGATTATGTATACAAAATTTGGTTGAGTTTGGTACAAGGGCCTAGATTTTCATTTTTTGACCTTACACCCCCCCCCCACATTTCAGGTGGTTAGTTTTTGCATTGTTAGACTTCTGGGGGTCCACTGATTATGTATACAAAATTTGGTTGAGTTTGGTAAATGGACAATATTTTCATTTTTTGACCCTACACCTCCACCCTCCCCCATTTTGGGCGGTTACTTTTTGCATTTTTAGGCTTCTGGGGGTCCACTGATCATGTACGGTATACAAAATTTGGTTGAGTTTGCTCAAACGGCCTAGATTTTTAATTTTAACCCCCTCCCTAATTTTGGGTCTATATGCACCAAAATCTAATCAGCTCTTAATCTCAATGGACCTAAACTACCTGTGAAATTTGGTTTCGATATTCACACTAGTTTTTGTGCTAGCTCGTCCACAAAAATTTGGTAACGCACAGACTAACTTACTAACAGACAACCAGACTAACAGACATTTTGACAAAACAATTATTATCTCGAAAAATATAATTTTTTCGATGTTCACTTATTAGAGCTTTTTTGTAGAGCGAAATGCCATGGTTTCGCTCAATTTTTTTAATTAAAATAATTTCAGCCATTTTTGAGATATTTCGAAAAAAAGAAGGAAAAAAAACACTTTTTTAAGCACGATTACAATACTTGACCATACTCTGTATGGTAAAGTAAAAATTCATGAAGGAAGTCTGAATGAACGGACGAAACATTTCAATTGGAAAATAAAATCATAAAATTCATGGCTGTTTGGTCCATTATCCCTTAATTCTCATATTGATTTGATAAATAGTAATTAATCTATTTCATTTTAATAATTGTTTGAAGATTATTTTTTATGGAAGATTTGTATTTATTTATATAAAAAAACAATCAATAACATTTTTTCTAGGTACCTCTCAATGCAGTCCATGGATGCTGTGGATGCGTCACATCCCAAAAATTTCAAACTTGTAGAGTATTTTTATAAATATCGACTTCAAAAAATGTCAGGATTTAAATTTTCAAATGATTATTATCCGTTATTTCAAATATTTCTATAAAAAACATTTTTTGTTTTGAAAAGTATATTGGTTCTCGAAATGAAATAAAATTATTGTATAGTTTCAAGGGGCATTTAAAATGAATTATTTTTCCGAAAATAGTGCCGTTTGAAGTCTCTGCCTGCTAGATATTCCAGTCAAAGACAAGTCCAGACGAGTTTTAATTGAATAACAATTGTTCTCGCTGAGGAACTATTAAAATAGAAATAATACAAAAAAGGAATAAATAAAAATGATTCGAGAATTTTCGGACTAATCTATTTTTAAGAACTCTTAATATATGTATAAGATCGGAAATAAGTAAGACTGCTATAGACAAGTCATAGCTTGCTTATAGCAATGGAATTAGGAAAAATTTAAGATTTTCTTATAGGACAGGCCGATTCATTGTGGTTTCCATTTTAGGGATTGTGGAGTTTAAGACACAAGATTTAATTTCTGACTCCTACTCTCACTCACACAAAGCAGTATCCGTTTGGGGGAAGGTCCCAAAATATATTTTAAAAAAATCTAATGTTAAATTTGATAAAATAACGAAAATGATGCCGTATTTGATGAAATTTGCAAAAAAAAGCGAAGATTAAAATAAAATTTCAAAAAATGAGCGTTACTTTTTTGGACAGCATGCCCTGGTTTAAAAGTCACCAACCACCACTGATATCTATTTATTGATATCAAGCAGAATACGCACTCTTTAATTTATTCCTTGTGAATCGAAAATGTCCTTAAAGGCTTTAGAGAGTAAAAATATTCAAAACATTACAAAGAGATCTTAACACTCAGTACAAAAAATCAACTGTAATTTGATGTTTTGAATTAATCGAAAGTTGAATTGTGTTAGAAGTTATGATATGCTGATTTCCACTGGGTTGTCTTAAGTTTGCCAGTGAATCGAGAGGTTGTGCGTATTCCCTATATATAACGTGTTCTCTATATATATCCTATGTGCTTTGCTTGCTGGGCTCGTCCGGCTATTTCGATACTTGCATGTAGGTCGGGTGCTGGTCATCTGCCCGTTGGGGCCCTCTTAGCCTCCCCCCCTCCCTCCCCAAATCTCCCATCCAGCATGAGCCCCTGCCACTTAGGCACCCCTCAAACAACTATTTCACCTGTCGATTAAGCACGCTAATGGCAACTCAATGAGAGTTGTTTTCTTATTAGTCACAAGCCACTTCTCTTTTACAAATGTACCAATATTTTCTAATTATAAACACCGTTGACTTACACTCTCATTAAATAATAATCTAAGACAGGGGTGTCCAACCTTTTGGCTTACACGGGCCATGCACATTTAAAGAAAAAAATTTTTATCATACCGTGGATAAAATATTGTAATTCTATTGATATTTGTTATTCAAAAAAAAAAAATAATGTAGAAATAAGAACTTTATTATTTTTTTAACTGATAGTGAGCTTCTAATTTTACTTTTCGAAAATTTTAATATTTTTTCCTGGCTAGATAATTAATATAAAATTCTAATAAAGAGACAAAATTCAATATATTTCTTTCAGATCGGTATTTATTTATTGTTAGAACATTTAATCAGAAATTTTGCAAGTAGAAAATTATTTCTAATGAAAATGGAGTCGAAAATAGACCAAAATGATGATTATTTTTCGGAAATCTTGAAATCTAGTTCCAGATTAAAAATTTAAAATTATCACTTAAATTTTTCGAAAACTTCACAGTAGATTTTTCAGATTTCTTATTTTAGAGAAAAAAATTATCAATCCAAATTGTTGTGTGTTTTCCAGTATAATATACATCTCAATGTTTTAAGAAATTTTATGACTTTATAATGGGCCACGGGTTGGACAGCCCTGGCTTAAATTGAATGGGATTATAGAAGGAAATTAGGAATGATAATTTATTTTTAAAAAGGTCACGGATATAATAATCCCTGACTATCCATTATCTATTGATATATAAGAACGTGCAAAGATCTAAAAGACAAGTCCTGACAAGTTTTAGTCCAGGAGAGAAATTATAATTCATTTTGATTGTTCTAGAAAATCACCAATTCCTTGCTTTTTAGTGAATTTTATTCTTGAAAAAAGCCTCACGTATTGTAGAAATGTACATTAATATTTCACAAAGGGAATAAATATATCTGTACATATAAATCTCAATGTTTTAAGGAAGTTTATGATTTTATGTTGGGCCACACTCATTGGACTGCTAGGCCGCATGCGGCCCGCGGGTCACGGGTTGGATAGCCCTGATCTAAGCCAAGCCATTACTCTGTGTATTCATGTGAAAAATATATTCTATAAGTGAGCAATCAAAATAAAATAAAATAATGTTATAGATAAAATTATAAATATTAAAATGTTTGGGGGAAAAGTGGAAGCTTTTTCAAAACTCACTATTATAATATATTTTGCCCAAATTTTAATGATTTGTCTAATTTTTATCAGCGAATAGCTTAGGCTAGAGAGTTGAAATTTGTCAGGAAGGGGCAATTTATCAATAAAAACTTGTGTGTCAAATTTCTGCTCATTCGCTTCAACCATCTGATTATAATACAATTTGATCATAATTTCTGATTTTCTACCAGAAAATTTGAAGTTGGAAAGCCTAAAATCTAGACAGTTTTTTATTATGTTTCGGCACCAGGACGAACATTCCATGATCTTTTGTTTTTTATTCGCTGTCATTCGTTTCATTGCTGTCTTTTAATTTGAGTGATCGAAAATAGAACGGAGGCAAAAATAAACTATTCATATCATCCATGTGGGTCGAAACAAACTCTATTTAAATATTCTATTTGACTAATCTGCTTTAGAATATGATTTCAGCTCATTTGCTTCAACAATTTGATCATTATTTCTGATTTTCTATCTGAAAATTTGAAGTTAGTAACCCAAAATCTAGAATTATGTCAATGAATTTTTTTAAATAGTAAGTTTATTATTTGTAAGTGTTATTTATTACTGAGAAATCAAGTTGCATAAAAGCTTGTAATAATAATAAGGAAGATTTTATGAGATTTTTACAAAGTCTGTACATAGTTTGTCTATTAATCATCACAGTATTATGTAACTTTGCCAAGTTTAATATACCTTGATTTGTGTCATATATTTTTACATATTTAACTATATAAATAGTTCAAAAGAATTAATTTTTTTATTTGATTAGTATATCCCTATTTTAAAACTTTTTTCAAATCTTTTTTTACTTTTTAAAAACATACTCATATGTAGACAAATTAACTTTTTAAAGGTTAGTTTTTATTTTTTCTTAAAGCAATTTAAACCGCAAAAATTAAATAACACATATGTACCTATATAAAAGAGTCAGCCAACTGATCAAGCTAAAAAGCTGAAATTTGTCAGAAAGGGGAAGCTTATTATTCAAATTTTAGATGTAAATTTCAGCTCATTGCCTACAATATATAACGTTTTGATTTTTTTCTAAAATTCTGTATTCTACACATTAAATTCTGAAACAAAAAAACTCAAAATCTATAATCATTTCTTTTTAGAAATATAAATATTTTTTCTAACCAGAACAAACTTTTAATGTATTAAATCCGCTAGGAATCCAGACAGACAACCAAAAACTAATCTTTCAAACATTTCTAAACCTGATTAAGTAATTAATCAAATAAAAATAAATTTTTGAGTGAATTCAATTCATTATATATAGGGAATAATATTAGTTAGAAAATAAATGCATTTTTTCGAGAATTCAGTAATTAATATAGAGGGATTTCATACATTCTATAATTTGTTCCATATTACATTTTTTAGAATATTGATTCAAGAGGTGTTACGCAAAGAAGATTTAATTTATGATAGTCTTCTGTATCATGAAAAGAAAAAAAGAAAGAAATTTCAGAGATTGAGTCTTAGTTAAAGGTACCCACGGATGCGGATTTCGAGACTCTCATTTGAAAGTTGGATGCTAGAACTCCAGACTCTAGAAGTCATAGGAATAAAAGCGTTTTCGAAGGCGTTTGCTCAATTTATATTTGATATGATGAATGTTTGAAAATTGTGTGTTTCTCGCATATGAGGCTTTAATCGTAAATTTGTAAATTAATATCACGTTATTTATTCATGAGTTTAACTCCTGATTTCACGATCTAAATTTAAACTAAGGATGCACTTTTTTATTGGTATTTTATGTAATTATAAATATAATAATAATATCATATTGATTATTTATGTCCATCGATTAAATTAATAAGTTGTTGTAGGGAAATAAAGACAATAGCTTATGCAAATAATTTTTATTTTTTGCCAACGTTCCGTCAATTTTGTTGATTTCCTCAGTGCTCAAACAAATTAACTTCTTTGCATATTTGTCATTTTATATTGTTAGAGTTCGTGGCTGTGATGAAACTGTACTAGATGAAGGTGGAGGTTCAGCCAAAGATGGAATCTCTGGGTTTAATAAAACACCTTAAATAAGACGTTTCGGCCTGAATTTTATTTGGCCATCTTCAGTCAATTAGGAGTTATACACAAAATGCGGTACACATATGTGATCGAACCAAGCCTTGTCAAAAATAAAAAATTTTTTAGCTTCATGTGAATTTATAACGTGCCTGGACCCAAAAGTTTCAGAATGAAATTAATGAGTTTATCATTTTATTAATTTTAATTCTTAGCAAACACATAAGGCCAGTCATCACAAAGATTGAAAATATTTTCCTATTTAAATTAACAAATTAACTTCTTTGCATATTTGTCATTTTATTATTATTCATTCTTAGCAAACACATAAGGCCAGTCATCACACAGATTGAAAATATTTGTGTTTGCTAAGAACAAATATTAATAAAATGATAAATATGCAAAGAAGTTAATTTGTTTGAGCACTGAGGAAGTCAACAAAGTTGACTAAACGTTGGCACAAATTAAAAATTATTTCCATAAGCTATTGTCCTTATTTCCCTACAACAACTTATTAATAATATTATATTAGTATTTAAATTAACAACCAAATTTTAAGACAAATTGTATTTAACTACATTGATAATTAGGGAAATGTAGGAATTATTTAACCCTTTAACCTTGCTTAAATTTGATTTATGGTAAAAGGTTCAATTTATTAAAAAATAAAAAATAAAAAACTTATTTTTTTTAAGAACGGTCTTTATTTGGTAGTTAGTTTGATCAATGACTACTCGATTATGTTCCCTTTTAAAGTAAAATTATTTAAATTTTTATTTTTAAACTTTCATGAAAAACTTAAATAAGTTTTTGAATGAATCATAGATTTGGAAGGGGTACAGGAAATTGTGATATGCTAGAGATAGCACACTTGGCAAAGCGAATCAGTCAGTCTGCTGACAGAAACAGGAGAGGGGATGAATCTTCTTCAGGGAGCAAAAGAAACAGAGAAATGGAAATAAAATTAAAAGTTAAAAAGAAATCTAAATGTGTGATCTTTAAAAATAACTAAAATAAATTTTACTTGAAAAAAAGTCTTTTAAATAGCTTTAATTACAATAAACTGTTGTGAATGTAAAGAGACTTTCACTTACGGGCTCTTACTTTCACTTATCTAATTATAGTTTAATTATTTATTTATTTTAATTTATTATTCCAATAATGTAGTATACATGTTCTATAAGTTTTTAAGTTAAAATTTTTTCTTGGACAATAACATAATACCTATTTATTAATACTTATTTATTAAACATTTAAAATAATTCACTATCTCATAATTTGAAAATGATTAATTTAATTGAAATATTAAAATCAGCAAAAAAGGAAAGAACTCAAGAAAATAGCAGAGAATCGTGATAGGAATTTTTAGATATAATTTATCATTACAAACTTTAATTTGTTCTTTGAAAGCATTTTATGAAATATTTAATTTAAATTTTTAAAATTATTTTTCTCCTTTTAATGATCTATTACTCTTGATTTCTCTACTCTAGAAATAATTATGAAATCGATATTCTTTTCATTCTCCTAATCAATTTTTGATAGTCAAGCATCGGCTACCAGACATTTAAAATATCACAATATTATAATATAAGATTTCGAAATAATTAGATAATTTTAAATTTTAGAGAATTCGAAAAATAAACATGACTCTGCTTTACGTAATAAGAAAATGGGGTTGGTGACCACAGAACCGGATATAGGTCTTTTGTCAGGGGTGGGGGGGGGCAAGCTTGAATTTGCTCCCGCATCCCCAACCCCAACGCTAAATTTACACGAAAAATTTCTCGCTTTCTTAATTGTGCTGCTTCTTAAAATTTTCCGCCGGGGGCTCGTGCCACCCCTTTCTTTGCCCACCCCCTAGATATTTGTAAATCCGCCCCTGTATTATATTATAAGTGTTGGGAGTCAGTTTTCTAAATTTATATAATAATTGTCTTTCGTTAATTATTCAATAACTTATTTATATCATATTTTTATTATATTTATGACGAATTTTTTTAACTACTAAGAGAATTTGGACCTACTGCTTACTACTACTTACTTGTACCATAATAATTCTTAAGTATTTATTCTAAGGCAAAAAACTGAATGCTTATGGATAAAAATCAACAGTGAAATGAAATAATACATATTATTAATATTTGCATTCATTCCTAAAAAACAATACAGAAAAACAGTCTTGCGCCTCACACGAATACTAGGGACAACTTGATCTGATGCATCAGATTATAGAAAAGAAATTTAGGGAATTTGGAGAGTTCATGAAAATCCAAGGGGCAAACAGATTTGCTGGAAGAAGAAGATAGCTGGAAGTTTTGGTAGCGCTATTGAAAGATTTCATGCACGGAAAGAATTCACTTAAGATTGCATCGTATAGTATTAATATATCTATTTTTACGAAACGTTCATTATCTAAGAGAAAAATCCATAATTTGTTATTAGAGAAATAAATTATAAATAAGCTATTATAAACAGGGCCTTGAGAACATCTGGTGTCTTAAATTTATTTTAAAAAACAAAGAATTACATTTAAACTCGAGGATCAAAGTTTTCAAAAAAAGTATAATTCCAATCCTAACATATGGTGCACAAACATGGTCTTTTACTGGTAAAACAATGAAAAGAGTGGAAACAACAGAAAGATCAATGATTAGAATTATCTTAGGAATAAAAAAATAGATAAAATTAAAATCATAGATGTGTATAAAAAACAAATATCGAAAACATCATTAAAAATGTTAAAAGAATCAAATGGAAATGGGCCACGTACCACGAGTGAAAGATGAAAGTTGAACAAAATTAATAACGGAATGGCAACCTATCGATAAGAAGAAGAAACGAGGAAGGCAACTGACAAGATGAGCAGACGATTTTGCACCAGGGTGGCTGGAAGAGACTGGATCAGAGTTGCCAGGCAAAGATTGCCTGGAAAAACTTGTAGGAGGGCTACGCTCTTAGGGGTCTGGTTTCATAAAAAGAGTGTACACTTTTTAAATATAATGTAAATTTTTATTTTAATTTAATATCTATATTTTTACTACAAATCAAATCGTGTTTTTATGTACACATGAGCCAAATTAGGCAATAAATAAATAAATACATAATGAACTTTCTTTTAGTAAATTAAATTATCAATATGGTTCTTCATTACAATTTTTTTATATGTAGAATATCTAAGCCTATATAGCAGGATTTATCTAACTTTCCACATAAATTTCACCATCACTGCCTAACCCTTTGAGGTACACAAATTTATATAATGACCTTTATTAAAGAAAATTTAATTTCCAACAGAAAAGTTCATATAAGTGAAATGTCTAAAATCAATAGTTTACGAGTTAAAAGATTATTCCAATATTGTAGAGTAAATGGACTTTATCAATAACAAATAATGTATGTCTGATGGCGTAGATGTCCTCTCGATATAACAGACCAAAGAATTATAAATGAGAAAGAAATCGATCTTATTTTATCGATTTCATCTATCTTGAAGGTTCACAGTAGTGTCTATTATATAAGAAAATAGCATTTTGATTAAGAATTTTGTAGTTTAAAACAAATTGTATGAAAAGATTCAATTTCTTCTCTCCGGGAGCGAATTAACTAGAAATGGACAAAAGCTTAATTTTTTTCTCATTAGATATTTATCCAAATCTATTGAAATTTTATATCTGTGTGTTATTATCATTTATCTTTTATAGCAAATAATTATTATTAGAAATTTTATTTTAAAGATAGTTTATTTGAAGTCTAATTTAAAAATTAATTAAAAAATGCTAATAACTCGGTTGAAATAATTTTTAAAAATATGAAATTAATTAGATATTATAAAACAATTAATTATTAATAATTTAATTCAATTTTGAACGAAATCGATTCAGTACTTTTTGAGAAAATCGCCAAAAACCCCGAAAACCGTCTATGAAAGGCCGTTTTAGAAACATTTTAAAAATTCACCTCCATGTCACAAGTCAATGTTTTGTTTCATATAACTTTTTTAACTTTTTTCAAAGGCATCTCGTGCTTTCAAAAAACATCGTTTTTTGACGGTTCAGATGGTTTTTGACCATTTTCTCAAAAAGTACTGAATCGATTTCGTTCAAAATTAAATTAAATTATTAGTAATTAATTCTTTTATAATATCTATTAATTTCATATTTAAAAAAAAATTCACCGGAGTTATTAGCGTTTTTTCAAATTGAACTTCAAATAAACTACCCTTTAAAATGCAAATTTCCTAATAAAAATAATTTGATATAAAAGATAAAAGTAGATAACACACAGATATGAAATTTCAATAACTTCGAATAAATTTCTAATGAGAAAAAATAAAACTTTTTGGCATTTCTAGTTGATTAGCTCCCGGAGAGAAGAAATTGAATCTTTTCAAATGATTTCTTTTAAACTCCAAAATTCTTAATCAAAATGCTTTTTTTTTATATAATAGACATTCTGTGAACCTTCAAATATATGAAATCGATAAAATAAGATCGATTTCTTTCTCATTTACAATTCTTTGGCCAACTCTAGTGAAATCTATTTTAATATATTTAAATGTGAGAATATTTAATATAATAAGTAAATAAAATAATTTAAATATTCGATTATATGTATTATATATAAACATCCATAGGTTTTGTAACCAGCGACCCAGAGGACAGACCTATTTTCATATTATTATAATAGTATTTAATTGAAATTATTTATTATTTTATTATGTCATTATAAAAGCACAAGGTGTGTGAATTTACTATTGATTAAAATTGATTAAATAAGATCGCTTTTTCTTAGATATCGAGAGAAGCTTATTCTCTCAAGGGTATGGAAATCTCATATATTGAATTTAAAGGATTATTTTTCTGACTATAATAAATTCACTAAAAATTACTGGTACCGTCTACAGTTATGAAATAAATTTATTCAATTCCATTTATTTTACAATATTGGAATGTCTTTTAACATATTAAAATTATATTTAAATTTACGTTAATTGTATAATATACTAATGTTATCAGTTTAATTTAAATATGTGTAGGTATTATTAAAAAAGAAAAGAGTGCCAAAATGCTTATTTACTGATTATCTTTAACACAGGAATTATTTAACGGATTATAGTGGTGTTTTTTATAATGGTGTTTCACAAAGTTGAATCATTTAGTTTGATGTAACTACTGAAGATGGGCAAATAGCCCGAAATATATTGAGTTTTTTTATAAAAACTGTTTTATTTTATTCCTGTGAACCCTCACATTTTCCTATATATTTTTTTACTTTATCCAATGAGAAGCATGGGGAAAGTATTGTAATCGGTCTCGTTTATATATTAGTATTTAATTGATAATACTATATGTTTCCCTTAAAACCCACACCGCTTTCCTTAGAGGTAATTATCTTTAAATCTTTAACTTTTCTTTCTATATTTATAAATGTGTGAAATATGGAGTAAAATAATTTTCAAGAATTATTTTTTATTCTTGTGATGTCTGTCAATATGTCGACAATCCTCCAATAAATCAAAAACGGAAGATCGTAGAAAATTTGTTTTAGAATTTCATTATTTTTTTTAATTCTATTATTATTTATAAGCTCGATGAACATCACAACATTATATTGAATTTTCATTTAATACATTTAATGAATACATAAGTCGGGAGACCTTCGTCTCAAAAGCCACTATAGCCTGTGTTTATCACTTGAATTCATTTCCCGAGAGGAAAGCCCGTGTTGTATTTTAAAAGGAAGTTAATTTTTATTACCATTTTTTCAGTAGAAAACATCAAATAAAAATTAAAAAAAATTTACTGAAACATTACTTTTTCTTTCTCGTATTCCTATACATAATTTATAATTCGTTAACACAAAATTTTCAAAGCTTATCTTTATACATCTGTAGCTCAATCTAATACATTTTCATTTTGGATTTCATTCTCTTATCAAAATTGATTATTTATATTTGTATAAAGCAATAATAAATAAATAAAAATAAAAATAAAAAATTCAAATCAGACTTTACTTTTTAAAAATACATCTGATTTACTTGGTAATTAATCAAAGTGATTTAGTAATTTTAAGAATTTTTCATGTATATTTTTGTATTATAGTTACATCCTTTGCAGTATCATTCATATGTTTACAATTTAAAAATACATTTCTTGGATTATTTTTAAAGATTTTTTTAAATCAATTTATATCCGAATGAAATGACATTTAAGCAACGTGTCCTGCTGGATTCTTCGAATTTCGTTTTAATCATTTGGCTATTTTAAAGGGGACTTTTTTTCATAAAAATTATACACATGTCGCTTATTTTAGCTTGCTGTATAATTTTGCAAAGAATTATTTGCCCCAAAATTCAATATTTGTAGTAAAAGTAACACATCATTTTTTTTTTGTAATTATTTTAAAAGCATATTGAGTGGGTGTCATCTTAAAAAAGCTTGTGATTTGAAATTCTAAAAATATGACATAAATTACAAGCCTCCTACTTGTTTCTCGTAAAAGAAATCGGGGTTTGGGGGGAAAATTATTATAGTTTTAATTTCAGTAGACTTCAGTTTATTGAATGAGTGTTCAAATTCTTAAGTTTTTGATAGAATTAGCAAAAAGACAAGGTAGGTAATTTCGAAAATCAACAAATAAACAACCGGCATTTTGAAAATAGTACCTACTTACAAAATAAAATCTTGGTTTTTAGTATTTTGGTAAAAAGATTTCAGAAAAAATGCGAATACCATATCTGGACTGGTAACTAAAAACACAATAATCCGGACTAGTGCGAGATGACCGCATACCAAGAATTTAAATCTTATAACTCCCATTCAAGATATCAAATTTGTTTTGTCGTTAATTAGAAGAGATTGAGTCATTTCGTTGTTATTTTTTAAATTTTTTAATTAAATCGTTTCTAAACACCAATAAATACAAAAATCATCTACAAACGGATAAATTAGAGCGTTCTCACATGATCATTTTAAATCAAAATAAATTTAAAAAGACTGGACTTAATTCTACTTAAAAAGATCTTTAAAGGGATACCTTACACTCCATGATAAAAAAATGTTTTTTATTTTTTAACCCATATAAATTTCGACCATTCGGCCCTTTTCAAATTAATCATTTAATTAAAATTTTAATACGATTTTCAATTTGCGGAAAAATAAATAAATAATATAAATAATATAATATATAATATAATAAATAAATGTAACATCTAAATTTCAATAACTTTTAAGGAGATAGGTGTTGGTTCTAGTTGAAACATTTTAATATAATAATAAAATTTGATTAAGATGCGAGGTAGGTTTCACAAAAAAGAAATAAAACAAAATTGAGTTTTGAATTCGATATATTTCGGGTGTCACCCGAACTTCAAGAGTCAGAGAAAACAGATTATAAATTGGAAATTTTTTTTTATAATTTTACAAATAACAATTTTTGAAAATATATGTGATGAGGGAAAGGTAGGGGGAGGAGGAGAAAGTGTACTGAGAATTAATATTTTCAAACTCAATTTTGTTTTATTTCTTTTTTTGTGAAACCTACCTCGCATCTTACTCAAGTTTTATTATTATATCTAAATTTCAAGCTTATTTCCTATTTAGTTTACAAGCTATAATCCTTTGACAGACTGACAGATATTCATTGTAGTGACATCAACATAGGGTTTCGTTTTACTTTATAAACAGAACCTTAAAAAAAAAGAACGACAGGCGGATAACAAAGAATTTTCGGACATGGGATATATGATAGCATATGATTATATGAAAATAAAATGATGCAGGTTAAAATATTAGCCATTATTTACTCTACGCCCAGGGCCCCGCCTAGCTATTTCTCCACCCGTGTACAAAACTAAATTTTCGCCCATATAAACATATTATAATTATAAATTAGAAGATTTAGGTATATCCTTTTTATAGTGTTTTTTTAATATTGAAATATTTTTACCTAATTTACCTAATAGTCCAGGCAAATCACGTGGAAAAATGGCATAAACAGGAAATAATTCCCGGTAAAGATTTTACTGCTAGAATACCTTCATTGGTACCCCAAAGGTACTATCCTAAGTTTTCCCCCAAATGTGTGTTGTGGAAATTTTTCTACGCGCCTCAAAATGAGAAAATTTCGGAGTTTTTTCAGTTTTTCTTGAATAACTCTAAAACGGCTTATCAAATCATAAATATATTTTTAGATCAATTAAAGCGCTTTATATTACGCGTAAAATGATAACAATTTCATCTATTTAGGTTAAGTAGAACCGGTACTAGCACCTGTCAAAAAACAGCCCCCGGGATCACTTTTGAATATCTCTAAAACTCGTACTTTTTCGATTTTTCCCCATTTTGACCATGAAGGAGCACGTTTCGACAAAAACCAGTCTATAGATTTTTAAACTAGATTGAATTTGCTACAATTTAAACAAAGTTTCATCTTAATTGGATAATGGTAACCCGTGCCGAGTTTGAAGTTTACATTTTTTTCAAAAAATCGCAATTTTTCTTTCATAAAATGAAAACCAATTTTCTCATTTTGAGGCGCGTAGAAAAATTTACACAACACAGATTTGGGGTAAAACTTAGGATAATAATATTGGAGTACCTATTTACAATCAAATTTAGAGAATGTGGTGTTGGTTTATAGTGAAACATTGTTAAAATTAAATTAGGTTGGAGTTGGTGGTGTTTCACAAGGAGAAAAATTAAAATACTAAGATTTTATTAGTTTACTCTATATATTTCGAGCTCTTAACTCATTGTCAGGAGAACATTGACTAAAGATAACATAAAATAATGAACAGAATTTATTTTAATTTTAATATGATGGACAGTTATTTATGACTTAGTGTAAATATGAAAGAATTATCAGGGGATGGGATGGCCTTAGAGCCGAAAGAACAGATGTAGCGGACAAAGGGCTGGAATAAAGAAAAGATATTTATACTTGGAAGTTGCCGAAAATTATGTATGTGCTATAAAGGAGGGCAATAAACTATGGAATGCAATGAGGGTGCATAGTGAAAATTCCATCTCTTATTTTCTATTAAAAAAAAAAAAAAAAAAAAAATAAACCCACCATACACTCTCATCGCACTCCAATTCAAATTAAATATCATTGATTAAGATGTCAATTATTGGTGAAGTTTTGATGTCTGTTTGATTGTTCAAGATGTTTTGATTAAGGTGTATGGCCTTTTTAATTTCAGCTGACTCAAATAAATCCAATTTCCTGCTTTTTGAAATGAAATGTAAAGGGAGGGGGTTGGTCGATGAAGGTGAATGGTTGTGGTCAAACAAATGATCTGCAAAAGCCGAGGTATAACTAAGAGGAGGGGGTTCAAACTATTCACCTATTCAAACTATTCACTTGTAGATTGCGAAGAGATCTCATATGTTCAACGTAACGTTGATTGAAAGATCTACCTGTTTGCCCGATATAAAACGATTGACAGTCATTACATTGCAATTTATATACACCACTCATTATTATTGGTTTAATTATATCGATTTTATTGTTAGCCAATATGGATGAAAGGTTGTTCCTGTTATAGAATTCGGGGGTAATATTAAGTTTGCGAAACATATTAGCTATAATATTTACAGTTGTTAAAATCGTAATTTGCCTGGACTATAAGGAAACCTTTAGCTTATTACCGGCCCCTTGACGTGGCTGCCCTTGTACGGTGCGTCCCCTTGCACTGATGGCGACCCTGTATACTCGTACCCCCAATATATTATAATTATCGGATTCATTATATTTTTTGATTTTTTTTTCATATCTTTGTTAATTTTTTCTCCCTCTTTATTTTTTATTCGTTATTATTTTATTATTATTATTATTTGTTTATGTTCCTTGTTTTGATTTAGTTTTTGTTTTTCGTTGGGTCTCGCCAGTTTCGATGCAGTCCTATGATGATGATGGCTGCTGCGACGTCATGTTCGAGCAGGATGTATCCGCCCTGGCGGGTCTCTGTCTTGGCGGAGGGCCCCGCGACTTGGAGCAAGTGCGGCAATGTCACTCGGCCCTACGGGACCGATGTGGCCTGCAAGTGGACATCCCCTCGGTGTGGAATCCGAGGGCGTTAAGGGCGGTGCTCGCCTCTATCAGGAGTGACAATGCCTCTGCTTGTCTGCAGAGGCATTTCGGGATCACTCGGGCTCAGATTGGCGCACCGAGGAGGATGAGGCTCATCACGCCACGTAAGCCACCAGGCTTGCTGTTCACAAACACTAATTGTGTGGGTTTTGGTGTGTTTGTGTTTTTACTTTACCGTCAACTATTGTAATTGTGCATGAACAAAGTGTTTTTCTTTTTTGCTTCGTTTTTTTTAAAAATATCTCAAAACCGGCTCAAACCATTTTGATGAAAAAAATAATAAAAATCTTGGGGTTTCGGTCTACATTCTACAACAAAGTCTTATAGAGTGGACATGGAAAAAATTATATTCTACTAGATATTAATTATTTTGTAAAAATATCTGTTAGTACCTACGTTACCAAATATTGTGTACGCTCTAGCTCAAAAAAGTTGAATAGATTTTCGTTGAAACCAAACCCTAAATTAAGGTAGTTCTTTCACAAATATAAAAGTTCAAAAAGTCTTCGAATCTTGGAATATAAGCCATTAAAATAATAATAACACTGTTATATTTGAAGACGATTTACCACACCAAACATGAAATAATTGCAATTAAAAATGAAATTTTGTTCATATGGATAGCATGGGGAAGGTGGGAAAATGATCATTATTATATATTTTTTCATTGAAGGACTTTCACCATCTTGATGAAAAATTAATATTTGTTAGAATAATATATTCGGAGTAACTTAAAAAAAAATTGAAATTATTTATCTCGTA
Source organism: Forficula auricularia (assembly GCA_024734495.1). Taxonomy (NCBI): domain Eukaryota; kingdom Metazoa; phylum Arthropoda; class Insecta; order Dermaptera; family Forficulidae; genus Forficula; species Forficula auricularia. Next base: position 8,691,270 of record JALMQS010000353.1, read on the forward strand.
GTTTTGATTAAAAAAAAAACCTATTTGGCCGATTATTTTTAGTGGAGGGGATATAAGAACAGTCGCTTGGAAATGAACCGGCAACGTTGTAACGAGTAATATGGCCGAATAAAAGAAAAAGGCATGAAAATATGAAATAATTAAAAATTTTAATCAAAATACTTAGTCACATTTTCACACAGAATAATATTTCATAGTATGTGTGTATTCAAATTGAATAGAGGATATAGTATAGTAGTGTGAGAAGTATAGTCACGTTAAAAAAACATAATCTAAAATTTTAGCACCGTTCATATGTATAGAGTGGTTATGAAGCTAAAACATTTTGTGTGGATTGTCGAGAAAGAACTACCTTAAGGAGAGGGAGGAATAATATTATAAACTTTCAACCTAAAAAATTCCAAGAAAAATGAAATTTACTATAAAAGAGCTTATAATAAAAAAAAAGATACATAATCTCTTACCTGGTCAAAAATAAAGATCCAGGTGTTCAAAAAATAGAACTATCAACATAAGTTCTAGTTCCTTTGATCGATTTGTTCGAAAGTTTTCGAGAGGTTGAAAAATAATTTAAAATAATTCAATTTTCAAATAATAATCGAAGAGTGCTGATTTTTCATTAGAAGGGTCTTATATTTAAAAGGAGACATGATTAATTGCTAATGAGCTTAAAATCCTACTAATAAAATTGTCTCTCGATAATTCGTAATCCAAAGGACCACAAGAAAAATCTGAATTATCAAGAATTAGAATTATCAAGAGGAAAGAAGAAATATTCGAATTATTAAGAGTTTTTATTATATTTTTGAAAATACCTATGAGTTTATATAAATTTTACATTTAGCCTCAAGTAAAAAAGTAAAAATAATGAAAATGACCAAAAAGAACAAAAAAATTACATATGTATTAACATTGCAATAGATAATAACATACATTTTATAATTGCTCTCATTAATATATCAAAGAATAATTGATAAATCAATGAGAATTGCTTTTGACCGCGCTTATTTGAAAAAGATATTTATCGCGAGACTACTGCGGATTACGCTATTGGAGTCTGCGGAGTCTTAAGTCTGGACCAAGAGAGAAAAGATGTGATTCACTTAGCTACAATCCAACGTCATTTCGAGTATAGCCCGCTAGACATTCGGATGGATCACCAAGTGAATTTGAAATCTCAGATGTTATATATTCGATCTCCCAGTCCAGAGCGCTAGATCTATTAGCATGTATGTTAGAAGCTTGCTATTAATTAACCGAATGTTTTCTACATTTGATTCAATTTCGAATCAAATGTAGGGAATTTTTGTCAAAAATTGAGTGAAAATAATATCTGAACTTATATATTTCTAACTTGGAATAATGATTTTAAATAAATTTTATAAATTTTCTCATTAATATATCAAAGAATAATTGATAAATCAATGAGAATTGTTTTTGACCGCGCTTATTTGAAAAAGATATTTATCGCGAGACTACATTAGGCTTTTGGAGTCTGCGGAGTCTTAAGTCTGGACCATATAAATTTATTTAAAATCATTATTTCAAGTTAGAAATATATAAGTTCAGATATTATTTTCACTCAATATTTGACAAAAATTCCCTACATTTGATTCGCGATGAATCAAATGTAGAAAACATTCGGATAATAACATACCTAATTTAAAAATTAAAAATGGCTTTTTTGCTAGGAAAAATTCGAATTACAGAGAGGGTAAGTGGCCTAGTTCGAATTATAGAACGTTCTCTCCCCTCTTGTTACGAAAAGGATTTCGAGTTATCGAGTGTATCAAAATACACAACATTTTTTGATTTACCAAAGTTAAAAGCTGAATAGTTCGAATTATCAAAAAATTAGAATTATCGAGGTTCGGATTATCGAGAGTCGGCTGTATATTCTATTCTGTTCAAATTCATTTCCATGTAATGTTTAATATGTTGACATTCTGTCATTTGGCCTCCCCCGAGCCTCTGCAAGTTGCTTGAGAGCTTTCTCTCAAACAGCTCTATTAAAGTCGAGGTTGACGGAATATCATCCTCGTCCTTTAATACTAATGCTGAAGTTCCTCAGGGCTCAGTCATCTCTCCCACGCTCTTTATTATCTATATTAATGACCTATTAAATCTGCCCTCCAATCCAATACATTGTTACGCTGACGATAGCACCCTCCACAACCCTCAATCCTTACTAGACAATCGCGCAAACATAGCCTCCTCAATAAATTCAGATTTAAGCATGCTTAAAAAATGGGGATCTCACAATTTGGTAAACTTTAATGCTAGCAAAACACAATGCTGCCTAATTTCTAGGCGCGCAGATAGGAACCTTCCGGACATTTCCTTTGATTCGAGCTCATTGGAATTCCGTAATAAAATATCAATGTTAGGTGTCACCTTAGGTTCTGACCACTCTTGGAATGACCATATTATCTCAGTAGCAAAAGCTGCAGCATGTAAGCTTGGCTTTCTTTTCCGAACCAAACGATTTTTCACCCCCACTCAACTCCTTATATTATATATACAAGGCTCAAATTCGCCCCTGTCTTGAATATTGCTCGCATTTGTGGAGAGGAGCCTCCAAGTATTCTCTCTCTTAGATGCAATTCAGAGGCGAGCTATCAGACTGATAGGCGATCCTACATTAACTGACACTCTCGACTCCCTAGCCCATCTGTCTCTGCCCTTTCCCTTTTTTATAGATATTACCATGGCTTTTGTTCTGACGAAATAAAATCGATAATCCCACCAAAGGCTTCATTTGCGCGAAATACACGATTTTCTAAAATTCAACACCCCTACGCGCTTAAACTAGATACTAATCGAACAAACGCATTTGCCAATTCATTTATCCCTATGACATCTAGAGACTGGAACTCTCTTCCCCCGACCGTATTTCCAGCTACTTATAACCTTCAATCTTTCAAGACCAGCATCCACAGATACCTTCGACTGCTACCCAATCCCTAAATCTCCCCTTATCTTCACGTTACAAGGGTCCACCACGGACTTCAGAGGTTGTACCTTCTTGGTGCAACTTCTTCTTGTATCAATATCATTATAAAAAAAAATAAAAAAATAAAAAGCATTTAAAGATAAACCCGATAAGAACAACAGAAATTTAATTTTAATATAGAAAAAGAGTGAAAGGAAAAAAATCTGTGTGGCAATTCGATTTTTATTCATTTTCCGTATTTTGAAATAGAAGTTCGATACCTTCGGGATTTAGAAAGTAAAGCTTCGTTCATAATAATTTGGTGTGAATAGGCGTGAAATACGTCCTCAAGAGCTTTAATCTCAATACGAGATATGGGGTTGATTCTCATAAGGAGATTTGGATTTGCCACCCTCTGGTTGTGTGTGTGTGTGTGTATGTGTGTGTGTATTTATTGAGTTGCTAATTTTCAAAACGTCATCTGAAAATCTTCTAATCGATATTTTATAATTTCGACCACCCTTTGCCCTTAATTTTTATTCATTTAGTGAATCATCAAAAATGAACGATGTTTTGGCTGAAGTGGCCTGCTTGAATCCTTAAGTAGCACTTGAAAAATATGCCTTCGACAAATTTAATCTTTTCATCTATATTATATCATTTTATCCTTCATTTACAAAATATCGTAATATACCTTCAAATTCAATTTTATATAAGTTAATCCTTCTGAAATTTATAATCGTATGATATTCCACAGTTTAATTAGAATCAATAATAGATAAATTTGCTATGAGCAGTAAAAATTCAATTATAATAATATATATCTGCTAGTTAAACATAGTCTAAATTAAATATAATCATGACGTTGTATCTACAAATGTTTTGAAACATTTTGGGATACTTTTTAAAATAAAATATTAATTTTAAATATCTTTCAAAACAAAAGAAAACATTATATTTGTTTTAAAGGGCGCCAAAAATTGACATTTTTTTAATGTATCATAAAAATGTGTAAATACAAATTTTAGATTTTTTATACCTAAGAAAATTTTTAATTGGATTTAAGAAGACCATTAATTGTCATATATCTGTTTTTTGAGCTGCCCCAACAACTCAAAAGCATGAAGCTTATCACTTTAGATAATTATCTTGTTCTCTAAGACTTATAAAAACCACATGTCTAGGAGAGGAGTTTTATACAAATTTCTTTGAAATTTTTTAGAAACTTGGTTCTGTTCTAAATTTTTAATTTCTAAAGTTTATATAAAAAATGTCATAACGTCATAAAAGTAAATTATTATTTTTTTTCAATAAATTTTAATATTACTTTCATAGAATTAAATTTTAATGTTGAACTTTTCTAAAGTATGTTAAATTACAGTCATGTGGTGTACATAAGTCAGGATAGATTGGATTATAAATATTGCCTTAAAAAACAATTTTCCCCTTGATTTTATGCAACCATTTTTATATTGGCTGGCAAAATGGATTTGTGCCCGATGCCAAGGGAAAAGAAAAAATAAAAAAAAAAATTTATGCAACCATAATAGCTTAGCAGTTTGCCTTAAGCAGACCCTAGACGAATGTTTTCTTTGTTAGGGAAGTTAAATAATTTGCAAAATTTGTCTCAGCTTGTAATCAACGGTACAGCGACATTTCATCCCCCGACAAAACATCCCTCGACAAAATATACAAAGGACAAAATACCCCCCGGCATAATATCTTCTGACAAAATATTCCCCAGTATAAGGGAGAATACAAAAGAGACACCCTGCCCGACGATTGGCTGGTTCGGTTTTCAATGTGTGTTTGATTAGAAAAAAAAATGGGATCCTGAAATACACCCCGCCCGGACTAAGCTTTCGGAGGTTCGGTTAATATATATTCGGCGTCAGCCAACCGAACCGTCTAAAAACCAGCCAGAAAAGGAACTATACGAACCCAACCGAGCCGAACTGAATATATATTAACCGAACCGGAGTAGATTTGCATTACTCATAAGATTCACGCGGGGAAGGAATATTTTGTCATGAGATATTTTGTCTGAAGGATATTTTGTCGGGGGATGTTTTGTCGGGGATATTTTGTCGGGGATATTTTGTCGTGGATATTTTGTCGGGGGATGAAATGTTGCGGAATCGTAATCAACGAGGGGACCAGGAGAAATAATTAGTTCATGCACCTCCAATCGATAATTTCGATAAAGGGATAAAGAACATCCCTAGAATAATTCACTCCCAAGCTTGTCCTACATAAATTTTATTAAGATTTCCGGGGCTCCGGTCCGGCAAGAACTCCCCACTTTGAAAACTTAGGACTCTATGTTTCCCATTCTACCATCCTGACAAAACCATCCTGAAGCACCAATAAATACACAGGGTTCTAAACAGTAATTGTGCGTAATAATTTGATTCAGTTCGAACAAAAGGCCTTGGAGTGTATAGAGTGCATACAAGCAAACTTTTTCTTATAAACTATACTCACACAAAATTCAATCCATTTACAATTTCCAACAAAGCTATTATTATTTGACAAACAACTGATCAAGCAGAACTATAGTAATAGTAAACACATTGTAAAACGAACTTTTTAATCAACAATTAACGCAAACAAATGCCAAATTGCATCGTTATTTTAACATAATTTTAATGTTTACTTATTTTTTTACTTTATACAATTTTTTTTAATAATTCGCTTCGGGAAATGTTTACTTACTTATAATTTCGTAAAAAATATTTTGTTAAAATTTTGAATCCAGAAATATTTTGAATTTAAAAAATAAATAATAGTAAATAAAATTGCAAGATAGGTTTCACATAAATAAAACAAATATATGTTTTGAGTTTTATCTCGATATATACTAGTATATATTTTGGGGAGTAGCGGTTGGTGACTTTCCAACCAGGAGATGCTCTCCAAAAAAGTATTCTTCATTTTTTGCAATTTTATTTTAATCTTCGCTTTTTTTTGCAAATTTCATCAAATATCATTTTCGTTATTATTCAAATTTAACATTAGATTTTTTAAAAATATATTTTGGGACCTTCTACCCAAATGGATACTGTTTTGTGTGAGCGAGGTCAGGAGTCAGAAATTAATTCTTCTGACTTAAATTCTACATTCCCTTAGATGGAAATCGACCATCTTCCACAATGAATCAGCCTGTCTTATAAGAAAAACTTAATTTTCTCTTAATTCTATTGCTATAAGCAAGCTATGACTTGTCTATAGCACTCTAAGTTATTTCCGATCTTATATATTGAGAGTTCTTAGAAATGGATTAGTCCAGAAATTCCCGAATCATCTTTATTTATTCCTTTTATGTATTATTACTCTTTTAATAGTTCCTCAGCGAGAATAATTTTTATTCGACTAAAACTCGACTGGACTTGTCTCAGACAAGCTTGAACTGGAAAATATACCAGGCAGGGACTTTAAACCTTCTATCGGCACTCTGTTCAGAAATCATTCATTTTAATTGCCCCTTGAAACTATGCAACAATTTTACTTCATTTCGAGAACAAATTTACTTTTCAAAACAATGTTTTTTATAAAAATATTTGAAATAACGGATAATAATTAAATGAGAAATTGAATAAGGACAATTTTATCAAAGATTTTAGTAGATTATTATGTATATAATATTTGTCAGAAAGTTTCGCCCCTCAGGATGAGTCGAACCCGAGCGCTAACTTGCTGAGACGGATAATAATTTGAAAATTTAAAGATTCTCCTGAAATTGTGAAGTCGACCTTATATATTTATGAAAATACTCTAAATGTTTGAAATTTTAGGGATGCGCCGCATCCACAACATCCATGAACCACAGGCCACTGATTTCGGGTTATGAGCCCATCTTCAGAAGTTCACAAGGGAAACTGAATACAAAATTAGAAAGATATTTACTGGTAAAAATTTTGGAAGAGAAGTGTTGGGAGAAAACGAGGGGTAAACCGCGATTGGAATTAGGTGTACACCGTATTTGGAATTATTTGGAATTACTTTGGAATTCATTAGATAATCTTTTGTCATCTATTGTCTTCTACTTGGAAATGAAAGTGGAAGTGGAAGTAGGTGTACACGATTTTAGGTCGCGGTTTAACCCTCGGGGGAAAGTGATACACAGTACTGAGAATAATTTTTATTTCTAGAAAGATTAAGAAAAAGTTTTTTGGGGTTTGTAAATATACCTGAACTTATAATAAATAAATAGAAAAATGACATGGAGAGATAGTATTACTTTTAATACTAAAGTGAAATATCAGTAAATGGAAAACAAAATATTATAAGATATTATTAAAGTTGGTATCGGGAAATAAGGAATATGTTTTTTATGCAATAATTTATATTTTATTGCCAACGTATCATCAACATTATTGACTTCTTCAGGGCTCAATTAGTTATATTCCTTGCATATTTGTCATTTTTATAATTCTTTCTTAGTAAACATAGCAAGGCAATTCATTGACATCAATCAGATTGAAAAAGTTTTTAAAACTGCCTTGCTATGTTTACTAAGAAAAAATTATAAAAATGACAAATATGCAAGGAAGATAACTATTAGAGCCCTGAAGAAATCAACAAAGTTGATGAAACGTTGGCATAAAAATGTTAATTATTTGAATTAAAAAATAGTCTTTATTTCGCGATACTAACTTATAATTATATAATTATAAGAAATATTCAATAATTGTATTTTTATTAACTTCTGGTAGATTATTAAAGATGATACAATTATTTGCAAAGGCTAGTTTAATTTGTTGACTAATCTGGGGGAAGACCAGTTCGGCTTTAGAAGAAACAGAGGCACCCGAGAAGCAATTCTCTCTCTAGACTAATAATAGAAAGGGCTTTTATCAGGGAAGAATCTGTCTACATCGGATTCATAGACCTAGAAAAAGCATTCGATAACGTCAATTGGGAAATTATGTTTAAAATATTAAAACAGGCGGGAATAAAATTCAGAGAGAGAAGACTAATCTACAATCTATATCAAAACCAGACGGCAATTATAAATATTGGTGATGAACAAAGAGAAGCCAAAATAAAAAAGGTGTAAGACAAGGATGTGTGCTGTCACCCATGATTTTCAACTTATACATAGAAGAAGCGATTAAAGAATTCAAAGACAAAATTGATACAGGTATAGAAATCCAAGGTCAAAAGATCGCTATGTTAAGATTTGCCGATGACATTGCCCTTCTAGGAAGCAATAAAAAAGAATTAGAGGACGCCTTGAATGGAATTAACCAAATCCTAATAGAAGAAATCAAAATGAAAATAAACAAGAATAAAACCAAGGTCCTAGTATGTACAAAAAAAGAACAAACGAGACAGGAATGCATCAAAATTAACCAAGAAAACCTAGAAGGAGTTAAGGAATTCCGCTACCTAGGAAGTAAAATAACATGGGATGGGAGGAGCAAAAACGAAATTAAATCAAGAATTGCCCAAGCAAAAATGGGGTTTAATTCAAAACAAAAACTACTATGCTCCTCCTCAATCAGCTTAGCAAACAGGAAGTTGCTATTGAAGACATATGTATGGAGCATAGCCATGTACGGGTGTGAAACCTGGACAATTGGAAAAGCGGAGAGAAAGAGATTGGAGGCTTTCGAAATGTGGTGCTACAGAAGAATGATGAATATCAAATGGATGGATAAAATTACAAATGAAGAAGTTCTTGGAAGAATCGGAGAAAGAAGAACCTTGTGGAAGAGTCTGAAGAAGAGAAGAGGTCAGATGATGGGGCACACACTGAGACATGGGGGACTGCTTAGGGATATCTTGGAGGGGGAGGTGGGAAAGAAAAGGGGAAGGGGAAGACCCAGATTAGAATACTTCAACCAAATAATTGGGGATATGGGATGCCAGACATTTAGAGAGGTTAAACAGCTGGCGGGGGACAGAGTCGAGTGGAGACGGATTGTTGCATCAAACCAGTCTTAGGACTGTATACTCAATGATGATGATGATGATGATGATGACTACAAAGGGTCCAACATTGCATTTCTTAAGGTGGGTGCATATAATTTCTAATGAATGTACTAATGAATTTAAATTAAAGATGTCAAATTAGAGGTGGATATGGAAGTTGCAACTACAGTTTTCTGTGTGACACATGGATGTAATTTGTTCCTTATGTGCGTTTGTATTTTACAGACTGAAGATGGCTTGGGGTACAAGCTGAAACGTTTCTTTTTGAATAAAAATGAATAATAGACAATTGTTGTTTATTTATGCTTGAAGAATAACAACTACCTTTGGGCTTCACAATATCCTCACATATTTCCTTTTGGAAGTCGTTTCTCTGGATTATAGCCATTTTCGTACTTTTATACAATTGCCATTAATGGTGAACAGTTCTTGTATCTTTTAATTTTTGTGATTGTTGTGTATTAAGGCTTATATAATTTATTCAATGGCTATAATCTCTTTAAGTCAAGATGCAGATCATTATTTTTGATGTACCATATGGCGTATTTACTAATCTCGTAATTATTTATTTCAATTGAAATGGGTTCTGATTTAATAACCATGGCGATGCCATTTATCCCGTAACATTCCGATCTGATTGTGAATGTTTTCTCTTTGCTATCTTGCTTGCCTTTTTTGCTCATCATCGACGTCAGTCCAAGAGCGTTCGTTGCAACTGATCAATAACCAACCCAACACCGACTGCTCTATCTCTTTCTCTCTTTTGCTACATTCCAGATTTGCTCCTTTGCATGTCTGTCTCTCTGTCTGTATTCCATTTTATTTCCATCACTCATCAAATTGAATGGGTGATTCCACTCGTATTTGTACTAACAAAAAACTTGTTTTCGTAAGTTGAGATTTTTACAGATCTTTATGTTTGAAAGATACATGAGTCTATAAAAGTGTTTTTTAGAAAATATATCTTGCTTGTGTTTGTGCGTGTGATTTTACCAAAATGCTGGCTAGACCAATAAGGGAGTTCTGGACAGCTTATCTATCTGGTTGATCTTCGAAAAAATCTTTTGTATTTCTGCAGAGTGACGCCTGCTTACTAAATTTTTTAATAAAAAAATTGTTAATAATGAGGTTAATTTCGAATAAAAATCTTTGTTTTGATAATATTAATCAAAAGAATATTGAGATAAATTTTTTCTCATTATAAAAACATTTATTTAACACAAAAATGGTTTCAAGAAATAGAGTTGGAATTCTACACTAGTGCGTTTGTTATATTCTGTTGGCTGCAAATAACTTTTTATTTTTTACATTTATGAATAACTAATTAACTAGACTGTCAAATCTATTAAAAATGTATCATTCGATTCATAAAAGTTGAATTATTAATCTGTATAAATTTATTGAAAATGGTATAATTTGTATAGAAGTTATAGCCCTTTTAAAAGCTCAGTCCATTTACTTCCATTAAAAGGACAATTTTCAATAATTTATTACTCAGTAATGGGGCAGATCAACTTCAAATTTCGGGAATAAATATTTCATACATCAATGATTCGATGGTAAAAATTTGAGAATTTGCTTATAAAAATGATAAACAGTCCCGAACCCCCTTAAACCACTAATTATGAAATTGTGAATTTAGAGGATTGGATTAATTCATAAGAAAGTGTCGCCGGCTAATATTTTTTAGAGTAAGTACTTTATCCCAAGCCATTTGTAGTATTTTCGAAATTTTACAAAAATGACGAACAGAAGACCCGAGGTCTATAAAAATTTTCTCATAATAATTTCAGTATTTGTGTTCTCTGAGATATTAATTAATTATTTCTATAAAAGACAAATGCAGGTAGTAGAAGCGTTAAAATTTTTATAGAAAATTAAAAGAGATGGTCACGTACTAGATCCGAGGTGTTTTGAATTATTTTTATTATATGTTACTATTATAATAAATAGATGACAATAAAAATAATCCGCATAACTTCAGATTTAGTAGTTGATCACCCTATTTTCTATAGAAATTTTATCGCTACTATCGTCAATTGTCTTCATATATTCAAATTAAAAATAGTGCTTCTATTGCAATTCGAGTTTTGAAAATTTTAAATAATTAAAATAAATGGTTTGCCTGTATGTTAAGAATTAGAATCAAATAACCGCGAAATTTTTTAAGGATGAAGATTTGAGTGAAACAATTTTACGCGTACTATTTATATAGGGTGTTTCAGGAGGAATAGTAAATATTTTAGGAGGTGGTAGTATAGACGAATTGCAATAAAAAATGCCATATAACATGTGTCCGATTTGTATTCCCTCCCCCCCCCCCCAATTTCGACATACTCAGCATGTGTAAATACACATTGCAATTCGTCCATACTACCACCTCCTAAATACACATATTATACATTTTTTATTGCAATTCGTCTATACTACCACGTCCTAAAATATTTACTATTCCTCCTGAAACACTCTGTATATGTTAGATATTATGGTTGTACCTCGATGAGCAAGCCAAGTGCCCGGATTGCATTTTTTGCCAATTTTACATATCAACAAATTTGATTTTTGTCTTAAAGTGTACCCTGTCCCCTGAGTTCTTTTTATTCCTCAGATTCTTCCACATCTTCTCTTTTCTATAATTCCATCAAGAACTTATATCCACAAATTTTACCTCTAACACTCTCCTATAGCATATTTTTAAGGCCTCTAGTCTCTCTCTGCCTCGATTGAAGAATCGTTCAGGTTTTGTATCCATACTCCAAATCTATGGTGCATGTCTTCAACACCATTTTTCTATATTTTAAGCTAATCGTTGAGGAGAAAATCATTCTTATAAATTAAATAAACCACATTTTAGCTTAATCAATTATAAAATTAATTTATTTTCAGCTCCTCAATTCTCGCGTGATTTACTTTCCATATTTTTGAGTTTTTTAAAGTTAGGTGTATGGTAAATGACTTGTCTAGAATCTAGCTTAATTCCTTCTAACTCTCTTTGCTTATCCTTATATCTAATTAATAATTTTTCTTAATACAATTAATATTAATCAAGTATGTTGGCAGGTATTTGTACAGGAAAGTAGCAAATCAAAAAATTCTCATTGATTGTAATTAATCCTCTCATTTGAATCTTTCTTTTATATAAATTAAATAATTGTTCAGGCCATAAAAAGAATCAATTACGATTGAGTTAATTCAGAAATATGTGCATATCTATTATATCTTAAAATTAATTACAATCATTGAGACGCCTGATGAAGCCAAAATAAAATCAGCGAAACGTCACATAAATCAATGAGAATTTTTTGATTTGCTACTTTCCTGTCCAAATACCTGCCAACATACTTGATTAATTAAATAATATGGATGCTATGGACTTTAATAAGTGTAAAGAAGTCCAAAATTACTCCACCATTACAAACTTTAATAAAATGGTCAATAATAGCTACTCAACTAACAATGTCTATTTGATGTGATTGTTTCAGGAACCCAGCGCCAGGAGCGACCTCCAAGAATGCGTCCCGAGCCGATACACCCTTCGTTTAGGGAAAAGGGCCGAGCGATTCCTCCTGGGCATGTTGTTCCACGAATCATGGAGGAATCCGAGGGTCGGGTAGGCCACACCACCGAGGAACTCTTACCAAAACCAACAAAAGTGGAAGGAGCGGTAGACACTCTTCAGTTATTCGACTTTGTGACATTCCTTAAAGAATTTTACCTTTTACAAAATAATCCATCTTTTTTGAGTTCATTCGCTTAAAATAGTTATCAACTACCATATTTGTGAATAATTTTACCTAGAAAATAATAGTAATTGTTGTCTAAGGACCAGTTGTATGTCGATTTGTAGAATCTTTTTAAGTTAACAGACGGTCAAACCTTAGTATTCACCATGTGCCCGGCCGAATGGTCAATCAGTTGAAAATGCGTGTCATCTGATTGGCCACCCGGCCCGACACTTGGTGAATACTAAGGTTTGACCGTCTGTCAACTTAACAAAGACTTTACAAACCGACATACGACTAGCCCTAAGAACTCTTTAATGTCGTCTTTTACGACGCTCGCTTAATTTCAGAGGTCAAAATTTTATAATAAAATGCTATCCTACAAAGAAGTTATTTTTAGGGTTCTGCTCAAAAATAAAGCGAGGTCTTATTTTTATTGTCGATACAGTGCCTATCTGTCCTTCTGACAAATCAATGTTGCTCTTACTTACTTACATCGTAGCTCTACAACCCTGGTTGGGTCTCGGCTCGGCTGCACACACGATTTCTCTCCACTAGCTCCGGTCTAGCGCAATATTTTCGATATTTGTAACTCGGATGGCTGATAAATCCCGGACGATTCTGTCTTATTTCTGCAATGTAGCTCGTAGATAAGAAATCCTGAAATTTGCGGATTATATTTACCCCAAAATCAAAAATCGTATTACAATTTTAATTGAATGTATATTTGGTGTGTGGGGGGGGGGGGGGGGTCAAATTTTGTATGGAGTTGGAAATAAAAAAAATGTTATCAGGGTGTGTAAGATAGTCACAAAATGGCCATTTTTAAGTGATTTTTGTACCAGGTACAGGTGACCTGTACAGGTAAACCTCACCGGTATACCGGAAAGTGTGTGGCCGGACTTAGCAATAACTTTAAATTATGAAAAAATTTCTCCTTTTTTCCTGTATCTTTGACGAATAATATATCTCAAGTATTTTGGGAGATATTTGATAAGAAACTCACGGTATGCGATCCATCTAGCCGGTTTATTGTGATTTGAGCATCTTTCTCGATTTCGAATTAAAAGCAAACTTGTATATTTTATAGACAAATCAATTTTTTTTATAATTATATATAAAGTCACAGCTAAATGTGGCAGTGGACATCCAAAAGGGAAGTTAGTTTATTTACAGAAAATTTTACCCGAAGAGATCCCATCATGCGAATTCTAGAGATTCGTAATTGCTGGTTTCCCAATGCATTTTATATAGCAAGATATTAGAAATGGAATAAGTCAATATTTAATATTACATACTTTTATTGCAATATTTTTATATTAAACTTTAATATATTTTAAATAGGAGAACTGCTCAGATGATAGGACACACATTAAGACGCGAGGGATTCAAAGTAATATTTTAGATGGCGAAGTTGGAAAAAAAGGGGGAAGGGAAGTCCTAAATAAGAGTACTTTTTCAGAATAATGCGAGAATTTTTTGGGTTTCATGTATATATTGTATATACAAGTATACATACATTTTCAATGCCTAAATTCCCAACAGTTTTAAAATACCTCGCAAGGCCCAAAGCTTCTTCGCTCAAAGTATTATCTGATTTGGTTGGCATTAATAAAGGTCATCCTTTTCTAATATTAATCCCCTAATGATACTCTACCAGATGAACACCAAATGTGGGAAAAATAAAATTCTTTATTGATGATTAAACTAAATAACGAATGATCTCGAAATGAAATTCTCGGTCCTGAACGTTCTCCTCGCTTATCCTTCTCAATTCCAACTTTCTCGTGCATTTAATAATTCAAAGTCAATTTTACCACCCATAACCCCTCGAACATTCTTAATATTTAATCTATAATTCTTCAAACTCTAACTAAAATTAATTCTATTTCAATCTCCCTTTGATAATATTACATCAAGTTATATAACTCAGTCATTTATTATTAACCTTCTGGCTCTTTTAATTTGGAATTTTCACTCTAGCGAAATTGGAGTGTCAGAATTGTTTAATTACAATTTAATTAAAAATAAAGTCACAAAGTAAAATAACCTGAGTTATGTTGTGATTTAACCCTTGACCCTTTATTTTAGTAATCAAGCACTTTTAATTTATTACATTTTTATTTGCACTTGAAAATCCTTGTTGTTGTTTTAATAATACTTTAAGTTATGTCATAAATTAGTCTTAATATATACGTTTTAAATTCTAGCTAGATCTAATTGTTTGAAAACTTAAGAATTTCATTTAAAACTATGTACTTAAATTAGTGTTTTTAGGTCTTTCTACAAACACAAATATAATGAAACCCTCTATAAATACCACTATGTTTTCTATCCTAGTCTATCTAATCGTTTGTCATGGAATCTAGTAGACTAAATAAGATATTACAAATCAAATGATTATTAATTTTACTAGAAAAATGAAGATCATATTAAAATTTTAAATCTTCTTCTTCTTCTTCTGGTACAAAACTATTTTCTGAGCGTTGTCGATTACTATGTAGAGTAGCTTCTTGATCTTTTTACATTAGCAACACCATTTTGACTTATTCGTAACCACAGATTATAAAGGGTGGGGCGCGGTTACTTCCTTATTTTAAAAAATCATAGCGCAAAATGTATTGGCATTATCGATTTAATTATTTACAAAGGGATACATTTAAAGTTTTATTTCATTAGGTTTTAAAAACGACATCTCGAAGGTGGCCACTGTCCTCGTCAATACACTGAGATAGCCGAATTTTGAAATTTCTGTCGCCTCACCCTGTATATACTATATACCGTATATGGAAAAAACTAGTAAATTATAGAGAAATATGGTATATTTTAATGCAAAATATTTATTATAATAATTTTCTCATTTATTAAAAATACATTATTACAATTAATTATTAAATCTAAATATTAATAGAATGGATATGCTTGTTTCTTATTACATAAAGAATCTACTAGTGGCTAGAACGCACAGACTAAATTCATTTCAAAATTTAAAATGATAATTTACTAAGGTTATCAAAAATGAAAGATTAAATTAATTTTGAAATGAATTTAATATCAATCAATTGAAAAGATTTATTTTACCGAGAGTAGCAGATAGCTATAAACTAATATAACACAAATTCACAAGGAGAAATCAATTAAGTTATCCTCAGCTTGATGCAAATAATTCGTATATAAAATGACCAGCTTACGTTTCTCATAAGAAAACGAATTATTAGAAGCACAAATAGAATATTTTTGATTAAAAAGACTATTGATAAAGGTGAAACCTTCAAAACTATACTCTCTAACAAATAAATTTTATATATCCACATATAGGTATAATGTGTATTTGCGTAAAGCGGAGGACCTACTCATTGATTTATGAATTTAGTCTATAGCTATTGTAAACGCACGTATACATATACACAAGAACAGTGGTTCCAAACCTTTTGTGGCCCATCTCCCCTTTCTGGAGGTTGACTAACACCCATCGCCCCCTTTTCATTTTCATTGTATGCCTAATTTTAATTTGAAATAAAGTGTAGGTAAATAATAAAGCAATTTTATTATTTTAAACATTTTAAATATTATTACCTTATATAAAAACAATCAAAGCAGTTTTGTCCGGTCACTCTTAAATAAAATAGAAAAAAAAATTAAAATGTACATTTTTACATATTTTTTTAAGAACAAAGAAGTGAAATAATTAACTAAGATCATTGACGTACATTTAAAAAACAGGAGTACATGTTTTCATTTTTAAATAGCTTCAAACGAGAATGGATCTAGACTCCAATCCGGAATTTGTAACTTGGTCAAATGTTCAAATCTTGATTCTATGTCAATTTTTAACTGGTCAAAGTGATCAGTAAAAATTAGGATTTTGTCTTCTGGGAATTCAGGAGTCTCGTTATCTGACAGTGGACACTTTTCGGTCGGAAATGAATCAGCTCTTTACGGCCAATATTTACCTTGTAAAATCAAACTTGGCGATGAATGATGAAATAATTCCTTTGGCCTTGATAAGGTTCATCTTGTTTCCTTGAAGCCTTATATTGACTTCGTTCATTTTTTCAAAAAAAATTTCACCCTTTGAATACTCATCGCCCTCCTCCCCCCCCCCCTGATAACCCAGGTCGCCCCCAGGTGGGGAACCACTGCACTAGAACTACTTTGCACTTCTATGCACGATACATACCATAATAGTGAACTTAGCTTAAGCTTTGAGTAGAGTTTTGGAAAATAAATTCAAAATTCGAAATACTCGAACACATGTTTTTTATAAAACTTTTTAAATTTAAACCACGTTATTTTATTGACTGTAGAATTAGAAGTTTTTAAACACCTTGGACATTCTCGCAAAGAATCTTTCGTGGTAGATGGTTGGAAAAATACCAAGAGAGCACGAAGGGCATGATATTGGTGCATCAGGCTTAAGCCACTATACAACGAAAACTTGAAAGGAAATTCTCGAACAATACGAGCGGCAAGATATTCAAGGACTATTCAATTCCCTTTAAGTGTCCTTCACCGGTATTTGAGGAAAGTGTTTCGAACGCAGCAGAAATTCGGAGCTCCCCTTGCTTATCTAGAAAGTCCACAGGGGTCTTGTAAACAATGTTCTTTACGTATCCACATAGCAAGTATTCTACCGAAGTAATATCGAGTAAGCACGAAAGAACACGGAATTGGTCCATAATACCTTCTCTAACAATACGCACCCAATCTGAAGGGTGGGAGAGGGTGTGTTATCATTATCCAAATAATATTCTTTCAGATACAATATCATTCTCAATAAATACTTTTATTTTCTTGTCTTGGGTGGGAAAATTGTAAGCTACAGAATACACAATAAAAACAATCAGCATTTGAGCCGTTTATTTTGAAAGTGGCGTAGGTCCATTGTTTGTTATTTCGAGATATTTGTATTTATATTTTTATAAATACTTCTTCTTTAAGTGCCATATCAGATCTCCCTGACGTTTCGGCACCTCTCCACATATACTTGTGCTGAGTGTGTTTAGCTATTTTATACAGATATACGGAACCTACTTGTTAACGCCGGTTCCGAACGGCTAGTTTGGAGAGGTTGACTAGGCAATTATACTCTTGGTAGTTTGCCATCGATTTCCAAGAGGAGGCGACTGCAAATATCTGCCGAGACTCAGTTTCGAACCAGCATACTTCAGGACAGCGGCCAGACACTGACCACTGACCCACATTCGCCTCTTTATAAATACCTACATATATTTATAAATATTTCGATACTTTTATTTTGACGAATTCATGCGGATATTGTACTCCATTGATTGAAATATTATAAATATGAAAAGAAGACATCTATGTCTAACTTAAATTGACGTTAACTCATTTTTTTCAAAATTGGACTTACGCCACTTTCAAAATAAACGACTCATATACTTTTTATTATTTACGGTGTACCGTATCTACAGAATAATTTTACTATTTTCGAATTGAAATATTTTATACTGTTTTTTTTTTTTTTTTTGTTTTAATTATTTCTTTTGTTTGAAATTAGAAAATAAATTAAATTTTTGAGTATCCCACAATGTTTTACATTGCCAGTAACGTGGCTGAAGTATTTCACGTTTTACCCCCCCCCCCCCCTATTATAAAGCTTCAAGGGAAGGAAATGGGAAACCACCCATCTGAAAAATTTCCCAGGATACTCTCACATTATTCGTCGACGCTCGGAATCGAATATGACAGTTGAAGAAGAAGAAGATTATGTACTAGTAGCTTAAAAATTATATTATTAAACCCCCCCCTTCCCCTCTTCTCAAGCAGAGTTTAGGGGATGTAGTATAATTAATAGCTAATTTAACACTTTCCAAATGAGATACCGGGGAAAACATGAAAAATATTTATTTAATTTTCTAATTTCGGCATTGTTAAAAAAAATTGTAAGGAACATAGTGGATGTTTTTAGGGGAATAATTTTACTACGAATATATTTATAATATTAAATTTAAGTAAATTCGTGTAAATTTGTTTAAAATCAGAAAAAGTATATTATATTTTATTACCTACTAAAGAAATCACGAGAGATGATCATTTGCCAAATCAGAGAAGTTTTCATGAATTATTACTTGTCAGAAGGGTTGTCTTTACTCTTTCTAGAGCCCGTATTGCTATTTTTAGCACTTGAGTTTGTTCAATTCTAGAAGTAGGACAAACTACTTCTTGATAAGTAATAACGATTACAACTCGGATATAGTTGATGATACACACGAAACTCTTGTGATTTCTTAATTTTAGGTCTGCTTCTATCGGCAATTTGAACTGTTATATTATTATCATTACTATTCATGATTAATAGACGATTTCTCAAATTATTTATAAAATAATTCCTTAATTATATTTTAAATTAATTTTTAATTATTATGTCAAAGCATATTATGCGTCTATATTATTGTTTCTTATATATTTTATTTGATTTCAGCCTGGTCCGATACCCGGAATGCGACCCCCGATGGGCGGTGCAGGCCATGTTGTGCCAGCACCCAAGGGCTCGGGCACCATGGGCATCATCATGCCCATCTACACCGTCGGCATAATTGTCTTCTTCATGTACACCATGATGAGGATAATTACTTTTATTACACCTTTCTCATTCCCATTAATTAATACGTAGGAATATTATGAAAGAGAAATTTCAATAAAATTACATTACCCATACCTTTTGTAAATTTAATTACTCAGAGAGCCAAGTTTTTCAAATTTTTGTAGGCACAATAAATCGAAAACAAATATTTGTAGAAAGTTTGTTAAGGTGCCAAAATGTTTATATTTCCAAAACGAAGAGACTGATTTCTAGCTTTAAAATTCATCAGAATTGACAACGTTTCGACACCTAATTCTCTAGTCGTTTTCAAGTGCTTGTCGAAGTCCTTCTTTTGGCGAAAATCAGAGGCACTAGTTAATGGGGAAGTAAAAGTATTATTCTTATGGGAGAATAGAGTCTGTTTCTTCAATAATTTTCTGCCAATAGATGTTAGGAGCTGTGAATTCGCCATTTCATTCCATTATTATGTAATTATATCATTATTTGATCTAATTATTTAATGAATTCAATATATCTCAAAAGATATTACTCCTATTGTGATTATCACCAATAGTCTGAGAAAGAAAAAGGATTATTGAGATCTCTATTGCTGTTCCCTGCCAGGAAATCCAGCATCCCAATTCAGCTATTAGCTGTCAAAACGTTGTGCATTCTGATGAAGTTATCTCTTTAAAAATGTCCACTTTAGGAGGTATTAGACGAAATTTTTCTTTTAATGGGCTCATAAATAAAACAAAAGCTGGTATTAATATACTATATTTATCTGGAACTATCATTTTCAAAGGGCTACCACACGATATGTCTTTTTACTCGATCTTGCTTGTGATAACTGACGGAGTAAAAGACCATGGTTTTGTGTTCACATACCAGGTGTATAACCTTAAATCCTCTGTTTGCTCATCGATTGTATTGGACGTATTGAACTACCATGGACACGCCATACATTTTATTTCATGAGTTTAACGTCTGACAACATTAATCAGTGATCATTGTTAACAATTTCATAACACAAAGTCTGTTTTTCCTTGGGTAATCATGTCCAGTTTTTGTGCCAGAAAAAGAGCATATGCGGGAAGCTCTGCTTTTCTGCTTCAGTTTGAAGAAATCTGCTGCCGAATCGCATCGAATGCTTGTGGAGGCCTATGGCGACAGTGCTTTATCGGAAACGACCTGCAGGGATTGGTTTCGGCGGTTCAAAGATCGGCAATTTTGACCTGTGGGACAAGAAGGTTGAGGACCATCAATTGCAGGCTCTTTTGGACGAGGACAATACGCAATCGCAGAAAATGCTTGCCGAGCAATTGGGTGTTACTCAACCAGCCATTTCTAAGCGGCTACGTGCTATGGGAAAGGTTCAAAAGATCGGAAAATGGGTGCCGCATGAATTGAACGACAGGCAGATGGAGCGACGCCAAAACACATGCGAAATCTTGCTTGCCAGACAAAAAAGAAAGTCGTTCCTGCATCAGATTGTGACAGGCGATGAAAAGTGGGTATATTTCGAAAACCCTAAACGCAAAAATCATGGGTTGACCCCGGCCAACCATCAACATCTTTCTCAAGACCAAATCGCTTCGGACGGAAGACGATGCTGTGCGTTTGGTGGGATCAGCAGGGAATCGTTTACTATGAGACGTTGAAACCTGGTGAATCTGTCAACGCCGACCGCTACCACCAACAACTGATCAAATTGCACCGTGCTCGTGAAAGACATTATCAACAAAGACATGAAAAGCTGATTTTTCTCCACGACAACGCACCATCGCACACGTCAAAAATGGTCCAAAACTACATGGAGACACTCAACTGGGAGCTGCTACCCCATCCCGCTTATTCACCAGACTTGGCCCCTTCAGACTACCACCTGTTTTCGTCAATGGGCCACGCGCTCGCTGAGCAGCACTTCGATTCATACGAAGACGTCCGAAAATGGCTTGATGAGTGGTTTGCCTCAAAAGAGAAGGGATTTTTTTGGCGTGGTATCCACAAATTGCCCGAGAGATGGGAGAAATGTGTAGCTAGCGAGGGCAAGTACTTTGAATAAATTTGATTTTGCTTTCTATGAAAAAACCATGTGTTTTTTGACTAAAAACAGCGGATTTAAGGTTATACACCTAGTAGCGTTATACTAAATTCGCACATACTAGACGGAGCAAAAAGACGTATGGCGTGTTAGGCCTTTGAAAAAGGTAATTCCAGATAAATGTAAATCACTATCATAGACAAAGATTTACCTATTATCACTGACTGAAATTATTACGGGCGGGGTATTGAATATCAGTCTAAAATTTTATTTTCACTTTTCGCTTTTTCCTACATTTTGGTCTATTAGATTCAGGGTATCTGAAAAATAGTATTTCAAGACAATAAACATTTCTTTTACAGTTTACATTATATTTTGGTATATATTGGTAAAATAAGTTACTAAATATATTAAATGATTTTAGATAATGTTCAAGAAACCATCAGCAGCGTGTAGTAAAGCTACAACCGATTATGATTTCACTTCTGACCCTGAATTCCGCAAAATGGTATTCGCTGAAGAATGTGGAAGCAGCCATAAAATCACGGGCAGTGGCAATGGCCACCATCCGTGGCATACGGATGATGGAACCAGACTTGGTATGCTTCTTAAAAATTACTTTCATTTAAGTATACACTCTCATAAAAAACATTCAAGTATTAGAAACAGTTTTAACATAAGAGATAAAATTATCCATTATATATAAAAATAATATTTCACTTTCAGATTATTATTATTATTTGACAGAAAAATGAAAAGGATATTATAATTTCCCTAAATTAAAGCTTATTAGATTGCATTTAATTTACTTATTAACATTTTAAGTTTTTGTTTTCCTTTTTTCTATTTTTAAAGTAATCGTATTTCAAAAATTTATATTAACCCTTAACCCATAAATATAATATATATGCAGGGCCTTAAGATATTTGAAACCTAGAACCATTCCCGCTGTTAATAGAATATACTTAACTAAATTCTTAAATTCGTTATTAAATCATTATCCTTTTGTGTTTAAGCTTTGTGTTCATACTGAAAACCTGAAAGATTCTTGGTGGAACACCCGAAGCTTCGTGGAAAACACCAGAAAATATCAATTATTTTTTGACATAACTAATTACGTCTCTACATATTTTAAATAACTAACAGTATAAATTCAACCATTGAGCTATTAATTAAAATAAATAATAAAATCATATTTAAAAAGAATTTTCCAGAAAATTAAATTTTAGTTATTCCCTTTTTTGCCTCATAATATATTAGTTTTCTGTGATTCTTTCAAATACCGTTAAATGAAAAATAAAACATTTAGTTTACTTCCCTCTCCCTTCTCAGAAAAGTTAACTAACTTTTTAAGACAAGCATTCTCGTAAGGCTACTCTTGACTTAACAAATTTTTAGATTAATATTTCTGCGTAATTATTCACCGTTCCTTGTCGAAAAATTTTCGCCCAAAACTTGACGTCTTAGCCTACTTAGCCTAAGAGAAAATCAGCCACTGCACCTGCAAAGAGCTAATGCTTCTATGACAAACGGACAAATAAACATCGTTGCTATATTTAAAGATTCCGTTTTAATTTTCTACTGAACACTAAAAAGTAGATACATAGATCGTAAAATTATTTTAAACTGTATTATTTTATAAATAAATACAAATCTTTTATAAATCAACTGGTGTGGTCACCACACGACTTTCACTTTTTCACTAATTTGAAATCATCGCCACACTTTAATTTACAACCCCTTCCTTTATTCCAATCGGATTAAAAGTTATACACGACTAATAACTCATGACACTTGATGATAAGTACACCAATTAAAAATAAATCGTTAATGCCGATTTAGAGAAAAAAAAACCAAAAATCTTTCAGGTAAATGTTTACTTCCGGTGTACCGATTTCAGCCAAAAGCTTGCTGCACTCCTCCTAGGATATATCGAGCTTAAGTTTCAAATTTCGTAGCTCTGAGACTTAGGGTTGCGAAACGCAGGGCGGGTACATACATACGTACATACGCACTGACCAATGGATTTTTGGCCTCTGGGGACCACAATATCCGATTTTATCTCCTAGATCCGATTTCCAACTATTAAGGGCATCAATTCCCCCCACCTAGACTTTACAATATGAAATTAACTTTTTTCATCTCTGAGAGAAAAGCTCTCAAAGAGTCAGGACCGCGCCAGGCGTTCGCAATACTTCACATTACTATATTCTATAGAATATAAATGTGAAAGTAAAAAAACAACCTTTCTTTGAAATCCATAAATTACTTAATAATCCCTTACTAATGCAACTATTTTTCACATTTCTTAAAATTTGATTGATAAAGAGGGAAATTATGCCGAAACGTTTGGATTTCAAATAAACATTTTCAGATTGTCTTTTATAAAAGATTTATCTTTATTTATAAATAAAACAATCCAAAATTTTTTTCAATTTATATTTTATTAAAATATTTGCATAATATTTGCTTATCGAATACATAGTTATGTCTAATTGGATTTTTATCGATATGATCATTTTTAATTTTAGTTTATCTTACTATAAAATTTTACATTTCATATTTTAACTTATATAATTAAATGAGCAATTCTTGTATATATATATATATATACGATTTCGCTAAAAATTGGTGAACTTTAATCCGATTGAAATAAAGGAAGGGGTGTAAATTAGCATTGTTGCAAAATAAATAATTTAATAGTTCATATATCGTCTTCGAAAAGTCGCAGAGCTTTGAAATTTGAAACTTAAGCTATCTAGAGGCTACAAGAAGTCCCACAAGATTTTGGCTAAAATAGAAGTACCGGAAGTTGATGTTTACGTACGTAAGAATGTACCCCCCTGCATTTCGCAACCATAAATCTCAGAACTACGAAATTCGAAACTTAAGCTCGATATAGGCTAGAAGGGGTACAGCAAGCTTTTGCTTGAAATCGGAACACCCTAAGTGGACATTTACATGAAAGCTTATTAGTTTTTTTTTATTTTCTCAAAAACGGCTCTAACGATTTTTTTAAAAATTGGTGTACTTATCAACAAGTGTCATGAGTTATTAAGCTATTTAGAGGCAAAAAGTTACCGACCATCGCTCGGTGCTCCAGGCACTAATATAAATCCTTAAACTTATGTAAAGTAGATTTTTTCCTGGTCATATCTAGTTTTCCTAAAAAGAAATAAAGAAAAAAGTAAAAAACAATTCAAATTTCTGTAAAAACAATCAAAAAACGTTGAACGTTTATAAATTTTTACCCATCAATTTTGGAACCCCTTAGTATTTCAGGACCCGACACTGATTACGTCATTAGCGTCAAGGTAAATCCGTCCCTACAATTTTACTTTATTCCTTGCGCCCTTTTGATCAACCGGCCTTGCATATATTTTAAACGTTTTCTTATTTACTTATGCATGTTTTTGTAAAATATTTAATTTTATAATTCATTTGGATAATAATTTCAAGATTCTTCCTTACATCTTAATCTGTTTTCTTTCTTTGTTTTAACGTGTGTTTTCTTCTTGCTTTCATCTTAGGCTGGAAGGAGAGAGACACAAGTACGTATTGCTTACAACTACAAAAATGTCTGCTGGCATGACATCTTTTGTTTTTGTTATATTGTTTTGTTTTTGTTTTTTAATTTTATTTTCAAAACAGGTCAACGCAAATAAGTTTAGAATTTTATTTTTATTACACTTTAGGTACACGAATAATTTATTTACTCTATAAAAAAAGGATAAAAAATAATCGTTCTTTTTAAAATAATATTAGTGAAATCTCTTTTATAAAAATATAAAAAATATCGAATAATTATATTATCTAGTATTTAACTTACTCCTATTTTAACTATCAAATCAATAAATATTACTCGGTGTATTCAACATGCTAATGATGCTAGACGTATTGAAGTATTGAATTCACTCGAAAATTATTATTTTTTGCTTATATTATTTAAAAATGGCTTTATACAAAAATCATTTTCAAATAATGTTTTTTTTCTGTGACTTTGTATATGTGTATGTGTCTGGTTTCTGATATTCTTGATATTGAGTTAACAGGAGACCATAGAAAGTTCATTCAGATGGCAAAAAGTTCTTAATTTCAAAATCAAAAACTGATTAATTTTTAAACTTTTTAACTTCATAAATTCGATAAGAGTTGAATAGTTTTTTGGGATCTACCCAAAGATTGTAGCTAATGAGCAGGCACTCATTGTTGTATTAATAAACTGCACCTGGGCCAAGTTTCAATTTCTAATTGAAATCGTTTAATGACATAAAATATTGCAAAATCATTAAAATTTTCGGAAAGAGCATCAAATTTTGAAAACTACAGAATGGGACATAAAGATCTACCACATTTTAAAGAGGTATAAAAAAAATGAAAAAATTTAACTAGTAGAAAAAACTGAATATATTTTTGAAAAGATCATAAAATTAATTTTTTTAAATGTGTTTTAAACATTGCAGACAAAAAGGGGGGAGAGGGGGTCAAAAATGAAAATTCTAGCCTTTTCAACCAAACTCAGCCAAATGTTGTATACATATTCTGTGGACCTCAAAAAGGCTATAAATGCAAAAACTAACCACCCAAAATGGGAGGGAAGGTCAAAAATGAAATTTCTAGCCCTTTTGACCAAACTCAACCAAATTTTGTATAGATATTATGTGTTTCCCCAGAAGGCTAGAAATCCAAAAACGAACCAAATTTTGTATCCATAGTTAGGTCGAAAGGGCTAGAATTTTCATTTTTGACCCCTTCCGCCACCCATTTTGGGTGGGTTTTTTTTGCATTTCTAGCCTCCTGGGGGTCCACAGAATATGTATACAAAATTTGGTTGAGTTTGGTTGAAAGGGCTAGAATTTTTATATTTGACCCCCGCCCCCTCCCTTTTTTGGTCTGATATAATGTTTAAAACACATTTAAAAAAAACTTTATTTTATGTTCTTTTCAAAAATATATTCAGCTTTTTTCTAGTTAAATTTTTCATTTTTATACCTCTTCAAAATGTGGTAGGTCTTTATGCCCCGCCTTGTATTTCAATTTTCCCTTTAATTTATAAAATTTTAAAAATCGCTCAGATTCCATAATAATAATAGAAAATATATATATATATAACTCATTTACCCTTTTTCTCTTTATTAAAATGTTGTTTTCTAATGAATTTGGGATTTAAAAAACATGAATTTTGGGTTTATAGACTTAATTGGATTGGCCTCTGAACGGCTCATACATAGACATATAGATATATTATACCTAAACTCAAATTTGTATAGGTTATTCTTATTTGAAAACATTTCGATTATTCCTAAAGAAAGATTCTAGCCTTGTACGCACTATACGCCTGAATATAGGCAATCAATTCGCCACCTATTCTTCAAGGCTGCGTAGAATCTAGGCTCTGCCGTAAAATACTTGAGTTTTAGAGTTAAGTGATTTACTATTTAAATAAACTTAGCTGGAAAAATACAATTTTCAATATAATTAAATGATCTTATATGATAATTTAACAACCAGGTATGTTGAAACAACATATACTTTTACTGATTTATTGCTAAGCTATACTTACTGATTGCATTATTTAATCAATGAATTGTTATACATATGACAGAATAAGTAAAAATTTGACTGGTTCATTTTTGGAGAGTAGATAAAAGTAGTATACACAGAGAGATTGTCAAGATGAGTTCATGTTTTTGTTTTGATCTTTTGCTACATTTTTTGAAATTTTTAAATAGGTCACATATCACATATATTGTGTTTGCTTTGTTTCTTATCGAATATATTGTATTGTCTATATTGATAGTTATAGAGTGAGTCCCTTTATGTCATGTTTTACACACACAAAAAATATATATATTTTTGTATAGATAGTTTCACCAGTTTTTTCAAAGTGCATGCAAAATTTTAAATACATTTCATGAATTTTTTAAAGATAAACATATGTTATTATTTATTTATTGTAAAAATAGATATTAAGCTTAAAGGAAGAAAATTTATAATAATAGAAAGATATTAAATTTGCATAAACTAAAAAAAAGTTGTTCCAACGTTTCGGCAAAATATATTTTGTCTTTTTTTTAATTTCTGAAAGGATTATTTTAGAGTTCAAAATATAAATCTAAGAGCCATTGATTTAATGATATATTTTTATTAATTATTTCATTAAAATTATAATTTTTCTCACTGAAGTTGTGGAGGGCGTCGTGACAGTTTTGACGAGAGTGTAGCGTCACTGCTTACGGAGCAGGAGACCCGGGTTCAAGCCCCACTCATTGTATACATTTTCCGGCTATAATCCGGTCTCACAAAGAAGATTTAAAAATGAAAAAGTATCACACTATCTCTGGCTAAATGGACTAGATTCCAAGGTCGAAAATCAATAAATAAATTTGTTATTCTGTACAATTATTCCTAAATTTTCGGGGTCTAATCCTCGTGAGGTTATTCGGACTAACTTTCCAAGTTTCCTCTAAAGAATAATATATCAATTTCGAAGTGAAGTTCCTCACGATCATATTGAAATAAGAATAAACTTTATTCAAAATATATTTTGTTTATGACTTAAAATGGAAATGGAAAATATCAAAAAACATAAGATATCGTCGGGTTACTGCCAAAACAAGCTAACTCCACTTTTACTCAATTCGGAGTTAAGTACTCCATTAGATTAAAAAATGTTCGAAAAGCATACTGACAAAACCAGACAACTCCAAACAAACTATTAAGGCAGGCAAAATAAGTGGTCCAAAAAACCCAACTCCATTTTTACAACTTTTAGTCTGCTAAAACCAGATAAATACAGTTGGATCAAATTATGAAGTTACCTTGTTTTGGCAGTAACCCGACGATATATTTTTTCTTGGAGGCGGACAGATAGATATAAAACTGAGAATTGAATGGAAGACTAGAATAAATAAAAAGATGATTCCCAATAAAAGAAGATTCATTGGAAATTTTTCTTTTTACATTTTTGAATCTACATTTGGAGGATCTTCCTCCTTCTCCAGGATTCACTGGGTAAATGAATGTAATAATTTTCCATTTTGAGTCCTTTACCAATGCTCGTTGGTGTTGAAGAGATATTTTTTGTCTTGCCATCCTTATTAGATATTATAATATTAATTAATATATCCTAATGGTAATGATGATGACAAGTAAAAAAATATCTTTTTAACGGTAGTAGTTTGATGAAGAAGAAAATAAGGAATATTGTACTTCCATCGACCCTGCACCCTGAAGAAAGAGGTAAGATCCTCCAAAACGTCGGCTCACAAGTGTAAAAAAAAGTGTTCACCAAATCTTTTTTTGATTGACAAACATCTTTTTTATTTATTCTAGGATTGCCTTCCATTCAATTCTCAGTATAATATCAAACATTTGTATATCATTTAAATTTGATTTTATTCGTTTATTCCTTAGATCATTTCTGTGTGTTTCTACATTGCTATTAGGATTCGTATCTCCTAAAAGTGAGATTATTTGGGTAAATTAATTGAAAATTGTTGATCAAAATTAACAGTTAATATTTTTATATTGTGCATTGGCACTGTCAACAACTGTACTTGGATTGCAAATCTTGTAACGATCGTTAGCCATATCACATTCCTCTAGAACGCCGCAGAGGTATTTCACACTTGAAAACGATCACAGATCTTGTGCTGGAAACGTCATATATTTATATAGTAAATGTTTGTGCAGGGGTGCCCACAGAGGGGTTGAGACGGAGAGTACCTCATTGAAACTTCTAGTGAGGGGGGGGGGGGTTAAAATTGTTTCAAAATTAGAATTACTATATATGCTAAAAATAAAAACAGTCAAGATAACTTCAACAAAAGGTAATAAAAACCTCTTCTAATTCTTTAGAATTTAATAAAATATAATGCACAAGGGGGAGGGGGTTACTTTTCACGAAAAAGGGGGGTCATGAGCTAGGGAGGGATGGGCCCCATGTATTTTATCAACCTAATCTTGGGTCCTGTGATTACGTATTAGTATCAACTATAAAGAAAAGCTTCACCTCTTTTCCTGTCGCCCCAACCAAATAGCTTTATAACCTACTAAGAATCACCTCCTCTCCAAGGAATTTAAATATGCTATAAAAATCTACAGGGTGTTCTCGTCTAATGAATTTATTTTTGATTTTTAACAAAAGAATAAAATTCAATCTTTTATTGGAAACAGTCTAAACCACATTGAATCTTTCATACCAGCCATCAATTAAAAGACTATTGATTATCAATTCCAGCGTTGGGAGTGAAAATTGATGCAACCCCTGGTTAAACCAAACTAGTTTCTTTATCAATCGGGTTTGTTTTACTGGCAGTGCTCAGAGATTTGCGGAGCAAACCACAGTTTTATAGCAATTGTCCTAGAGAGAGTACCACCTGGGAATTTCTTACTCGGCGGGCTGAAAAGTTCGTAGGCTGACACATAAATGGCGCCACTAGTATCAAATCCATATGATTTTTAGTTAGCCCCAACCTTCAAAAGACGCGTGTATAAATTTGACAGCTGCTGCACTATTAGTATCTGAGTTATAGCATCTTTAGTGAAAGAACTTTTAGTACTTTGAAAAAATGGATAAAAAGGAATTTCGTGTGTTAATAAAGCATTGCTTTTTGGCGAAAAAAAATACTGTTGAAACCAAGGTTTGGCTTGATAAACATTATTCGGACTTTGCACCAGCAAAATCAACCGTAGAAAAGTGGTTTGCTAAATTTAAGTTAGTTAAGTAGGTTAAAAAAGGATCGGTAATGCATTACGGTCAGTGCCCAAATTGTTGAGAAGCTTATAGTAAAGGTTGGTCTATTAAACCACATGAAGGTACTTCACGCACACCCTTAAGCATAATGTGATTCTTATCAAAGCCTTCTCTTAATTATTCAACCACCAAAGCTTATTTAATAGTCCAATTATTTCCAAAACCAATTCATACATATGGATGGCTAATGGCTATATCCAAAATGGCAAGTGATTTAAAAACTAAGAGTGAATGTACATAGTTAGTGGTAACGGAGGGCGAGAAAGCCTTAGGCAACTGTTTGCGTATAAGGTCCAGGGGATGAGCCATGTTTTT
The DNA here is from genome assembly GCA_024734495.1 of Forficula auricularia. Lineage (NCBI taxonomy): Eukaryota > Metazoa > Arthropoda > Insecta > Dermaptera > Forficulidae > Forficula > Forficula auricularia. The sequence continues at coordinate 8,721,525 of JALMQS010000353.1, forward strand.
CTCTAGGAGACATAGAGCTGGACCAACTGCGTCGTCGATTGGAGGAGACGGAGGCTGCGATGGAGCGCATCGTGGCGCAGATCGGCTCTGCACTTCCTGCGGCAGCAGCTCTGCGCTTGGTCCGCGCCGCTTGCCTCTCTGCATGCTAAGCTCTCTGTTCTGCCTGTGCCTGATCTGATCTGCCACTGCCTCCGCCACCGTAGTTCTTAGGATTTTACTTTTATTTGATGTATCAATGCAAACAATATAATCGGAATTGGTCGGAATTGAATTGCCGAGTTGTTGATTCATAAAGAGAAATCAATGAGGTTGTCCTCTGATTGATGTAAATAAACATATACATATATTAACCGAATGTTTTCTACATTTGATTCGATCACGAATCAACTGAAGGGAATTTTTGTCAAATATTGAGTGAAAATAATATTTGAACTTATATATTTCTAACTTGAAATAATGATTTTAAATAAATTTATATATCAATGAGAATTGTATCGACCGCGCTTATTTGAAAAAGATATTTTATCACGAGATTACTGCGGATTATGCTATTGAAGTCGTGGAGTCGTCTGACCAAGAAGAAAGATGTGATCCACTAGCTACAATCCAAAGTCATTTTGCGTATAGCGTGATCCGTCCGAATTTCTAAGCGGGCTATACGCAAAATGACGTTGGATTGTAGCTAAGTGGATCACATCTTTTCTCTCTTGGTCCAGACTTAAAGACTCCACAGACTTCATAGCATAATCCGCAGTGGTCTCGTGATAAAATATCTTTTTCAAATAAACGCAGTCGAAACAATTCTCATTGATATATATATTTATATATATATAACAAGAATAAATATGTATATACTATATATATAATTTAGTAGATTTTATAAATTTTAATTCTTATTTAGTCACACAAAATAAACAAATAGAGTAATTTCAGACAATTAACACTACTGATTTCATAGATTTACTCTCGATTTACTAGACAGTTTCGGTCACCACTTGTAGACCATCTTCAGTAGTACTGGAAAAACGAAACATTTTAAAATCTATTAAATAAATATAGTGTTAATTAACATTTTAAAAGTTTCGTTTTTCCAGTACTACTGAAGATGGTCTACCAGTGGTGTCCAAAACTCTCTAGTAAATCTATGAAATAAAGTGTTAATTAACATTTTAAAAAGTTTCGTTTCTCCAGTACTACTGAAGATGGTCTACTAGTGGTGTCCGAAACTCTCTAGTAAATCTATGAAATAAAGTGTTAATTGACTGAAATTACTCTAATTGTTTAATTTCTGTGACGAAATAAATCCTAAAATTAAATTCTACATAAATCACTTAAGTTTTGGAAGAATCTTATAATTTATATGTTAGAGATTGTAGTGTCGAATGCTTGACCTTTATCATCAGTCTTTTTATCTAGAAATATTTGATTTATTATTTCTCAAGGGTTCGAATACCCTATTGGAATTAAGTAAATTGGCTTTGTCGAAATAGTAAACTGGTCAAAATACAAATGAATGTTTATTTGTTTCTGAAGTACAGTGAAATCCCAATACTTCGTATCTCGATAAGTCGTAAGAAAGTGCTGGTCCCTTGAAAAATCTCGTTAATTCATATAAAACAATGCATTTAAGTGCCCTATATATAATGCATTTTTTTCCTCTCCAAGATCGATAAAACGTCTCATAATTCGTATTTTTCTGTTGAATTAAAGTCGTGTTTTGGGAAAATCTCATTAATTCGTATAAAACCAACCACCTCGGTATACATAAAAAATAATGTTTATAAAAAATGTACATGTTTATGTAGTTTTAATTTACTGTAGAATCAAAAATTATGTAAAATTCATACTACTGTATTTAAATACAGTATTTTTTATGTATACATGTATGAAAAATTGAACATACATATTTATAAAAAACTAAAAATAAATTAAAACTTTCGATATATCGTATTTTTAATTTTACCCTCGATATATCGTACTTATCCTTTGTCCACTTGAAGATACGATATATCGGGATTCTACTGTAATTAAATTAAAAGGATCAATGATAAAGATCAAACCTTCGAAACTATAGTCTCTAGCAAATAAATTATCTAGGTATATATACAATATTTTTATTCGTTATATGTATATGTTTATTTGCATCAGGCGGAGAACATCCACATTGATTTCTTTATAAGAATTGTTTTTCTTCGTTTGTCCCAGATGTCTACACATCCTACCTCTGAGTACCTAACTACATATATATTGTTCCGATTGTAATGGTTGTGTTTATTTTAATTTGTTCACTACATGTCGCCTCCTTCCTAGACAAGTCCCAACTCCTTGCAGCTCGTACGCTACCACGATTTGTCTCTTGCAGTCGTGACGGCCATCTCGGGCTTGCTGGCCGAGGTCGACCAACACAGGGACATGTTAGACAAACGGGCGGCCGAGCAGCAGGTAGCGTAGCATGCCTCGACGAAGAACCTTCTACCTTTACCGAAACACCTCAAAATCAGCTTCTACTAGCTGCAACTCCGTTCTGCTCTTGATCTTAAGAGAGAATGGAGTGTATCATTCAAAGTGGTGTTCGCTTCACACAACAAACACCCTTTGAATGATCTTTGATAGGATATTCTAAGATGATTATAAAATACATCTTTTATAGAGTATGATCATAAAATTAATTTTTTATAGCGTTTTCTGATAAACGATTTAAAACACATTACCTGCAGTGAGTGTACGTTGAGTTTTCTTTAAGAATATCAGTGCATAGTTTTTCAATAATTTGCTATTATAAAGATTAATAATAATAAATAGTATAAAAATACATTTCATCTCATATATAAACGCTATAAAACAAACAATCTTGCTTAAAATTTGAATTTTTATTTAAATCACACATAATTAATTATAATTATTTATTGAACACGAACAAATAATACAATATAACTACTACCTTTCGATCGACTTATTCTGCGATCGTTCTCAAGTAAGAGCACCCACTCCGATTATAGGTTAACTGAGACAATCACGTGTCGGTCAGGCTTATATAGACTCCGTGTACAGTCCAGTCAAAAAACCAACACACTGACTACCTCAGCGCCCCCTCTCGGACTGAGCATTACATGTATTTAAAAACCAAAAGCGAAAAATATTGACAAATCAAAACATGTAATGCTCACTCCGACAGGGGGCGCTGAGTTAGTCAGTGTGTTGGTTTTTGACTGGACTGTACATGGAGTTTATATAAGCCTGACCGACACGCATTGGCTCAGTTAACCTATAATCGAAGTGGGTGCTCAATACTTGAGAACGATCGCAGAATAAGTCGATCGAAACGTCGTAGTTATATTGTATTATTTTGTTCGTCTTCAATAACTAATTATAATTAATTATGTGTGATTTAAATAAAAACTCACATTTTAATCAAATTAATCACAAAAATAAAAGCTTCAACAGCTTCATTACTAATCTTGCTATATCTTAAAAAACTGAACTTTACAGGAGAGTCAATAAATTTAAAATGTTAATAATTTTCAATTTAAATGAAATAGAGTAGTATTTTTGTGACCCGTCACTAAAAAAAATATATGCAGGAATTTTGACGTATCTATTTAATTCTGAAAAGTAGTAGATTTTGATCTTTTTATATTTAACGTATATTTAGTGGGAAAAATTTTTAAATTTTGAAAGTCGTATCTAAATAAAAATTAATCATAGGAAAATGAGACCCAAAAATCTTGACACAGTTTTTTCTGATTCTAATGATAAATAATTCATATTTTTTTTTATATAAGTATTGCAAAATTGCTTTCTATAGCGTCGATATAATTTAGATATATATTATATTTAATATATGTATATTGCCATAATGAGTGATATGGCAATTTATTCATTCTTAACTTCAACTGGCAATATTGCATCAATCGGTCTAGCTATTTTCATGACAATCACATCAGTACACTCATTCAGGATCAAGTGAAATTTGCCCCCCCCCCCCCCAAAAAAAAAAAAACGCTATGAGACCTTTTTCATCAATTTTTATACACTTATTCTTTTTATTTTAAAATCATCTAATTTTATCCTAGGCTTTTTCTAATCATGAATTTATTTCTTATTCTTTCAATTTCCGTAACTTTATTATTTTTCCAAAAATATTTTAATTTTAAATTTTAATTAATAGAAAATATATAATATATTTTACTAATAGAAAGGGGATCAAAAAAACTAACTAGTTCGAATTGTAAAACTATTAAATTGATTAGTCGACTTTGCTTAAATGGTAGCCAAGTTTTGTTTTTCTTATATTTTCAACAATTATTTAAAAAAAGATTTAAAGACATAAAAATCTTGATGAATTTGACTTTAGCTTTGGAATAAAATTATTAATCTAACGAAATTTATTTTAGTTCAAATTTGTTTTAATTAAAAAAAAAATATATTACTTTCAATTCTTATGACACAAGCTTTTTCAGTCATTTATTTTGAATCGGTTCAGTTAAAAAACATATGCTATCATAATTCTAACAAAAATTTCGGACCCATTGAAATAATTTTAAGTACTATATAGTAAGTTAAAGAAAAAAGTTTCACTTAATAAAAATTAGAAATATTTTACTGTATATAAGTACTAAATAACCGTAAATTAATTCAAAACTAATTCTCTTCAGTTTTTTTTCTATCTTTCTATATCGAATGGAATATGCTTGAGAAATGATTGCTTCTAAGGTTAACTGAATCTCGGTATTATTTTTTTTTTTTTTTGATTATTATTTTAGTTTATTTATTTATTTATTTTTGACATTTCCTTTCTTACTTCATTTTCCTTCTTTCTCGATTTCTATTTTTCTCATTTAGCTATTATATTAAAACCTTCCATTTTATTTATTTTTATTTTCCTTATTAAGCTTCATATTTTGTTCTTTTTAAATTTTTGTTTTTAATTATCGTTACTGCTTTTATTTAGATTTTAGATGAAAAAATAAATACAAAAACAAAACGATTTTAGTAAAATCGTAATCTTGCATGTCTCTGACTAATAATTTTAGTTTTATATTATTATATATATATTAGCTAAAATTTTAGTAATATTTTCTTGTTTATTATTAGTATTATTCTAACATTAAAATCTTGTTTATTTTTAGTATTATTCTAACATTAGAAAGAATAAAATGTGTTGAAATCATATTCTTTTAGTATTTTTAAATTTAATATTATAATAATATTAATTTTTTGAAAATTTGTGATGGGTAAATTATTATTATTTTTTAGAACTATATATTCATTCCTGAATTCTTGTGTCAATAAATTTTGTACACATGTCTGCGATGAAAAAATTATTTAAATAATTTTATCTGACTTTTATAGATTTTTAACTCCTAAATTCGAAAATAAATTTTTTTTCGTATCGTATAATGAAGGAATGGAAGGATGTAAGTGGGCTCACTCTATTTCGGCTTGTAAAAATACTTCTATATGGATTTTATTTATTTTTGTTTTTTAATTAATATATACTTATCGACACATTGAAAAACTAATACTAAAATCTTAATTTTTTGGTAAATTATGGGGGCGGGGGGTCGGGGGGTCGGGGGGGGGGGGTGAAGAATGAGAACACATGGAAAATTTCAAAATAAACATTGTGACGTGTAGAATTTTTTTTAGCTAGCAATTTCTAATGGATTTTGGTTTAGGAAAACAGAATATTACTCAATAATACGAATAATTTTCAAAAGTTGAATTTCGCAGACATGTTTTATCAAAAATTAGCTTACAATGAAACTCCTTATTCAGACTCCAATCAAATTGAACCGACAAAAATCTATTTTTAATCAAAACAACTTAAAATAGGTCAAATTTAAACTAAATCTTGATTATATATATTTTGATGTGCATTAGGTAGAATGGAACCAAAAGCTTAAACTAACTAGGAAATGATTGCAAAATAAGTAGAAATTACTTTCTTTACTTTATTTAATTAAACTAATTCATAAAAGCAAAATCTTATGCTTTGCATTACAATTATGGAGTCTGAACGTGTTATTAATATAATCCGGGATTCTAGACTAGTGGTGCGCGAACTATTGTAGGGATCGTGAAAAAATTATTATGGATGGCTACATTTTCAAGAAATGTGTGTTTAAAGTAATGAAACAATTTTTATCCTATAATGATTTGATTTTGACATAATGAGGCTTGAGGACAAATATTTTAATATTAAGCAATATAGTTAAAACTTTTAAAATTAAATAGATACTTTAGCAAGTATTTAAATACAAAAGAAATACAAATTACTTAGCAACTATACTTTTCAGATCTGTTTGTCTGGATTAAGATATTCACGGTAATTTAAGAACAGAAAGTAATATAATAGGAAGTTCGTTCTCTTTTCAAACTATTTCAAAAATAAAGAACTGATTAGATTTCGATCTTTTTAGCTTAAGAACTAGAGAAAATCAGAAAAAAAATGAAATTCTCATACGGACGCTATCGAACAATTAGGATCAAATTTTTATCTTAATACTTCTATGGCAAGAATCATCATTCTAGCTTACATACTTAGCTCACAATAAAATTGTAAATAATTAAAATTTACAGAAAATATACCGAATATTGAAAAAATTTTATCCACTTTTGCATTCAAAAGATAAAATTAAATTAAATAATTCCAAACGATTCCAAAATTTGTCAAATCAAGAGATATTTTGGATCTTGATATATTGATACCAGTTAATTTGTTGTATTAAATTTGTATTGACCTAGCCACCGAGGACTTGTGCCTCTAAGTGGGTCGAGGAATAAATTTATTTATTTGTAATATTTATTTATTTATTTATTTTACTTAGAGAAAGTGGTGTAGGTTTTAGGTGAAAAATGATATTAATTAATAAAGTAAAGGGTGTGTAGTTTCACAGTGAATGAAATAAAACTCCTGATGATGGACTAATAATCCGAAATATATTGAGTTTGTATAAACCTCTTTGAGTTTTATTTCATTCACTGTGAAACTACACACCCTTTACTTTATTAATTTATTTATTTATCGTATACGTACCATAGATAAAAAAATAATAATAATATTAATAGCTCGAGAATTTATTGTATACTTATATTTCCCAATTAGTTAAAAGATATTATTAAGTTCTAATTAAAATAGATCACGAATATAAATGGTTTGCGCAACACTGGTCTAGAGAGTAAGAGGGTTTTTTTGCCAAGTGTTTAATCGGAGGTTCGATTTTTGCTCCATCCATTTTAAAGTAAAAAATATATATATAGTTACCCTTTGCGCATTGAAAAGGGTTTTAGATGTTTGCTTTTGCTTTGCGAAAATTTTTATTTATTTGATTTTTATGAAAAAAGTATAGAATAACAATTTTGTATCTCCATTCTATAGAAAACTGAAGCAGCTATAAGCGGTGCGATTCCGCGAATTGCTACACCACCACCAGCACAACCTCTACCACAAAAGGAGGAAGAACCACCCGCTCCCATTGTTGCAGTAGCACCTGCTCCGGTTGTTGAAGAACCACCTGTTCCGGTTGTTGAAGAACTTTCTGTTCCGGTTGTTGAAGAACCAAAAGAAGTTCAAAATAAGGTACATACTGCATCTTTAAGATTACTGAGATTTATTGATTATCATAAATATTTTATATTTATGATAATGCAATGATATGCAATGTAAAAATATTTTCTCTAAAATCTATGATTGGTCTCTAAAGATAAATTCATTTATTAATAAATATTTTAATTTTGTCAGCCAAACTTTTGACCTATTATTTAGTCTTCCGGGCTCTGAAACAATATATATGTTAACTTGATTAAAAATAAATAAACCGTCACAGCGTAACTACATTACAGTTTTTCATTATTAAATTTGCTGGTTTTACTATAGAAAAAAAAAACAATTTTCTTTTTCATGATTGAATTTCAAAATTATCACTATAAATACAAATATTATTATACCCGTGTGGACAGGGGTTAGAATTGGCTTACAGTATCCCCTGCTTGTCGTAAGAGGCGACTAAAAGCGATTGAGCTTGTAGTTTGACTCCTTCAGCTCGTAAAAAACACTTGTTACATCTCAAGGAAATTTAGCTTTAGGGACATTATCGAAACGACCCTGCTCACAAAAAACTATCTTGAAAATTGTCTCAAGAATTCTTGGGAAGGCCAGTGCATACAAGGAGATCGCGTTCTAACGATGGAGAAAACATACTTCCGCTATAAGTAAAAATTTATTCAAAAAATAAATACTGACGTATTCAGATTTGCAAAAAGATCAACAAAACAACTTCGCAGCTAGTATAAATATACATATAAAAAGAAGTTCTAGAGGACAGTCAGATATTCATAATTAGTAGAGATTGTGGTGTTAGTGCAAGGTGAAACATCTTTAATAAAGCTAAGATTAAATAAATATTATATGTAATATTCATTTACTATGAGTTAAGGATTCTTAGTCACTTGTTTCACATTAAAATTAAAATAAACTGCAACGGATCGTTGCTAAACTTTATCCAAATTCATTTGAAATATTAATATGTTTATTCCTTTATTATTAATCAGATATTATTTGCAATTTGCAATTCATGTTGACTTTAAGTCAAAAATAATGATCGATTCTCATTTAATAGTCGAGAAATAACCATTCTACATTGGAATTTTGACGTTTCGGTTATTATTAGTAACCATTGCTGAAGACATGGATGAATCGACTTAAAATAAAAATATAGCAATCGATTCTCATCTAATACTTGAGGAATAACAATTCTACATTAAATTTTTTACGCTTCGATTATTATTGGTAACCAATGCTGAACACATGGAGAAATCAACTTAAAATCAAAAATAACGATCGATTCTTATCTAATACTAGCGGAATAACCTTATAGCATACCATTTTTGATGTTTTGACTATTAATGGCAACCTCTACTGATAACTTGAAAGAATCGACTTAAAATCAAAAAGACTAAATTCTTTTATGGAAAACAACTCAAGCTTGGTTACCAATAATAATCGAATAGTCAAAAACCTAATGTAGAATTGTTATTCCTCAAGTATTAGATGAGAATCGATCACTATTTTTGATTTTAACTCGATTCCTCCATGTCTTCAGCAATGGTTACCAATAATAATCGAAACGTCAAAAACCTAATGTAGAATTGTTATTCCTCAAGTATTTAGATCAGAATCAATCACTATTTTTGATTTTAAGTTGATTCCTCTATGTCTTCAGCAAAGGTAACGGATAAAAAAACAACGCAGTTGCTATGGTTACTTATAAAATTTCCTCCTAAATTTTTATCATTTCACAGCGATAAGCCTAACCATTCTTACTTAAGCAAATTAAAATGAGCTATATTACCGATCAAATGAATAAATTTAAAATTTTTTGGTAAAATAAGGAATTTAAAAAAGTACTATCTTACTCTAGAGTAAAGTACTTTAAAATATACCTTTACTAAAAACTTTATTTAACCTTTTTTGTTGTCCCTAAGATACTTAATTAGGATATTAAATTTCATCAAAATTGGTTAAGTCATTTTCAAGATATTTAGAAAAAAACTAAAAAAAGTACTGAAATAAAGTACTAATGTTTGTGGATATGTACCAAAAACTAATCAGCGCTTCATTTTGTTAAAATAATGTTAGGTTTTCAATTTCATTTCAATCGGTGCAAAGGTGTGCAAAAAATCGTGGACGAAAAAAACGATAACATACATCCAACCATCTGCACGCACTTCCAAAAAAAATGGCACTTTTTGGCCTCTCGACGAGACCCCAGGTAATTTTTGGTAAAATCGTCACGTGCTAAAATTCAACCTAATTGAATACTACAATTTGTGACCTTAATTGAATCCATGGGTTCCGTAGTCTTTACCTGAGGACCCTTTGAAGTCCCGCTTGGCGCGAGACCGATTACAATACTTTACCCATGCTTCGCATTGGATAAAGTAAAAATAAAAGATGTAAATTTTTCAATATATGTGAAACAAGTGACCAAAGAATCCTTAACTCATACTAAATGAATATTACATATAATATTTATTTACTCTTATCTTTAAGTCAGATATTCATTTAAAAAAACAATTTTTACTATAACAGCAGTGCCGGCCTAAGGACAACTGGCACTCTGTTTGGCGCCCCTAAATTTGTAATTTATGGCATACAATTATAATATGCACTTTTGGGTTAATGTGTATTATATAGTATGTAAAAGGTAGTGCGAAAGGCATTCTAACAAAATAATATTATTAATACCGTTAACTATCGTTTACATAAATACTTTTTATTCATGACAATCACAAAAAATAATTAACATTAAATATTAACTTTTCTAAGATTTTACTTTGGCAAAACGCTTTACAATATCTTGCACGTCAATTTCATAAGCAATTTTGTGCTCAATCGAAATTCTAGCTAAATTAACAAGCCTTTCTTGTAACATTGTAGTGCGAAGAAAGTTCTTAATTAATTTTAACTTGGAGAAGCTTCTCTCGCCAGTTGCTACAGAGACAGGAAGAATCAAAAGAATCCGTATTTCAACAGACCAATTATAGGCAAATCACTCATTAATTTATTTTTACAGATATATTGTAGAACTTGAAGTGGTGTTGATTTTTGAGAAATTCTTGGCAAAATAAAATTATGACTCATTGCATAATTCAATAGCGTTCAAATCATTTGACTCATCTTCTTGTAAGGCCTCTTCAAGCTTTTTACAATGATCCATTATGACTTTAGTAGATTCATTTTGGAGACTAGAAATATCATAAAAATGCCAAAAATAGAAGATATCTGCTGTAATTAAATAAATCGTTTCTCAATTGACTCGAGAGCTACATCAATTAATGCATAGTAAAAAGAGGTCTTTTGTCAAAAAATAAAAATGAATTAGCTAAAAATAATCTGAATTTTGGCGCCCCTAAAAATCTGGCGCCCTAGTTCATGCCTTCATCCGGCTCTGTATAAAAGACAAATTCCAATTTAAGTAAGCTTTAAAATTACCATATACAATCAAGAGAGACGGTCAACTACTAGATCCGATATGTTTTGGATTATTTTTATTATGTTAGAAGAGCTGCTTCACCTCCTAGAATTAAAGCTCGGATTACATTTTTTGGCATTTGGATTCAAATCTCGAAGGGGTGAAATAGCCCGGACACTTTTCCTAAGAGAACATATTTTTCAATGAAGGAGCAATACGAGGAGAGCTCGAATCAAATCTTTTTACAATAGACACCGAACCTTTTGTTTCTTATTTATTTAGGTGGATCACGATTCCGAGATTTTAACAAGAGAACTAACATTATTCCAGAATGGTTGTTTCACTCCCTTCGGGAATTAAACCTGACCAATCTGGGCACTTGGCTTCATTTCTCGAAGGAATGAAACACCCTTTTTAATAAAACTAATCCATAACATCTCAGATCTAGTAGTTGACCATCTCTCTTGATTTCCTATAACAATTTCCAGTTTATCCAATTCCAGTTTAACTAAATACCAGGACTGTCTTCATCAAAATTAAAAATTGGCAAACTCTGCTCCTCTTATTCTTTCTCCAGAGTGTTGAGGAAGAATGTTCAGTTGCCAAACAAGCGAGCTCTTCAGCGAGTGTTAAAGTAATGGGCATGGAGACGGTGACGGGACACGACCGGGGACAACGTTGGTCTCCTAGGCCCGAAACACCGCCAGCTGTCAGGCCGCCAAGCAGAACGATGACGTCAACACCACCACCCTCCGAAATCTATCTCGAGGGCTCGTTACCCAAAGTGCATCAACTTCTCGTCTCAGAATCAGAGGTACTTATCGAACATCTCCACAGTTATCTCTTTTTCAACTCCTCTTCTTTTTTTCTTTTTTGAGTGGCTCATCTGTCTTAATTTCCATAGATATCTATTCATATCTTAATCAAAATATTTAAATAATCGTTGTACACTTCCACTTATCCATATCTATATCGATAGCAAGTCAAAATATATCATTAGTTTAGTTTTAATCTTTTGAATTTGAAGAATTTAAAATATTTTCTAAATTTAGTATTTGCATAACATACACCTGGCAAGAAAGAATAGATAAAAAATATTTTTAATTTTCTTTTTAGGGCAGTTAACGTTTGATATGATGAATTAATATTTTAACTTCTCATCTCGAAAGATCACCAAAAAATTTAAAAAATAAACTATTATGGCCATTCACATGACTTTACCATACACGTACCCCCCTCGCTCATCTATTAGAATTGTATAAAATATAAATTGATTTTTGGAATCGAAACCTCCCCTCCATTTTGGATAAATATCTATTGTACTCAGATTCTCGTAAGTTCTTTAAGGACATTTATGCGAAATTTGGCACAAATCGATAACAAGGTATAGGACTTATAACGATATTTTTAGCCCCCCCCTCCTTCTATTTTGGGCCCCGGAACAAAAATTCACATCTTTTTAAATATAAAACTTTTTGTACTTTTCCCATTTCTTGGTTTGAAAATTTTATAATTTTAATTTTTTAAGAACTCGCTCTAATTTTCTCTTCGATTTTAACAAAAATCTAATCAGCTCTTAATCTCAGTATATAAAAAAAACTAAGTTTTGATACCATTATTGGTTTTTGATCAGAGAGTATATAAAATTGGGTAATTGGAGAAACAACTATTCTACATTGCATTTATAAATTTTTTACCAAATTTTTTTATTAAAGCAATCTAACAACGTTTAAGGTAGTTGTTTCGCGACTATACTATACAACAAATTAATGCTAGAGTATATAGAACAGACAATAAGGATTCATAATTCATAAGCCCAAAACTTTTTGCTGTTTATGTACGACTAATAGCCAATCCCGTGCTCGTCAGACAAATCTGACAACGCTGTCCGAGCTTCTATATATTTCATCATAGAAATGTCAGATAAAGTATATTATAAAGGGAAGATTAATAAAACAAAAAGTTCTTAATAAGCGATTGAAAGCTGTTGCTACAATGACTGAAGCGAAAACGTCAAAAAAAGAACTAAGTTAACCCACTTTTTAGGTTAAATAAATGCTTTGTTGTCAGCTTGTTTTTAGTGTAAATTTTTCATTATACATTTTTCATTATTTATTCATTATTATCTCAGAAACTGTGCTGTAACTATGAATTAAAATTTTCTTAAAAAATGTATTAGTTATTGTTTAATGTTGGTTTAGTTTTTTATAACAATGGTAAGAAGCGTTTCTAAATTATAGACAATGTTCTTGAATAAATAAAAAAAAAAAGTTCTGTACTTGTGCATTTAATTTGCTAAATTTCCAAAATAGCTTCGATATGGTAAGAGGGGGGGGTCAAACGTCAAGTGCCTAGGGGCCCTGGGTCTCTTAAATCCGCCCCTGCACGTCAGTTGGATGGCGGATGAACGCTGGCCCAAGAAAGTTTGGAACTGGCATCCCCCAGAAAGAAGAAAGCGTGGAAGGCCGCCGAGATCGTGGTTTCGGGGAATCCAAAATCCCATGCAAGCCCATGGGCTGGAAGAGGAAGACTGTGCCGACAGAAGGGCATGGAGAATGGGAAGCGAGAAACGGCGTCCGCCGTAACCAAACTCGCAGGATATATATATCTAGCTAAATTTCAAAAAAATCCTAAGAAGACCCATATATATGGTGAAACAACTACCTTAATAGAAAATCAAAACGTTCCTGTAGAAATTCTCTCTTTATCCATAGAAGTTTTTAAATTTTTGAAGTTTAGAAAATTAATGGTAACTAACACTGAAGTCATGGAAGAATCGACTTAAAATAAAAAATAGCCTTTGATTTCCATCCAATATTGAAGGAATTAAAATTACATAAATATTTCAAATGACTCTGTATAAGTCTAGCAACCTGTGTAGAGTAGTTGTATGGTATGTCATGAATATGGTTCACTTTATTTTCATTTTAACTTGAACTCTTACCAAAATATCGTGTTTTCTTGATGGAAATTTTTGGTGACATGATTTTTTTTACCAAATTACATTTTGAATTAAATATATACCTATATTATTTATAAATATCTATATTTTTATATTATTAACAGAAATTCTATTCTATGGAAATTAATTTTTTTATAATGTGGTTTATAGAATGATACAATTTACCGAATTTGGCTTAAATAGTATTATTCTCTTCTTTTTTTTACCTGCCACTCTTTAAATCTTAAGATAAAGTTAATAAGAATAATAATAATAAAAGAAAGAAACTGAAAGATCCATGGAGAGAAAAGAGAGTTTAGAAATGGTGTAATTATGCCCTTTGGAGACAACACGAGAGCCGGCCCCCGTCGGCGAAAACAACAACGCAGAGCCTCCGGTCGTCTTAAGCGGCAAGATGACCCTCTCGCTGATCAGCCTCGAATCTTTGGGATTGGACTCTGCAGACACCGACCACGACGGATCCAACCGGTGGAGAGTTCATGAAAGCGTAAGAGAATAAATCAAAATCCTCATTTATCCTCACCACGCACCCACAAATCCATCTTAATGCGTGCAATTTCAAATATATATATTAATCCTTTGTTTTTTTTAATAATTGACTTCGGGAACTTAGATGCCCATTTAGTCAATTAATCCTTCTAAGAGTGTTGAAAAAATGAAGCTTGTTTTTCAGGATGTATTTTTCAAACTAAAATAATCCCGTTCCGGTGGTAGCCGATATCACAGGGGCATGTAACAACAATTAATTAATCAAATTTAGGGAACGCGGTGTTGGTTTATAGTGAAACATTGTTAAAATTAAATTACGTTGGAGTTGGTGGTGTTTCACAAGGAGAAAAAAAATTAAAATACAAAGATTTTTTTAGTTTACTCTATATATTTCGAGCTCTTAACTCATCGTCAGGAGAACATTGACTGAAGATAACATAAAATGATGAACAGAATTTATTTTAATATGATGGACAGTTATTTATGACTTAGTGTAAATATAAAAGAATTATCAGAGGATGGGATGGTCTTAAAGAGGGAGAGCCGAATGAACAGATGGAGCGGACAGACTAAGTTGGGAATAAAGAAAAGATATTTATGCTTGGAAGGTGCCGAAAATTATGTATGTACCATAAAGGGGGCAATAAACAATGGAATGTGATGGGGATGTAATAATGAAAAATTTATTTTTTATTTTTTATTTTTAAAATTCAAATTAAATATCATTGATTAAAATGTCAATTATTGGTGAAGTTTTGATATCTGTTTGATTGTTCAGGATGTTTTGATTAAGGTGTATGGCCTTTTTAATTTCAGCTGACTCAAACAAATCCAATTTCCTGCTTTTTGAAATGAAATGTAAAGGGAGAGGGTTGGTCGATGAAGGTGAATGGTTGTGGTCAAACAAATGATCTGCAAAAGCCGAGTTGTAACTTAAAGGGGGGGCATTTGGGTTCAAACTATTCACCTGTAGATTGCGAAGAGATCTCATATGTTCAACGTGACGTTGATTGAAAGATCTACCTGTTTGCCCGATATAAAACGATTGACAGTCATTACATTGCAATTTATATACACCACTAATTGTTATTGGTTTAATTATATCGATTTTATTGTTAACCAATATGGATGAAAGGTTATTCCTGTTATAGAATGCGGGGGTAATATTAAGTTTGCGAAACATATTAGCTATAGGGTAGCTGAGTGGTGAATGGAAATAAAGTTTTTTAAAGTTTTTTCTTCTGTTGGGGTGATGGAATATAAAAGGGGAGCTGTTATTTTATAAATTACCTTTTTCTGAATATTGTCGATCAAGTGTCGGGGGTAATTGTTATTATCGCTTATTTTGTGGATAATAGCTAATTCATGGTTATAGTGTTCGGACGTTAAAGGAATGTTTTCTAATCGATTAATCTAACAATTAATTAATTCTACTTGCTCGATCCCAATGCAACTCGTTCAATTAAAAATATTTAGTTTGTCGAGAGTAGCAGAGTTGAAGCTTCATAAAGAGAAATCAATAAGACTGTTAATAATAAATTTAAAAGGCTTGGTGCGTACCGGATAGGCTAATTTTTGAAAGGAAGATAAATGAAATTTAATTGCTTCTTTCCAGTAATTTTATTTTTATTTTATTTTATTTTTCCAAGTGGTTTACCCAAATATTTCGAAAGGACTTCTTCATCAGTTTGCACAAATCAACGGAAAGATCTTGATAAAACACTATATACATATACCATATCGTCGCCTTAGAGAGTAAACCTGCTAACTCACAACAAGGAAATTTTACAGAGGAGAGAAAAAAACAAACAAAATTTAACATTGTTGTTATGGAAATAAACTATTTTTTACATTATTTTTCGACAACTCGATCGTAATTTTAAGCAGCAGTTTTACTTGGACGATGATGCATCTCTTTTTCTTTCTGGACGGTATTAATATCTCATATATGATAAAAAATGGAGTTAACAGGTTTACAGTCTAAGCCGACGATATACAATCTTTTTTCGTTGATTAGTGCAAACTGATGGGATTGGTTTATTGGTCGTGGGTGGGTAAGTATCTTACAATTTAACATCTGTAATTATCAGACAATTAATTCCATATTTACAGAAGTGAATGTCGCGTAATAATTAGTTTATTTTATTATTAACTAAATATTTTAGACAGATCTTGGTAGTGCATTCTTAATTTTTGGACAGATTACGAATGTATGCATTAAGATGGATTTCCTTGATTCATTTCCCTCTGCCACTGTCAAACCTAACCACTCACTGAGTCTACTAATATAATGCTGGCCTCCGAGCCTCTCTAGAGTCTAGAACGACCTTTCTAAAAAGCATGGACTTCTCTCTTTCTCTCTTTCTCTTGATAGTAAGTACAAATGACGTAAATTAATCTCACTTTTATCATTTTAATTATTCTCTCTCTCTCTCTCTCTCTCTTTTTCTGTCATTTTGTTGTTATTAAGTATTTTGTTTTTTTGGTAAATCCTTTATAAATTCTCAAAAAAAAATTTAACTTTTATTATGAAGTGTTCAATTGAATTTAAAAGAGAATTTACCAAGAGAGCCTACTTTAAAAACTATCTTGAAAGGGCAGAACACACAGTCTATATTAATAAATTAATACCTTGAATTAACCCCATTTTATTGTGTTCTTTTGCTTGCTTGAACATTGAGCGGTCTATAAAAAATCCGCAGTGTTTTTCTTTTCTTTTTTCGTTTTTTTTTTTTGGCGTGAAAGTGGTTTCTATCATTTTGAGATAGTTTTTGAAGCCAAAGTAGTTGTAGTTTATGTTTATTAATAATTTTTCTTTTTTATAAAATAACTCTTCGATAGTTTTTAAGAGGATAAAAATGACTTTCCAATAAATTTATTTTATTTTTTCATTATTCTTGAGCTGCCTTCCATCCATCCATCCATATTTATATTTGGTACATGTATGTATAATGTATATGTATATGTTAATTTGCATCAAGCAGAGAACAACCTCATTGATTTCTCTTTATGAATCAACAATGCTGCTACTCTCGGCAAAACAAAATCTTTTCAAAGAAAACTATGAGATTTTTATTGATTTAATTTCCTTAGAATACTGAAAATTTTAAGAAACATCATATGTATTCACTAGCTGCGACGCCCGCCTCTGGCGGCCATCTTGCTAGCCAGGGGGCTACGCCCCCTGTACCCCCACCCACTTTCCACCTCCGCACCCATCCTGCACCTCACTACGCACTCTTCCCACCCATTCAACCCCCACCCCCACCCCGGGCCCCCTGCACCCCACCTGCATTCCATTCCTGAACCCCAACCCTATTCCAACCCCACATCCAGCCCGGGGCCCCCTGCACCCCACCCTTGCAATTTTCATATTTTGACCCCTCCCCATTTTAAATGTCTAGCCTTCTAGTGCCCCACAGATTATGTATACAAAATTTGGTTGAGTTTGGTTCATGGACAAGAATGGTCTAAAACACAAAAGGGTTCGTATCTTGTGTTTTAGACTACAAAATCAAAAATCCCCCATTTTTCAGTTCAGGGGTCAAATTTCAAAAAAAATAAAAAATCTTCCCGAGATTTCGCATTAATAAACCTATGTACCAAATTTGAATGCTAAAACTTAAAAACTCGAGGAGATAGAGCACTTTAAAAATTTCAAAAATTTACCCCAAAATGACTATATCTCCATTTCGGGGACAAAAAGAGCAAAATACTCAAATGTCTCTTTTTGTATTTCAATGCTTCACCTTTCTAAACTAATCCCATATCGATATCTTTTCTGGTTTAAGAGATCTTGAAAAACTAAAAATATATTTTGGGACTCTTTCCCCCCTTTAGGGTTCGAATTTCAAAAAATCATTTAGTAGTACACCCATACATCGTTGAAAGAATATACACTCCAAATTTCATCTTTCTAGGTCAAGCGGTTTAGGCTGTAGGTTGATAGATGAAACATTTTTATATATATTAAGATTAAGATAAAACAGAAAATTATTAATAAGTTAAGGAAAATTATTAATAAGTTAAGGACAAATAATAAAAACACGAAAGGGCGCTTTTATAAGCATAGATAACGCCTGACCACGGCAACCTGTGCCAACTTGCAGCGAAACATGTCAGTACTTGTAGACTAAGGCGAACGTGAGCTGATTTATTGAAAATAAATATTTATAATTATAAAAGGGCGCTTTTATCATGATCGCATACATTTAGCAGGGTCATTATTATCCTCAATAAATATTACATACATATTCAGTTTATTCAAAATATTTTATTTAATAAATTATCTATCTAGAAATACGGCAGTTCAGAAAAGAACATGCGGCGCATCGGCCATGTGTATATTTACACGAACCATTTCAAGTTACTTTCGACCCCCATAACTCAAAAACTATTAAACCTACACACTTGAAATTTTGCATGTCTAATAAGGCCCACTGGAACACCTAGAATCCTGAATTTCATGAATAAACCTATTATAGTTATTGAGTTATTAAAGTCCAAAAAGTGCCATTTTCAACACTGACTCAATGTCTGACTGACTGGCATATTAAAAACCTAGAGTACTTCTGCTGATCCTAGTATGCTAAAATTTGACATACTGGTATAGTACTTCTGCTGATCCTAGTATGCTGAAATTTGACATACTGGTATAGTTTGTGTTGCACTTAAAGGGAAACGACGAAAAAAATGAAACTTTCCCTTTTTCAGGACCTAAAATGAAGGAGTGAAATTTATTATAGGCTTAATTATCATATAGTGAAAACACAATCAAGCTTGAATTCTGAAATTTGGCATACTGGTAAAGCTTGGAAATTGAAATACCGAAACTTTCCCTTCTTCGGGGTCCGAAATGAAGGGGTGAAATTTATGAAAAACCGACAGGGTTTTTAACAGATATTTTATGAGAAATATTTAATCATTCTTAATATAAATGTTTAAATGTAATTATTTAGATAAGCTAAAGGATAAAACGTTTCAAAAATTAATGATATCTGACCAAAATCATAAATGTGAAAAAGGGGCCAAGTTCTGTACAAACGGCTTTCCCGAAAAAAGAGTTAAAACCTGAACGGGTACCAAGTTCCATAGCAGTTCCTTAAATCATAGCTATAGGGATGTACAACGTTCTTCAATTGATTTAAAAGAAAAATTTGTAACGTTCTTTGATATTAAATTTATAACTTGGCAAGTTTTATATCCAACTAAATTGTTTGTAGTATAAAATAGAACAACTAGCAAAGCTAAATTTTAAGTTTGTATTTTCTTGTCTGCGTCGTTTGAAGAATTATTTATGGTAACTAATTCCATGTTAAACGAAAGATTATGTAATTTAGGTATAATTCATGTTGAAAAAAAAATTGCCAAAACTTTAGATTTAGAGGACATAATAAATGAATTTGCACTTCAACATAAAAAAAAAAATACGTGATATTTATCAAGACCCCTTCTCCCCCATGTGAGATAGGGTGAGATTTGGCTCGACCCCCTCCCCCCTAAACGAGTCACTTAATTAAGGGACGCCCCCTTATTCCAAAGATTCTCGAATCATTTTTAATTATTCCTTTTTTGTATTATTACTATTTTAATAGTGCCTCAGCGAGAACAATTTTTATTCGACTAAAACTCGCCTGGACTTGTCTTTGACATGCTTGAACGGGAAGATATACTATATATACCAGGCAGAGAGTTCAAACCTTCTATCCGCACTCTTTTCGGGAAAAATCATTCATTTTAATTACCCCTTGAAACTATGCAACAATTTTATTTCATTTCAAGAACCAATATACTTTTCAAAACAAAAAATGTTTTTTATAGAAATATTTGAAATAACGGATAATAATTTGAAAATTTAAAGATCCTCCTGAAATTTTGAAGTCGACCTTATATATTTATGAAAATACTCTAAATGTTTAAAACTTTAGAGATGCGCCGCATCCACAGCATCCATGGACCGCATGCCACTGATATATTTATATATTTTTTATATTAATGTTTTTCAGAATCTACTAGCTGTAAACAGACACACTATAGGACTACTTTTAGAGAACTAATTACTTTTATTTTAAGTAATTGAGTACTACTTAGTTCCTTTCTATTTAAAAAACTAGTTATAAATTGCTTTAATTAGTTAACATGTTGATTAGAAGTTACTTAAAAAAAATTATCTAATGTAAGCTATCTTGTTTTTCGATTTTTTTTATTTTGTAATTAGCATCTTTGACTTAAGATATTAATTACTAAAAAATAAATAAATGCAAAAAGTAATTTTGTGTTGTAACCAAGCTTATGATTATGATCCATTTAGTATTTCAATTACTTAATCACTACCCATCCCTACAAATCTGGTTAGTTTATACTAGGTCATTTTCACTGAGAGTTGAGCTTTTACTTGTATTCGAAATTTGTTATTTGGATTTGTGTATTAAGCCTGGGATCATTCTACGCGTCATGTAATTTTTTTAACTAAAATTATTTCTACATATTTTTATTAATAGTGCTTTCCGCCCTGTATTAAAAGCTAGAAAGTTAAACAAAAAATGTTCAATTTGAAATAAAGATGAAGTTTTTTAAGAATATTGGTGAAATGTTTCAGGTAACTCAAGAAGAGAAAGATAAAGAGACAACAGAAACGCAGCAAAAAACGGAGAAAGATGAAGAAAGGGTAGAAATCGTAGAGATTGAAGATGACGAAGAAGAGGAAGAAGAAATTGAAGTAGAAGAAGAGGAAGAAGAAGAAGAAATCGAAGGTGGGTTAATAAAGATATAGCATTTATCACCTTTTTTATATTATCCATTGGCACATCCATTGGGCATCGTCATCATTAAATAGGTATACAATTATAAGAATGGTTCGACGCAACCATCCAACTCTACTCAACTCTCAACGTCCTAACATTTCAAGCTCCGTTTTATAGTGTCACATTTTCTCTTTTTGATGATTCTTCCTCAGGTAGCTTCCACCCGGAGATCCAAACAGGAGGCTAGTTTATCTCCGAAAAATTTTATCTGAAGACACCATAATGGTGTGTATTCTAGAAAAGATTCATAATATGATTATTTCCCAATGTCTTCCACATAGCGAGATGCGGGTCGCCACTATTCAGGGTAGATCATAATAAACTAGTCTAGATAGAGTATAGGTTGAACTCTCTCGGTAATAGAATACAAGTAGCTTTGCTGTTCTTTTAGTAGATCTCTCCTTAACCAGGATTGTAAAATAATACCCGCAACGTTTATTTTGGCATACAATCAAAAATTATTAATTAGAACTTTGATAGTGTCCTTGAAAATTATACTGCTCGACAAAAATTAAACAAAAATTTCCCCGTAAACCTAAGAATGGATTACAGTAGAGTTTTCTACGTTGATTTTCATGCAATTTCCCGATTTTTTACAACTCGTCAGTATGAGATATTATCGGTCAAAACGAAAAAGGGCATTTTGACCTATTTTCGAGTCCCATTAGATATTAAACAGTAATATTTGAAATCAAAATATTTTGTTGACGTAATAGAAAACAGCTTCCTCTTTGATTTTCAAATTACCACTTGTTTGTAACTCAATTAGAACTCGAGTTATAACTAAAAAAACTAAGGCCATATGTTTTTATCTATGTTTATTTCCTTTATAATCACGTAGTTTTAGTTTTTTTGGTATAACTCGAGCTCTAATTGAACTAAAAACAAGTGGTAGTTTGAAAATCAAAGAGGAAGCTGTTTTCTATTACGTCAACAAAATATTTTGATTTCAAATATTTCTGTTTAATATTTAATGTGACTAGAAAATAGGTCAAAATGCCCTTTTTGGAAGTTTTGACCGAGAATATCTCAAAACTCTGACATGTTGTAAAAAATCGGAAAATTGCATGAGAATCAGAGTAGAAAATTCTACTGGAATCCATTATTAGGTTTACGGGGAGAAATTTTTGTTGAGCAGTGTTATTTATGATTAAACCTTAGTTTCTTTTATTTGAAGCCTAAATGATACAACCCGCCGCCCAGAGCGTTCTATTTGAATGCATACCTAACCTTAGCTCAGGCGGCGCTCAATCTTTTTAAACAGTAGGCCGGAAATATTGCCTAAAACCTTTCTCAAACTATTTTGTCTGTAAAATATTCTTAAGAAATTATTTAGGAGATTCAATTAAAGAATAAAGAACAATTTATATTATGGACAAAAGGATCAAGCGGGATAAAAACCCAGGCACGTGACCGGCGCAAATGCTTTCTAAGGGACAGTTGTATGTCGGTTGGTAAACTCTTTTTAAACGATAACAAAGCGTAAAACCTTGGAATTCACCTTGTGCTCCGACGGGATGGCCAATCAGATGAAAGTGCCTGTCATCTGATTGGCCATCCCGCCGGCCGCAAAGTGAATTCTAAGGTTTTACCCTTTGTCATCGTTTAAAACGAGTTTACCAACCGACATACTAACTGGCCCTAAGAATAATCCTCTTATTCCACTAAACTATTGATCCTAAGTTACAATCCATGTCTCATGTCTATATGAAGAAGGAGTTTCGTTATTTTGAATTCTTTCTTTATTCATTAAGCAACCACTATAGTGGTCTAACTGTTATTAAACTATCTATTTACGTGACGTGTTAATTGGTGAGGTGTTTAAATATTATCATATTTAGAGATATCGAATTAATAATCAAACATAGAATAATCAGAAATAATCAGTGACATTACATATGTCAAATTATTTCCTTCATGTGACTGGCTTAAGAAAAATGAATAGTTAAAATAAATATAATACATTTTATTGTTATAGATAAGGCCTACGCAGAATCCACACCTACACGAGTGAATGATGCATTACCTCCAGGAGAAGAATCTCCACCCACTTCAGTTACAAACTATACTACAGCGGCAGATGCAACGAATGCAGCTCAGGAGGAAACTGCTGCTGATGTTTCAGCAATTGATCAAGACGATATTGAAGTAAATTCCTATTTTAGTGATAATTTGTAAAAATATTTTTTCTTTTAGTAAATCAATACTCATATTATGGAGAAAATTTTATGATTTCACTATAAAATGCTAAGTGCATGGTTACTTTCGGGGAAGCAATTAGTAGGAGAAAATTTGGCAGCATTATTTCATCGAAGAGGAGTTTAAATGTGAAATTCGTGTGGATTACACAACATATTATGTTTAATTCTTACATAGATATATTATAAGAGTTTTACAACTATTTTAATCTAATCAGCTCTTAATCTCAATGGACCAAAACTATGTGTGAAATTTGGTTTCGATATTCACACTAGTTTTTGAGTTAGCTAGTCCATAAAAATTTGGTAACGCACAGACTAACTAACGGACTAACAGAAATTTTGACAAAACAATTATTATCTCGAAAAATATAATTTTTTCGATGTTCACTTATTAGATTAGGTTTTTTGTAGAGGCGAAATGCCATGGTTTGCTCAATTTTTTTAATCAAAATTGTTTAAGCCGTTTTTGAGATATTTCGAAAAAAACACTTTTTTCATGCACGATTACAATACTTGACCATACCCTGTATGGAAAAGTAAAAAGTTTTAAGTCTTTAAGTTTATTAGTTTTTTTTATATCTCCTCAAAACTGGTTCATTACTTCTGCCCCACCCTGTATAATAAAATAGTTATATGTATTGCCTTTAAATTTGTAATAAATATTGTTATGTTTTCGTTTAGGATGAAGAAATAGCAACAGCAGCTGAAGAATGGAATGGAACAGCAGATAAATATGAGGTAGAGGAAGAAGAAGAAGAGGAAGAAGAGGAGGAGGAGGAGGAGGAAGAAGAGGAAGAGGAAGAGGAGGAAGAAGAAGTGATAGAAAATCAAAATCAAGGATCAGGAAGAACGACTAGTCGTTGAAATGTCTAACGAAAAAAAAATAATTATAAAATAATTCCTTTTTATTATCAGATAATAATAATAAAAAGATCATCAATCGATTGAAAAAGAGAACATGTCAAGCTATTTTAAAGTGGGTGATAACAGATATTTGTTGGTGTTTTGATTTTTGAAAAAATATCGATTAAAAATTATTAATTTATTTTTATTTCATGATTTTTTTATTTTATTTTTACCACATATCATTAAGTAAATTAATATGTTTCAAGAAAAAAAAAATGGAAATATAGTTTTTTCATGGACAATGCAAATTTGTTTAGTGCCAAAATTTTCCATTTAGATGGAAAATAAATAATTTCTGATTGAATTCAAATATACATATATAATAATCAATTTAGACGCTTTTTGATAGCAAATGCTCATATATAATTAAATAAGCCATTTATTATTAATATTATTAGAATAAAAAAATTCACACGTATCCCTTTCTCTCTCATCCTATGTAAAATATATGTTTTTTGTTTTGTTTAATTTTAATTTTAAAATTCCTTTTTATGATATATGTTTCTATATATCTTGATATATGCATTGTATACCTATATTTATAAATACAAATATCTTTCTAGATAAAACAAAAAGAAAAATGAAATCATCAAAGCTTAGTGATAAAATCATTAAACAAGGAAAGTGAATCGAGAAACGTATTGATTCTCATACAATCACAATTTTGTTTTTCTATTAAGAAATAAAAATAATAGGAACAAAAAAAATCTATATTCTCTCTGTGCTTACTAAATAGATCATCCAAAACTGGACTAAAAAGGGTAAGTTTCAATTAAAAAAATATATTTATATTTAAAAAAGTATATGCGGAGAAAACAAATAATACTCATACGATTGAATCCATTTCATACAATTGTTTTCTCAATAAAATATTCTTTATGTATTTCTCAACAAGTGTTAGATTATGAGACAAATATAGATATTTTATGTATAAGTATTACATGGCCTCGGGAAATATTTCCGAAAAAAAGATGATTATCAGAATTAAAACATATGTCTATATAATATTGTATTTTCTAGTTTTGAGATGTATACAAATTACTATTAGTAATTTTATGCGTTCTCTAAAAATAATTAAATAAATAATCGAGTTAAAACAATGAAAATCAAGCCGCTTTAATAAATATTAAAATCATCAATAGGACTAAAAATAGGGTTAGGTGGACCAGTCTCTTAAAAATTCGAATTAAATTTTCGTGTTATTCGAATATAACGTCCAGTTGAATGGCCAGCAACTACAAATTAGGGCAAAATCCCTCAAATTGTAGATACCTAGCCTATGTTTTACATCTATTTAGTTAAACAACCAACTAAGCCTTTTACACGTCGATTTTTTTAGTGAGTTTTTATTTAAAAATCAATGATATGACTTTTTCGTTGAGTTAATAAAATCCAAAATTTGTTTAAGGGAGTTGACACTGTACACTCACTACCAAAATTTTGAAACAGAACGGTCTTTATTTTTCACGGCCTCAAAGCAAAATCTTTTGCGAGTGGCTGTCCTCGCTCCTTTAAATACAGAATAAAGAAGCAATAGGACCAGAAACTAAATATTCTCAGTTTAATTATAGAATTTACTCAAAAATACAATGCCGAAGAAAGCAAAGCCTACAGGAAAGAATTATTTAATAAAAGTAGTTCTCTCCTAAGCCCATTCTACCCTCTCTAATCAAAAGAAATAGATATAGATATTTTTAATCAAATCACTTTTTACATTATTATATTTTAATTTGAAAATAATAAACGAAAATTCTCTACTTTATAGATCAAAATCGAATTCATTAGTTAGATTAAAAAAAAATTCTCGAAATTTTTCTATCAAAGTAAATTTTTCATGGCTATAAATAGTAATAACTCAAACAAATATTTATTTAAATGAAATTCTCGATTGATATATATTTTATTTCTTGGCCTAAATAGATTTTTCTAAGAGTATTCTTTTTTATTTTTATTGAATAATCAAAATTTGATTTTTTTTGCAAATTTTTTAAGCAAAGTTTCGTCTAAAACCACTTAGA
Source organism: Forficula auricularia (assembly GCA_024734495.1). NCBI lineage: Eukaryota > Metazoa > Arthropoda > Insecta > Dermaptera > Forficulidae > Forficula > Forficula auricularia. The sequence goes on from JALMQS010000353.1 coordinate 8,747,880, forward strand.
TTACACATTTTAAATGTGAAAATCCCATCAGAATGTATAACGTATCGACACCAATTTCTTGAGTCGTTTTCAAGTGTTATTGAAGAAGTAAGTCTGTTGATAGAGAGGACTTTTTCAAATTTCCAAATTCACCCTTCTGGTCATAACCTCCAGGCTGGTCAAAGTGCAATCTTATCAAACCAGAATTTTCAAAAATCTAATTTACTTTCACCTCAAGATTCGTAATAAAAGAAAGTGGAGTTGACGCAGAATTCTTTAACTTTTTTAATTAAGTATTATATTTTTGATCGAAAAGTTTTCAATTTAAGTTTAAATTTTTGGCATCTATTCAGAATATCAATTAAAAATAAAATTACTAATTTTTTTTTAGCTCGAAATCACAAATTTTCTTTAAAGTTAAAACCATTTCTGTTTCCATCGATTTTTAAAAATTTAGTTTTTTTGAGATTTATTAACTAAATCAAAATTTGATGCATATGGTATGATTATGAAGAACTTGAAGCAAGCGCTTGATTGATTTTAATAGTATTCAGTACTTAATGAAAATTCATATACATTTTTTAGCTAAAAAATACAATTTATCTAACCCATGAATACCTTCTGAGCTTTGTTATTTTTTTCGTATTAATTCCCGTTGCTCAACCCTATATCTATAATTATACTCACACAATTTTGTAGAGAAGCACTCTTGCAATGATAGATGTGTACATGATAAGCCAATTTTGATAGATATACTTTAAGAAAATATAAATAATTTTTATTCTATTGGCTGAACGCTCGTTTCTATGCATAACCTACACATTTCACAAAAAGCCGGCTATGTGAAGAGTGAGATAATGTCAAATCATCGGCATAAAAATAAAATAGACCATTTTTAAAAAGGCAGTGTTCGAACAATATTCCAAAACACACCAAATGGGATTTAGATATAAGCTAAAAGATATAATTATTATTAGTGTCGAAGAAAATTGGAAACAAAGAATTCTCTTATACAGAAAAAAAAACTATATTATAAATGTAATTACAGAAAAAATCGTAAATGGAACTTGTTAAAAATAAAAAAAAAAGAAGGAAGTTATTTAAAGTCCCTGGATTTTATTTATTTCAACACTTTTCTTTCTTCTTCTACTTAATCTGTTTCGAATGAATTACTAATCAGCTTGAAAGGTTTTAACTAGTATAATTTGGTTAAATTTGAGAGGGGGGGGCAGATTGCCCCTGAAAGAAAAATTGTAACATGAGAGAGTAAGTTGCTTCACTGAATAGATTAAAAGATAATTTGTTTTGAAGTAATACATTAATTCAGAGCCGTCCAACCCGTGGCCCGCGGGCCGCATGCGGCCCAACACCGTAATGAGTGAGACCCAACATAAAATCATAAACTTCGTTAAAACATTGAGATTTATATGTAGAGATATATTTTTCGCTTTTTCGAAATAGGAATGTACATTTGTACAATACGTGAAGCTTTTATCAAGAATAAAATACACTTAAAGCAAAATATAAGATAACCAACTATATAAGATAAAAAAAAATAATGAAGATTTGAATATTTAAAAATTCTTCTTCTCATATTTTCATTTTTTTAAATATTTATTATTTCAGTAATTTATATGCTACGACAGTAACCAAGTCTATAGCTATCATTATCTTGTACAAGGAGACAAGGAATTGGGGTTTTCTAGAACAATCGCAATTAATTGATAATTTCTCGCCTGAACTAAAACTTGTCAGGACTTGTGTTTTAGATCTTTTCACGTTCTTACATGTCAATAAATAATGAATAGTCAAGGATTATTATATAAGTGACCCTTTTAAAAAATAAATTATTATTCCTTATATCCTTCTTTAATCCCATTCGATTTAAACCAGGGCTGTCCAGCCCGCGGCCCAATATAAAGTCATACAATTTCTTAAAACATTGAGATTTATAAGTAGATACTGGAAATCATACAACAATTTGACCTGATAATTTCTAATTTTAAATTTTGAATCTGGAACTAGTTTTCAAGATTTTTCGAAAAAATAATCAACATGTATTTTCGACTCCATTTTCATTAGAAATAAATTTTCTACTTGCAATCGTTCTAATTGAATGTTCTAGAAAAACAATTAGAAACCGATCTGAAAGAAAAATTGAATATTGTTTCTTTCTTAGAATTTTATATTATCTTACCAGGAAAAAAATATAAACAAATACTAATACATAATATCACATTCTGTAAGTATGTAGGTATGTATTTACATATACGAGATATTTTGGGGAAATTTAAAAAATAATTTATTTAATTTAAATTCTAAATATATTCTTCCTTCGTATTTGAAATGTCTGAAAAGGCTTTTAATCTATTTTATAAAGTAAGGAATTTTTATTTTTATTTTTTATAGATTTTTAGTATAAAATTCCTTTGATAGAATCATTAAACAGAGGATCGTAGATAAATGGCAAACATTTGAATGGATAAGCTCGGCTATTATCATTTTAATTCAATTTTTTTTTTGAGATATATTTTTTTTTCGTCATTTTTTATAGAATATTTTTTTTTATTCTTATTACTTTCTCGCAATTTTTTTTTAAATTAGAATATTCTGGGTTTTTGACTTTTTTATATCTACATCTTTTTACATTCATGCAGGAATGAAATGATCAACTCTCCTTAGATTGAGAGATGGGAAATCAGCTCTCTTACTTTTTATTTTCCGCTTTTTCTGTTTGATGTGATTTGAATCCTTCAGAAAGCTCATTTTTAGTGCCCAAAGAAATTTGGGCCAATAAATCAAATTAAACAAAAGATTGAAAATTCTTACTGAAAAAACTCAATAAAATTCTATTCAGGATTTCATTTTCACTGTTTACATATTGCATGGCTGAGCGGTTAATTAAAAAATTAGCCTGACGCATTTCGAGGCTTTCCTGCAAAATATATATTATACTAGCTAACTCCCAGGCCTTCGGCCCGGGGTCGCCTAGCCCCTAACGGGGAACGTCTCGTTTTATGGTTAAAATTTATATAGATAATAGCTGATCCGACCACGCGTTGCTGTGACTAACTCTTATGCTTCACACCTAAACCACTGGACGTATCGAAACTATATTCGCAACATATAAAGAAGACAAAGTTTTTTCTTTTAATAAAATAAGAATAAAACAATATATTAAAAAAAATGATAAATGATTATATATTGCTTACCTGTCAAAATTGATTTGATCAAAAATTTAAATATATTTAAAAAATAATAATAGTTTTGAAAATAAATTGAAAATGCAAATAATCATAGAATAGGTATTAAAACAGTAAATGAATTATATATTTTACTTATCAAAATTGTTCTCTTAACCAAAAATAATATTCGACAGTTGAAAGATTTCCAGAAAGCTATTATCGGCCATCTTGTTTGTTCGCTTTTACCTCCCAGAGAGGCGCTGGCGTTGTTTTCTAGAAAAAAATATTTCTTACATGCCTCAGGTGTGATATCTATAAAAACACTATATATAAAAACACTCGTGTATTTGAATGGAATGTTGTGTGAGAATTTCAAAGAAATCGGTGAAGAACTTTCGGAGATCCTTCAACGTATCACTTAAGCGTAACAATACATTTTTATTTATATATAGATAGAATATATATATGTTAACGTTAGATGAACGCGAAAGTTAAACTTTTTATCAGGTCACTGCCCTATTTTGGTGCAATTGGGACCTGATTCGTTTTGATACTGAACCAAGAGTTGAAAAAAGATAGGACCCAGCCGGGTATGATCCGGCATCCTCTGCGTTAAGCCCGCAAATGCCTTTTCCATTTAAGCGATGGATCCCCGAATAGGTCATATAATCAAATTTTATATATATTCAACTCCTTAGTTCAAGCGCGTTTTCAACTATTTTCCTAATAGTATGGTTCTTATAAATTTGCTATAAAGTCCATCTGTCTGATTCTTTGGGGAATCGAAACAGATGAATTTTGTTCGAATATTCAATAATAAATTTTATTTGGAATGTTTAATGTTAACGTTAGATGAACGCAAAAGTTAAAACTTTAAATATATATATTAGTAGATGAATGACGTCATAGCTCGGTAATACTTTGAACTGACCATAGGCCAACAGACAACAGAAAAATTATTATATTCTCAAATACTTGTGATTCTAAATCCATACTTATTTAATAAGGAGAGAGTAAATAAATAAAAACATTTAACTATAAATGAGTGATCTGACAATATTAGAATATCAGCTCCGACTCGGATTTCGATAAAATTAAATCCTAGTATATTTTATAAAGTGTGTAAAATTATCCAAAGACATGATGAATCAAAATTTGAGGAAAAAATTCATTATTTCTATAAAATTTAAACACGAACTTAGAGTCCTAATTCAAGGGAGGAAATTTCATTTGACTCCAAAGTCCTGAGAAGATTTAGTAAATAGGTATATGAATTTCATAAATGGCCGATGGAGTTATTTTCACGAGCATATTAGATTGAAAAATAATTTGAGCCTCTTTGCATTTTTTTATTTCGAAATTTGTTTATTTTTTTATAAACAAAGAAAAAAAGATGTTTTTTTTAGAACAATGAATTGATCAACATCATATAAAATCACCATGATATTTTTCGGAGGAGGAACGCACATTTACAAATCACTGGTAAATCGCAATTTATGTTTAATTTTATAAAGATTTTACAAATTATATTATAATACTTTCGTTGGTCAGGTAATTTCTTTGAAAATGAGAACGAAACTATAAAAGGGAATCGAGATATTTATTTCAATCCTACAATTCCATTTATTACGATTTATTTATTTATTTATTTTATAACATTCAGTTTGGATCAGAGATTTCCACCTTAGTTTTTTCAATTTTTATAGTTCTGTAGGAAAATAAATTGACACATTCTGATGTGGCCATCCACTTGACTTTACCATACACTTCTGGGTGAGTTTGGTACAAGGGCCTAGATTTTAATTTTTTAACCCCGCCCCCATTTTGGGTTTTTTCATTTTTAGTGTTCTATGGGCCCACTGATTATGAATACAAAATTTGGTTGAGTTTACTAAAATGGCCTAGATTTTTATTTTTTGACCCCCCCCCCCTAATTTTGGCGCCAAAAAATATTTTCGTTATTTTAGGTTCATTTTTAGTATATTTCATTTTTCTTGTTTTTTTAGTTGGAAAATCTTATAATTTTAAATTTTAACCCTCCCTTAATTATGGGTCGATAACACCAAAATCTAATCAGCTCTTAATTTTTTTTTTGTAAATACATTATGTTAATATTCCTATAATTATGTAAATAATCCTGTAATTAAATTCACCCGATTATGTAAATATTTCTTGTTAGTGGAGGCCCCCACCTGCGTGGCCCAATAAACGAAAAATCAATGCACGAATACTACGTGTGAAATTTGGTTTTGATATTCACACTAGTTTTTGAGCTAGCTCGTCCTCAAAATTTGATAAGGCACAGACTAACAAACTAACTAACAGACATTTTGATAAAATAGTTATTATCTCAAAAATATAATTTTTTCGATGTTCACTTATTGGAGCTTTTTTGAAGACCGAAATGCCATGGTTTCGCCCAATTTTTTTATCAAAATAGTTTCAGCCATTTTTGAGATATTTCAAAAAAAGAGCAAAAAATCCGATTTTTTTATCCACGATTACAATACTTGGCCATATCTTGTATGGTAAAGTAAAAATTTAAAAAAAAATCCATAAAAATGACATTTGATTGTCTGTGTCTGTCCCGTGTCTCATTGTCCTGGAGGTTCTAAGCTATTTCCAATTAAAATTTGATATTATTTCCTTCTGAACAATTTGAGATACCAGCTTTTCCCAAACTATGGTCCGTGGAACAATAGTCGTCCTCAAGTCTCCCCTGCTGGTCCTTCAAAAAAGTCGAAATAGTCTTGAATTATTAAGAAACGTATATGAATTATAATATCTCCTATTAACCTAATTACTTAATACTAATATAAAACTAAGTAATTGAATTAAATGTATTTTAATTAATTAATTCTTTTTTAAAATATAAGTAAAAGTACTGGTATTAATAAGCTAAAAAATGAAAAATTAAAGGGAGCAAGAGTGGGGTGGCCCGCAGAACTGTTCTGACTTATAAAAAAAAACCGACTTCAAAAAAATTAAATGCAACAAATTAAACAATACAACTCAAAAATAAAATAAAATACACTAAAAGGTATAAAATAATTATCTTATTTAGTTACAACTAAACGATGAAATCACTTTTTGAAGTCGGTGCCAAACATATACATTTTATGAATCGAATTCAATGGATCTTACTTAGTACATTTGGCTGGTAATGAAGACAACATCGCGTATTCTCGCTTATATAGTTTGTTTGGCACCGACTTCAAAAAATGATTTAATGTAAAAATTTCATCGTTTAGCTGTAACTTAATTAGATAATTATTTTATACCTTTTTAGTGCATTTTATTTGTTGCATTTAATTTTTTTAAAGTCTCGATTTTTTTCTGAAAATTATTTTTATTTTTCTCTTTTTAGTGATGTTAAGAATAGTGAGGCTTTTAAGATAATACCTTGCATGCATCTCGTAAGAGAAAGCGTTGGGCGAATGAATCAAAAAATGATAATAAAATTCAATTCATAAATAGAGGAATTCTCTCGAAACGTTAACGGGTTTTAATTTTTTTATAAGAGATTTTTTTATTATAATTTCGATTATTTGTTCATATGAATTGGAGATTTCCGCTATTTTGTCATTGATCATATCATCAGGACTTGACCACATTGTTCTGGTACCATTCGGAAACTAGACTGAACCCAATGCAAAAAAATCATCAAAATCGGTTCACAATTGGTGAAGAAATCGAGTAACATAGACACAAAAAAAAAAAAAAAAAAAAATCAGTCGAATTGAGATGAGAACCTCCTGCTTTTTGAAGTCGGTTAAAAAGTGGTCCCCATTTCAATAAAGTTTGGGAAACGCTGATCTAGACTATTAATTTGCATTATTCAAAATAACAGATTTTTGCCATTGTTAAATTTGGTTAAATTATTTCAAAGTTGTTAGAGAGTCAAATTTCACTTGATATAAAATTGATGCCACCTGTAAAATTTATTTCATCATCATTGAGTATACAGTCCTAAGACTGGTTTGATGCAACAATCCCGTCTCCACTCGACTCTGTCCCCCGCCAGCTGTTTAACCTCTCTAAATGTCTGGCATCCCATATCCCCAATTATTTGGTTGAAATATTCTTTTCTTCTCTAAAATGTATTATTGTTAATTTATTTCCAAATTAAGTAACTGATTCAACTTTAAATCCACATACTTCATAAAGCCATATTTTTTTTACTTTATCCAATGCGAAGAGGATAAACTATTTTTAAATAAATCAATTAAAACTAATTAAAAACTTGGTAATTCTCCCATAAATATTCAATAAATGATATTCCGGCTTTTTCAATTTTTTTATTTTATTTTTATTTCAATATTTGATTACTTACCCGTCCTATGAGATTTCTTCAAAAATTAAACATTTTTTTAAAACGAAAATTTTGATAGGAAAATAATTAATAAATGTATGCAAATTCGCTATCGCTAATTACTTAGGAATAATCATTTCTAAGGTGCATGGTGTGGGTTCTAGGTGAAGTATAGTCGTAAATTAGCAGAAGATAATATAAGCTATATGGACCGTAAAAATCAGAGGGTATACGCTATAAACCGAGAAGGGACTATTTAATAAATGATGGAACTGTAATTTAAAATAAAATATACAAGCTACCACAGGTATAATCTATTTGATCAGATCAATCCACAGGGTATAATCCGTATATCCTCCACTATAGCCCTGAGCATTTTGAATAAATTGAAAAGTTTTTGTTTTGCCGAAAGTAACAGAGCTGTTGATTCACAAAGAGAAACAAAGAGGTTGTCCTCTGCTTGATGCAAATAAACATAAACACATATATCGAAATTATATATCTGTATATATATTATTTATTTGTTTGAGACTATAGTTTATTAGGCTTGGCCCTCATCATCAGTCTTTTTAATTATAAATATTATTTTGCATTTGATCAATATCGCGTGGATATTGAAAAATTTTGAAAATTTTTTTTCCTTCTTCCCCAGGTGAATAGTCAGGTAGAATTTGCATCAAGCCGAGGACAACCTCTTTGTTTCTCTTTGTGAATTTTGAATAAAATTGATTTAATATAAAAATTAAAATGTTAAAATACTAGATGGTGTTTCTCAAATAAAAAACAAATATTGTTTTGAGAATAAACTCGAATATATATATATATAACTATTTCTAGTTTATTCTCAAAATAATATTTGTTTTTTATTTGTGAAACCACCTAGTATTTTAACTTTTTTAATTTATAAATTAAATCAATTTTTACTCAGGCTAAATCTAACTTTTATAGTTTTTTTTCAATTCTTAGCTTTAGGCATTAGATTGCGTCGATGAGGTTAATCTGGGATGTGCAGATCTGCACTTTAATACAACCTAGAGTCAATTTCACATTAATATGACGCCAAGCCTGTTCGGATAGGTAATATTCAGTTCCGCTCGTTTGTTCGGATAGGGTCGATAGGGGGTTGACATTGGTCTGCACATTCGGCGAGCGAAGCTGGCTGTGCGTATCATTTTATTTAAAGAATAGACTTTGTTTCCCCAATAACTTTCTGCCATTAGATATCAGGAGAGAAAAATTCGCGTACTTTTACATGCAATTATTAATTAAATAATCAATATCTATCTCGATGAGATGTCACGCATATCCTGATTTTCGCCAATAGGTAATCATTTAAGGAAAATGAAAAATAGGGATACCATTTATCACACACACTGAATAAAATTAACTTACTTATAAATTAAAATAAAACTAATATCTACTTACAAATGAGATATAAATCTATTTAATAATTTTATTTTTTATTTTGTTTTATTCCAGGGTTTATTAAGAAATATAATAATTCCTAAATATGGAATTCGATCCTATGTAATGAAGACGGTTCCAATTTATGGTTTGTCATCTAAATCTAAATTCTACACGGCCATAAATGAGATTCGAAATTCTTCCGTTTCAAAATTGCAATGCGTTCCTCCACTTAACTCGAATTGCTTTTTCCTCAATTTTCGCTAAGTCCAACTTTAACAGCTATGCACCATTCAAGACAGTTAGCAATCCCCACCAATTTGTTCCAATCTTCAATTCTACTTTTTCTTTAAACGAGTTGATTGCAGCAGGAGGCAGCAATTGTCCTCCACCCAAGTGTCCTCCACCATGTCCCACTCAGTGTCCTCCTCTTAACTCTTCCACCATTTGTCCACCTCCCAAGTCCCCCATGCTTGTCCCACCACCGTGTCCTCTTCCATCCAGTGTTCCTACTGAAGGAGATGATTCCACAAGTAAATGTCCTCAACCAAAAGCTAAATGTTCTCCAGTTTTAAAATGCAGTGCCAATCCGGAACTCGGGGCAGAACCAATCCATCCGTCGCTGAACACATTTATCTCTTGTGAAGACAAATGTCCTCCACCTCCAAGCCCTCCACTTCCGAAATGCCCTCCACCTCCAAAATGTCCTCCACCTCCATGCCCCCACCTCCGAAATGCCCTCCCACCTCCATGCCCTCCACCGCCGTGCCCTCCACCACCGTGCCCTCCACCTCCAGAAATGCCCGCCACCTCGATGTCCTCCGCCGTGCCCTCCACCTCCGAAATGCCCACCACCATGTCCGCCTCCGGATACAAATAAATGCCCACCAAAGCTCGAATGCCCTCCGACTAAAAAATGCTCGCCCTTTTCTCATTCTCATTATTTCTCTTTTGCAGACTCTGTTCCCGAAAACAGTTTTGTACACCCCTATGATCTGGTCACCGATTTATTTGTGTCCTCGAAATCATCCCGTCCACCTCGATGTAATCAACCGCCTTATAATTCACGTCAATGCCCAGCACCCGAGTGCAAACAAATTTCCAAACCGGATAATAATTGTCCCCCACCAACATCCGAATGTGACTCTAAAGACGACGACTGTCCTGTTCCACCCTCAGAACCAAGCATCAAAAAGTGTCTGGCTTTTGAGAAGCAACTCAATGCTGTGTTGTTCTCCAGGCCTGGATCTGACAAAGTCACTCCAGCCGACATCTCTAAGGTTTTCTCCTGTTTCAACCCAAATCTTCATTCCACTTCATTGTCTTCAATTCGTTTTTATAGTTCATATTCACCTTTTAGAAGTGGAAAACAAATACCCTTTTTATCCGAAATTGGCTTGAAGAGTGATTTGAGTCAAACTAAAACTATCTATTTGTCAAAATCGTCTGATGATCGATGCAAAACGGAAGAGAAAAATTGTCCGATTCGCCGATGTCCAGTTCCTCCCCTCTCACGTTGTTTCTATAATAAAAATCGCTGCCCGGGTCGGTGTCCCAAAAGAAAATGTGAACCAGAAAAAAAATGCTCTGCTGATTTGAATTTCAAGATGCTTTGCTCGGATTGTCTCAGACAATCTGATAAATGTCTCTGTAGGTATGTGCAACATCCCCCACCCCCGACGCCTCAAATACCCTATGAGCCCAACAAAGAAAAGGACACGAAATATCAGCCTCCAAATTTCCCTCCACCAAAGCCTCCTGTGCCTATCAAATTTAGGCCGGAGGATCTAATTAAATCATTAGAAGCAGTTCAAAATGAAATTATAGCCAAGAAGAAGATTGTGATTCCCGACCAGGATCGCTTTCAGAGAGAAAGTGGCACCCTGTTGCAATCCGAAAAAAGTGTCCGGGGCCATGCCCACCCTGTCCACCTCCAGATCCCCCGCGCAAGAAGGACAAACCTTGTCATGGAGCACTTCCCCTAACTGATTATCTCCCTTTTGCCGTTTGATAAGAATCCCATGATCGGATATCGCCTTGAAAGTGATAAGGATAAATGTAAAGAAGGGGGTTCAAGTAATAAATGCATTAAAAGGAGAAAGATAGTTCCTACTGAAGATCCATTTAAAGATCGTGTCCCTCCCTGTCCCCAACCAAAACCTTGCCCGACCCAATGTCCCCCTTGCCCTGAACCGAAAAAGTGCCAACCGCAATTATAAATTTGAATTCTTTTTTCCCAAAACCGCCCTGTTCTCTCTCTTTTGGTCAATTTTTAATTTTACAGCCACTCAAAAGAGGCCATTAAAAGTGTTTTAGCGCAACCCATTACTAAATTTGAACGAAATTTGGATTTACCGCAACCCATTACTAAATTTGAACGGAATTTGGAAGAACAGGGCGGTTAAGGTAAATTAACTATTTTCTATATTAAAAATTCAGGCTAATTCATTAAAAAAAATGTAAATTTCAGATAAAGGCGAAGAAGAATTTACGAAACAGGAACCAGTTTGTAGAATGAAAAAAAAATCAATTTATAAAAATAAAGAATATTTTCGATATAACAAATATAGTTTTTATCAATCGATGATGGATTTAAATCAAGTCCGATTACCACAACCGAAAGCAAAGGAATTTTATAAGCCGACGAGTGAATACAGAGGAAGTGAAAAACGAAACGGACAAAGAAAACCCAAAAGAATAACAAATAAACAACAACATAAAAAAACCCTAAATTTGTTATAACTTAAGTAAAAAATAAAATACTTTCTGAAAAAAATATATATATAAATTGTGTGTTCTTTTAGACTAGTAAATTTCATTTAAATTGAATCTGTCATTTCAAAAACCACATAAGTCAAGATTTTTCCAAACATGTTTTTTTTGTCGCGAACACTTTCTTGAAGGTAAACCCATAATCTGAGTAAAAACCATGCACGTCAGTACATTCCTTCCTCTTCAAACAGCACCCCGTTCATTGCTTAAACCAGCGATTCTTAATAGGGGGCCGCTGGAAAGTATGTAGGGGGGCCGCGAAAATATTAGAATTTTTTAAGTTTTTATATCTTTACAAATAAGGCGACTCGAGTCTCGGCAGATATTTGCAGTCGCCTCCTCTTGGAAAGCAATGGTATCCTACCAAGAGTATAATTGCTTAGTAACCTCTCCAAACTAGCCATTCGGAACCGGCGTTAAAAAGTAGGTCACGTATATCTGAGTAAAAACAGCTAAACACACTCAGCACAGATATATGTGGAGAGGAGCCAAAACGTCAGGGAGACCTGATATGGCACTTAAAGAAGAAAAAAATATGTTACTACGTTTTTATAAGTGATATATATGTGGTAAGTGACAGATGAATTTAATGACTCTCAATATTCTTAAACTAAATGAAAACGTTGAGCACATAAGTAAATTTGACCCAGACAGACAGATAAAATTACAAGTTGAATAAAACCGTGTAAATATTTTGTTATAAGTCTGGGTTTACAATTTTTATACTATAGCAAATATATTTTCATTTGTAAATATACCTATTTTTCAAGAAATATGTTATTACTGACAATCTGATAAAGCAACTAAATTTATCTATGCAAGGAAATCAACACAACATTTTTTCCATGCGAGATAAAATAGAATTCATGAAAATGAAACTTCGTAGATGGATTCGAAGAATAGAATGGAATGTTTTCAAATTATCCTAAATGATTACAGATAATTGTGAATTTGATAAAGAACATACAAATAATTTAATTTAATGTCATCTCCAAAAATTAATTGAAAATTAATCAAGTACGTTTGCAAGTAAATGGACAAGAAAGTAGCAAATCAAAAAATTCTCATTGATTTACGCGACATTTCGCCAATTTTATTTTGGCTTCATCAGGCGACTAAAAAACAAAAAACAGAGTTTTAGAGAAATTACAAAAAATACATCATTTTTTAGACGCATGTTGAAGCCAAAATAAAATTGGCGAAACGTCGCGTAAATCAATGAAATTTTTTGATTTGCTACTTTGCTGTCCAACGTACTTGATTAATTAAATAATATGGATGCTTTTTATAATTTTAATTAATTGAAAAATTTGACAAAATTTTTCCAAATTAATCGCACTTTTTGGCCTCTGGACGAGACCCCGTGTAATTTTTGGCAAAACTGTCACGTGCTAAAATTCAACCTAATTTAATACTACAAATTGTGACTTTAGTTGAGTCCATGGGTTCCGTAGTCTTTACCTGAGTCCCCTTTGAAGTCGCGCTGCCGCGAGGGCGATTACAATACTTTCCCCATGCTCCGCATTGGATAAAGTAGAAATAGTGTAGTTTCGAATATTTAAAAAATATTCTCCATCTCATATTTCCATTTTGCTAAAAATTTTATTATTTTAGCAAATAAAACTTTTGAAGTGCTAAATTATTTAAAAACAAAATCCTGAAGGAAAAGAACTCTTAGATTATTATGCAATGACATTTTTGCTTTTTCTTCATTGAGGATATCATTCTACATTATAAACTATTTATTATGATTAACAAATATCAATCGAATTAGTCAATTTTATCTGCGGTCAGAGACATTGTTTTCTTCAAATGTGGCCCAGTTAAGTCAAAAAGCTGGCAGTGGACACTGTACACCTCTGATATAGACCGTTCACTTTTTAATTATTTATCATAGGATTTGGATTATATTCTTTATTCGGAACTTGGAAAAAAGAAAGTCAAGGAGAGCTTGAAATGTCTTTATAAATGATTATAATATAATATTTGATATCTTTGTGAAATTAAAAAAAAATCATTTAACTTGAATACTTAATATATTCTTCATTTGAATTTGAAATGTCTGAATTGACTTTTAATCTATTTGATCAAGTTGAAAATTTTTATTGTTATTTTCCCACTACAATTTTAGTATAAAATTTTTTTCTAAAGAATCATTATATACAGTAGTGTTGATACACTGACCAATTCAGCTTGGGAAAGATTTCGGATATTTCGAGGTTAAGAATATTTTTTTAATTTTTTTTTATTTTTTTAATCCACTCATCATGAAAGCAGGAAGAAAATGTTAATCCGAACTCTCCTTACATGTTCTAATTTTATTCCTCTTTTTCTTTTCCTTGTTTTATGTGTATGATCTGCGATTTGAGAAAATATCTATTAATATTCAATTTCTTTTAAAAAGCTGATTTTTAGTTGCCCGAAGGAATTTGGGCCCCTTATATGAAATTAAACAAAGTTTAAAGATTCTTACTGTAAAGGCTTGGTATATTCAGGATTTCATATGGGCTGAATACATGTTCCATGGCTTACTCATTATCATTAAAAACAATGTGATGTGGCCACCTCATGACTTTACCATACATCTGCCCCCCCCCCCAATCGTGTATTAAAATTAAATAAAAAATTATAGACAGTCGTGGGATGTCGGTAGAAGCTTGCTTCTTCGTCGTTGATATTCATTTTCCATTGATTACAAATAATAAAATAATAAAAATAAAAAATATTGAATAAAAAAATCAATTACCTATAATAATGAAATAAAGAAGATGTGAAACAGATTTTTTTGCAAATAATAAAGTTTTATAAATAAATTATAAAAAATTTACAGAATATGTATTGAAAAATATGTAAACAATTGAGATCATTGTTTTTGTATCATAGAAACTATGAGTTTGTGATAACTGAAATAAGACATAAAGATAGAGTAAATAAATATTTTATTGTATGGATTTACTATGAGTTAAGGATACTGGGTCACTTATTTCACATTAAAATTAAAAAATTAAAAGATATAAAAATTTTTATATTTAAATTTAAATAAGACAGGCCAGTATATGTGAATTCAGCATATTTTGTGAAATACTTGAAAAAACTGCATCTTGTGGTAGTTCATGTTTCTGGTTAACCGATGCTGCTTGGATATTGTATTTTTTAAATCAAATTTATTCAATGATAATTTTAACCGATCTGATTTTGGATCTGCAAAGTTAACATTGAAATCGCCAGCCAAAATTAGTGGAAGCTAGATGGAAATTTTACCAAGTAAAAGAGAACCCTCTTTAGAATATTCTAGAAGTGCACGATGAATGAAAAATTTATGTCTTCAATTTAGAATTCAGTCGAAATATAAATGCACTACCATGACTGTTTCAACGTTGGCATCCGTGTTCTACGATCATACATGCACACAAGATTTTCCTCCCAGAAAAGAAGATTGTCAAATCTGACGTTTATATCATTAGTATTTAAACATGGTTGTTTCAATATTCACGAATATGTCATATTTGTTTTATCATTTAAATTTTTGTAAATTTGCTACTCTCTACTTGCTCGAACATCACGCACTTCACACACACAAGTTTTTTTTTTTTTTTTTTTTGTGTGTGTTGATA